>CAMZMU010000079.1:32899850-33499850 GCA_947311845.1 Poa pratensis | reverse complement strand
ATCATTGTAGTCGTGGCTCTTGTGCTACAGATCATGCCCAAGCTCCGGGAGATTTGTGCAAGCCCTGTTTTGGCTCAGTCAGTGGAGCATATGAAGGTGGACTTGCTGGCTGCGACCTTGAGCTCGCCTATGCGATCAATGTGATCTCCATGCCCATTCTACCACCTACGACCCCTAATCTTGATTCCCCCGCTGCTGAGGAGCTTTGCGATTTGCTCAGCAGCTTGGAGGCTGCTAGATTGCTTGCCTTCTAACAGAGACGAAAATCAAGAGCACAAATAAGAAAGTGGATGATTGCCATCGGATCGGCATCCGGAAGGGGGATCACTCAGATGAAAAACAAGAAGAGCAGCGCCATAGGAAAGACGTTTGATAAATGTTCTTCAGTTTCTTGTCTCGTCCTCTCGATTTGGGTTGTTCTGTGGCTTTCTGATTTCTGATTGCCGTTTGTTGAGGTGTTCTCAACTTGTCTTGTTCTGATGGGAGAGTTGTGTGGCTGCCCTGTGTGGAGCTTTGCTTTGTGAGTAGTTTGTTTTGATCTGTTTGTATCCGTTTTCGCCTGTTTTTTCATAAATCAACTAGCAATTCTCTACTTAATTAATAGATTGGGCACACATTTTACCCCCATTAGAAAAACTAAATTGATGTTTTAGATATCTATTTCTTTTATAAATTTGGTTACACTTGAATTGTTTTACCTAAGACAGCCCTTAAACTTTATTTCGGAACAAGGAAGTGTCATGTGTGTTTTTATAAGAAAACAAAAGCAGATTACGTACACAGGTCGGTTTCATCCCATTCCTCAATCTACAGCTAGCGGTGGATTGATTCATCACACTATCCCATATTCCCATTCGCCGACGAGAAGCTGCGGCAGGTCTCGGGGCGAGCACCTTAAAACTCGCCTCCACCAGCACGGACTACTACTACGGCTACGACGCCGGGTACCGCCGCGGCACCGGCGGCGGGACCGGGAAGACCGCCAAGAAGGACAAGGGCATCTTCTCCTGCCTCCCCTGCTTCATCCCCATCTGTAATTGCTTCTCCCCTCTTTCTTTCTTTCTTGCCCAGTTTCACTTCCGGGGAGAACGACTTCTTGGCTGCTAATCAACTTGTGCCTCTTTCTTGTCTCCCAAGCAGCGCCCGGAGCGGTGGACCCGGCGGCCTACCGCCGCCTCCTCTCCTCCGACTCCAGCGACAGCGACAACATCGGCGTCATCGACCTCACCGCCGACCTCGCCCGCCTCCGCCTGCGCTACTCCCGCCTCGCCGCCGGCCCGCCCGTCCGCCCGCGCGACGTCCCCGCCCTCATCGCCCGCCCGGACGACCCGCCGCTCGCCGTCGCCGCGCTCTCCTGGCTCGGCGGCGACCTCCGTCCCTCCTGCATCCTCCGCACGCTCCTCCCGGCGCTCTTCCCCTCCCTCCCGTCCCACGTCCGCGAGGCGCTCTCGGCCGCCGCGCGCCGCCTCCAGGCCCGCGAGGCCGCGCTCGACGGGGAGGTGGCCGAGTACCAGGCCACCTACGCCATGAAGCTGGCGTGCGAGAAGACCAAGGAGGGCTTCGCCGAGACGGCCGCCGAGGAGGTGTGCAAGATGGCGCGCGCGGCGCGGAGGGCCGACAAGCTCCGGTGGCGCGCCGTGGAGGCCGCCGTGAAGGAGGTGCTCTCGCCAGCGCAGGCCAAGGAGTTTCTCAAGGCCGTCGAGGACGTCGCCGCCAAGGTCGGCCGGCACGGCACCAGGTGGCACGCGCGCGCTGGGCCCCTCTCGGTGCCCGCCGAGGCGTTCGAGCACATGCGCGCCAATGCCAGGGCAGCGGCAGATGATGCGTGGTGACCTGACCTCGCCATGCCTGCTTCTCTGACGACTCAAGGTCTCAAGCCTGTTCGGATCAGGGAGGACTGCTTCCGTCGGTGATGAATCTCTTTGCAGCTGATGTACATGGTGAGCTTCAGATGGTTTTGCTTGACCAGGAGATGTGTGTTTGCTTCGGTTCTTTTCAGTTCATTGTGTGTTTACTTTAAGAGTACATATATATCTGAATCGACAACAGTTTTGAACTCTCGTTAAATTGTAGCGCTCGATGAACGTGTTGCCATTTTGAAGGAATGTGGCAAGGATTATAAGACATGGTAGTTATATGAGTTGAAGTGTTTCAATCTCTATTAGACTTGGCCTATTACAGATAGAAGGGTTTCTCTTATGAGTTTTGACAAGGTTTATCTTGCTCTGTTTCTGTACCCTCCTGCCCTTGGAGAAATGTTTTTTTCTGAACTTGTGTCGTTCTGAACCATTTTCAGTTGACATGCGTAAGGATCATGCCACAGTCGATGTAGGAGAAGCTGTTATAGGGAAATGTGGGAATGGATAGAGTCAAATCAATAGACTAGCAGTTGCACAAAAAGTTCTTGTTCATACCTGGTTACCTCCAAAATGAGTGCGTTTGTTGAAAGTTTTGGATATGCTAGTGAATGGAGGGATACTGAGCCGGTCTCCGCGAACCGGAAGAAGTTAGATAGGCCATTTGTGTTTTCAACATGGATGTTGCGAATATTAGTGTGTTTCGTGGAATGGCAGTTAGCGGAAACTCTCGCCGTCCTTGCTGTAACTCTGCAGCTCCATAGTCATGGTGGGCGGCTTAAGACTAGTCACAATGGAGAGTAACATAGAGTAGTAACATGGTGATGTTACTAGTCTATGTTACCACCTTCACAATGGGGAGTAACATCATTGTGGTGTCATATAAGATTTTATTTATTGCACTATAGACTCATTTTGTCTTGATAAGTGTGATGTTACGGTAACTAGCTAAGTTACTCCAAACACCTCTCTCCTCATTAACTACATGTCACATAAGCAAAATGGTCTTGAGATGTGTGATGTTACTAGCTAAGTTACTCTCATTATGACTAGTCTAAGCTGCGGTGGTGGGCGTCAGCCTATTGCTGAACATTGTGCACCGGGCTCGCCCGGTCGTGTTCAGTAACTTCAGTTTAGGATTCAGATCATTCATCCACATAGAAGTCAGGATAACGTTTCCATGCGAGCAATGAGGTTTCAGAACTGATAGATTTGCTTCTACTCTAGGCTATGCATGGTCACGCTTTGACAGTTTCGGGTAAGTAGCACAGATTCTAAATCAACTTATGTACCATGACATAGGTTGGTATTTGTACCTCAAAAAATATGGTTCAGTGTTCAGGCTGACTTCACTCAACTTGTGCATGATCGAGTTGATAGGTTCGGATGTCGAACGTAGGGCGTTGTCAGCTCCTAGCCGATTTGCCACCAGATCGCCCCTTCTTCCGTAGAAGAACATCATATATGGCGCCGCCAAACGTGGACAGTATGTTACAAGTTGTAACTGAACTAGGATGAGTGAGATGCTAACAGTGGGTACTCCGTAACCAGCTGTAAGAGCAACGATGTCAGCATATACCACATACATCTCTAGATGCGTTCATAATCTTGTTATAAATCCGAGTCTCATAACGCAATCACAGAAAATCGGCACCGAGATTTGGTAACGCAGTTCGACGATCAACGTCTACATCTGTGGGGCATGCTTACGGGCGTTCCTCCCCATTGTACTAATCAAAGTACCGTCGACGACAAGGCCGTCTCGGTATACAGACACATCAGATGACACACGCCACGCCGGTGCGGCCGCCCCTGCCACAGGCGCCGCCCGTCCTAGAATAGATCTTATGTCTAACCTACCTTTCGTCGTACCCTTTGGGCTAGCCCTGGTGCCTTTATATATTAGGCCAGGTTACACGTGTTCGACTCGAACACCTAAACCTTCCGCTAATTACAAGTCCAACTGTAGCCCTACTCGTACACATATTCGGCACATACAAAAATAACACTCCACCTTGACGAATATGACGTTTGCCATCTTGAAGCCATCGTGCCTGAACCTCAGTGTACCTGGACTTGAACCATTAGCCAATGAGCTCCGCTGCTACTCCATTGAGTTCTCATGACTCCACCTGCAACCGTAGTTCCTTCCTTGTTTCATCACAGTCAATGCTCCCACGAAAATTAAGTTATTCTCCATCCACCGCCATAACACGTCGATCATAAAGTCACCATATCCGACAACACCGATGTACCGTCATCTTGGTAGCTTCATCTGATCTATGTGAAAGTGAACAACTCACATATTATGTTTCACATATAAGAGTTACCTGAACTCATCATTCTCGCTATTGTTGACTGCATGTCTGAAAACTTGAAGGAATTTCATCGTTGCTTTAAGTCATCTCCAGTCAATTTCACAACTGTCTCATCCACCACTTTCGCAGATAATCCTTGATCAACCTCGTCCATCTCCCGGTCTCGATAGACTGTTACCAACATGAATCTGTTGCTCGCCAACACTGCTCACCTCCACACTTGGTTGACAACAAACCACCAGTGTCATGGTCCTATTGTGTTCATCTACAGTCTCGTCGAGTCTCTTGGGCTGCAGACTCACATCACCTCGAGCCCCACTGTAGATAACACCTGTCTGCCAGACCGATGCCGAGTTCACGTATCCTTCGAACCCCTGCGCGCCAGTCCGAACAACGTCTCCCTCGCTTTTCCGCCGATTAGGCTTCGACTCTCTGCCAGCTTACACCGTAGCCCCTTCATCAGCTGAGTGGAATCTTCTCTTCAGAAACCAGCTCCACCTTCAACATGACTCCATGTAGCTAGCCATGCTACCTCGCGCCCGTCGACTCCAAGCTCTCCAGTACGTACACCGTCTTGAGTCAACCCCACGTCGCATGTTGAAGTACGCAAACCCTCGGGTATGCGCCACGTGTTGTCACACCACAGAATTTCAGACACACCATCAGCATCGCGCTCCTGCGTCGCCGTCGCTGATCTTACTGTCCTCTTCTTTACGACCGACCTCATGTCGATCCGTTAGGCTGTCAAGTCCAACCCAGCCGAACATATCCGACTGCAACCATGCTTCACCTCGCGTCGTATCAGCCTGTCACCTCCATGCATTGCTCGATGTCTTGTAGAAACATGATCCCTCCACGCCACACTCCAGGCAACCGCAAGCCTTATGCGCACGTCCTCGCCGCTTCAGTCCATCGCCGACTTACGGCTCCGCGTCTTGTATCTAGCACAGCTATCCCGACAGAACCCTAGGTCTTGTACGCAGCAGATTAAATATAACTCAGAACAAACCAATCCCAGGTAGCTTTCCGTGTCCGTGACACAAACTTCCATGGATCCACATGTACTTTTATTCTTAACCTCCAATACGATGGCATACATGCATGATACATGACGCTCCCTTTTTTTTCTTTCTTACCAACAATCTCACGCTGCAAAGCTCATGCAGCTTCCAATCGATCAGCAGCAACAGGACATGCACCTGGACCCCAGCCCATCACGGCAAGGATCGCTGATCAGCCCTGCCTGGCTTCAGCGCCTCCACCTAGGACATGCATTGCAGGCCTTGGCAGCCATGCACACAACACGCACGCATCTCGCTGCGCGCCTACTGCTGCCTGGTCGCAACATGCACGACAGGTTTCCAACTGCCTTGACCCTTGTGCGTGTGCAGCCCTCGACGATCCGATCAATCTGATCTCGTCAAGGACTTCTTGCTGCGACCGATCTAACCAGCTTGTTGATTCCGATTGCAACTCAGACGACGATCTCAGACGGCCGTCAGAAAATCCTGCGAATTCGCGATCTTCGCGTGCACCATGATTGTCCATGGCTTGTCTTCATCTTCTTCCTCTAGATCAATCTTCTGCGGCCTCTAAACCTGACGCTCTGATACCACTTGTTATAAATCCGAGGCTCATAACCGATCTACGAGGACAAGCAGGGACGGAGCCAGGATTGAAATACAAGGGGGGCAAATGCATATAAAACAAGTCGGAGGGGCCATATGGGTAAATTTGACCAAATTTGGGGTCAAATCTGTAAATTTACAGGGGGCTTTTGGAAAAATTTCCACCATGGGGGGGCCATGGCCCTAGCGCGCCCCTGGCTCCGTTCCTGAGGACAAGCAATCACAGAAAATCGACACCAAGATTTGATAACGCAGTTCGACGATCTATGTCTACATCTGCGAGACATGCTTACGGGCGCTCCTCCCCATTGTACTAATCAAAGTACCGTCGACGACAAGCCCGCCTCGGTATATAGATACATCAGATCACACACGCCACGCCGGTGCGGCCGCCCCTACCACGGGCGCCGCCTGTCCTCGAATAGATCTTATGTCTAACCTAGCTTTCGTCGTACCCTTTGGGCTAGCCCTGGTGCCTTTATATATTAGGCCAGGTTACACGTGTTCGACTCGAACACCTAAACCTTCCGCTAATTACAAGTCCAACTGTAGCCCTACTCGTACACATATTCGGCACATACAAAAATAACAAATCTAGGTGAAATTTTGGTTGGAGTGCTCAAATCTCTAGACCATCCAGTAGGATTAAACCATCAACATGCTGTCATACTGTACTGTACATGCAGAACATGTTTGTTTTTTTGGCAAATGATGATTCATGAGACAAATAACCACAAAGGAATTCTTCACCCAAAGGTGTTTCTTCTCTACTGTGATGGGAGGATTATAAATTCTTGTAGTAGTGAGCCATTGATTAATGCAGTTATATTCTAGAGCATTTAAATGATTTGGTTATCAGATGGAATAATATACTCAAGTAATTGGATGGCATTCAGTTCTTTACCTTTTTCCTACGCAGCAATTGGGCAAGACATTGTCAATTTGGTTTGCTGTTTGTCTATCTGGACCTTGGATACATGCAAATCATAATGGTAGGATATATAAGTGCAGGATTATTTGGTTATTATTTTGGGTGCCACCACGAGTAGCAAAGCTTGTCCTTCTGGCGCTGTAATCCTTGCGCTGGTGCAGGAGTACCTTGTTAGGCTAGTTCCAGCATGGCTTTGTCTACACTGCATGCTTTTGGACAATGGATGCTTCAGATTTCTTGTGCTTACCCTCTTATACTTATTTCCAGAAAATGATAATTACTCCAATTATCCTCTAATGGCACTCAAATTAATATGGAGATTTTGAAATCTGCTACTGTAATTAAGAAGAGTACAGTAGTTTATCATCTGAGCTTACATGTAATCTGGTGCTAGACTGCTGGCGGTGCTAATTGCAAAAAATGAAATTTGAGCCTTGTCAACCTCGTAGTCCTGGTATTCTTGCTCCTTACCTCAATTCCCGGATCTTTAGGAGCTCTGGTATCTGTGAGTGGTATCTGTGAGTGACTGAAAAGATCTGGAGAAGTACATGTCTTCATGTCTATACTGTTGGGAGGTTACAGCATCAACCTAATTTCTGGACCGAGTATTAAGACGTTCTAATAAAATTAGAACAAATGTGCCTGTAATATTTAGGTTTCATTGTTGTCCATAATTCGAGATACATCCTTGCCTGAATGTCCCATTGTCGTGCCTAATTCGAGATACATCCTTGCCTCAATGTCCCATTGTTGTGCCTAATTCGAGATACATCCTTGCCTGAATGTCACTTGAACAGCATCCGGCCCAGCCAACTAGATATCCATACTTGAATATACTCCATTACACACAAGAGCTTGGCATATTTATACAGAGTAGTTTATTCTAATGATCTACTCCATTTACACACAAGAGCTTGGCATATTTACACACAAGAGCAGTACTGGCTAGTGCTAATTACAGTGACACAAGTACTCTGCATTTAAATTTTAGTGAACCATTACACGAATTTGTTTTTCAATAGTGTAGGGTCCTTATAGGCTGCCATACAGTAACAGTGCATGCGTTGTAGAGAATTTTCAGATTCTCATATCTGAAAATATTACTTGAAGGACAGATTCTCCTATCTGAAAAAAATGTGCTGATGCATAGAATAGGTGTGTCCTGGTCCAGTTAATCTGCAGAAAATACTGTAGATGTGTATACTGCATGTTTTAAACATCCGGGCCGGTCGTGGTTTTAAACATCCATGCAACACAGTACCTGCTGCCTGATCCTCTTCTTGATCTACAGGTACACCAGGACTGGAAGTCAGATCAGGCATCACCATTGGAACATGAGTTTGACAGGGCGGCAACAGATGCACCAAATTCCGGAGCCGGCCTGGTCAGCCTGGAGCAGGAGGCCAGGAGCTGAGATCAGGTGGAGCTCCAATGGGCAATGGCCTGGGGAGTGCCTACCTGGGGGCTCCGGCAAGAACACACAGTCTGCATGAACATGTCTTGATCACGCGTAGCAAAATTACAGTCACTTCAAGGCCACAAGAAGAAGCAAGTTGGCACTGCTAATGAGAGCATCAATGCCAGCTCTTGTCAAGATGAATCTGACATCGATTGTACTCCAAAAAATGCAGCCCCTACAACCAAAAAATGGAAAAGGATTATTGTTTGTACTCCATTTCATATTCCTGATTCTAATTTCACTGTCATTTTTTTAGCATTTTGACACCCAGTGCATTAATGCAAATGTACACTGAATCTTGAGGTTTTACTGTCATTTTTAGCATTTCTTCAGATTTTAATGCAAATATACAGTGAATCTTCAAGTTTCACTCCTGATGCTTGGGTTATGTTTGAGTAGTTTGGCACCTGATGATGTACCTGGCGATGTGGAGCTCCGGTGACCTGCTGGAGGTCCGCGACCTCGCGATGTGGAGCTCCGGCGACCTGGCGTTTGGTTGGAGGCATGGCAACGATCGAGTGGGGGAGAGAATTATTGAGGACGTGTCTATAAAATTCATTTGTTCAGTGGGTCACGTTCCCTGGCGACAGTTATTTTTGGACGGAGGGAGTATAAACAAACGGGATCGTCCTGGAGAGATAAACTGTCTCCCGTACCCATCGGCAGCGAAACCCTAGAATCGAATCGAGGAGGCGGCGGCGGCGGCGGAGACGAGCGAAAAGGAAATCAAGGAGGAGGAGGAGGAGGCGAAGGAAGGAAGAGGCAATCATGCTCCGGCGGGCCGTCAGGTCCCTCCTCGCACGGAGGTTCTCGCCACGCGCGACCCCATGGACCGCTCCTGCGCGCTCTCTCCGCTCATTCTTGAGGGCTTTCACCATCGGTGACGGCCTTCTCTGTGCTTATACTTTTGCCGCGTCTGTGTCGGCCGGTGGTGGTGCGGGGGTGCTGGTTCTGCATTTCATGAAAGGCACAAGTGTTGATGAATCAGCTGGCAACAAGGACAGGTTCAAGAAGCCGGACATGAACGCGAGGTTTGAGCGTTGGATCGTCAAGAACAACAAGACGTACCGAGACGACGAAGAGAAGGCCATGCGGTTCCGATTGTTCAAGGCCACCGTCGAGTTTATCGAATCGCATCCCCTGTCTGTCCAGAAGGGGAGCTTTGAAGAGGTAAACTATTTCGGAGACTACACAGAGCAGGAGAAGCGGTGTTTGCTGGCCTATCCCGACGGATTTGACATGAACGAGTACTACGAGATGCTCAAGTCTGCCTTGGCCGAGCAAGAGAAAGGAAAGAGCCACCGATGATAAGGAGGCCAGACGTGAGAATGGTGTCTGTTTGGTTAATAATATCTGGTGCAAATCAGGTGGCTGGTGTTAAAATTAAGTAGCTTGGTAACTGCTTCAAGTTTGCTGCTCCGTTAATCTGAACCATATATGTGAATGTGTGGCTGGTGTAGTAAAAAATTAAGTAGCTGGGCACAGTTTTTTTTTTTTTTTTGAAACGAGGCAAAAGATTTGCCTTTTATATTGATATAGGAGAAGCAAATATGGGCACTACTTTAAGCCTGCTGCTACCTTGATCTGAAGCATGTGATGACGAACATTGTTATTTGCTTGATCTAGCCCCAACTTACAAAGACCTGCCTGTAGACATGGAATCTATTCACTATCACAAGAATATGCAAACTGAAAAAAAAAATGTCACAGATAAGAGAAGGATTGGGAGAATATAGGCGAATAGGAAACACATTTCACTCTTAAACGAGAAGAAGATCAAAGAAAACCAAAACCTCAGAAATTCATCGTCTTTACTGAATTAACATTTAGAGAACATAACACTAATTGTTGCACTCCCGAACATTGATAAACCAGCAGAATCGAAAAGCTCAACTACTTGCCCCGGGTAGCAGCAAGGAGGTCAGTTCAACCAGAGTACTTAACAACAAACATGGTGTAGAGTATAACACAAGAACAGATAGGTAATCCATGCATACATAGCTTTTGCAGCTAAAATGCGAATCGATGGAGGGCACATATCAGAAGAATGGGGCCCTCATCGGCCTCGCCTGCTTACGAGGCCGCCTACCAGCTGGACGGGATGTCGCTGCAGCTTGAGCGTGGGATGTCGCTTCAGGTTGAGCGTCCCGACGGCCAAGCATAAGCAAAAGTGAAGCCCTACGTCCTGAGAGATTAACTGGAGCCGCAGCTTCCCTCCTCCGGATTCGGTGCTGTTACAAGGATATGAAAATTCATAATAGAGTAGTCTAAAATCCATGGAGAGGTGAAGGTAGGTAGGTAACCTTGCAGGAAAGTGAACATAAGCGGTTCGGCGCGGTATGGAGCAAGCAGTTGCATATCATGCAGCGAGGGGTGTCTGGGGAAGCTCTGTGTCTAGGCGACCTCCTCATGGGCCGCAGGTGCACAACATTGTGTCCGTTGCATTTATACGTCTGCAAACAGAAATTGTCAGGGTATATGTTTGGCAATCACTAGAAAAAGGTTCCCTTTGCAAAGGGAACCCTACCATCGTTCTAATCGTGACAAGTGTCGGCTTCTCCTCATATGCTCCAATTTTGGTTGTCTGTATGTTTGCCAAGTGTCACAATTAGATTGAAAGTGAGGGAGTATGAGAGAGAAAGTGAGGGATGTACATACGTGGGCATGCAGTTTTCTCTTTTTGCCTTTTATTTTTCAAATTCAAATTTTGAAAATAAAATATCTTGAGAACCGTTTATCCAAATTACGAACCGTTTTCACTTTTGAGATTCTCGTGTCGAGATCTTCAAAACTAGATCCCATGTTGATAGGTTTCGACGAACTTTTTTTTTACTCCCGGTTATGTATAGTTGTACAACTTGTGTCTGTGTAGTTGTACAATCTGTGTCTGTACAAACTGTGTCTGCGTAGTTGTACAACCTGTGTCTGTACAGTCTGTGTCTGTCTAGTTGTAATCTGTGTCTGTCTAGTTGTACAACATGTGTACGTGCAGTTATAAAACATGTGTCTATATAGTTGTACAATCCGTGTCTGTGTAGTTGTACGCCGTATGCGTCTAGAGCTCTGCGACACAGAGCCACCGAGGTGAAGCCGAGCCGTAACACACGGAACGATCATTGCGCGCAACGATGAATACGCTCAACGACCAATGTAACTCTTTCAAAATATTATTAAAATTTATCGAGACGAAGCCGAGCCGTAGAGCACGGTACGACCAATGCGCGCAACAACGAATACATGCAACGACCAATGTGTCCCTTTCAAGATTTTATTAAAATTTGTGAAGGCGAAGCCGAGCCGTAATATTAAATCGATACACCATTTTGTTGTGTAGTTTATACTCCCTATTTTATTTTATTTTATTTTATTTGTACACCGTAGTTGTACGTGTACACACTGTAGTCATATAGCTTATACATCTCGTTTTTCAAATTAGCATACTCTCAGGGTTTTTTTACATCCACGGCACCTAATAGTTTTCTGTATATCCGAGCCTCGCGTAGCTTGCACGAAGAAGGCTGTACAAGCAACCACGCTACGGGGGGCTTTAAGAGGGCATTCACGGGCCAGCCTGGGCTTCCTAAGCTAGCTCCTGGTACGATCGATCGGCTGACGCGTCGTCCACCGCGGAGAGGCGGTCATCAAATTTTGTTTCGCTTCCTCATGGCTGGGCAGCACGTGGCGTGCTAGTACAATGGCCAAAATTTCGCGAAGGGAGATACCCGTGAGAAACTAGCAGCAGGAATCATTACCGTATCCAGCGGGCCGGCCGGTCCCCCGGCCCACCCCGAATTTTGAGGAAAAAATTGACCCCCACATACGATGGGCCATCATTTGCTATGGCCTTTGTTTTTCTATCGCTGTAGAGCTGTTGGAAAAGAGTGGCGGTCGAACGAGGCAAGGGTATCGCTACGTGAAGGGATACCTTCGCGAAGGTAAAGCCATCTCCCACGTTCGGACGCGTGTCGACAGCTTCGATCGACTGATAGCGAAATCAAACTTTGCTACTCGTCCAGCCCGGAGGAGTCGCGTACGTCCGGCGCGCGTGGAAGCCCGCGTGTACGATGCAAAGCCCCCCGCGTACATCCCCATGTAGTTGAAGCGAAACCACCACATCGGGCACGTACGTGCTGGCGCCGTATGAAGCGAAGCCCCGCGTACGTCCTGGTACGAGCCGCGTACACCGGCGATCGTTGCTCTTTCGACTTTTGACCCGGGTTGTACGTTCGTTCCGCGACGCGCCTGTACAATCTGAAAACCGTATGTGTGCGCTGTATACGAAGCATCTACTGTTGTAGCCGGCCGCAGTACGCGAAGCCCCCGCACGTTTGCTATAGCATCGATTGTACATGTGCGCGCGTACGACGCAATCACCCCTGTACCCCTAGGCGTTTGGGTCTGGATGTACAGAATCTGTTACACGGATGTACAAAATCTTCTACACGTGAATCTAAAAATCTGAGATGTACAACTAAACAGACACAGGTCGTACAACTACATAACACATGTTGTACAACTAGACAGATACATGTTGTACAGACACATGTTGTATAGCTATACAGACACATGTTGTACAACTACGCAAACACAGTTTGTACAACTAACAGTTTGTACAATTAAACAGACACATGTTATACAACTATACAGACACAGGTTGTACAACTAGACAGACACAGCTTGTACAGACACAGGTTGTACAGCCACAGGTTGTACGACTATACAGACACATGTTGTACAACTAGGCAAACACAGTTTGTACAAACACAGGGCTACACAGACACGGATTGTACAACTATACATAACCGGTTGTACAAAAAAAAAGTTCGTCGAAACCTATCAACATGGGATCTAGTTTTGAAGATCTCGACGCGAGGAGTTCAAAAGTGAAAACGGTTCATAATTTGGATGAACGGTTCTCAAGATATTTCATTTTTTTAAACGAATCTCAAAATAAATGCACATGCAACTCTCCGCACGGAGAAGCAGAAATCCCACCAAAACTCTCTCGTGCTGCCACTTGTCGCATATGCAAGTACCCACGGGGAACCGCGTGAAGGGAAAAGCTGACACTTGTCATCACGCCACGGTCCGCTGGGTTCCCTTCGCAGAGGGAATCGATCAAATTGGTCAGGTCTTCCCCTGGGCCCTGGCCTCCTCCGCTCTACTACAGCTAGTACTAGATTTCATGAGCGATAGTGATTAATTAAATACTGATGTGTTGGCATTTTTTACATACTTGTGCTGCCAATATAAAGGGAATAACAAGTGAAGTGCTTGTCTAGTTTTTGTGCTTCAAATTGTAATGTGAAATGTCAGAAATGATCATCGTTTCGTGCTGCCATTTTTCTCTGTTTGTGCCCCCATGGCGACTTAGCTGCTGCCGATCTGGTGACCTACCTCACGCCCACTGACCACCCCTCGTCGACCTATCCCCTCGCTATTTATACTGTTTATTTGGAAGAAAAAAAATTCCACGGTGCGACATTTTTGTTGCAGTGTGCCCATCCTCTAATTTTTTCCTGGATACGCCACTGGCAGGAATGTTAGGTTTTTCTAAGATTCCAGATAACTTGATGAAGACCATCATGTAACTAAATAAAGCCATTCCTGAGCTTAAACCAAGTATTATTTCGCTACACAATTTTCTCTATGTAAAAGTAGGTCCCATCTTACAAGAACTGAAATATTAATAGATATATATAAGTGCACTAACACATATGCTTATTAATTTTGCCCTGAGCTAAGGTTTTATCCGTAGTAATCTAGAGGGTACAAATACATGCACCAACAAACCAAGCAGTGCATATGGTTATCCTCCCTCCTACCATTCATGGAAATCGCCATCTTTATATGTTTCCGCTCTCACAAAGCAGGAATGATAAAAGACTAGACTCATGTCTATAACAATATAGGGGTATATACCGGCATCTGCAAAGTATGCCTAGTTTTATTTGAGAAACATATTTTTAGTAGATCTAATAGTCAAAGTGTTACCTCGTAGACTTTGTTAGTCTTCAAAATAACATATACATTGAATAAAAAATATGCATTGTGTATCTGCAGTACCTGTATGTAGGAGATGTCAACCCCGAGGCTGTTCATGTCCCTGGCACTGACGACGCTGCGGAAGACGTAGCGGCGGATCTTGAGGAGCCGGTGGGTGGGCTTGTCTTCGCCGTGTCTGCAGTGTGGGCAGGTGATCTCGAGGCAATGCACGCAGAAGATGCTTTCCTCGGCCCTGTGCAGCCGGTGCACCCTGCACTCTTCCCAGAACTTGGCCCTTATCAGAACCTGCAGCCATTTAGGCACCTCCTTTGCCTGCGGCAGCAACGGTGGGTCGTTGTTCTCCTCCTTAGCCTCCACGTTGATCTCCTTCCCCTTCAATGAGTTACAAGACCAAGATGCATATACAAATTCTAAGTAAATTACCAAATCACTTCCTAAAAAAAGTTACCAAATCACTGAAAACTCGGAAATGGCATAACCAGCTGCACACACCAGCACCTGCAGACATTCGAGTGCCTCCTCTGCCTCCAGCAGCTCTGGTGGCGGCAGCATCCACGGTGAACCGTTGTTGCCATCTTGCTCCTCCTCAACCTCCGCCATGATCTCCTTCCCCTTCAAGGAGTTACACGACCAAAAAGATGCATATACAAATTCTAAGTAAGTTACCAAATCACTCAAAATTCAGAAATGGCATAACCAGTTGCACAAACCTGCACCCGCAGACATTTCAGCGCCTCCTCTGCCTCCAGCAGCTCTGGTGGCGGCAGCATCCACGGTGAACCGTTGTTGCCATCTTGCTCCTCCTCAACCTCCACCATGATCTCCTTCCCCTTCAGTGAGTTACACGACCAATGAGATGCATATACAAATTCTAAGTTAGTTACCAAATCACTGAAAACATGACCAGTTGCAATTATGCTTCTCAAGGTAGACATGAATTGAATAGAAGTTAGTGTTTAATAATGTAAAACATGTATTTGCCAAGGCACAACTGGTTACCGCTTTGGAAAGCTGGTCTATTCGACCTTGATTTGTTTAGCATCGTTTCCAAAAAAGATCGTGTACATCAATCCTCTTGACTCTTTTGCTGTGACCAGTATACTTCTGTTTATTTTTAGTCAATTTTTATTCACACGCATACAAGGAGATTATCGGTTCAAACATTAGTTTGTATAGATCTAAAAATATAGTTTGTAGATCTAGTATACTTCTGTTTATTTTTAGTCAATTTTTATTCACACGCATACAAGGAGATTATCGGTTCAAACATTAGTTTGTATAGATCTAAAAATATAGTTTGTAGATCTAGTAAATTTTCTTTTGAGACAACTTGCTGTCCTGCTTGTAATACAAAGCAAAGTGTTATGATTGTTAGATTTACCAAAGGATTTGTTGAACGTTTTGGAAACATTAGTTTTCATCTGACCATCAAATTTCCTTTTTATGCCTAGATTACTCCGATACGGACATAGATGTCAGAATCCGCCTTGGTTTCGGAGTGATCCATCAATATTTTATTGAGGAAAAGGCAGGCGCTCTGTCATCCGATTAGATTAAATAGAGTGTTTATGTACATAAGTTCTTATATAAGGAACGGATACATGGTGTCATGGTCTAATACGGAATCGGGTCAATATTTTATTTATCCTAACAAATAGCATTCCGAATGTGAGAAATGGTGTCCAACTCCGACTTGGATTCGTGGTGTCCACGAAAAGAATTAAGCATCGATGTCCTTGTAACACCACATAATAACATGGTTTTCTCGGGCAATATCTTCTAAGGCATTTGATGCAATAAGAAGAGTTGAAAGAGCAATCAAACATAGAAACAAAACAAAAACAAAAAAAATGATGTTTGCAACTATAACACCTGTTTGAACATCTCCAGTAAAGAAATTCATACCTTGTTGTTTGCCATGGATGAGCCACTGCCACGGGAAAACATGGTGGAGGATGGAGGTACAAGATCTTAGAAGCAGGAGTGCTTTGTATAGTTTGAATTCTTCAAACAGCGGACGGTTATAAATGGATTAGGGGATAACTAGCATGCCCACAGTAGTAGACGAAGCAATTAATTTGGTTAGTAGACTCCAAAGATGGCCAGTATCTTAGATTGGAGAGAAGTAATTCCAAATAAAATCCATTAATTGATCAGTTTGTCATCTTCTACTGAAATGATGCGTCCACACAATCACCCAGCATCCTCCTTGTGGCTGCCAGCACAACCAAACATTTGCATGTATTTGTATACTTTGTAATTGCTAAAGATTTACTCGATGCCTGATTATTTATTTTGCACACCAATTAGATCTCATGCAGATAAACAATATATTTTGTTAGTACTTTCTATGCAGTACTGAATCTTTCTTCTTCTCCTCTCTCTTTTGGCGAGGATATATACTAGATTTTGCTTTTTGGGTGATATACATGTGAACTAATTACTTGTTTCTGCTGTTGCGCTCGTTCATTAATTGTATGTGGCTATTGACAACTGGAATTCGGAAAGCATACGTTTGGACCTGGGTGAAAAAGTTAACATGCGACGTTTGGACTGGAATTTGTAAGCTAGCCCCTTTCTTAGTCAATGCTAGTGATGAAACGGATGGAAGAAGATATTTCTATTAAATTGCACACTAAACCACTGTGATTATGTGTATCGTTTTTGTTAACTGAGTTGCATCAAAATGTCTGTGACAGAAAAAATAAGAAACCAAATTTGGACTGTAAATTTAATCAAAGATTTAAGTTTAAATACTGAACAACAGTTGAGTTGGCTTGGAAAGAAATCAGTGTGAGGCCGTAAGAACATATTGTAAGAAATCACACATAAGATAAGATTCCCTGCCATTTCAGAAGAGCTAATTCGTTTTAAATAACTAAAGGCCGGATTCGCAAAAAAAATAACTAAAGGCCGTAAGACCATATTGCAACCTTTTATCATGTTTGTCTTTCATAAATTTGTAGATGCATATTATTACTCCATTTTTTATTTTAAACTTGATCAATATAGAGGACGGGACAGTAGATGGGATGGTGCGCATTAGATGAGATGGATCTTGTGGTGTGATTATGTCAGTAATAGAAAAACTAAAAAAAACTTTATAGAACTCCCGCACTAATAAGGATAAAAAGGGACAGATATTGCCGGAGGCCAAGGAACGATGCCTAACTTCATGTCATACAACCTAAAGCAATGCTCTATACGTAGTACTTAATCTACACCGTCAATGTGGATTCACGTGCTTAGGGGGTATACTTGTCGTGGATGTGCGGTATGGTGATACTAGAACTTGATGCCCATGCACTCGTGAATCAAAAGTTGGCGTTCATGCAATTGCATTTGCATGTATCGGTTTTTTATCTTACTATGCTTGTTGTTTTGTGCTACCATGTTTAGAGAGAGAGAGTGTGAGTAAGTGAAATTATGAACCTCGGTCCATTTCCATCGTAAGAAACAATTTTTTACTTCAGTTTACTAGTATTTTACATTTCTACAATTAATTCTTCCAAATTTAAAAAAACACTTTTATCTTTGTTATCAAGTATCTTATTCACTTTCTTTCGCTATCTTTGTAACTAACAACTACTTCGGTATTGTTTGGAACAACAAGGTAGCTTTTTGGTTCTTTTACATATTGCTAGATGGAGTCGCTTACCTACCTTCCTTGTGTTTGATATTAAATTCCGAGTCATCCTTGTGGGGAAAAGTAGCTTCCGCTACCACATCCCTCTGTGATTGGAGTCCCAACAATAGGCTTTTTACCAAAATTGTAATTGCAGTTCTCATTTCACTCATAATTATCAATGGTGAAGTGTTGATTATCTTAAGATAATTCTTAAATGATTCCAAAAACCCTTGTCAATTGTGTGTGGACCCTGTTTCAACTATGCCCATTGGAATAGAAATATGTAATCATTCGGATCAATGCCCACAGCAGTAAACATATTTTTTTTAGGGAAACCACATGCTTTATTAACTTATCAAAACATGCGTACAATCAGCCTCTAGGCTGTGAACTAAAAACGCTGGTGGGATAGCATTCCAAGTGAACGACTCCTCCTGAACTGAGGCAAATTTGGCGCAACAGTGGGCCGCTTGGTTTGCCTCCCTCTGAGCAAAAAACAATAGAGGAATAAGCAAAAACACTACTCAACTCCCTAATTTCATCTAGGATAGGTTTGACCACCGAGCGATCTTTAACACGATCATTCCAATGGTTCAGAGGGACAACACAATCAGCTTCAAACAGTACTCGACTGTAGCCACAACTGCCGGCAAACTCGACAGCATCTCTCAAAGCCAGGGCTTCAATAATCAGAGGATCAACAATCCCCCTGTAAATCTTACCCGTGGCAGCACGAAAGACACATCATCTCTTGTGACAACTCCAGTAGCCGCAATATCCCTCTCAATACGTATAGCCCATCCGAATCCAGTTTAACCGTGGTATCTTCAGGGGGCTTCCACCTCACTACCGGTCTAGCCGGTTTAGCATGATCCTTCTGCTTTGGAAACTCCAAGGTTTGCAATGTTTCATGAGTGAATTCCATATTTTTTGCTGGGTTAAAACCATGTTCACCATGAGTCAAATTATTCCGGGAAGTCCAAATTGAATACATAACAGTGGTAATACTCGCCGGAACGAGATCGTCTGACATACAAGCATCTACTGCAGAGGGACGTAAATGACTCTCGTTCGTTCGTTGCCCATCCGACGGCAGCAGCTCGAAGGAAACAGTCAGCCATCCACCCCGCTGGAATTCCCCTTTCACTCCCCGTCGCCGTCCGCTTCCGGCAGGCACAGCTCCACCTGTGAGCCCTCCGCCACCACCACCTCCGTGGCTCCAACCCCGCCATGGCCTCGGTCGCCGCCGCCGTGCTGCAGCCATGCCCGCTTGGAAGTTCGCCGTGACACAGAGCAGCAGCAAAACCGGTGTGCGCAGCAGTCTCGCCTCGAAAATGAACTTCAGTTCATTGCTATCAGTTTTGTACCATTCTGCAGATGCAGAAAATCGAACTTCAGTTCAGTTCAGTTCTGGGTACCAATGCAGTTGTGGGTGCCAGGAGGACGAGCGCGGCGAGTGCGGCGGTGGCAACACAGAGGACGAGCGCGGCGACCAGGAGGACACGGAATCCTTTTCCTCCTCTTGGAGGTCGCGACCGGAAATGCAGAGGTCGAGCATGGAGAGCAGGATGGCACGGGCGCTGGTTCAGAGCGCGGCTATGAAGGGCGAGGCGAGGATGCTCCACGCACCGGGTTTGGTGCTGCTCTGCGTCACGACGAACTTCCAAGGCGGGCACTGCCGCCGCAGCGGCGGCGGAGACCGAGGCCCAGGGGAAGGTTGTGAAGGAGGCCACGGAGGAGGAGGTGTGATGCCGGCGAGCGGACGACGACGACGACGTTGTAGCGCTGTTTTCCCTCTCCCCTTCGTTAATTTAGTCTTTGGGCTGAGTGTTTCCCCGCTACCGTCGGATGCGCAACGAACGAACAGGAAGCATTTATGTCCCTCTGCAGTAGATAGGTGTACGTCAGACGATCTCGTTCTCTAATCGCCTGATCCTTTGGCAAAAATCAAGGGTGCCCACCACGTTTGGCTTGATGTGAGCACCATCAATGCAGATTATGGGCCTACACACTTTAATTAAGACACCATCTTTCGTGACAGTAACACAGTGTGCTGAAATGTTGCAATGTTCTTGTAGGGTTAGGGTGCTCTCTCTCCTCCAAACATACAAAGAAAGTGTTTATAGGGTTTGATATCCTTAATTCATATCTATAATCCCATATATAACTCCTTGTATTGCTTCAAGTTATCACCATAAATAATGTTCAAGGTTGCACACCTTGCCCGTTCCAATCTCAACCCGCTTGGTGCCATGTTGAATTTCTTTTGCACTTTCTAGGCAAATGCCCTGAGTGACATCTTCTCTCACATCTTCTAAAAACTCTAGGTGAGGAAAGGTGACGTCAATGCCTTGATTTCCCACTTTGTATGGCATGTATGATGTCCATCAATTCTTCACTAAGCTGCTATTACTACTTGTGTCAAAAGCAACCTTCATCATCCAAGGGCAACCTTCAACGTAGTAAGAATATCTAGCTTTTACACTCATTCCTTGTCATTGAGATCTAGAAAACATTGCACAATGCCACCACCGGGGGAACATTTAATGCACATAAAACATACATAACCACTAAATATCCTTGTTTCCAACTTTGTCTAATTAACTGCAATGAAAATTCTAGATTGGCAATACAGACCGAAAAATCATCTAATGGATATCCTAAACAACTAATCGTCAGATACAACCACAAAATCGACAACATTTTCCATGATCATTACTTGAATAAGAAGGCACAAAAAACATGCCAAATATCATAGTTGTGGGCATGGGAACTCACCTTAGCTGGGAGCGATACCGCTAGGTTCATGAAGGTGTGGTTCCTTCTTCGCCACTTGCTCCATCATAGACATAAAAAAACTAGCCAGACATAGCTCTCCGCTCACTTGTCGTCGCCCATGAGCACCGGCAAAATTAGGTGAGAAGGGAGCTATGTGGATTTCAACTTTGTCGAAGGGTTTTTTCAACAACAAAAAGGAAGCCAGGAGTCGGCTGGTTCACTCAAGTGTGCAGCACCTGCTCATTTTCCTGAATGCAGCCACGCCAGATTGTCAACGTATACACAGGGTCGGCTCTGGCCCAGGGCAAAGAGGGGCGACGGCCTAGGGCCCATAACTGGGAGTCTGGGACATATATACTGGTGGCGTGCACTGTAAAATACACGCCACTAGTACAATTTTTTGTAAACTGCCTAGGTTGTTACTGGTGGCCTACAGAGTCGGACGGCCAGCGGTAATATATAGAAGCCAAAGTAAAAAACCTTAGAGGCCCATTGATTAGGGGCCCATTTACGAAGTTTGCCCCAGGGCTCCTAAAATGTTAGAGCCGGTCCTGCGTATACAGCGGGGTGAGGATCATTTGGATTGTATTTGCTCCCGCAAGCCAAGTTTATAGTCCCGTTTGAGCATTGAGCTAACTTATTGAACGAAATTGCACCCGTGTGGTATGTTGTTGCGCCGCCAACGTCATTTACTCTATTCTCTACAAATAATTATAACTTTATCCAAAGATATGTCTTCATTCAATACAGTCTTGAATTATTGCAAAGACAGGGACAAGAAGAAAGGGACAAAATTTAGGAACTATCATTTGTTTCTGGCTGCATCCAAAGCGGTGAAATAATCCACAGTACAAAGCTAATATGATTTATCTACTGGCAATAATTTTGTCATTTAAAATTTAAAAAGGTCCATTTGCATATGAAAAGCAAACGTTTATGCTTGTATGATTTACAACATGAATTTCCAAAAGCCAGGATCAATAGCAAGGACCTTTTACACCAGTTTTAGTGCTAAAACGAATAGTCACTCAATCTAGGGAACGAAGAGTAGTTTTCATCTCTTGTGAAATTCATCGTAAGAGCTCATCAAATAACACACCTGTGTAGCAATGACAATTGTGAATTGAGAAAAGAAGGAAGGATTTGTATCTATCATTGTCGTTGGAGACTAAACATAATTAGCATTCACATCATCGTGGAGTTTGTGGGGAAAACATGTAGCTTTTGCCCTTGATTAACACAAGCACCTTTCATCCAGTGAAAATAAAGATAGCTCAGTTTCGAAAGCTTCCTCACTTCAATGGAAAACAGATAGTCTAAGATGAACATGGTGGACTGTCGTCAACCAGAGGGCCTTGTCCTGAAACCTCAAGACACACCAGAACCGAAAATTGAAATTTTGGATAAAAAGACTCAGGTGAACTGTCAAGCGGGCATCTTTGGTGTCCAGTCCCAAACGCATCCAGGTTGTTGAGGTTGTGGAGAGAACGACGGTGCCCACAATGGTCGATCGAGGTCGTGGTCTGCAAGAAGAGGATCCATACAGAGGCACCACCACCAGCAGTTACCCGGCATCAAAGAGACGAGGACGAACCATCCTCACCACGTTGCAGCCCCCGTTTCCGAGGCGTTGAGTAGAGGCGCAACAGAAGTGAACGGGGTCAGTAGTGGCAGAGGAGGAGGACGGCATCAATCTCGTGGGAGAGCAGCGATGGTCTATGATCAAACAGAGTCAGGAGATAACAACATACGAGGGGGCAGAAGCAGCGGCGACGACGCAAAGGAGACGGGAGGGGCGGGAGCGGGAGACAAGGCGCAAGGCAAAGCAAGTCCACAGATTATTACAGCTTTTACCACACAGGCATCGCCAAGGTTTTGACCGTCCTCATTTTGGAAGGAACAGGCCAAATCGACCAGCAAATAAAAAGACAGACAAGAATTTCCATACAAAATGCCGTGGGAAGCGACCTATCCGGCGGCATGATTCATATTCTTGGATTGGACAAGTACTACAGTGGTGACCGATTTATTTTGCTAACTAAGCTCCAACATTACTATAGCACTACTGACAGGAAAGCACACCATACTAGATAGTACAGGACCAACACATTCAGCCTCCATGTAAAGACAGCTCAAGATACGAACCCAAAAAAACTACATAGGTGTCTTTTCCACACAAGAAAAGGGACAAATTTACAACCTGCCAGCACCTGCCTGTGCTGTCAACATGTTTATCTAAAGGAATTCAGTAGGATAGCAGGTCTAGATATCATCAACGTCTCCAATATTTTCACTGGACGCCGTCCACAGCACCTGCAAGGGCAGAAGAAAAGAAAGATGCTTAGGTTAGGCCCAGTCGAAATGAAACTAAAAATCAAGCAATAAATAAAGAAGCGGTACATAAAAGGTAAGGATTAGAGAAGTTTGGATTAACACGCTAATAATAGGATGTCGGCAGAAAATTTGCACAAAACTAGTACAATTTGCATAAGCATGAAAACGAGGCAAGCTAAAGTTTCACCTCTCCCAGAAATATGAAACCTGGTCTAATACTAACTTATAATTAGGAAGATTCATGCGTGGACAAACAGAGGATGAAACAAATATGTGAAGGCAAAGCATACTGAAGTCAAGAGATTCTCACCTGTGGAATAAAAGCCAGTGTAGGGTAAGACAGTTGCAGAGACATCAGCCTCAAAAACTTTCTTGTACAGCATCGACTTGAGCTGGACTGCAAAGACACCAATTTTCGTCCATAGAAAAAACAGATCGTCATCCTCAACGATGCCCAATATCCTGACCGGACGCCCACCAGCCAAATGATTATTTACCAGTGGCACCGATGACACTTTCAGTGGAAGGTGTGCATCCAACTGAATGGTCCTACGCAGAACCCATTCTGTAACACCCTCAGCATCTGTCTCCCGCGCCCATAGACGCAGGTTGAACTCCGTCAAGGCAGCAAGGCCTAGCCCACCGTCCTCTGCCTTCATAATGTGAACATTCCTTCTAAATACAGTATGTGTTTCTGGTGGACACTCAATATGGTATAATCTAGATGTACCCAACTCAAAGGCAAGTATATACTTTGACTTCAGCGGCCAGTATAAGATGTTATCAACAAGGATGCTAGGCCTTGAATCGACCTCAGATGGTGTTGGTGAAGACACCAACTGGTGCCAGCTGCCACTCTCTGACGAGTATCTAGAGGCATATGCATAACGTGTGCAGGTGAATACCCACACTATGAGGAAAGGGCAAGAGTGGCAGTCACCATTGTCCCTGTGGCCGGCTGCACAGAGCACTGTAGCATGGCTCTCAGGAACGATACCATAATTAAAACGACTATCCGCATCGGGATTAACTGGCACATTATTCCGGCTGCCAGTCATGGGGTTCCACACTTGGAGCTGATTCCAAGTTGAGCTGACAAGGAGAACAAGGCTGTGGCGGCAGCCAAGGACATTCCAGCAGGAGTCGGGTAGGGAGAAAGCTGCTGTTGCGACAGAATTAGGAGGGTCCCCAGTGGGGATAAAACGGGGAATGCTAGTGGAGTTGCTGAAGACGCCAAGCACAGGAAGTTTCTGATGGAGCTTGCGAAAGCGGCAGACGAATTGGCGGTCTTTGATGAGGGAGTGCCATCGCTTGTAGACGAGCGATGTGCGGATCAAGCAAGTGGGGTGTGCTGGGAGGGAGAGAAAGATCTCGATGAGGACATCATCTGGCAGCTCGCTCGGTGAGGTGGGGAATAATTGGCAATGTGGTTTAGCCTTAAAAAAGAAGCTAAAACCTAACATATGGGATAAAATTTCCTTTATAACCAACAGGAAAGGACCCATCCGCAATGACAATGATGACACAAAGTTGGCAACACTGGCCGCAATATGCACGCAGAACCCATATGGGTTCATTATCTTGGAGGTTCGGCTAGAGGGAACGGGGCAATGATAAAATTTCAAGGTTTGTTGATTCTTCCAATCATACTTCCTGATATCTCGACTTACTTTAGTTTACTTTAGAAACACATGAACCTTTAATCTCTGTCTCTCCACAGATCCTCAATTTTTCTGACGCGAACGATTGACCTGTGCATCAATAAGCTCTGGAATTACACAGAGCAATGACATTTGTTAGCTACAAGTTAACAGATCTAAGACCCATACTGAAACACATAAATAGATATTCTAACATTTAATCTATATTTCAGAGCACTTTTATTCAATTTAGGATAATCACATCTAGTAAGTAGTGTGCAGAGCATATCTTGCTGGTCCCAATACAGAATTATAGATCAATACTTCCTTAGAACATAGCAACTCCTAAAAAATACTGCTATACATACACAATTGAAACAGAGTCTCTACCACGTACATAGTTAAATTTTATTTTCACGAAATAGGCCGTAGCCCCGCTATATAAATATAGCAAACAACCGATACAACCAACAACTTGCAATGCTTGGGCGGCAACAAACATACACCCAAATAAAAAAAAAGAAACAAAATGGAGACATAGGTGGATCGACAAAACGATGGTGACCCGCAACCGCTGCGCCCTCTCCAACAAGTACCACCACACTCCTAGGGTCAAATCGACGAGTACCAAGCAGCACCTTCAAGAAGGAGCGCTACGCTGCTGCCCGGACCAGGTCACTGGTCCTAGGGTTTCCCCCGGCACAGAGGGAAGCGGAGGGTAGCCCCGACGCCCTTCAGGAAGGAAAAATGCCACCCACAGGCGGCACCGCGTCGGCGTCGGACGGACCGACAGGGATTTCTCCCGAAACCCCAACCACAACCCCGGACGATCGGTAACCTAGGAGCCCCGCGAGGACGAGCCTCGACACCACCAGACTTGCCGCCCACCAATCATGCGCCAAAACGATCCCGAAGCCACCAACGTCGTCTCACCGAAGTAGTAGTCGCGAGTTCCGCGAGACGAAGGTGAGGATAAGAATGACCTGGGGTCAGCAATACCGCGGCCGGCGGGAGGGACCAACCTCCACCGTCGAGGACGGTAGTCGATCGGACGAGGCCGCAAACACACCAGTCCCCGTCAGGTCCGGCCGGACCCAGCGGGTCCGTAAAGCCCCCAAGGGGCACACCAGTCCTAATAGGGTCCGGCCGGGCCCAGATCGGGCCCGTGAAGTTCGCGCCGCCGCGCTGCAACAAGCTAGCCACGGTCACCGCTGTCCCCTGCATCCGAGCCTCACTTCGAGCTGCAAAGAATGCCGCAGGTCAGGCCAGCCCGCCCAACCCAGATGGGGCCCGCCGGGCCCAGATCTGGGCCGGCCGGCCCACGCCACTGCACCCGTCACGGGAAGAGCTGCGCCGCTCCGCAGGCTTCCGCGCATCGCCTCGCTCCCGCCACCACCCGCCGGAGTCGGACCGCCGCCACCCTAGTTGCATCGCCGCCAAAGAAGGAGAGCCCCCGTCTTCCCCAAGGTTGGCGCGAGGAGAGACATGCCGCCGCCGCCGCCGCCGCCGCCGGCGCCACACGGCAACGCCCGGCAGCCCTGCCGGCGGCGGCAACGGGGAAGATATGTGGGAGGAGGTTTGGCGAGGGGAGAGAGGAAGGCGCGCCGCCGCCAAGGGGGGGCGACGGACACGCGCGAGGGAGGGAGAGGGGGAGGTGCTGGGGGAGGAGACGGCCCGGCCTCAGGAAAGGCTTTCGCAAGGGAGCCGTTAAATTTTATTTCACCCAAATCGCGCTGCCTAAGGAAGATGAAAATTACCAGATAAACATTAGATTCGAGATAATGCAAACAGCAGACTTAATGAACTTGAGAGAATAGAAGGAACTCAGATTGGGGAAAACGAAAAACTATAACTAAACCGTCGGGACAAAATCTAGGCTCGTCGCTGACACGAAAAAATCAACCAAAGTCCCGGTAGCAGGGGCGGATCTAGATGGTGTGCCGGGTGGGCAACTGCACACTCAAAATTCATAGCTAATAGCTGGATGAAAACAACCTCGTACCTCCAAACTCAATTGCTAAAGACTGTGGGCGGGGTGAGACAGCGCGAACGCGATGTCCCGGCGAGGAATAACAGGAACGGCGATGGCGGCGACGCCGCGTGAGATGCGGGGGTATTGGGGGTGCTGGGGGATTTGGATTGAGGCGGAGGCTGCGGCGGCGACGCTAAGATACAGCACGGGCACGGTGGCTGTAGGTCGAACTCAGCCTCAGCGGGGCAGGGCTGTGGTCATGAGGGTTTAGACTTTAGAGCAACACCAACAGCTTAACATATTTTTTTTTCTGAGTTAAATACAGTAGAAGTCCCTATACTTGTCCAAGTGGATCGATTTAGTCCTCGTACTCGAAATTTGAAGAATTTTACCCGCGTACTCGTTAATTGGACTCGATTTAGTCCCGAATCATGTTTGTCATAAAATTTGAACTGACGCGGACAACACGTGTACGTGGGTCCCACTTGTAGTAGAGCAGCTGCCCTGGAAACTTGCATTTCTTAGTCTCTCCCGCGTGATTCAGTTACGATCAGTTAACGTCCCGCCACTGTAAGTATGTAACCCCTCCCCACGTTCGTACTCCGCTCCAAAATCCTCAAATTCCCCACTTCTCTAACCCTAGTTCATCTGTGTCAGCTCTAATGTTGGTGCAAATATTCATGTCTTTGCCAACTAACTAGAAAATAGCTTCTTCAGTGGAAATTCACTGGACATTATTAGAAAACATACAACAGTAACTATATAAATTAGTGGAGTTGCATAAGATATCTTAACTTGCAAAGATTTAACGACCGCTACATGTTCTGGTCCAGCGATCGCGGCCTCTGTCGCCTGCCTGTCTCATTTTTCCTCGCTCGAACAGAACTGCCCAGACTGAAAGGATTTGGAACGGTGTGGGTTGCTGCCTAATGGATCAGATGGGGAGGGGGTACATGCAAATATCTGGCAGCGGAAAAAACTTTCTAGATGCGGGGGTGTTTGTGCAAGATTGCAAGTCAATGTGTCGTCCGCGTCAGCTCAAATTCGACGGCAAACATGCTTCTGGACTAAATCGGGTCCAATTCACAAGTACACGGGTAAAATTCTTCAAATTCCGAGTATGAGGACTAAATCGAGTCAGCCCGACAAGTACAAGGATTTCTACTACATTTAACTCTTTTTTCTGGTAATACGTATCGCATTTATAATAGAATATAGATCAGGCACATAAATACCAAGATAGGAGAAATTTATATAACAAATCAACGTCTATCCCTCTCTTTCGGCACCACCATAACAACCACCAAAGAGAAGAGACAAATCACCCACGAGATCGACGTGTCTCCATCGCTGATCAGCTGCTTTTTGGACCTCCAAATTAGTTTGTCATAGGACAAATCATTGTCGTTGAAAGAATCAGACTAGGACAACACGAGTCCGGACATACCATCGAACTTCATAACTGACACCCTCGCACGACGAGGACAGAGTAGGGAACCAGAACTGCAGCCTCCAACCACGAACCCAACACAAGGTGCACCATCTTCCAGCTGTCACCAGCATGAACAACCGTCTGTGCCTACTCTTGGATAAAACCTCTCTGCTCCATCATGGCGTCAGAGACAACGCCGCAGCAACAGGGACAGAGCAGGAGGAAAGACCCATCTGATGGAATCGTCGTCGCCGCCTCGACGACACTATCCATGAACTCTTAGATGCCACCATGAATGACAACCCCGATGTGGGATTGGAGTTGAAGCAGATTTATTTGCCAGACGCCGCTCCCACCACCTAAACGACGCACCACGCCAAAAGTATCCTAACCCTAACTTTCATGCCGGAACGGAGGAAACGGATAGAGCAGCAAGCGGAGGGAGAGGGGACAAGCCCTTCACCCGTGGAGATCGAAGGAGGAAGGTGGAGTCGCTCCCTACGCTGGCGGCTAAGTCAAGGACGAAAACGATCTAGCTTAACATAATATGCTTAGTACCCAAAACACTGCGCTTCTTTTGGTATTGGGCAAGGTAAAAAATAGCGCACTATACCATCGATAATAACACGCTATAGCGTTCTGAGCAATGTGCCGCTAAATGAAATGCATGTATAATCTTCCCCTATAGCATCATATAGATATGCGCTAATTTTTGATAGCATGCTATTTTTAACCTATTAGGAGTTAAAAATCTTTCTCCAACACCTTACTCATCTGTGGGCTCAGACCCAAAAACAATTTGGTAAATACCCACAAGTTGATGTCTAATTAACAAATTTGGCAATCCATACTCAGGATTACCAAACAGAGGCAACGCGGGCACCCGCGCGCCGCCCTAGTGCCCGCCATCCTCGAGCCCCTTCTCCCGAGCCCCGTCAGCGCCCTCTTCCTCATCTCCGGCTAGCCAGACCGTCAGCGTTCTTGTCGTCGACATCCCCGTCGCCACTCTCATCGGCCAAAAATTGCTATTCTTATGATGATGGAGAATTGGTGATGAAACAGAAAAAAAAAAACACAACGAAACATGGAGGTTTATGTGTCAGCCGTAGGAGAAGGCAAGAAGGCCACCGTCAAACTTCCCTGGGACCTATAGAGAGTACAAGTTTCAGCTACGTACTTCTATTCTAGCAGTTCAATGGTAGGAGAAGTAGCAGCAACTCGCTAGTCGCCACAAGATGAACGCATCAACTTTTCATGTACTCCTTTTGAAAAGAGAGATGCAATTGAAATGACGCCAGTCCGAACATGACATGCCTAAACTACTGAATCAAGCGATTACACGAATTAACACAACGAAGCTCTCTCAATTACTCTGAATATCGGTTGTTTATTACAGAGGAATTGGACAATTCAAAAGGAAAACTTAAGAATTCGGGATACAAGTCGCCTCACCACGAACAGTGGCGGCTTAGAGGGGATAAACCCTAATAGAAAGGTAAAAAAGATGCTTCTCTATCCGCTAGTACTCGAAGTAATATAGCAAGGCGGAGGGGAGTCGCGACAAACAAGCGAGTGGTTGGCGCGAAAAGGTGTCTGCTGGAAAAGGTGTATCAAACAGCGACGTCGGAATCCATCTGGGCCGTCGATCCGCAGATAAACGGTCCATCTCGCTACTAGCACGAAGCGGTAAGTTGCGATATGGTCCATTGATCCGGAGATCGACAGTTCAGAACAGACTCGACAACGGCGCTAACTGAATTCCTATTGCAGCTCGACACTTCTTCAGAGTTCTTCAGAGATCTCCAATGCTGGGGTGTGACAACTCCTCCCACGCGAGCTCAGACTTGCCTCAAGGTTGAAATGCAGGGAAAACCTTCTGGATGAAAGAAGAATCCTCCCAAGTTGCTTGCTCCTGTGGTAAGTTCTGCCATTTGACCAACCATTGTACAACAGGAACAGAAATTGCTCCTTGAACCCTTGGTATGAGCTTCCTCTCCAATACAGCCTCTGGTGCAATAAGAATGGTACCATCAGGGTTCAGCAGCGGTAAATTAGGTGAAGGGACATCTTTAGGGCCCAAATGCTTCTTCAATTGACTGACATGGAAAGTATGGTGTAACTGACACCCTTCAGGCAGAAGTATTTTGTAAGATGTATTGCCAACTTTCTGTAGAACCCTGAAAGGCCCATAGTACTTGGAATGTAGCTTCAAGCATCTATGTATGTTGAGGGATGTATGCATGTATGGCTGTATCTTGAGGTAAACTATATCTCCCACTTCTAGTGTTCTTTCCTGCCTATGCTTGTCAGCTTGCACTTTCATTCTTTCTTGTGCTTTGATCAAATTTTCCTTGATTTGCTGTGCAATATCAGTGACAGTGGAAGAAGGAGTGATGTCAGATGTACCATCTTCTGTGGGTAATAGCTCTTCAGCTAACTGTGGAGGAGGCCTGGCATATAAGGCCTGAAATGGAGTCATCTTCAGTGAAGTGTGGAATGAAGTATTATACCACCACTCTGCTAAAGCAAGCCACTGATGCCATTTCTTTGGCTGCAAGAATGCCATGTTTCTGAGATAATTTTTGATTTACCCTTTCTGTTTGCCCATCAGTCTGTGGGTGATATGCAGTACTGAAATGTAATTTCACTCCCAAAGACTTGAATAAATCTTGCCACAATGTACTAGTGAATATTCTGTCTCTGTCAGTGACTATCACAGTTGGTAAACCATGCAATTTGAACAAAATTTCTCTGAATGCTCTGGCAATAGTGTGTACATTAATAGGATGTTTCATAGATATGAAATGAGCATAGTTGGTAAATTTGTCTACCACCACTAGGATGATATCTTTGTTTTCGGAAATTGGTAATCCCTCAACAAAATCCATACTGATGTGTGCCCAAGCAAAATCAGGAACTGGTAATGGTTGCAACAGACCTGGGTATTTGGAGTGTTCACCTTTGTTGATCTGACAAGTGGGGCAATGTTTGATGAAATCTATAACCTGTTGCTTCATGCCAGGCCAGTAGAACAGCAGTTTTATCCTTTGATATGTTGCTTGCTCACCAGAATGACCACCCAATTCTGAATTGTGCAGAGCTTCCACTAGCTTTACTCTGAGGTCAGTAGTGCTGCCCACATATATCTTGGATTTGTACCTTATTAGCCCTTTTGAGAATGTACAATGCTGGACTGCATTTGGTGCTATTGTGAGTTGTTGAATTAATTCCAAGCACTTAGTATCTTTAGCATAAGATTTCACCACCTCAGTCACCCACACAGGCACAGCTACACTAGTGAACATAGAAATGATTTTATGTTTCACTCTAGAAAGAGCATCTGCTACTCTGTTTTCCTTTCCTTTTTTATATTCCACTGTATAGTTGTACCCCAAGAGCTTAACCAACAACTTGTGCTGAATTCCTTCAGTAAGTTTCTGGTCCTGAATGTATTTCAAGCTTTGTTGATCAGTTCTGATCACTGATACGTCTCAAACGTATCTATAATTTTTGATGTTCCATGCTTGTTTTATACAATTGCTACATGTTTTGCATCTACTTTATATCACTTTTATACATTTTTTGGGACTAACCTATTAACAAGATGCCACAGTGCCAGTTCCTGTTTTCTGCTGTTTTTGTATTCCAGAAAAGCTAGTCTGGAAATATTCTCGGAATTGGACGAAAATTTACGGAGGCCCCTATTTTACCAGAAGACTCCATGGGCCAGAAGGACAAGTCCGGGGGAGGCCCGAGGGCCCCACACTTGGGCAGGGCGCGGTTGGGCCTTGCCCGCGCCCTGGGGTGGTGTCGTCTCCTCGGTCACCGCCTCGCGACGCCCTTTGGACTATATATTGCCCCTGACCTAAAACTCACAGAACAATTGACGAAACTCCCGAATACATCTCCGTGCTCCGCCGCCACGAAACTTCGTTTCGGGGGTCAGAAGGTCCTGTTCCGGCACCCTGCCGGGACGGGGATTGACCCCCGGAGCCTTCTCCATCGACGCCGCCGCCTCCATCATGCTTGTGAGTAGTTCCCCCATGGACTACGGGTTCTAGCTGTAGCTAGTTGGTACTCTCTCTCCCATGTACTTCAATACAATGATCTCATGAGCTGCCTTACATGATTGAGATCCATATGATGTAATCGGTGTTGTGTTTGTTGGGATCCGATGAATATTGAATACTATGTCAAGTTGATTATCAATCTATCTTATATGTTATTTAAGATCTTGCATGCTCTCCGGTACTTGTGGTTGCCTTGATCAAGTAGTTGCCTGTATCTCCAAGAGAGAGTATTTATGCTAGATAGTGGGTTCATGCCTCCATTTAACCTGGGACAGTGACAGAAAGTTCTAAGGTTGCGGATGTGCTGTTGCCACTAGGGATAACCTAACAATGCTATGTCCACGGTCATATGTATTTGTTTACATTACGCACTTTACTTAATGCAATTATCCGTTGCTTGCAACTTAATACCAACGGGGAACTCGGATGACAACCCGGCGGTGGATTATTAGTCATAGACGCTGTTGGATAACGGTCTATGTATTTTGTCGTAATGCCCAATTAAATATCATAGTAGTCATCATGTCATATATATGCATTGTCATGCGCTCAATATTCTGTCAATTGCCCAACTGTAATTTGTTCACCCAACACTTGTTATTGGAGAGTTACCACTAGTGTAGATAGCTGGGAACCCCGGTCCATCTGTCATCATCATTGCTTTTCCGTCAACTCCACGCAAGCAACTATTTTCTGGTGCCATTGCTTCTGTGTTACTGCTACTTGCTCTCATATTACTGCTGCTTTCACATCACGTTTGTTACTAGTGCTTTCTCAGGTGTGGTGGAATTGACAACTCCGCTGCTAAGGCTTATAAGTATTCTTTGTCTCCCCTTGTGTCGAATCAATAAATTTGGGTTTTACTTCCCTCGAAGACTGTTGCGATCCCCTATACTTGTGGGTTATCAAGACTATTTTCTGGCGCCGTTGCCGGGGAGCATAGCTCTACTCATAAGTTCACCTGGGGAGTACTCTCCACCTCTCTCTCTGTTTTTATTTTATTTTGTTTTGTCTAGTTTACTTTTGTCTAGTTTTATTTTGCTTAGTTTATTTTGTAGTTTTTTTTTAGTTTACTTTTGTTAGTTTATTTTTGTCTAGTTTTATTTTTCTTATATACCCGAAAATCCATAAAAATTTAAAAATCTAAAAAAAAACTGTTGCTATGGAAGAACATGCTAGAACCTCTATGTTTATGGAAGCTAAAGAATTATATATAAAGTATAGAGAATCAAGAGAGGGTAAAATCATGAGAGGCATGTTAAAAAAGTTAAATCAAATTGCTGAAATTTTGCTGGAACGCCATGATATAAATTGTTGCTCTGAACAAGATACTAAACATCTTAAATTCCAATGTGGCTTTAGTGAAGAAGTTTTAATTATGAACTATCATTGGAATAACTATATTCATTTGGAGCTGAAGAAGTAGAACAATTTGTTTACTTATGGGAGCTTCTGAAATAGATTCCTTCATGGCTAAAAATTATGAAACTGTGTTGCTTGTAATAAACTTAAAGAAACGGTCTCTTTTATTCTTGATTATTGCCTAGAAAATTTCAGCAATAATTGTTATATCATTGATTATAAAGAGAGACTCATTAATGCACAAGAATGTACTCACAATTTGCAGGAACCTGTAGAAGAAGAAACTATTGCTGAAGCTGAAAGCTCATTGGATGAAAAAGAGGAGGAGAGTGATGAACAAAAGGAGGAAGAATGGAGTAGCTACCCATGCCTACCTTCTAATGAGAGTAACTCTTTATCTCTTACACTATTTGATTGCCCTCCATGCTTACCAAAGGAGGATGAATGTTATGTTCCTGTGGATTCTCTTGAAATATTCCCTATGAGTAAAACTTGTGGAAATGATTATGCTACTGTTATTTATGATAATCCATGCTATTTTGATAAATCTTATGATAATCCTTTATTTGTGCCTAATTTCGAAATGCATGGTAATGAGAAAGTTTGCTTAGAAAATGTTTATGATAAAGCTCTAGATGATGGTCCTATATTGGTTGATAATATTAATTGTACTACTAATGAAAATGGGATTGGAGAGGTCTTGACTTTATCTAGATGGAGTCCCATACCTCTTGAGAATGATCAATCATCTTGTTATAAAATTGTTAAAAGTGGGTTTGAAAGTTTTAATCCCACTATTTTTGAGCTTGATAAGAATTATGTGTTTGTAGATCATGAAAAGCATGCTTTATGTGATAGTTATATTGTTGAGTTTGTTCATGATGCTACTGAAAATTATTATGAGAGAGGAAAATATGGTTGTAGAAATTTTCATGGTACTAAAGCACCTCTCTATATGCTGAAAGTTCTGAAGTTACTCTTGTTTTATCTTCCTATGCTTGTCACTTTGTTCTTTATGAATTTATTTGTGTACAAGTTTCCTATGCATAGGAAGTGGGTTAGACTTAAATGTGTTTCGAATTTGCTTCTTGATGCTCCTTTTGCTTCATTTTCTATTTTATGTGAGCATCATTAAAACTATCAAGCCTAGCTAAAAGGCATTAAAGAAAAGCGCTTATGGGAGGCAACCCATTTTATTTTTCTGCAATTTTTCTTTTATTGAGTCAAGGTGTTGTTTACTTCTGTAGCAACTCCTTTGTATCTTTATTTTCTCGCATTGTTGTGCCAAGAGTAGCCTCTAATGATAAGATGATGCTTAATTTTGATTGCTGCGCAGAAACAGATTTTTGCTGTTCACTGTACGAAATTCCTAAAATCACCAGATTGTTAATTAAATCTGAAAATTTTTGTGCGTAATCTTTATGAATGTCTGAAACTTTCATTAGTTCAGAGTTTCTCGATCTGAGCGTCGTAAGTGCCTCGAAAAAATTCGTCTTTGCGGACTGTTCTGTTTTAGACAGATTATGCCTTTTTATTTTTCGCATTCTCTCTTTTACTAGTGTTGAGTGAAATTCTTTTTTGGGTGGAAGAGCTTCACATAACATCAGTGGCTGTAGCTAATGTTTAAAGTAACAAATCATATTGCGTCTTTACAGAACATGTGAATTTTTGATTATGCACTAACCCTCTAATGAGATCTACTTTGAGTTTGGTGTGACGGAAGTTTTCAAGGGTCAAGAGAGAAGGATGATATAATAGGATCAAGAAGAGTGAAGAGCTTAAGCTTGGGGAGGCTCCCATGGATCTCCCCAGCATATTTCAAGAAGACTCAAGCGTCTAAGCTTGGGGATGCCCAAGGCATCCCCTTCTTCATCGTCAAAATTATCAGGTCATCTCTAGTGAAACTATATTTTAATTCTTTCACATCATATGTGCTTTTCTTGGAGCGTCTGTGTGCTTTTATTTTCAGTATTGCTTTTATTTTCAATAAAGCTTGACTGGACCCTAGCATTCTTGATTGGGAGAGAGACACGCTCCGCTTTTTCATGAGAATACTCCTATTCTTCACTTATATTTGTTGAGTATTCATATCTAGCGCTGTTCAGCTTTTAGCTCTTGTTTTCATGTATCTCTTGTCAGAGCTATTAGCTTTCTTTTGTAGAAAGTACTCTCTTGCTTCACTTATATTTGTTTGGAGAGTTGATGAAATAAATTGATTGGTGTTTGGTTGGTTCAGAAAATGTTGCATGTGGTAATTGGTATAAGGAAAAACTTGCTTAATCTTGTAGATCACTAAAATGGATAACTTGATGCTTGTCAATTGTTTTGAGTTAACAAGTAGATCATGATTAAATTGTGCATCACATGAGTTAAGCCTATTAGTGAAGAACTACCGTAAAGCTTGTTGAAAATTTGGTTTGCATCGGTGGTACCTCTAAGGTCTAGATATTTTCTAATAACAGGGTTTGGTTAACAAGGAAGACGGTATGAAGTCTTATAACGTTTGCAATATGTTTGTCATATAAAACTTGGTGTACGGGTTGATATTCTTGTTTGCTTACATAACCTTGCTAGCCTAAACTCTGTACTGAGAGGGAATGCTTCTCGTGCATCCAAATCCTTGAGCCAAAATCCATGCCATTTGTGTCCACCATAACTACCTATATGTGGTATTTCCTTGCCACTCCAAGTAAATTTTTCATGTGCTACCTTTAAATTATTCAAAATGTTATTATTCCCTTTTTGTGTCAATGTTTACTAGCTCATGAGGAATTAGTGTGGTTATTCTTTATTCTATTTGTGATGGACTTTTACACCTGGACTAGTGGCATATACATCCGCTTATCCAATAACTTGCAAAAAGAGCTGGCAACGGGGTGCCCAGTCCCAATTAATTACAACTTTAACCAATTAATTCTCTTCACACTTTTGCCCTGATTCATCAGTAAGCAATGACAAACAGTGAAATACCTGAATGTGTGTAAACCAAAGAGAAAGAGGGATGATCTGCCTTGCTGGTAGAAATAACGTCCTTCATGGGAGCCGCTCTTAAAAGTCCGTTCGACAGGTAGAATACTGTTCTCACCCGCTACCATTCGTTGACAATTAACAAACACCTCTCAAAAATAGATACTCCTCCATGGTATGTGATTGATGGAAGGCACCCGAGGATTCGGTTAGCCATGGCTTGTGTTAGCAAGGTTGGGAGGAGTATCAAATATTTTATGCAATCTCTATATGCTTTCAAAAACTAAAAGCTCTAGCACATGATTTAATCCCTGCTTCCCTCTGCGAAGGGCCTTTCTTTTACTTTTATGTTGAGTCAGTTTTCCTATTCTTTCTGTCTTCCACAAGCAAACACTAGTGTCAACTTTGTTACAACATGCGTTATATGCAATGTATTGGACTTGTTATACTACTTTGTGTTGACAATATCCATGAGATAAATATGTTGAAAGTTGAAGCAAATGCTGAAACTAAATTCTTCCTTTGTGTTGATTAAATACCTTTTGTTAGAAACTATTGCTTTATGAGTTAACACTTATGCAAAACTGTTTGATGCTTGTCTCGAAAGTACTATTCATGAAAACGTTTAGCTTGTGTGATTCATTGTTTACTCATTATCTATTTGGTAGCAAATTATAGACCATTGACTTGGATCACTTCATTCATTTACATGTGCCTTGCAATATTATATGATCAAGATTATGATAGTAGCATGTCACCTCAAAAATTATTTTGTTTTTATCGTTTACCTACTCGAGGACGAGTAGGAACTAAGCTTGGGGATGCTGATACGTCTCAAACGTATCTATAATTTTTGATGTTCCATGCTTGTTTTATACCAATTGCTACATGTTTTGCATCTACTTTATATCACTTTTATACATTTTTGGGACTAACCTATTAACAAGATGCCACAGTGCCAGTTCCTGTTTTCTGCTGTTTTTGTATTCCAGAAAAGCTAGTCTGGAAATATTCTCGGAATTGGACGAAAATTTACGGAGGCCCCTATTTTACCAGAAGACTCCATGGGCCAGAAGGACAAGTCCGGGGGAGGCCCGAGGGCCCCACACGTGGGCAGGGCGCGGTTGGGCCTTGCCCGGCGCCCTGGGGTGGTGTCGTCTCCTCGGTCACCGCCTCGCGACGCCCTTTGGACTATATATTGCCCCTGACCTAAAACTCACGAACAATTGACGAAACTCCCGAATACATCTCCGTGCTCCGCCGCCACGAAACTTCGTTTCGGGGGTCAGAAGGTCCTGTTCCGGCACCCTGCCGGGACGGGGATTGACCCCCGGAGCCTTCTCCATCGACGCCGCCGCCTCCATCATGCTTGTGAGTAGTTCCCCCATGGACTACGGGTTCTAGCTGTAGCTAGTTGGTACTCTCTCTCCCATGTACTTCAATACAATGATCTCATGAGCTGCCTTACATGATTGAGATCCATATGATGTAATCGGTGTTGTGTTTGTTGGGATCCGATGAATATTGAATACTATGTCAAGTTGATTATCAATCTATCTTATATGTTATTTAAGATCTTGCATGCTCTCCGGTACTTGTGGTTGCCTTGATCAAGTAGTTGCCTGTATCTCCAAGAGAGAGTATTTATGCTAGATAGTGGGTTCATGCCTCCATTTAACCTGGGACAGTGACAGAAAGTTCTAAGGTTGCGGATGTGCTGTTGCCACTAGGGATAACCTAACAATGCTATGTCCACGGTCATATGTATTTGTTTACATTACGCACTTTACTTAATGCAATTATCCGTTGCTTGCAACTTAATACCAACGGGGAACTCGGATGACAACCCGGCGGTGGATTATTAGTCATAGACGCTGTTGGATAACGGTCTATGTATTTTGTCGTAATGCCCAATTAAATATCATAGTAGTCATCATGTCATATATATGCATTGTCATGCGCTCAATATTCTGTCAATTGCCCAACTGTAATTTGTTCACCCAACACTTGTTATTGGAGAGTTACCACTAGTGTAGATAGCTGGGAACCCCGGTCCATCTGTCATCATCATTGCTTTTCCGTCAACTCCACGCAAGCAACTATTTTCTGGTGCCATTGCTTCTGTGTTACTGCTACTGTTGCTCTCATATTACTGCTGCTTTCACATCACGTTTGTTACTAGTGCTTTCTCAGGTGTGGTGTGGTGGCTCTAGGTCAATAGTGCCAGAAACAATGCTTGTACGTCACACGTCTGTTGGGAACCCCAAGAGGAAGGTATGATGAGTGCAGCAGTAAGTTTTCACTCAGTATGAAACCAAGGTTTAATCGAACCAGTAGGAAAACGAGGTTTGCTTCGAAGGTGTTGGTGGAGGAGTGTAGTGCGGCGCAACACCAGGGATTCCGGTGCCAACGTGGAACCTGCACAACACAACCAAATTACTTTGCCCCAACTTAACAGTGAGGTTGTCAATCTCACCGGCTTGCTGAAAACAAAGGGTTAAACGTATCGAATGGAAAATGATGTTTGTTTGCATAAAACAGTAGAGAACAATGATTGCAGTAGATTGTATTTCAGATGTAAAAGAATGGACCGGGGTCCACAGTTCACTAGTGGTGTCTCTCCAATAAGATAACTAACATGCTGGGTAAACAAATTACAGCTGGGCAATTGACAATTGATAAGTGCATATAACATGCATGTGTGAGCTGTGGTATCTACTATGAGATTCATTTGGGCATTACGACAAAGTACATTGACCGCTATCCAGCATGCATCTATGCCTAAATAGTCCACTTTCCGGTTAACATCCGTACCCCTTCCAGTATTAAGTTGCAAGCAACAGACAATTGCATTAAGTAATGTGCGTAATGTAAACAATAAATTCATCCTTGAATAAAGCATTGCTGTTTTACCCCTAGTGGCAACAACACATCTACAACCTTAGAACTTGCTGTCACTATCCCAGGTTAAATAGAGGTTGAACCCAACTATCATACATAAATACCCCCTCTTGGAGTTACAAGTATTCACTTGGCCAAGGTTTCAACAAGTAACGGAGAGCATGCAAGATCACAAATTACATAGACATGATAATATAATATTCAGTTCCACATAGGTATCAATATAAGTCAGATCCCAGCAAACACAACATGTAGCATTACAATAAGATGATCTTGATCATGATAGGCAGCTCACAAGATCTAAACATGATGGCACAAGTGGAGAAGACAACCATCTAGCTACTGCTATGGACCCATAGTCCAAGGATGAACTACTCATGCATCACTCCGGAGGCGGGCATGGCGATGTAGAGCCCTCCGGTGATGATTCCCCTCTCCGGCAGGGTGCCGGGAAGAGCTTCAGGAACCCCCCGAGTTAGGGTTGACGACGGCGGCGGCAGCGAATATGTTCTGGATGAAAGGCTCGGTGTTTTAGGGTTTTCGCGTCTCAGGGAATAAATAGGCGAAGGGGCGATGTCGGCGGACCCCGAGGGGCCCAAACCACATGGTGGCGCGGCTGGGCCCACTGCCGCGCCTGGGTGTGGTTTGGCCACCTCGTGGCGAGTCTTCGTCTCTCCTTCGGACTCCGTGTACGTGCTGGAAAAATAGGGACCTGGCCTTTTGTTTCGTGCAATTCCGAGAATATTTCCAGAAGTAACTTTCTGAAACCAAAAACAGCAGAAAACAGGGAACTGGCACTGTGGCATCTTGTTAATAGGTTAGTCCCAGAAAATGGATAAAAGTGATACGAAGTGTATATGAAACATGTAGCAAATGGTATAATATAAGCATGGAACAGCAGAAATTATGGATACGTTGGAGACTTATCATGGTGGAATTGACAACTCCGCTGCTAAGGCTTATAAGTATTCTTTGTCTCCCCTTGTGTCGAATCAATAAATTTGGGTTTTACTTCCCTCGAAGACTGTTGCGATCCCCTATACTTGTGGGTTATCAATCACCAGTGAAGAGGCTGAGAAATAGTGCTTCCATTTCTTTATTGCTTCTATAATTGCCATAGCTTCTTTGTCATATGTAGAGAACCCTGCAGATTTAGGACCAATTGCTTTGCTCAGGATGGAAATAGGCATGCCTTGCTGCATGAGTACAGCTCCAATTCCATAATCAGAAGCATCTGCCTCTAGGGTGAATGGCAGAGAGAAATTAGGTAGTGCCAGCATAGGAGGATTTGTCATTTTCTGTTTCAACAGCTGGAATGCATCCTGTTGTTTTGCAGTCCATTGGAAATTATCTTTCCTGAGGGCTTCAAATAATGGTTTACAGATCAGGCCATAGTCCTTTATGAAACGCGTGTAATAATTTGTCATGCCTAGAATGCTCCTGAGCTGGGTAATATTTTCAGGTGCAGGCCAGTTGATGATTACCTCTATTTTCTTGGGATCTGTTGCAACACCAGAAGCACTGATTATGTGTCCCAAATATTCTACTTGATCAGTAGCAAATGTGCACTTCTGCCTCTTGGCAAACAAGTTGTTCTGTTGGAGAATGGTAAAAACCTGTTTCAGGTGTTCTATGTGTTCAGATAAGCTCTTGTTGTAAATCAAAATATCATCAAAGAAGACTAGTGCAAATTTCCTCAAGACAGGTGCCAGTACAGTGTTCATCAGTTGCTGAAAAGTGGCAGGGCATTAGTCAAGCCAAAAGGCATTACCACATATTCATAATGGCCCTGATGTGTGGTGAATGCAGTTTTACTAATATCCTCTTCCTTCATTCTGATCTGATGGTATCCACTTCTCAAATCTATTTTGGAAAAAACAGTAGCTCCATGGAGCTCATCCGATAAATCCTCAATGATGGGAATAGGATATTTGTTCTTGACTGTCTGTGCATTCATTTTTCTGAAATCTGTGCATTTCCTCCAAGTATGTTCTTTTTTCTTGACAAGGACCACTGGAGATGAGTAAGGACTGACACTATTCCTGATCACTCCTTTTTGCAATAAATCCTTTATGATGTCTTCTAAAGCATTCTTCTGGTGGTGTGGTAGCCGATATGGCCTCTGATTAATTACCTTGGCATCATTCATCAGAGGAATGGTATGATCACAATCCCTCTTTGGTGGTAATTCCTGAGGTTCAGAGAATATTGCTGTGAATTCATCCAATAATTTCTGTATGGCCAGAGGATACTGTTTCTTGTTCTCTGCTTCAGGGGTAATTGATTTGACCATTAGTACTGCACCACCTGTGGAATGAAGCAGTAGCTTTTCCATATCCTGAGCATCATCTACATGTGTTGTTGATGACAGACTCTCATCCAGAAAAGTAACAGTACTGACATCTGTCTTAGTAGCCTGTAGTGTCATTTTCTTGTAATCCAGTGTGACAGGGCTGTATTGATAAATCCAGTCAGCTCCCAGAATTATATCATAGCCTTGGAGCTGTAGTATCCTGAAATCTAAAGTGAATTTTGTCCCTTGTACATTATAAGGGCAGTCAGGGCACACATATTCAGTCCACAGTTTTTCTCCATTTGCTACAGTCACCCTTTGTTTCTTGACTTGTTGTAATGCACACTGTGCCTGCTGAGCAATTTTTGGAGTCATAAAGGTAGTTGTACTGCCACTATCCACTAATGCCAAAGCAGGGGTGTTTCCCAACATAACATTCAGAGTGAATGTGGTTTTGGATTTAGCTGTACCATGTAAAGCATGCATGGAAATCAATAGATTAGGTGGTGGTTGTTGCTCCTTGTCCTCCTCCTCACTGTCAGAATCTTCCATTATATAAATTATATTTCTGGTTTCTGCTTGATCAGCTTGCATTGCTTGTACCTGGTTCCTGTTCATCATCCGACAAACCTTTTTATGTCCTGGGAACCATGGCTCTCTGCACTTGTAACATTTCTTTTCCTCAGTAGCTGCTTGTATCACACTAGCTGGTGTGGCATTTGGTGGCTTGGGCTCAAATGTTACTTGTTTTCTGACATTTTGCTGTGTTGTGAAATAGGATTTCTTTGGAGGTTGTGCAGCTTCCATTCTCCTAGCCAACCAAATAGCTTTCTGCATTGTTGTTGGCTCATGGCACTGCAAATGTGCTTGAATGTAATCCTGCAGGCCAGAAATGTAACTGTGTATATAATAGTCATCAGGAACAGCTGGATTGTCTCTTCTCATCAGGTTCATAGTAGCTTCAAATTTCTAGGTATAAACAGCCACAGTAGTGGTCTGTTTTATGTCATGAAAGCTTCTGACATTATCACGCACCGATGCTTCTGAAAATCTGTCACCCAAGTATCTGCAAAACCGGTGCCATGGTACATTTGTAGTGTTGTACCCAGTACCTATCCACCATTGTATTGCATTTCCTTTCAGGTAAGTGACAGCAACTTCAGTTCTGCTTTCCAGAGGTGTTCTAGCTGCTTCGAAATATAGCTCCACTGTTTGTATCCATGAATCGACATCTGACCCATCACACTCAGGAATATTCATCTTAGCTGGCTTAACTGAGGGGAGGCATCTTCGAGCATCCATTTGCTGGCCAACACCCTCTTCTCTATGCTCGTTTGCTTGGTCAGCTTGCCTGTGCACATTTCCATTAGCAGTGTTCTGCTGAAATATCTCCATTTCTCTGTTCCCTGGATCAGCTTGGCGTGGGAGATTTACCTGGTCATGTTGCCTGTTATAATGTCTCCAATCTCTCTCTCTGTTTTGGTGACCATGATGAACATTATCTTGTCTTCTTGGAGGAGCCACAGGCAGTGTGCTACGAGCTCTCATGTCAGGGATTAGTGTTGTCACCTGACCATAGTTTGGATGCTTGTATGTGCTCTTTGGAGTGCCATCCAAGTTGAGCTCATTACCTTGCATATCCTGAAGAATTTGCTTGCCCGAAGCTTGTCCAGTCTCCTGTGTTTGCTTGATTGAATTGGCAGAAGCAGCACCATTTGGTGTCTCTGGTGTGGTGCCTGCCTTCTCCACAAATTGCTCCTCTACTTGAATTTCTGCAGTCTCTATTCCCTTTGCTGCAAAAAGCTTCTCAAAGTTCGATTGTATGTTGTCAAAGCTTTTCTGGATACTGTCGAAATTTTTGTTAACATGGGTACGAAATTTCGAAAATTCCTGCCTATCCTCCTCTCTGTATTTCTGCAGACACTGGACATCTAACTGCATGGATTCCAAAACCAGCTCACCAGTATCTGTCGTACCCGTGTCTGCCATGACTACTTGCAGAGAGCAAATACCTTGCAACGATGAATCGGACTGAAAGGAGGAACTTTTACACCAGCGAATTTGGTACCTGTCTCAAATCCGAAGAGTCGACCGTCGCCTACACCGCCGCCAACGCCGCCGATGATGCACGGATCAGGGTGGGAGGTGGGATTTTACCACCGAAGAGTTGTTCTTCAGTAACCACTCCGGACCCCAGATCTGCACCCGAATTATGCCTCCGCCGCCAAGCCGCCGCCGTGAAGAACACACGCCATCGCCGGAACCCAGAGCAACGGAGAGGGATTTCACAGGAGAGCCCAACCTCTACGAGCTCTAGATCCAATTCGCCACCGAGGAACGTATGGCTCTGATACCATTGACATGCCTAAACTACTGAATCAAGCGATTACACGAATTAACACAACGAAGCTCTCTCAATTACTCTGAATATCGGCTGTTTATTACAGAGGAATTGGACAATTCAAGAGGAAAGCTTAAGAATTCGGGATACAAGTCGCCTCACCATGAACAGTGGCGGCTTAGAGGGGATAAACCCTAATAGAAAGGTAAAAAAGATGCTTCTCTATCCGCTAGTACTCGAAGTAATATAGCAAGGCGGAGGGGAGTCGCGACAAACAAGCGAGTGGTTGGCGCGAAAAGGTGTCTGCTGGAAAAGGTGATTCAAACAACGACGTCGGAATCCATCTGGGCCGTCGATCCGCAGATAAACGGTCCATCTCGCTACTAGCACGAAGCGGTAAGTTGCGATATGGTCCATTGATCCGGAGATCGACGGTTCAGAACAGACTCGACAACGGTGCTAACTGAATTCCTACTGCAGCTCGACACTTCTTCAGAGTTCTTCAGAGATATCCAATGCTGGGGTGTGACAGAACACTACTGGCTGTCTGTATCTCTTAAGCTTTGAACCGTCACACGATCTCTTAAACGGTTAAACCATGGATTGCAAGCCACATCGGCAGCAAACAAGATAAGTAACAACACACCAGACGCCTACATAATAACTAGTGCAGCCAGCACAGCTAGCTGATGAACACTTTCACCATTTCAGGACACGGATTTCCTGTGACAACATCAGAAAAGCTGAACATTTTGGACCACATCATGAAAGACCGCACATGTGAGTTAATCAAAATGTGTTTTCCTCTTTTCTTTTCAAACTTTATCACATTCTGTCTATTCATAGACAACAGCACGAGTTCATGCTGGGCTGCTTTCCCTCCCTCTCCAACGGGAGGCAATAAGCACGGTAGCATATGGCATAAGTACATTTACAAAGGTACACAGGTCTACATCGTAAATTAAGCCATGTTCTCACTCGCCTATATATGTTGAATATAGATGATATATATCTTGAATATAGCCGCTAACAACAAGACCTGCAACTGACTCAAGGGTGAACGATGTCCTCATGCTATGGAAACCTTTCAAAAATTAGATTTCTTGTTTCACAAAATGTCCCGGTGAAAGTGCCCTGGGATCGAGTTGCCCTGCTGAGACTGTCTGAGGTGCATGGACAAGGCGTAGTTATTTATCTGTAAAAACGTAGAAAAAAGAAACATCATTTGCCACAACCGTTCCTAACATTCAACAAATACTCGACGAAAAGGAATAGTAAGACAACAAGAAACTGTACCTCAAGGCTTCTAATTTGTTCCCGGTACTGCACGACCAACTGCTTCAGTTGCTGAAGCTCCTGGTTTCTCTGCTCATGCTCCTTTTGCCGTTCATATTGTATTGCCACGGCTTTCTTAAGAATAGTATTTTCTTTAATGACAGCTTCAAATTGTTCCTTGTATGACGAAATTTCCTGTTCAGAAGCAAAGCATATCTCAGGCAGAGCACAAGATACTTTCAACTGTAAACAGGTCATGTAAACCCGCAGACATTTGTGGCGCTTTTATTTTATGTTTTCAACCACTATATATTGATATATCCAATTAATAATGAGGCTGAAACAGCAAGACTACTTAATTCAACTTCTGGAATAGCCAAAGACTTAAAATCTGGGATGGTAAATACTTTACAAGTATGGGATAGAAAATTTGGCCGCGCAAATTAATTTCTTTCACTCAATATTTACCATTCAGTATTTTTAACTTAATTATGTCCATGAACAAATAGCCTTCGAGTGAACACAACAGGTATTATCTTACAGAAGTGAACGAAACCACCCATTACACATTCAAACAAAAGAATGAGGATATAAGGGAACAAGTCCCATGGAGTAGTACATTTAGAAAAAAGCGGGGGTTTAATGCAAAGTGCATGATATATGAAATGCATTTTGGGAAACCTTCGGTACTGAGAAGATTTCTGACAGTAACTAACCTATCCTGCAGCTAAGTGGCGGTGCAACGTGTGCTATTGATTTGACTCCCCTTTTTCATGTAACATAATTCAGTTCTTGAAGATCATGTACGCAAACCATGAGTTGCCTAAGAACTGGCCCTCGACCGACATAGAATTTCCAACCGGCCACCGGAACCAAGCTACCAACACAAACATGTATAAAAGTGAAACACCATAACAATATTGAAGGTTGGATAGGTAACAAGCAGGCAAGTTCCAAAGCGCTTTGGGAGGGGTACGCAACTACCTTCTGAAACCTCTGCATTGCTTCAGTACTGATACAAGAGACCGTGGACTTCTGAAAAGCCTCCAGTACTCTTGATGTGCGAGCCTTTGCATCATCTGGATTCGAGGCACTTGCCATCTCATTCATAAGAATCTCAACCCATTGGGTGATGCCTGGTGCAAGGTTATCTGCACCAGGATCACTTCCTATGGGTGCAGGAACTTCATTACATTCAGTAATACCTGTAGCATAAGCAAGATATCAGACATCCTTAACATCATTGTTTTCATGAAAGAATTATCCCCAATTAACCTAATCAAAACATAAAACATGAATGGACGATTCATGTGGCCAAAAATATATGCGAACCTTTTGTTATATGAAGCATGCTACTTCCATTGAACACAACATTTTTTTTGCTTAGTACAAGACGTATGGTTATGCAGGAATTTAGGAAATTCTTTGATCCCAGTGTCAAAAGCTTAAACCATTAGACGTCATGTTAATATGAACAGAGGAAGTAAAATGTGATAAAATTGCATTGTATTAAACATTTTGACCAATTCACAGATAGGTGGAGCTCCTGCTGGAGAAACCATTAGGTGAGTGGATACTAACATAATAACTGACAGAAGAAAATGCTTCGCCACAATCTGCCATGCCAAAAGAAAGCAAATCTTAAAATCAAAACAAGAAATATTACACGGTCTCCAAGTGTCACTAGAGGTGGAGCTTAGCGCTTAGAGGTTTACGTGATTGGTGGCTATAATCAGCCATTTTGTAGCCTTATAAGTTGTGAATACTTGTTTTTATCTATCAATGAATCAAGGCACAAATCTTTTAGTGTTTTCTCGGTTTCTTTCAGATTGCATGGCATCAACATCACATCAAGGATCATAGACTACAACAGAAGATTACCTTCGTTCGGCACTTGAATCTCAGTAGACATTTCATTGGGAGATTGATACACTGGATCCACATTAAACTCTATGGGTTCTAAGTGCAGAGGAAGTAAACACTTTATTGCTGAATCCAAATCATTTTCACACTCTTCCAGAGCCTTTTCAATAAACTGAAATGAGAAAAGCTTCCATAAGGCTTCAAGTTGTGAGTAGGTTTAGTTACCAAATTTAAGCTCTAAAAAAGACATACTTATACCACATTAACAAACTGCAAATAACATGTCAATAAGAACATTGACAATTGATCAACGGGGTAGAAAATTTTCTAGATTTGGCAGGATGCTGTTATCCTTCTTTTTAGCAACTGTAAAGAGTTGAGAATTCAGATGACAGTGTCCCATGTAAGATAAGATACGGCAACGGGTGACATGAAATCAAATAACACCATCTTATGTGATGCCAAGAAAGTAAGAAACAGACCAAGCGACATAACACACATAGTACAAAACAATCAAAGAAAAAGACCATCCAACCATCAGGGATTTGTAATGGTACCGGTTACCATGCTCATCTAATCTAGACCAGGTTATTGGTGCCACGTTATTACTTGTTTGAACTGTTAGCTGTTAAATATTTTTAGTAACAAAGAGTATTATATATTTCTCAGACAAAATCTTAACTCAGATTTCAATGTGTCAAAACACATTGGAATGTCAAAATAGCATGTTCGGAACAAACATGTCAAAATGAAGTCTTTTTTCATGCAAACTAGAGGAGGTAGGCAATCCGAGGTATTCCGGGCCATTATATGGATGCTGAAAAATAAATAAACAAAGATTGTATTTCTTTCTCTCGAATGCATGAATCTCATATCCCGACAGCAAAGAAAAACCATATGTTTTTCCATGTCTGACCAAGTTTTTCGAAAAAACTATTAACATTTACAATACCAAATCAGTACCATTAGATACATCATGAAATATAATTCCATATGGTGTTCATATAGTATTATAGTTGTTGGTAATCCTTTCTAAAACCTTGGTCAAAATTTACATTGCTTGACTTTTCAAAAAATATATACGCCTTAATTTCAAGAACGGAGGGAGCATTCATGCATAAATAGTAAAGAATCTTCATAATCTCAACAGTTAGTGGTGGTTTGACTCAAAATTTTGCACACCGCATAATGCTAATCTTGCAGACAGAACCTAACTCCATTTCGGCCCAAACTGATCACAGTCAGAGATTTCAACAATAAAGAAGGGCACAACGCAAAACTGAAACAAACTAGCTGTCTCCTGCAACTCCATCTAACCTTGTCACATGGAACCTTATCACCCAGGGGTGGCAAGCACGAGCGCAGCATTGGGACATTGGCTCAGCAGTAACAACATGGAGGAGGGGTTCTTGGGTCGCTCCTTGCGCAGCCACAGAAGCGAGAGCTACTACTTGTTTCGGGCGAAAGATCAGTTTTTTCATCACACGAAACGTGTCCGTTCCGTTCCCAATCAACAGAGAAGCTTAACCATGTATGTTTAACTTGGCAGTGGATTGGAGCGGGGTGCGGTCACCTCAGGCCTCACGGAAGGGAACCGCGCGCGGAGCACGGCCGCCAGGTCGGGGTCGACGGCGCCGCGCGGCTTGGGGTCGCCGTCTCCGCGGAAGCGTGCGCGCTTGGAGGGCGGAGGGGACGCCGCCGCCGCCTCCGCCTGGGATGGGTCCTCGAAGAAGGACGATGACCGCTTCCGGTGCATCGCCGCGCACATGGTGGCCGTCGCAGCCGCCGCCGCCGCCAATGCCGCGCGGCGCTCTCCACTTGCCGCGGTAGGCCGGTAGGCACAGCGGCCGCCGCCCTCGCGAGGTGGAGGATGCTCTGGTTAGGGTTTCGCGGAAGGGCGGCGTGGATTGGTACGGGTGCGGAGGGGAGCGGCGCAGATGGGTAGTGGGGAGCCGGAAGAAAAGGTTGGGACGACTCGGACAGGCAGGAGACGTTTGCTCGGTGCTTCTCTGTCGATGTGGCGACTGGCGAGAAGGCCTTGCGTGATGCCGATGGGCTTTGCGCCTCTACCAAAGCGACGTATTCGCAAAGGTAACCCTAACTAATTTCAAAAAAAAAAGTAACCCTAACTTTGCTGAAACTCAAAAAAAAGTTTGCTACCATCTTCGATCAATTCAGTTGCAAGAAATTCATCAGACAAGTAAAACATGAGTTGCATCTAGGAGGGGATTGCTAGTGGGCACCCGCCGAACATCTGTTGCACGGTCGATTTTCGACAGCTTTGTGACAAGAATGCCTTGTCGAAATTGCTCATTGTTCCTCATCTCCGTCCATCAAAATCTAGTTTCGGTGATGCGCCCATCCCCTTCTACTCCAGATTCGACATTGCCTCTATCTACCCCAAGACATTACTGGTTGAATCGTCGGTCATCGCCACCCGTGGTCGGCGACACATGTCTCTCGTCTCCCGCCCCACCCTACCCAAATCACCACCTCCGTTAGTCCGCCGCTGCCCTCTCATAGTTCTTAAGTCAAGATGTAGCCATACATGACATAAATGTATTAACTAATAGAAATAACACACTATTTACCCACCAACACAGCATGACTAAAACACAAGATGGGGCAATTCAGTATTAAAACACACAATATGCGTGAGAACAACCCCCAAGTCATGCAACAGGTATAAGGGATAAGTATATGACACATGATAGTATCATGATAATAATATCTCTTGTCCGATCACAAATAGGTTATATATATGCTGAAATGGATATCCGATTGTCTTCACCTATGTATATGTCCGGAAGAGATCTTGAAACCTAGACGAATGTTGATGTTTTTTTTATTTCAAAATTTTGCATCATGAAATTTAATCGGAACATGTGTGGTTTCATAGTTGTTTCAAATTGTATTATTGAGTTTCACAAGAGTTGCATGATTTATCGATGGTTACATACATGTTTGATTGGGGTTTCATAGTTGTTCGCGTTCGTGAACATTTTTTTAGACATCAATTAAGTCCACGTGAACCCAGTGGTGAAGACGGGAGTTGGCCACGTCCCGACCAAAAAACAGAGAGCAAATATAAGTGGGTTGATCTAGGCCTCCCATAACCACATCGTCGATATTAACTAAACTTTCGATAAAAAAATTATATGCAAATCAGTGTGACTGCCCAACTTACGGGGAATGGCCTGCATGGAACTCTACAAGGCCAACTTTGCTACACCCCATTAGGGGCCCATTAATTCATAGCATAGGAAAAGTGTTGTAGAAATCTTATAGTATTAGCATAGCATGTCTAATTGAATCATATAGAAAGAGCAAGCTTTTCCTGTGAGATATGATCCTGCTCTTGAAGAAAAGTTTCCAAAAGATTTTAATCCTATACAAATTATTTGAAAATACTAAGAATCAAAGGAGCACTTAACAGGTACATGTATTTCATTTTTCTTTTTATTTAAATCTCGAAACTATAGTTTGTAATTTTATATAATCACTTTACCAATTGTGGTAAATAACTACAAAAACATGAATAAATTTTTGTGCATAAAAAGCTTTGTTTTTGTCATGAAAAAATGTTCACGGATTTTAAAGATTGTTCACAAGTTCGAAAAATGGTCAAGGTGTTCAAAAAAAGTTCTAAAGATTAAAAAATATTCACGGGTTAACAAATAAGTAAATCGTTTGTTCAAAAATTATTCGTATATACAAAAATATATTCAAGAATACAAAATTATAGAGTTTTGGGAATATATATGTTCATGTATTTCTAAAATAGAAAAAGCAAGGAAAATAAAAAACAAAACGAACACATAAATTGAAAAGGAAATAAAAGAAAAAAGAAATAGAAACAGAAAGAAGAGAATCAAGAAAAAGAAGAAAAATAAGAAACAAGAAAACAAACTTTAAAAAACTAGATAAGCGTTGCGGTGGGTATCTTTTTTAAAAAACTTATTATGCAAATAAAGGGATATAAGACCCATTGAATATGAATTTGTCTACAGAAATATGGAACCTATCATAATTATTGAAAGGCTAAATTTAATTGAAAGTGATTTTTTTTCATTTGATGATTAAAAATGGTTGACGTGGAGAATTGTATGGATAAAAAGTAGATGATGTGAATAGGTTGCATGCAAAAAAAATATTGTCATTAATGAGTGTTAGTGGGATGACATGGACAATTGGTTAGCTAAAATAGTGGGTGATGTGGATAGCTTACATGTTGAGATAGAAAATCATAAATGACTTGTAGTGGAGTTTTGCGTTACAAGAAGTATAGATACGTAGGTTGGCCTTTAGGGAAGCGCCGCAGGTGAGTCAACAATAGGCATGGTTATATGGCATGGCTACAAGCGAAGGTAATCCCTATTTGACGCCCGTTTTGTCGGTTAGGGGAGCGGCGGGTACCCTCGACGCAAATGGGCTGACCCACCATGGCCGGGAGACGATGAAGACGACACGCTGACAACTCAGACGGTGTCGCTGAAGACGGGAACGACACAGCTGGCCGCGACGTCGCAGTCGGAGACGAAGAAAGGACCTCACCGCAGCCAACAACGACGTGGCTCTCTATGGCAGCACAGGCGCAGGTGGAGGTGAGTGAGGGGCCGGCACGAGAGGAGAAGTTTTTTTTTATTTAGAAGTACGAGAGGAGAAGGTGGGTTGGGAGGAGGTGGGACGAGGAGAATGGGTGCAGGGTGGGCCGGCCATTAGGAGCTCCCTCGAGCGAAACCGACCTTTTTTACTCAATATTGGGCCGGTCGTTTCCGTGGGCCGTGGGCGCGGCATATAGCAGCCTCCCGATCCACGCCGCGCCGCCCCCACCCGCACGTTCCGCAGTTTTGGCGGGCTTTCTCCCGCCCACCACCCCATAAATCTGCTCTCAGGAAAAAAAAAGGACCAAAACCCCCAGAAAATCCCCAAATCCTCGGCGTCTCATCTCCCGAACCTCCCGCCGGCGAGGAGGGGCGGAGCGGCGATGGCGGGGACGATCTCCCGCATCCGGCTGGAGAACTTCATGTGCCACTCCAGCCTCCACATCGAGCTCGGCGAGCACGTCAACTTCATCACCGGCCAGAATGGCAGTACGCCTCCGCTCAAACCCTAGCCCCCCGTCCTCTCTCCCTCCCTCTCTCTCATCCATGCGATTTTCTTCTCCGTGCTTGCCTAGGCGGGAAGAGCGCGATCTTGACCGCTCTGTGCATCGCCTTCGGCTGCCGCGCCAAGAGCACGCAGCGGGCCGCCACACTCAAGGACTTCATCAAGACCGGTTGCAGGTTTGCGTCCGCCTTCCGTACCCGCGCACAAATTTATTTATTTTCCAAATTACTGATTAGCTGCTGGGTGATTGTCGATCTGTTCTGCGAGGATAGCTTTTTTTCGTTGGGAATAGCTGTCGTGTAGTGCAAATCGGTATGATGGTTGCCGCATTTCTGTAGGTGGATTTTCGGACAAGGCCCTTGCACAGTAGTTAGTATAATATACAAGGTTCCACAATCTCTTCGGTTTGGTATAATCCCCGTCGATCCTAACAAGCCAGGTGTTGGGGGTGTTTTTTTTAGATAACAGGCATTATGCCCTACTTTAAATTAATAAAGCACCAGGTTCCACACAGAGTTATTACAACTTGCTGAGGCATACAGCTTCGCCGATAAAGCAACTAGGATAGAACAGTAACTGGGGCCGGCACCCCCACAAGAAGCCGGAGCTGAAGACGAGCTAAGCAACTAATCAGATCTTGGCTTGAGCTCGGAGTAGATCGCCTTTAGCTCGCTTGACAGACCCAGAAGAGCCTCCTTGTCCTGTGCCTTGGAGAGATTCGCCCACATCTGTAGGAACATGAGAGTTTTGAAGATCAGCTCCGAAGAGTGTTTAGGGACAATCCCCTCGATGGCAAGCTTATTACGAGTGACCCAAATAGCCCAGGAAAGCACTGAAACCAGCACCCAAGCAAGTCTACGACGCTGTCCTAGAAGCGGTTGTAAATTAGCGAAAAATTGGGGGAAGTTGGCCGGCGACCAGTTGCACCCAAGCAACCTCCGCACCACACTCCAACCCAGCTTAGCAAACATGCAAGAGAAGAAAATATGCGATGCATCCTCTACCGCGCCACACACAGCGCAGAAACCATCAGAAGGCCCATGGCGTGTGGCCAACTGTTTTCCTGCAGGCAGCCGGTCCAAAGCCAGTCTTCAAGTGAAAATTTTAAGCTTCAACGGTAGTCTGGCCCCCCAGAGGTTTCGCACGATACACATTCTGTTTTGCACGGACTCGCATATGGTCATATTTTTCAAACAAAAATCTGCAGGTCTATATGTATCAGCATGTCCGACAACAATACACACGTATAATTTTCAGATTTTTTTAAAAACATGTTTTTACGGGACCTGGTGCAGTTTATTCTTGTTATTAGCTTTCGGCGGTCCTATGTATCAGCATGTCATAGCCAAAACGAACTTAGTATGATCGAGTAGAATGATAATTTAGTTTATCTTGAAGATTTTGGTGGCAAAATTCTGAAGATAATCTGCTATTAAAACGCTCCGTTTCTGGGGTTAGACCTTTGCAAACCGGTGAAGTAGCGGCTGAACCTGCGTGTTCACCAAAGAATTGCCCTCGGTTGGATAAAATGCTGTTGAACAATCCCAAATGGTCAATGATCGTTCGAACCTGAGAGATTGGCTTGGAGAATGATCTGCTCTGGCTAATTAGTTATGATCTTTGGATGATTGTAGAGCTCATATCTGCATCTATCTTGCATTGTATGTTGTTACTGAACAATCTGAGGATAATAGTTTTTTTATTTACCCTCTCACCGTTTTACCTCTTTCATGTGATCAATTGTAATTTAGTCTATTTTCTTAAATCCAAATTGCAGTTATGCAACAGTTGTTGTTGATATCAACAACCATGGGGAAGATGCGTTCAAGCCTGAAGTATACGGGAACTTAATTATGTTGGAACGCAGAATTACCGAGTCTACTAGTTCTACGATTTTAAAGGATCAACATGGTAGTGATACATGATCCTTCTTCCTCCCCAGTTGTTGGGGTTGTCTGCCTATTATAAGCATTTTCATGTGTAAACTGTTAGTTATATTCTGTTTTAACCTGTTAGACTTCTCATTTCTTAGTTGCATTTTGCTATTCAAAGCTGATACATTTCTGTATCTAGGACTGTTGTATTTCTTATTTCATTAATCATTCTTGTTTGTTTGGCTTCATATCTTTATTCTGTTTAGTGGCTATCTCAACTTTCAGTTTTGAACACATCTTTCCTATCTTAGTCGTGTCAACTTTCCATGTTAGCTAAAGACCTAGGTGTTCCTTGTGCTTGACTTACTGTATATGTTTGCATAACTACAAAAAAATCTGCCTTTTCACCTTATACTCAGATAACCTTTATGCATCCCAGGTATACATGTTGCATCCATATTATACATAGATTGTTAAAGGCTAGTTAGGCATGAAACGAAACACTACTAACACTTAATTTCAAAAAATTTGTGAGAAAACACTTAAATACAGATTCTGGTACTACAAAAGACTTCTGCATGGTCCAAACTGCAGCATGCACATCTGATTGCTGTTAGATCCGAATCCTTGTTTAAACTGAAGGGAGAGTAAACACTGAATTGGTTAAATGGATGATTGCTGTAAATTTACCATAATAATTAATAAAAAAAAGCTATTCTTACATTTGTATTTAATGATTGCACAATTTTCGTTCCACACATATTTTACCATGCCAATTGTGTTACATGTGCTGGATCAGGGAAGAAGGTGGCACATCGCAAAGATGATCTCAATGAGATCATCGAGCATTTTAATGTAAGTTGCTTGTTTCCTGATGATTTTTATAAGTAGATGTATTTATCTCACTCATCATTTGTTTTATTGTTTACTTTCTGTATCAATTGTAGAGAACTGACGGACCTTTTCATCTTCTTGTCCTTGCTGCACCTTTCCATGAGTTGCTACAAAAATAGTATGTGAGAAGTTATATTATTAACACGACCACAAGAAGACACCATATCGTCTTTTCCTCCCTGACTTCCTCTCGCCCCTGCTAGTATGCTATTGGTCCGCTTTGCGATCACATTTCCCTCCACCTTCCTCTCCCAACTTGCTCCCTTGTTGCTCTGTTCCGCTGAACCGTTGCATGCAGAGAACACACACATTCCTCTCTCTACTCCTACATAAAACGCGCAAGGAGAAATTTCATTGTGCTGGGGGCCCCATCGTAATACATTCACAAGCTACCAACTCATCCTATACTCATGCTGTCTCCTATTAGAATCCCAACTAACTCAACGTGCTTGGTCAATCAACTCACCACCGTTGACTATGAGAGGATCCGACTAGTTCCAGATTGGGAAATTGTCAAGCGAGCCTTCGTATTTTAGGAGCTTACTAATTGTCAACCATGCCTTTCTGTGCATAAGTGCACAATTAATCAGAGTAGCACAAGCACCTCACCTAATTCCCCCTTACACCATGAGCTCTCATCTTCGCCAATCATACTTGATGAGGACAAATCCTCGGAGCGAGGAAATTATTGTTGTTGCGGCCTGACTTTCAGGTGCTTCCCCAGCTTGTTTCCTGCCTCTGGCCCAGGCAAGCGATGTACACAAAGTAGAGAATTTGAAGATTTGAACCTTGCGATTTAGCACACTAGAACCAATCTAGAAGATGGTATCTCACGCAGCAAGACAAGGGATTTTTTACAAGCTAAGTCAAAACTCGGTAATGGCATTGTGTTCTTAGTCAAAACATAACCTGAATTATCATGCCACATAATTTGGCTTTGTACCGACTCCAAAACTTGAACGACGAACAAGTAAACGGAAGGAACTATAATTTCATATATATGTCTCTTCGCTAAACAAAAAGGAACTAAAACAGGAATACGCGGACTGTATTTTTGTTTGTGCACCTTCTTGCACAAGTTGCTTCTGTGGCAAAAACAAAGTGCAGCCTTTTCCTGGTTCTCTTGTGTTCTAGCCGATATATTTTCTTTCTCTCTAATAAATCGAATTGCATTCCAAACGTGTGCAGTCAGGGCTCTGGTCCTGGTGATCTTGAGCGATGGCTACTTCCATCTAATGTAGCATGAGTCCAATCGGGAAACCTTTCACGTGACATCTCCTCTTGATATTATTCAGCTACTCGGAATATAGCTTGGTCTTTATGCATGCACATCTACATGATTCCTCTGAACCAAACTAACCTTCTGAAGAGCAGCAACATGTCTACATGTAGGAGTAGTTAACTCATCTTAATCGTAACTCAGGCTCAAGAACCTCTGAGGGTGAACAATTGCCGCATCAGTAGATTTTATGATAAGCATGGCGGTATGATTACCTGCAGTTGGATTCTATTAGGGTTTCACCTCCATGCTTCAGCATTATTCAATCATTCATGACGTGGATCTCATGCTGTATTTGTTTTCATACCTTACTGCGGCACCTTATTTAAATTTAATGAATTTTTTATGTTTCCACATCCTGATGCTTATGCAACGTTGCAGATCGATGTTGAAAATCCTTGTGTAATTATGAGTCAAGACAAAAGCAGAGAATTTCTGCACTCGGGAAATGACAAGGATAAGTTCAAGGTAATCAGTGTTTTTTCAGTTTTCTGCTGATACCATTATATCAATATGTGTGCTTTCTGAAATTTTATTTTATGCATTGAAACGTCTGGTTTGATGGGCGTGAATGGAGTAGCCCTACTCTCCGGGATTCCTATGGTATTTTGGTCACTTCTAGATGAATTCAGTTGTGTTGTGAAGTGTGCCTTCTGTTAGTTGGTTGTACACTGTAATTGCATGCTTCTGTGCCTCTCGACTGGTTACCAGTTTTGCACATAACTTATTAGCATTTTCTGTAGACTCCACTAGATCACCATTTTATGAGAACATGGCACTCAATGTATTCAATGCCAGGCCAGATATCTTTTGATAGCTTACTGTATCATATGACCGTTGAGCCCAAGTGCCATAAAATGCAGTGGTGCTGTGGAATTGAGCTCATAATTCTGCTTTATACCTGTAAATGCCATATCTATTCCTCTGATATTACTTAGTACTGTTTTTTTTTTCTGTTCATTCATTCTGTCTTGTTGCAGTTCTTTTTCAAGGCTACTCTTCTTCAGCAAGTAAATGAGTTGCTTGAGACAATAAGAGATCAGCTGAACAATGCAGACTCTAGTCTTCAAGAGTTAGAAAAGTCAATTAAGCCAGTCATGAGAGAACTTGATGAATTGCGAGAGAAGATAAAGAATATGGAACACATAGAAGAGATAGCACATGATATTGATAATTTGAAGAAGAAGTTAGCCTGGTCATGGGTTTATGATGTTGACAGGCAAATTGAGGACCAAACAGTGAAACTCCAGAAACTCAAAGAGAGAATTCCTGCATGCCAAGAAAGAATTGATCGAAATACAGTAAGTTGTGATCTTTTTTACTCTGAAGTCCATTGTGCCATCGTATCCCCTGAGGAACCAATGTGCTGCTAGTGTGACCCTTTTCCGTAACACGAAAATCAATGCAACCCATAAGGTAGAGAATCCTCCACCTTCCGGTATAAAGTTTGATGAATAATTCCACTCCACTAATTCAATTCAGTGTCAGGAAGAAATTGATGTTTGCTGGTCAATATTTTATCATTTTTTTGGAAGTGTACTGTTTTTCCATTTCCAGTCTAAAATGGACTCAAAGGGGATTTCTTTACATGTTCTAAATTGTCACGTGTTTTGCTTATCTAAGCTGAAGTCTATTCAAGCTTGGTTACGGCACGGCCATACTTTTTCTTATTTGAACATGATTTGTTCTCCTCGGGCCATTTTCACGTGATGCTTTCCCAATGTATTGATGAATGGAGTGAATTACAGCAGCAGTGTGACAAAACCTTTATCTATTTGTACCAACCATTTATTTCTCTATATTATTCTCCCTACAAGTTAATAGGTTATCACAATTCACGTTCAGTTCTAGTGATTAGCAACATTTTTCTTATGAGTACTACATCTTGAACCTTATGAAGTAATTCTTTTTTGGCCACTTCGAATTCACCATCTGCAAACAATCTTGTTAGATAACACCATGTGTCAAGCTTCATTTATTCTAGCAGTTATTTGTTACCCTACTCATTAATTTCCCCTATCTTAAACTGAATTCGATTTCTCAAAAATCGACCCCATTCAAGGGTCGGATACTCTATTTTACTATTATTTGGACATACTTTCAATTCCCTGAAATTGACCGGAAGCGCCCCTTGTTTCAAGGAGAGGACAGGTTATTCACATTAGTTATGTACTTATGTTTGAAATACACGTTCTAAATTAATATTTTTTTGTATATGAGGTCTTAGAAATGGTGATCGATCATTTACTGAATTGTGTTTCCATATCTTGTAGGCTGTCATAGATGAACTGAAGAAGGAACTAGTCGAAATGGAAGAAAATGTCAAATCTTTACTGGATAAGACTCGTGAAGTGAACATGATGAAAAAAAGTATGGAAGATGACATTGCTGAGGTATGTGAGTAGTTGAGGACTTGATGTAGCATCCATTCAGGAATAGTTGTATTTGAACCAGTAGCAGGTAGAGCCTGCATGCAGCTCTGTTGTCATTGTACGTGGAAGTAAAAAAAATGATGGCCATTATATATGCAGGCAAATTATGATCGTTACTGACCTTTCTGGTTGTCACATCTTTGTGTCTCCTGGGTTTATTTGGCCTATTAGTTATAATCATGTCAAGTTCCCTTGCTGGTTATTCTTGCAGCACTAAATCTGCAATAATTTTAAGCTTACTGGTATGTTCATTTTGGCTGTGTCACAACAATTACCTAAAGTAGTGCCACTCAGAAGTGTTGGTATTCCTATTGCTGGCAGCTTAATTTTTTGTTTAGTACCCATTATGTTTGAAATACAAGGATATTATAAGTTTATAATCCTGTATGAAAATGAAACAAGTCTATGCAAACTTAATATCATTTTCTCTCCCCATTTCCGAGTAAACACCCACACTAACTGATCTGGTATTGTCAAGACATTAGCACCATGGATAGTACGGTCTCTCTCTAAGTTTTGTCGGTTTATGACCAACTTAATCTCCATGCTGGACCAAAATAGGCCCTTGAATTGGAGGAAGCATTCTGAGGTGGGCTCTGTATGGTCGGGTGTGTGGGTGTGTAAAAGCATGTCACTGGGGCATTTGTTTTCTTCAGAATTGTCAATTTGTTAGATTGGTTTGTTGTCAATTTTAAGTATAATGCCTGATATTTTTAAATAGTTCAAACGGAATACGAGCTATCTGCTATTGTTGGGATGGAAATGATTGTACAATGACTTCACTTTTCCTTGTTAACAATTGCCCATGTTCCTTTTGTTTGCAGGTTGTGAAGCAGAACATAGAACTAGAGGCAGAGCATGAACGTGGTACACGTATGCTGAAGAAAATGAATGTCCGCCTGAATCAATTGCAGGCACAACTTCGTGATTTGCAAACCCAGCATATGCAGTTTACCCAGGTGAGCCGTTCTTTGAAATCCCATGCAAAAAGTGTACCTTGCGGGATAGTGTTTCAAAAACTTAGGCAGTCTGCCTTAAGGCCTAGGTAGCTGCCAGACAATGGAAGACAGCACATCAGCCTGCAGGAATCGGGGAAGATGAAATATCTAATGCACTGCAACTGATAGCATCCTGCATCACAGCCTAATGCTATTCCACCACAGTCCACAGGCAGGATGACACTAAAAGTGCACAGCCCATCACAGCACAGGATGGAGCAGCGGAGGAGTGAGCTACAACTTGTATCTGCAGCAGCGAGGATGGAGCAAGGGAGCCAGAGCAACAATGAGTTGAGCATAGTTTTTAAGGCGCCACCTAAGCTACAAGCCCTACATTTGTAAGGTGTAGCGCCGCCTTAGACATTTAGCACAGGGCTGCCATAGAGAAGTGACCGCCGCCGCCAGGGGTCTCTGCTGCTGCTGTGGCCGCTACTGGGGCTTGGAAACAGCGATCCCACACCCTCCTTGCACTCCAACAAGCGTTACGCTTGATAGTTGTTTCAGGGTTACTCTCATTGAGAGAGGATGACACTTGGAGAGTTGGGGCAATTTTCGTTGGTTTATTTCTCACACAATGGCATACCAACCTGAGGGGTTGGGGATACATATTTATATGCTGCTAGCCAGCCACGAATATGCTAGATGCTAGTCTAAGATGCTGTCCTAAAAGCTATCCTAACAACCAGTCCTAACAGCCAGTCCTTGTGCTATCCTAACTGCCAGTCCAAGATGCTCTATCCTAACTGCAACCTTTCCTTGACACAAGGACCATGTGCTGCAGCCCCACAAAGACCACAGACCAAAGACCAAACCCCACAAGACTACAGTACAGAGGCTTATCCATCAACGCTGCCCCCCTTCCCTGATCTGCTCTGTTGCTGTGGTGGAAAGAAGGGAGGGTTTGTGGCTGCTGTGGCGTGTGGGTTATATGCTGTTTGCTGCTGTACTGAGGAAGGAGAGTGTGGTGACTCTGGTGAGGAGGGTGGAAATGCTAATGTGGTCCTAGCCTAGGGACGCCTGGACTCAAAATCTGGATCACCAGTCCAGTCCCCTTTTGAGAATCCGAATATAAGTTTTGGTGCACACATTCTTGATCGTAGCAAAAAACACATTTGTAAGTTTTGTAGAATCAATCTTGAAAAGATCACGCACATAGATATTGATTTGAAACTTACACATGCAAAACTTCGTCAAATATCTAAGTTTTTCGAAAAAAGAGAAAATTAGAATGCTACAATTTAAGTTCCTAAACTTAAGTTCATTTTTGTAAGTTCCTAGGTAAGTTTTAGAAGTGGGCCTCGGCGAGACGTAAGTTTTCACGTACGTTGCAAGATTCCTTCCTCGAATCACGAACTGGTCTACTCCCGAGATTTTGGGAACATGCCTTACTATGTTCTAGTGAGGAGGGGGTGTTCTTGGAGTTAGGTCATAGAGTAGATGGGCCTTCTGGTTCATGAGGAAGTTATGTTCTGTATACATAAGTGTCCCATCTATCAAGATTTTTTCATTTCCTTTTCTAATACATGTATTGATTGCTCTGTTCCTACTTTGTACAATGTCTAAGGTGGTGGCAGGTAATTTGGTGGCGCTGTCTTGTTTTGTTCTTTTCCTTGTTCTGACCACTAGTTATATGCGTACTTTCAAATGCCTGATCTCAACTGCCAACTGCTTGCCCTGGTTAAGGTGCTTTTGGCAGAGGCCTTTGAAGTTAAGTGGGGTTATCTCCTAAAAATCGAAGTAATGGGTGAACCTTGGCATGAGCTGTTCGAAGGATTTTCACTAGTGTTGCACACCTCTTGATTTCGTTTGTATTTCCTTTGCTTTATATGCGCCAGTTTTGTTATTCCATCTGAATCATTTCGTTATCAATCTGAAGGCTGAAGCATCTAAAATTGAGGAAGACATGCAGAGCATTCAACAAGAGATTGATTGTCTTCATTCAAGTGTTACAAGGTTATTGAATTGTCCTGCTTATTTATGCTTTAATTACAACCAAGTGAGTTTTTTGGTTGTTTGATGCCGCCTTCTATGCCATTCAGGTTAAGAGACGATGAAAAAGAACACTCTGAAGAATTATCAGGCATTAAAAAATCTATCGATGACATTACTAAAGAGGTATTTTTGAACTTAATGTCAACTCTTAGACTGTTTAGTACGTGGTGATGATTTTCTTGGAGTAGTCTGTCATTCTAGTTCTATTGTGCTGCTAGGAACACTACTGTCCTGCAAAATTAACTTTAACTCTGGAAAAACAATAAAACTTATAATGTTACTCGGTCCACTTCACTCACAAATAAGACACATTTTGGACCCGAAACACTTTCGAAAGAAAAAGGTCCCTAAACTGTAGATATGAATTGTATTTTTTTTATATTACAGAAGTTTTGTTTCAGATGAACCTACTTCTACCATTTCCATATGGCCTAGATGTTCACCAAGATTTTTGTTTTGTCAATGTGGAAATAGTTTATCTGCACTAACTTTGGGACGCATATATTTAACTGGAGCGATTGTCTCCATACCTAGTGGCAAGACGCCCTAACAATAAAACGACATGACACATAGTTTACTCAAGTTAATTCACTTCTATGCTTTCATTTACCGGAGCCGACAGAACCTCAGAGGATACATTAGCTTGCCGCTATGCTTGTAGATTTGTATGGTTGCACTCGTCAAGGTTGAGATGTAATCTAGAAAAGAAGTGAACGGACCACCAACTCGACGACCAACTCGAATCTTTATACGTAGAAAAGATTATGTTACCTTCTGTATTTCGTAGGTACATAATGTAATCCATTCCCTATTGATGTATGAACGCCAGAACATGTTTTCTTGTTTACTTGAACATGTCTAGCAGCGCATCATTTTCATCAAGAAGAAAGCTCTAAAGAGGCGGGAGCGACCAATGAGCACCACACCTGCCAACGGTGATGCTTGAAAAGGAAAATAAAGAAAAACACGGCCATCCTTACCAAACAACCTACGACCGGGCACACAAAGGCATGGTGTTTGCATTGCCCTCCAGCCAAAAATGGCGAAGAAACGGAGCTACCATGACGATGACACCAGGGCTGCCCCGTCAACGTACCCCTACCATTGCGCCCAAGCCGATACAGATGTATCATACCATTTCATAGATATGGTTGCACACATATAATCCATTATAGACCGATATATCTACCAATATGCATAAGCCCGATATATGACCAGATCGATGCATAGATGAAAATATTTCCTTTTCAAAATAGTATTGTTGGAAGTAAAATTAGGTATTTACAACCTCATCAAATTATTATAGTCATGAATAATGTTATGTATATACACATTTATAATGTGCCTTTTGATGTTAGAGTAAGGATTGTCTTAGTCTTTGCTATTCTATTTTTAATTGACTAGTTAATAAATTTGGAATCATATATTTGTTATGCTCAACATCAGCATCGTTCATTTTCATTTTCTTGTATTGACAAGGCTTGTTTTGAACAAGAAAAATGAAAAAAAGTAGGCATGTTTACTCCGATGTAACTATGTATCGTCTCATATATCACTAGATATTTGATGTCCGATATGTATAAGCCAAACCAAAGTGTGAAATAGGACCCAACACAATAAGAGAAGGCCTCATCTACGGTGTGTCAGCAATGACCCTAGGAGCCCATATTCTGTGTAGAGGACCAACACAAGTGTCCAGGCTGCCACCAAGCCTTGCGGCTAAACTAGGGAGGTCAGCCATCTCCACCCGCCACGTCGGTGGACTTTGTGGCTGCCAAAGTGTGGGATGGCTATCCCAGCCGGATATAAGGTCTCCCTCGGAGTTCGAGGAAGGAGGCATGAACAAGTACCACAACAACCCCTCGCTTTGGCTCTACCCGCTGACCCCCGCGCTGACTCATCCATCCGATGAGGAAAAGAGCGAGGGCATCCTAGAGATGAGGACATAGCTCGTTCTAGAAACCCACATCCGCAGTGAAGGAGTGCCATGCTGTCACAACGGTTCAGCGCCTCTCCGCACTAGATCGAGTAGCAGGGCACCACATGCGTCCTCGGTCCAGATTAGACCAGGTCGAGCAACATTGCAGGCGACCATTTTCTGAGACCATCGGCTAGCCACGAACAATGCTTAGGGTTTGCAAGTGCCGCCAATTGCCACCTAAACAAACTGAGCGGGGAGAGGAAGGTCCGCCATCGTCGTTCGTTGACCAGGCCTTGCCACGGTGTCGATCAGGCGATGAGGGAGGTGATAATGTAATTATGTATAATGTTGTTCATAGAGATTTGTGTACTCTAGATAGTGTTATTCTTAGAGAGTATTTATCTTTTTTTACTAGTTTTCATATGTTCTAGTTCTTTCTGGTTCCTAGTATTTGATGTGGAAACTCCCTAAGCGCAATTACAGGCGATGCCGCCCTCGTCGCGACGTTAGGATCAACAACGACCCGTCACATGTCGCAGCCCGTCACACGCCCAGTCCGACCCTGGAGTTAGGAGGAAGCTGGTGCTTTCGCTGCCTGGATCTGAACCATGATTGCACCAACGACGTCCGCTGTAGACGTTGTCTCCAGCAATGAGACCAAGGATTCCATGGTGGCCACTATCGCTACGCCACCTTGGCGCAGGACCACCCCTACTATGCCGTCTTCGCCGACCCGCGAGTTGACGCCGTTATTGACCCCTTGGATCCAAAGCGCTTCAACATATGGTGCTCTATCGAAATTGAGGAGAAAGAGGAAGTCTTGAAGGACGCGATGGGCGCGTGACCCATTGCGACCGTTGACGAAGTTATCGTCGCCAGCCCAAGAATGTTTCTCCAACCAGCCTGACAACCTGGTTTGGAAGTGGAACGTTAGCGGCATCTATTCTTCGTGCTCTTGCTATAGAGTCAGCTTTCTTGCTCCATGGCCTGCAACGCATGGAAGCTGGTTTGTTAAAGGTCGGCGCTGTCTCAAATACTTCCTTTTGCTCGTGAATCGGGACCACTGCTCAACTGCTGCTGCCTTCAACGCTGGGCCTGACAGGATCATCCTTGCGGCCTTCTCTGCGGCCAGGAATTGGAAACCATGCCATACCTCTTGACGACATGCCCATACACCACGTCATCCTGAGGATCAAGGATGAGGCAGCCCTTTGGGCTACTGCAGGTGTGCCTGGCCTAAGAGTTGTACTGCCACCGACCTAGGATATTCACTAGACAACCTATATTTTGCTTTACTTTGACCTCCTAGGACTCTTTTATGACCGAACTCTACCTTTTCAATGAAATGAAACGCAAATGCATTTTGTGTTTTCTTAAAAAAAACATGGTTTTAAGCTCAATATGAGCTTCGGTTCATTATTAGGTACCTTCGAAGGAAGAAATGGCCCTTTACTATCCATCTGAAAAGCTCCACTTATAAATATCTACAGTATGCACCATTTGAAGTTCACAAGTCTTCTGTATTTTTTGTGTGTGTAGTTGGCCAACTTTGTCTGCATGAAGCCTGAAATATGTGTGTCTTCTTGTACCATTTATGCCACTACACTTTCTTCCACAGATAGCTGAAAAGGATAACAGGATTCGACAATTCAAATATGATATTGATGATCTTCAACGCCGTCAAAGTAATTCGGTATGTTCTCTCTTAGTCTATGGTATCCACTAAGCAGTACATGCTCTTTTTCGTGATTATAACCCTGCTGGTCAGGATGTACTTGATTTTAGTAGCAACTGCTCTCTAACATCTATTTACATGCAATAATGCTTCATCTTAGGTGACGGCATTTGGGGGACAAAAAGTTCTGAAACTTTTGGAATCAATAGAGATTAACTACCAACGATTCAAAAGCCCACCTATTGGTCCCATAGGAGCTCATCTGGTAAGATTATCTTTATTCTTATCTTGAATTGATTAGTCTTACATATGCTGATTATTGATAATACCATGAGAAGTACCTGATGCAATTGATAATTTGATATATCTTTTAGCACTTGTTCTGATCTGCTGTACCTAGTAATGAACTTCATCAGTCCATATTGCTTTATTTTTTGTATTGTCTGCACTGTTCTGTTGGCAACTCATTATATAGCACATCCCTTTATTCGCAGCTTTTGTCTGTTTGCTTATCCACGGCTTAACAGGTGGTCACCTAACTATTATTCCTAGTCACATGCCAATGCTGTGTTCCCCTAGAACAGTTGCATTGGTTCCTATGAAGCTCTCACCCATCGTATTCATTACTGTGACTAGGCATCCATATTGCCTGTCCTTTGTTCCTCCTAGCATATCTTGCTGCTCTAGACCTTGTGTTGACTGTAAAGTAAGTCTGGAAATGCCCAAGTGCTAATAGGCGCACAGGATTTTAGAATTCAAAAGTGAATCTAGAAAGAATCTCAAACAATTCAGACATGTGCTCCATGTTAGCATATGGAAACATAAAAAAATTGTGCGAAGTTGTGACCATTTGTGTATTGTATAGAAAGACAGAAGATTACACAACCCTGTTTGGTTGAGCTTATTTCTGATTTTTTGACTTTTGGCTTATAAGCCCCAAAAGCACCTAAATAGATGCTTCTGGCTTTTGATTGGACACTGTTACATGATGATATAAGCCAAAAGCCAAAATCAAAAGCACCTATTTAGGTAGTTTTGTGGCTTATAAGCCAAAAGCCAAAAGCGAAAATTAAGCCCAACCAAAGAGGGCCAATCCGTTGTAATATAAGCACATTCTTCTCTTTGTTTGTACAGTGTACAGATGATCATATTTTTTTACCTATTTTTGCTGGTAGATTTGTTTTAACATGATGCAGGTGTAAACTTATATATATTATTGTACAAAACACAAACCAAGATGTGTATGTGCATGATCCTATGTGCACAAAATCTTCTCCTCTTGTCTGCCTCCGATGTTGACTGGTCTTTGCATCCTGAGTTCATTTATGTTGGAAATAAGCATGAATCCACGTCCGAGTAGTATAGGGGTTTAGTCCCAATCCTACTTAGTCGAGGTCCTAGCTAGGTTGTAACAAGGTGCGAGGTCCTATATATGCACGATACCCCTGTAATCTGTACCGCCGTGATCAAAGTAAGAAAGAAAGCAACAAGGCTTGAGTCTTGTTGTGTCTTTCCGTGCGTGGGTAGCTAGCTAGGAAATCTAGTCAAAGCTAGCTTCATACGTGGGCATTGGTCTGGCAAACACTAGTTGACGCGTAGGTCGGAGACTAATCCGTCCCGCATACCCCCCTTTGGCTTATGGGCCTGGCCCGTTAGTGCTAGCGGGTGGAGACGAGGAAGAAGAAAGCGAGGCGAGGGAGGCGGCCGGAGACGAGGAAGACGGGGAAGAGCACGGGAGACGGAGCCAACCTCGCCGCCGACGGGACGGCGCGGCTGGCCGCGACGTTGCAGGCCAGGCGAGGAATGGACCTCACCGTAGCCGGCGACGACGTGGCTCGCCGCGGCGGCGCAGGTGGAGCTGAGGCATGAACTTAACGAGGGGGGTGCAGGTGCGGTGTGGCCGGCGCCGGAGAAGAAGGTGGGTGTGGGGGGGTTTAGAGGGAAGCCGGGGCGGCGGTGGGCTGGCGGCGGCCGTGGTTCGAGCAGGGCGGGGCGCCAAGGCGGCGCGGGCGCGGTGGCGGCAGCAGGCGGTTACGGCCGGTGGTGGCAGCGGGGGGTTGACGGAGGAGAGCGGGCGTTGGAGGCGCTGGGGAAGAAGAGGAAGACGATGGCGCGTTGATGGGCCTGGCCCACAATAGCATCCCTGTGGGCGGAGCGGAAAGCGCTCCGCGCAGGTCAGAAACTAGGGGCTCCCCATTGGTCTGGCCGAAAGCACTGGCTAGAAGTGATCTAGTCGAGTTAGCTTTTGCTAAGCGCTAGCGGGAAGTGCTCGGCGAGTCGCATTGACAATTCAGGACCTGCGCCAACGATTTAGGCCTTCAGAAAATTAAACAATTTGATCAATCTTTTCTGCTGTTGATTTCAGTTCATCTAAATAACTGTTTCATATTTGTTCTCATTGCATTGAACAGCATGAATGCAAAATAGATTTGTTGTTTTATGTCAATCCCATAGAAATAGGAAGTTGTTGCAATTAGGCTTGTAGTCCTTGTCAAAGTTTGGGTACTGCACTTACGTATAATAAAAAGTAATGGTATAAAGTATAAACTATAGCTGGTTATTTCGTATAGTATTGTCTTCGCTAAATAATAAGGTTATAGCTGCAGCCTGCATTACTTCTTCCAAACCTTAATAATGCTTGTTGTTATGCAGAAACTTGTTACTGAGATCTGGTCTGTGGCAGTTGATTGCGCATGCGGGAAGCTTATGGATGCTTTTATTGTCTCTTGTCATAGGGATTTGCAAATTTTACGAGAATGTGCGAATAAAGTGTATTACAGTAACCTTCAGATTATCATATATGATTTTACTAGACCACTGTAAGATAAGGCATCCCATATTCTTCAGTTTTCCTGTTTATTTTGATGAATTCTAATTCAGTTACTTTTTATAGTTTGTCCATTCCACCGCCTAAACTTCCTACAACAGTGCATCCGACAGTACTGTCAGTTATTCAGTCAGAAAACGATACTGTACTGAATGTATTGGTGGATCAGGTACTACATTATGTAAACTTCACACAACTGCTATGTTGGTCTAAAAATTGGTCTAACTTCCATATGTCCAAACACCAAGGGGGCACAAAATTTGAGTAATAATTAAGGAATTGGACTGGTTACACCATGTCGTATTTCAACCATGATTTCTGTTATCATTTAATGAACTTTTTGTGCATGGAAAAGTTACAAGAAGTGCACTCTTGGTTCCCTGAACAGATAATTATTTTGAAACAACGAATCCAAATAAACTGGATTCGTCAATACGCATTACACTATTCTTGTTATTTTCCTCAGATGCTTCAGTTTTACATATTATTATTAGAGCACATATTTGCTAAAGTTCCTTTATTTCAGGGCGGCGCTGAAAGGCAGGTTCTGGTTCGAGATTATGAAGTAGGAAAATCTGTTGCATTTGATCCTAAGATTCGAAACATGAAGGAAGTGTATACTGCTGATGGATTTAAAATGTAAGTATTGGTGGTGGTGCTCATTTTAAATTGGTCATGTTCTAGCCATTTACCTAGTTGTTATATAAAGCAGTTTAGATGTGTTCTACCCTAATAAATCCTTGCTAGAAGTAATTTTAGAATCATATGGGCATTTCTATCTCCATGTGCCCCTAAATTTAGTTTGGCGATTTACCATCTTGCAATTTTGTGAAATCGGCCAGCGGCTGGAGATCAGTTTTCCGGAGTTCCTCAGTGGCAAGCGGTAGCCCGAGTTAGGTGCAGGGGTGTTGTTTGATGGCACATGGGATTACTTGGAGGACCTACTAAACTACTGTTACCTGATTCACAGTTCGCTGGTTCGTGATTCGAATTTGCGATTCACGATTCTCCACTCCCTAAAATCAGATTTATTTTGGAATTGTAGTCAACTTAACCCTAGTTACCTGGTACACAATTCCTTATACATCTCCAAGCGCGAACTGCGTTTGTGAACCCAGAATTGGGGTCGCAAATCGTTAAACTATAGTCAAGTAATAAGCAAGATAGGAATCAGGGCTAGCTCAGAAAGCAAATTGGCCACAGAAAGTTGTATTTTTACAATAGAGAAAAAGGAATATGAAAAAAAAAATGTTGGATGGCAGGGCATCCTGCTTAGGATCCTATCATTTGTCTCCCTTTTTCTTCCTTTTTACTTTGTCGTCGCCCACAATCCTAATTAACCCTCAGGTCTTAGGCCACTCATCCTGCCATGCCACTACTGGACCCCTGCGGTCCAATGCTCCTCAACAATGTCAAGATGGCTACCCAGCAGCGAGGTCAACCGTGCGGGTTCCTGCGCAACAGGGACGGAATGGGCATGTTCGAACTGTAGCTGCAACATGAAAAGAATCTGTGACAGATTAATGCTGTCTCGTTTTTGCATTTTTGCTTCACTTCATTTTGACAAATCTAGGGAGCTAACTGCGATCTGTTGTGATTTTGATGCCTGATGTACGCCGCTCTATCAGGATCAGGGTTCGATATCTCTTCCAATGAATATAACTGTGAACTTGAAATTCTCTTCTGAGCACCCGATCGGGGTGAGGGCACGTTTGCTAAGTCTCTTGGAAAGCAGTCTAAGACCCCATTTGCATGTCTAAATCCTTTGACTGGGGAGAAAACACCATCACATTGTCAGTAGAGCGGCACTTGACGTCAGATATGTTGATCAACCAGTGGAAATTGGTTAGCTATTAAAATGTTTTGCTCATTTGCCATGTCTAAAATGTTTTGCTCTTAAAAGTGAATGTACACTTATATAGTATGTCAATTTGGAGAAATCAGGTTTGAAGGCCATACCATAGTGTGGTGACTCCTTACACTTTCCTCCATTCCTCTCCATCCCTCTTGCGCCTTTGAGTGATCGCCATGACTACTAGTCACCATGACAGGTCATAGCGATAAAGACAAATGTCAGCGGCTGCCTACAGCAAGGACAAGAAGCAATGACTGAGGTCTCATTTCCTCCTCTTCTTTGATGTGCAACCCGACAGTGTCCAAATAAGCATACCAGAATGTCAGGCAACCTGCAATTGCGGATGCTTCGCAGGATTGGACAGTAATCCTGGTAAAAGCAACTATGGCCCAATCTGAAATTTGTCGTTGCCGCCGACAGCTTTATCGCAATAATTGCTGCACCTCTCGAGCTCCCTCTTGGCCTTCTGCCTGCAGGGATGCTGCAGCGCCTAGAGGAGGGTACATTTTTTTTTTGAGAAAACGCAAAAAGCCTTTGCGTTTCATTTTATTGAAAAGATAGAGAGTTTTACAACCGAGCAAGCCTCCAAAGAGGGCTAGCAAAACCAAAAATTACATCAATGGACATCCCAGGTCGTCGGGATGATGTCTCGCAGTCTGGCCGTGCCTGCTCTGGCCCAAAGGGCAGCTTCTTCCTTGATCGTAGCAACTAGGCCATCAATGGAAGGACGGGCATCATCGAAAACGCAGAACCTAGTGATATCATCCCTTCCGCCCGCCCCTGATTCCCTCACTTACCCGACGATTCCCCAGTGTTTGACTGCTGCCTCATGCAGGCGGTCACTGTGTCCACCTCTTCCTCCCCTTCTTTTCCACTGAACTCCCTGAATGGCCTTGTTGTCGTTATCCATGACTAGCAAAACAAATTACCTTACGCTGGAAGTCAAGGAGTGCGGCGTTTTGGAGCTCGGGCTCCATGGAGCCTGTTTTTAGAAATATTCAAAAATGGCATTTGTAATTCTCAAAAAAATTCAGAAAAAATCCTAGATGTTGATAATGAACTCTACTAGTGTTCAAAAACCCAAGATGAAATATTTTGTATTTAAGGCTGAGAAACAATGAGAAGTGTGGATCTGGGTGCCGTGAACAGCGCATATTTTGAAAACATGAAATTTTTCATATTTGTTATTTTTGTGCAGCCTAGAATACAAAATATTTTGTATTGGTTTTTGCGCACTGGTAGATTTTGTCATTATATACATCTAGAATTTTTTTCAGAATTTTTGAAACTTCCGTATTGAGATTTGGATTTTTTTTAAAAAAAATTGGGCTGCATGGAGCCCGAGCTCCCTGTTGGTGCAGTTAGATAAGGAGATAATTTATTGACCTCGTGATAACATGAAAAAAGTGAGAATTTTTAGTTTCGATGAAGTAAATTCTTTTAGAGAAGAACATCTAGTAAATTCATTTTGCCTAAATGTAGTTCACCAGTGTTGTCCTGTCTCGTGTGTTTGAGTGCTCAACCCAATTTTACTGATGCACTTAGTATTCATGAACATCTTTTGGGAATTACTGTTTCATGCAAATTACTAGATAAATTCTTTCATAAAAAATTAGCATGCTAGGTAGCGTCATATTGTTGTACGCTTGTACTTGTACGATCATTATTTTTGATGATCATGTTGCCTTTGATCCTTTTTCCAGGTTTTCTAGAGGGTCTGTTCAGACCATTCTTCCTCCATACAAAAACTTAAGAGCTGGTCGGTTGTGCGGTTCGTTGGGGAACAAAATAGCTGGACTGACGAATGAGGCTACTGGTATTGAAAGAATAAAGTCGGAAAAGAGCGCTCAGAGAAGGAAGCTAGTTAGTGACCAACAAAACCTCGAACAGAAAATAACAAGTTTGAAGGTAAAATTCATACTGATGTGTAACTCATTTAAATTGTCTCGTAACTTGTCTTATTGTTCTGTAGAGAAAACGGGTATCCGAGGAGCATCGTTTAGAGAATAAAAAACTGCGACTTGATGATGCCAAGAGAGCTTCTGCTGAAAATAATAATTATACTGCTGCGGATACCACTGAACTAGAGGAGGAAATAAAGGTTTGCTCCCATTTCCTTTTCTTAGCAACCATCTATCTCATTTCGCTTCACTAATATATTCTGATCTTCATTATCTAAGCAAGAACCTCATAGATTTTATCATGCTATACTTATTTTGGCAGCAAGAGAAAAGTGACATTGAGCAAAAAGAACTATTGCTGCAGAAGAGCAGTGTAAGGTTAACAGCAATTTTACGAGAAGTGAATGATAAAAAAGCGTCTCACCAGACCTTTATGGGTATGGAATTTCCACGATATCACTATTGATGATTTTACCATCCTCTATTGGCATGTACAATATTAAGCTGTTTAGCATTTTGTTTTTTCATTTTGATCTTGAGATGGCTAACAATGCTTGCCATGTGGAGCTGGGTATATACATAGTGATAGATGAATTGTGGCGTCAACTTCTTTGAAGGAAAACATACTTTAAATTGAAGGCAAATGTTTTTTTAGTTGAAAGGCATATGGTCCTGCTTTATATTGAAAGCAAAAGTTTTGTCTGAGTACAAGAACACTAGTATCTGCCCAGCTTTACAAGACCAGCATAAACTGAAAGAAAACGCCACACTCCCTCTACCAAGTTAAGAACGTTCAATTTTTTATTTTCTCGGGCATAAGTGTGTAAAAGGATTTAATATAGCGTAACTGTGAAGTTAGTATTCAGTTTGTCGGACAGTATCTGTCCTCTGATATGGTTAGGAGCCCACGATCGCTCAGTGCGCGCTCCCGTGACCCGAGTTCGAGCCCCAGGCTCCTCGGTTTAGTGCGCGCCTAGAGCTCCCGTTTCTTAATATATAGGCGCAGGGGTGGTCTCGTTTATACCCATACGATACACTCCTTTTATATTTTCTTGTGATATTATTACTCCTGAACAAGAAGGGATTCAAAAGATATGACATCTAACACCTTTTTTCACTAAAACTCGTGTAAAAATTTGGTTGTTTCTAGCTCTTTCCAGTTGACACTTGTTTCTCCGCTTTGTCTGTATGCCAAATTTATCATAGGTTTCTTTCATTTACAGTATTGTATTTCGAAATGGTTGGTGTTTTTATAATAAACTATTCTCTCTGCTGAAACTGATGGATAAAGTATTCATATTTTAGTATATTCATTTTTGTTTCAACCTTGCTACCTACTACTACTGGAGCACCTTAGTTAACTTCCGTGTACTTTGTGCCTTGGATGCATATTTTAGAAACAAATCGACAAATCGGTGTTATCTCTATGGAGCAAGATCATTTGGAAATATTGTGTTGACTGGAGCTCTGTTTTAAGTTCCTTTCATATCATATATGTGGCCTATATTTTCTTTTACATAATATGCTCTTCAATGCCTGAGACTGAAAGTTACTCTTCTGCTGTCTGTGGCTTCCTCTTCAGCTGTCGTTACCATTCTCTGTGGTTCTCAAAGTACATTTTTTATTTCAGATTCTGTGAATGAGAAGACAGGGTCTTTTAGCAGCGCAAAGGATGAATTAGGTGTTGCTAATCGTAAACTGGATGCCGCTCAGCAGGTGTGCTTCTCCTTATTTAAAACTCTCACGTGCTACACGATTCACTGTAGGTTTGTGTTTCATGGCCTTTGATACTGTGAGTATAGGCTACTGGAAACACTATCCTTTAATCCATCGAATCATGAAAGCATCAATGAATCACATATCTTCCCCTGTTCCTTTCTTATCTCATCTAAACATTGTATTGTAATGATCCATTTTTGTATCAAACTAGGGCTGGAAACACTATCCTTTAATCCATCGAATCATGAAAGCATCAATGAATCACATATCTTCCCCTGTTCCTTTCTTATCTCATCTAAACATTGTATTGTAATGATCCATTTTTGTATCAAACTAGGGCTGTCATACGTTATGTCCTACAGGCAGTATGCTCTTATGGTCTGTTACCATCTCCGCCTTAGCACCACATTGATATTTTGTTGATCTTTTTATTTACCTTTTTTTGAACGTGAGAATAACAAATTATATTGTAGATGAAGTGGATAATAGTAGCATTTTTGTTAGATTATTACACTACCTCTTACCTGTACTATTCTATATAACTTTGTTAAATGCGTCTTTTTAGACACAGATCATCACCATCAGCAGCTTGGTCGACCACTCCTATCTCAAGAATTAGCAAATTTTGATTGCTCAATTGTCTAACCTTGTATGTACTGACGGTAGTTCTTTCATTGAATGTGTGAATCAGGAGAAGACTCACTATGAAGGTCTCATGAGAACTAAAGTCTTACCTGATATCAAAATGGCTGAAGCAGAGTATGCAGATCTTCAGCAGCTTCGCCAGGTCTTTGTTCTGTTACTGTCACTAATGACCTATTTTCATTTTGTTGAGCTACTATTGTTTCTGTTTTGATCTTCTGTAAAAAGAGTGTGCTCTGTTACTTACAGGCACAGGCAGTGTGCACCTGAAAATTGTTATTGCCGAAAGAACAAAAAATTACTTAATAAATAAAACCAAAGATATAGTGTTAAACGTTCTGATAGAATCAAGGTGCTCCAAGAAGAAATAAAAGCTACGTGTATCGATTTTGTAATTGACAGGATGAAAAACAAAGAAAGATTTAAGTGTGAAGGCCAAACTAATTTATTTTTTACCTATTGGAATGGACATATCAGGGTTCAGGATGGTCTGCAACCACCAAATTCATACTGTTTGCAGTATAATATTCAGAAAAGCCCACACCTTGAATGGTGGCCAAGCTTAAAGCTGTAACTTCATGTCTTCATCTTAACATCTGTGAAATGCAAATAGAGTAATGCTGGATATACCATGCATACCAGTTATACTTTATTTTTGGCAGTATTTTTTAGCAAAAAGTTAATTATAGTGCTGAAGTTCCGTCCTTTTCTATGAAGCATTTCCAAGACCTCGATATGTCAAGTCTCTTGTTTTACCGGACTCACACCTCCTGTCACGGCCTTGCATTCCTGTAGGATTACTTCAAGAAGGCTTCGATTATTTGCCCCGAGAGTGATTTAGAAGCTCTGGGGCATATCGCTGGATCCACTCCTGATCAATTAAGTGCTAAGATAAATAGACTGAAACAGAGACTTGATCAAGAAAGCAGAAGGTTTGGAACCAACAACTTGGTTTTAGTTGCAGATAATGTTGCTGCATATGAGTTTTGATCCTTTCTTTAAGAATAATATTAATGATCTGAGCAGATATTCTGAGTCCATAGATGATCTGAGGGCATTGCATGACAAAAAGGAACGGAAAATCTTAAAAAAGCAACAGCTCTATGAAGGTTTTAGGGTGAAATTAAATGTAAGTTCATTACTTCATGGTTTGCTACATATGATGTACCTCCTCATTTTCCATCTAGTGCATCAGTCGAACGAAGTATTTGGCTGAATTGCTAACCACTGTTAAATCTTGGTCGTGGAAATTCACAAGAGAAAGATTGGCATATGTAATGTTTGATCTACCGAGGCATATGCGGCCTCCAGTTCAAGCTATCGTGTTTTGGACACGGTCTGCAAACCACAATCTTGACTACTTATTTCTATTGTTATATATTTGTAAAGCCCATTAAGTTGATATATTGTGTGAGTACATTTTGAGACAATTCTACGTCTCTACACATATGATTTCTAAGTATCCAATCTAATTATTTAAAGTAATATTGGTAGTCAAATTTTTGAATGTTTCATTAGGACTCTAGGAGTATACTACTGATAGTCTAATACTGAAAGTGCGGTCTGATGTATCACTTTGAAATGTACCATCTACTGGGTCTGTTTTGAGCCAAGTTTCCTGCTGTGCAGTCGTGTCAAAAAGCATTGGACTTGCGATGGAAGAAGTTCCAGAGAAATGCTGGCCTTTTGAAGCGACAATTGACTTGGCTGTAAATAGAAGTTTCATTCTTGGATGTTTATCATCAAATAGTCTGCAAGTTTTAATTTCTCTTATCCGTCGTTGGAATGTTAGTCCTGAGAGTTGTACCTCCTTTTTATTGTTTTGAAGGTTCAATGAGCACCTGGGAAAGAAAGGTATCAGTGGATTCATCAACGTAGATTACAAGAATAAAGTTCTGTCCGTAGAGGTGTGTATCCTTCATAAGATTTGCCCTTTTTGATGTGTACCTAGTAACTGGAGCATTTGTGCCTCGTCACTAGTTGCCTGCTCATCTTACAGCAATTTATGTAACATTTGTTTATGGCATTTGTTGTAGCTCACCATGCCTCAAGATGCATCGCGTGATACCGTCAGAGACACTAGAGGACTGTCAGGTGCCTATATAGTTTCTCAGTATTTTCGTACCTATGGTTTAGATAACTATAATTATATTGTATTTTTCACATTTCATTTATAGTTGAGAATACCTCTCACCAAGTTGATTTTGTTAGTATTTTGCAGCTATGTTTTAGATAACTATAATTCTTACTTTGTATCTTGGTACAGGAGGAGAGCGATCTTTTTCGACACTTTGCTTCACCTTAGCTCTTCATGGAATGACAGAAGCACCTTTTAGGGCCATGGATGAGTTTGATGTATTCATGGTGAGCGATCTGATGTCCTTTGACAACCATCATGTCCAGTTAATGACAAGTCAAACCTCATCGGCGGTATCTGAATTGTGCAGGATGCGGTAAGCCGCAAGATAAGCTTGGACACACTCATAGATTTTGCTGTTGCGCAAGGGTCACAATGGGTATTCATAACACCGCATGATATCAGGTCTGAAAATCATCTATAGTATTTCGTGTTCCAGTTTCTCGAATAGATACTTATAACACCTATGTTTCCTCAGCATGGTGAAGCCCGGAGACCGGGTCAAGAAGCAGCAAATGGCCGCCCCTCGTGGTTAACTCAGGACTCAGTTGACTGACGTTGAGCTCAGTAGTCAGTACGGTGTATATCTCGTAGCCTTAGGGTCCACCCTGGACAGAATCTATCTAGAACTGCTAGTTTCCTATTTAACTTGTACATAGCTCGTCTTGAAGTGAAAACTTTTAGCTAGAACGTGGTGAGAGACTTGGCACCAGTAATTGTTTTGTTATCTAGAGTTACCAGCACTACCTTGTTGCATGGTTGAAACAGTGCTCCCGTGCCACCCCTTTTGGTGATCTCAAAGGGCGTGTTTGGTAGCTCACAGATCAGTGCAAATTTCGTGTGTTTGGTAGCTCACAGATCTGTGCAAATTTCGTGTGTTTGGTTGGCTGGGTCGTATGAAGGTTCCCTAAATGAAGTTTCGTATGAGGGCAAAAGCGAACCTGGGTGGTTCACGTGATACCCTAACCTGTGTAAATAGATAAGAGTACATGAAATACATATATGCACCAAACACCGGTGGTTCTTAACTCGTTTCCTTTTATAGAAAATTGTGGGCAATCAAATGAGGTGCAAAACATGATTCTAAGAGGCCTCTAAGCGGCACAGTTGAAAGGAGAAAAAAAACAATGCAAGTAGTTAAGTAACCAAACACGCCCAAAGTCTTAATCTGTGTCTCTCACTCCTTGGCTGCCGAGTGAGATAATGACATCAGACATGGCGAGAGCGGGGCAGAGGCCGTCAGGGACGAATTTCCTGGAATTCTTGCAAAGAGCATTTCTTCTATAAAAGATGCCCTGGGTCTGGGTGCTAGTGTCCATGGATCTCTTTTTTTTTTGACATCAGACATGGCTAGCGGGTTAGGCCCTATTTTGTTATTCATAATGATTTCCTCATTGGCTATGAGGCCTTGATCTTTCTGCAGGATACTGGATCAACGACTAAGGTGGTGGCTGAGTCCACGATGTTAATATTATGGGTAGGGTACAAGACTACTCCTTGTTCTATGTTGAGTTTTATGCTTACGACGTCATCTTGATTGGTTAATTACCTCCAACTTTACCATCAACGAAAAATCATGGCTCCTGCCATAGACTCCCCTCTTCTTGAATAATAAAAGGTAACAACCCATTATGCTTAAGACGAGGAAGTTCAGAGAATTGAGAAAGGACCGTAGGAGCGATCTATCCTCTTGGCGCCATGTTGCGATGGACTCCTACATCAACTTGTGCTCCTCTAGCTGCTTTCTCCGATTGAGCTCCTCGAAATAACCGAGACGACCGACGATGACGACCCTGAGGCAGTGTCGACGACTTGCGTCTCCACGCTAGGGATGTACTCAAACAACGAGCCGTGCAAAGCGGGAACGGCAGAGGAGGAGGCACGCGAGTCTTGACTGGTAGCACGACGACAGGGGGCGACCTGGCAGCACGACGACAGGGATCACGTGGCCCCCTTCTCGACTTGGGGAAGAGGGGATTAACTCAAACAACATACTAGGGGACGCGTGTGCCGGGGCGCGGCGCTTCCTGTTCTCCATGAAGTATCACATCTCGTAGCGAGACATTGTGGCTGCCAACGGCACTCCAAGTAATTTTATAGACGAGAAGGGGAGGCGGGAAGGTGGCGAAACGACGGCAAAGAAAGAAACACTAAATAATAACTGCTCTGTAGCAAAACTTGCATTTTACAAACAAAACACATGTCGCTTATGAAGTTTCGTAGAATCCCATGCAATCAATATGGGTAACTAAAATTGTATCTAGCAATACACACAAGGTTGGATTTCTACACGTGTTGAGGGGAAGCCGAGAAATGCACACATGTATTTGGTTCCTGTTACGGATGATTTGGCCCTGTATTTCACGATGCGCCTTCTGATCCAATGGATCTCAAAGAAATCTCTCAATCACGTGATACACGTAACCTTAAGATGGGGAACGTCAATCCCGCGAGTAAACCCGTCGATGACGACGAACCTCACGCCGAATAGATGGATCCAACAAGCCGACAACTTGATGATGAACAACAAGCCTCGCGCCAAAGCACAACAATACTTGAAAACATGCATCTTCACGCAATCACAATATATTGGATAACTAGACAATGTCCGAGACGACGTCACAATACGGCAACCCCGGAGGGATGGTTGACAACTCCAAACACAATGTTCTACATAATTTCTAACCAAACCTATATTGGGCGCACCCTACGTTTATATAGACGAGGGAATAACATAGCATGTGGACCAGTACTCCAACTCTCATCCGATTCAAACTCCAAGCTCTTCCCGGCACCCTGCCGGAGGGGGAGATCGTCACCGGAGACATCTACACCACCATGCCTACCTCCGGAGTGATGCGTGAGTAGTCCACCACGGGACTACGGGTCCATGGCAGTAGCTAGATGGTTGTCTATTCTCCTTTGTGCTCCATTATTTAGATCTTATGAGCTGCCTACATGATTGAGATCATCTTTATGTAATACTATGTGTTGTGTTTGCGGGCATAGTAGTTTGTTCGTGCGTGCGCAGGTCCACGTCAACAGCTCTTTACGGCGCCATTGCTATTGTCACTAGCCGAAGCCTTCTCCAAGTTCTACTGGTTCGATAACCTTGGTTTTGTAATCAAGGGAAAACTGCTGCTACGCTACATCATACCTTCCTCTTGGGGTTCCCAGCGAACGTGTGATCCACGCCATCAAGCTCTTTTCTGGCGCCGTTCGGGGATTTGGATGCTTCAGCGAGAGGAGTTTCGCACATCCTTACACTCTATTTTGTTGTTGTCTTGCTTAGTATATTTTTTATTAGTCTTGTTTTGCTTTTCGTTTGCCTTAAAACTCAAAAACACAAAAATAAAATAAAAATTTCAGCAACTAGTCTTTTTCTGTTATTATGTCTAGTTCTTTACTTGCTATCAATGGCTACTTTCTTTGAATCCAATATTTATTGGCAAGGCGGGTTCATGAAGGATCAACAAAAACATTATAAGGAATACCGCTTGTCTCAAAAAGGGAAATATTTATGGGAACAAATAGATAGATTGAAATGTTTTGCTGAAAACTTGTGCTCCAAATATGATGTATCCTGGTGCTTTAATGAATCTAGCTGCTTTCGGGCTGCTAATCACTTTCCTTTCCAATGCACATGCGATGATAATGAAATCTTAGCCTCTTATACTAAAGGATATTATGATTTTTATGATGTGGAACGAAATGAAGAATTTGTTGCTTATAAGGGTGCCTATGAAATTAGTTTTTTTTCTTGAACTAAATATGATGATCCTTATAAATATGAAATTCTTGCTATACTTAAATATTGTGTTGATAACTACAAGGATGAGAATTATTATATAACTAAACATTTTATGTGTCTCTCCGTCAAAAAGAAGAGACTAATGCCTTGCAGGAACCTGGAAGAAGAAATTGTTGAAAGTGAAAGCTCATTGGATGAAAAAGAGGAAGAGAGTGATGAACAAAAGGAGGAAGAATGGATTAGCTACCCATGCCTACCTTCTAATGAGAGTAACTCTTTACCTCTTACACTATTTGATTGCCCTCCATGCTTACCAAAGGAGGATGAATGCTATGTTCCTATGGATTCTTGAAATATCTTTTTGATAAAATTGATGTTTGCTATGTTTATGGGCATGATGCCCCTATGAGTGAAACTTGTGAAAATGATTATGCTACTGTTATTTATGATAATCCATGCTATTTTGATAAGTTTTATGATAATCCTCTATTTATGCCTAATATCGAAATGCATGGTAATAAGGAGTTTTGCTTAGAAAATGTTTATGATAAAGCTCTAGATGATGGTCCTATGTTGCTTCATGATATTAATTCAACTATTATTGAAAATGGGATTGGAGAGGTATTGACTTTAGCTAGATGGAGTCCCATACTGATGACGTGAAAGCACACGTTCGTTGGAGACCCAAGAGGAAGGTATGAAGCAGTGCAGCAGCAAGTTTTCCTCAGTAAGATACCAAGGTTATCAATCCAGTAGGAGTAAGAAATCACTTCTGAAGGTTGTTAGTGGCGCGCTGACGTGGAACCTGCACACAACACAATCAAACTACTTTGCCCCAACGAAACAGTGAGGTTGTCAATCTCACCGGTTGCTGAAAACAAAGGATTAAACGTATGGTGTGGAAAATAGTGTTTAATTGCAGAGAATGAAAAGGAACAATGATTGCAGTTGGTTGTATTATCAGTGTAAAAGAATGGACCGGGGTCCACAGTTCACTAGTGGTGTCTCTCCATAAAAGATAACTAACATGCTGGGTGAACAAATTACAGCTGGGCAATTGATAAAATATTGAGCGCACAATGCATATATATGACAAGATGACTACTATATATTCAATTGGGCATTACAACAGATACATAGACCGTTATCCAACAGCATCTATGACTAATAATCCACCTTCAGGTTGACATCCGTGTTCCCCGTTGGTATTAAGTTGCAAGCAACAGATTATTGCATTAAGTAAAGTGCATAATGTAAACAATACAATATCCTTAGACAAAGCATTGTTGTTTTACCCCTAGTGGCAACAACACATCCACAACCTTAGAAGTTGCTGTCACTCTCCCAGATTATGGAGACTGAACCCACTATCTAGCATAAATACTCCCTCTTGGAGTTAAAAGCATCTACTTGGCCAAAGCATCTACTAGTAACGGAAAGCATGCAAGATCATAAATAACATATAAGATAGATTGATAATCAACTTGACATAGTATTCAATATTCATCGGATCCCAGCAAACACAACATGTAGCATTACAATAATATGATCTTGATCATGATAGGCAGCTCACAAGATCTAAACATGATAGCACAAGGAGGAGAGACAACCATCTAGCTACTGCTATGGACCCGTAGTCCAAGGATGAACTACTCACGCATCACTCCGGAGGCAGGCATGGTGATGTAGAGCCCTCCGGTGATGATTCCCCCTCCGGCAGGGTGCCGGGAAGAGCTTCTGAACCCTCCCGAGCTAGGGTTGACGACGGCGGCGTCTCTGGAACTTTTCGTGGATAATGGCTCGGGTATTTAGGGTTTTCGCGTCGGGGGATTATATAGGCGAAAGGGCGGCGGCTGGAGGCACCCGAGGGGGCCACACCACCCACGGCGCGGCAGGAGGTGGGCCGCGCCGCCCATGGTGTGGCTGCCTCCTGGTCGTCTCCGTCTCTCCTTTGGACTCCGTGTACGTGTTGGAAAAATAGGAGGTCTGTCCAAGTTTCGTCCAATTCCGAGAATATTTCCAGAACAGCTTTTCTGGAATACAAAAACAGCAAAACAGGAACTGGCACTGTGGCATCTTGTTAATAGGTTAGTCCCAGAAAATGCATAAAAATGCTATGAAGTGTATATAAAACATGTACAATTGGTATAATATCAACATGGAACATCAGAAATTATAGATACGTTTGAGACGTATCAAGCATCCCCAAGCTTAGTTCTACTCGTCCTCGAGTAGGTAAAACGATAAAAACAAAATAATTTCTGAGGTGACATGCTACATCATAATCTTGATCAAATAGTATTGTAAAGCACATGTTATGAATGAAGTGATCCAGGTCAATGGTCTATAGTTTGCTAACAATAGATAATGAGCAAACAACTGAATCATATAAGCAAAAACTTTTCATGAATAGTACTTTCGAGACAAGCATCAAAAGTTTTGCATAAGAGTTAACTCATAAAGCAATAGATTCTAAGTAAAAGGTATTTAACCAACACAAAGGAAGATTTAAGCTTCAGCAATTGCTTTCAACTTTCAACATATATCTCATGGATATTTGTCAACACAAAGCAATATAATAAGTACAATATACTAGCATATAAAAATTGTTGCACCAAAGTTGACACTAGTGTTTGCTTCTGAGATAGAAAGAAGTAGGAAAACTGACTCAACATAAAAGTAAAAGAAAGGCCCTTCGCAGAGGGAAGCAGGGATTAAATCATGTGCTAGAGCTTTTTAAGTTTTTGAAATCATATAGAGAGTAAAAATATTTTGGAGGTGTTTGTTAATTGTCAACGAATCAGAAAATGGAAAGTACAATATGACCCCTGCCAACCAGACTTTTAAGAGCGGCTCCCATGAAGGACGTTATTTCTACCAGCAAGGCAGATCATCCCTCTTTCTCTTTTGTTTACACATGCAGATATTTCACTGTTTGTCATTGCTTGACTGATAAATCAGGGCAAAAATGTGAAGAGAATTAAGCGGTTAAAGTTGTAATTAATTGGGACTGGGCACCCCATTTGCCAGCTCTTTTTGCAAAATTAATGGATAAGCGGATGTATATGCCACTAGTCCGGTGGTAAAGTCTGTTTGACAGTGACATAAAGACATCCACCCCGTCCTCATGAGCTTGGTAAACATTGACACAAAAAGGATAATAAAGTTTTGAATAGTTTAAAGGTAGCACATGAAAAATTTACTTGGAGTGGCAAGGAAATACCACATATAGGTAGTTATGGTGGACACAAATGGCATGGATTTTGGCTCAAGGTTTTGGATGCACGAGAAGCATTCCCTCTCAGTACAGATTTAGGCTAGCAAGGTTATTTGAAGCAAACACAGGATATCAACCGTACAACAAGACATATGAAAACATATTGCAAGCATTATAAGACTCTACACTGTCTTCCTTGTTAACCAAACCCTTTTACTAGAAAATATCTAGACCTTAGAGATACCAATCATACAAACCAAATTTCAACAAGCTTTACGGTATTTCTTCACTAATAGGTTTTAACACATGATACAAAAGCTTAAACATGAACTACTTGATAACTCAAAACAATTGACAAGTATCAAATTATCCAAGACAGTGATCTACAAGAATATGTAAGCTTTTTCCATTATACCATCTACCACATGCACATTTTCTGTTCCAACCAAACACCAATCAATTTATTTCAACACAAACTCTCCAAACAATTATAAGTGAAGCAAGAGAGTACTTTTCTAAAAGAACTAACAGCTCTGAATAAGAGATGCATGAAAAACAGGAGCTAAAAGCATAGCATAGCTAGACAAGAATACTCAACAAGTATAAGTGAAGAATAGGAGTATTCATGAAAAAGCGGAGCGTGTCTCTCTCCCAACAAGATGCTAGGATCCAACAAGTTGATCCAGAAAATAAAATAACAATGCGAAAATAAAAGCACACAGACGCTCCAAGTAAAGCACATATGATGTGAAAGAATTAAAATATAGTTTCACTAGAGATGACCTGATAAGTTGCTGATGAAGAAGGGGATGCCTTGGGCATCCCCAAGCTTAGACGCTTGAGTCTTCTTGAAATATGCTGGGGTGATCCATGGGAGCATCCCCAAGCTTAAGCTCTTCACTCTTCTTGATCACATTATATCATCCTCTCTCTTGACCCTTGAAAACTTCCGCCACACCAAACTCAGAAGTAATTCTCATTAGAGGGTTAGTGCACAATCAAAAACTCACATGTTCTATAAGGACACAAACATGATTACTTTTAAACATTAGCTACTGCCACTGATGTTATGTGAAGCTCTTCACCCAAAAAAGAATTCCACTCAACACTAGTAAAAGAGAGAATGCAAAATAAAAGACAGAATCTGTCTAAACAGAACAGTCCGTAAAGACGAATTTTTTCGAGGCACTTACGTTGCTCAGATCGAAAAACTCAAAACTAACGAAAGATGCGTACATATCTGAGGATCACGCACAAAAATTTCAGATTTAAATAATTTTTCTGTGATTTTACAGAAAAACGGTGAACAGCAGAAATCTGTTCCTGCGCAGAAATCCAAATCTAGCATCATCTTCCTATTAGAGGTACTTGGCACAACAATGCAAAAATAAAGATACAAAGGATTGTTACAGAAGTAAACACCTTGACTAAAAACTGAAAACAAAAGATAATGGGTTGCCTCCCAAAAGCGCTTTCTTTAATGCCTTTTAGCTAGGCTATAAGATTTTAATGATGCTCTCATAAGAATAAGAGTTGAAAAAAAAAGAGAGCATCAAGAGGCAAATATCAAACACATTTAAGTCTAACCCACTTCTATGCAAAGGAATCTTGTAACAAAATAAATTATTGAAGCATAAAGCAACTAGCATAGAAAGATGAAACAAATAAACTTCAAAACTTTCAACATAAAGAGATTGTTTTAGTGACTTGAAAACTTTTACAACCATATTTTCCTCTCTCATAATAACTTTCAGTAGCATCATGAACAAACTCAACAATATAACTATCACATAAAGCATGCTTTTCATGATCTACAAACACATAATTTTTATTAAGCTCAAAAACAGTGGGGTATAAACCCACTTTTGACAATAATAGTATAATAAATATCATTAGGCAATATAGGACCATCATCAAGAGCATTATCATATAACATTAGGGAGCACATTTTTACTTTCTGCAATTTCCTTTTCTTGAGTCAAGGAGCTTGTTACTTCAAATTTATCAAAAGGAGATATTTCAATAGAATCATGACATTCAACAATATAGCATTTTCCTCCTTAGGTAGGCATGGAGGGTAATCATATAATGTAAGAGTTAAAGAGTTACTATCATTAGAAGGTAGATCCTCCTTTTGTTCATCACTCTCTTCCTCTTTTTCATCCAATGAGCAGTTTCAGCAGTTTCTTCTCCCACGGTTCCTGAAAGGTAGCAAGTTGTTCTGGAGAATAAGTTTTCTCAAGAAATTCAGTGATATAAGGATTATCATTGTAATATTCAAGGCAATAACCAAGTATAGCAAAATTTTCAGATTTATAAGGAGAATCATCATCGTGAATATAACCAGCAATTTCATAGGCACCTTTAAAAACAAAAATTCTTCAGTTTGTTCAAGATTACCAAAGTCATAGTTTCCTTTAGCATAAGCAGCCAAGGTTTCATTATCATTATAATCACATTGGAAAGGGAGGTGTTTATGCCTTCTACAACATAATGATTCATTAAAGCAGTAGGATTCATCATAAGTAGAGCACAAGTTCTTAGCAAAATAATTCAATGTACTTATTTGTTTCCATAAATGTACCCCTTTTTAGAAAAGCGGTATTCCTTATAATAATTTTGTTGATCATCAGTGAACCCACTTAGCCAACACGATTTTGTTTCAAAGAGAGAAACCATTGATATCAAGTAAACAACTAGACATAATAACAAACCGAAATAAACTAGATGCAGAAAACTAATTTTTTTGTGTTTTTGATAAATAAGCAAACAAGACAAGATAAAAATAAACTAAGCAAGACAATAACAAAGTAAAGAGATTGGAAGCGAGAGACTCCCCTTGCAGAAATCCTCTTACTCCCCGGCAACGGCGCCAGAAAATATTGCTTGATGACGTGAAAGCACACGTTCGTTGGGAGACCCCAAGAGGAAGGTATGAAGCAGTGCAGCAGCAAGTTTTCCCTCAGTAAGATACCAAGGTTATCAATCCAGTAGGAGTAAGAAATCACTTCTGAAGGTTGTCAGTGGCGCGCTGACGTGGAACCTGCACACAACACAATCAAACTACTTTGCCCCAACGAAACAGTGAGGTTGTCAATCTCACCGGCTTGCTGAAAACAAAGGATTAAACGTATGGTGTGGAAAATAGTGTTTAATTGCAGAGAATGAAAAGGAACAATGATTGCAGTTGGTTGTATTATCAGTGTAAAAGAATGGACCGGGGTCCACAGTTCACTAGTGGTGTCTCTCCATAAAAGATAACTAACATGCTGGGTGAACAAATTACAGCTGGGCAATTGATAAAATATTGAGCGCATAACAATGCATATATATGACAAGATGACTACTATGATATTCAATTGGGCATTACAACATGATACATAGACCGTTATCCAACAGCATCTATGACTAATAATCCACCTTCAGGTTGACATCCGTGTTCCCCGTTGGTATTAAGTTGCAAGCAACAGATTATTGCATTAAGTAAAGTGCATAATGTAAACAATACAATTATCCTTAGACAAAGCATTGTTGTTTTACCCCTAGTGGCAACAGCACATCCACAACCTTAGAAGTTGCTGTCACTCTCCCAGATTACTGGAGACTGAACCCACTATCTAGCATAAATACTCCCTCTTGGAGTTAAAAGCATCTACTTGGCCAAAGCATCTACTAGTAACGGAGAGCATGCAAGATCATAAATAACATATAAGATAGATTGATAATCAACTTGACATAGTATTCAATATTCATCGGATCCCAGCAAACACAACATGTAGCATTACAATAATATGATCTTGATCATGATAGGCAGCTCACAAGATCTAAACATGATAGCACAAGGAGGAGAGACAACCATCTAGCTACTGCTATGGACCCGTAGTCCAAGGATGAACTACTCACGCATCACTCCGGAGGCAGGCATGGCGATGTAGAGCCCTCCGGTGATGATTCCCCTCTTCGGCAGGGTGCCGGGAAGAGCTTCTGAACCCTCCCGAGCTAGGGTTGACGACGGCGGCGCTCTGGAACTTTTCGTGGATAATGGCTCGGGTATTTAGGGTTTTCGCGTCGGGGTTATATAGGCGAAATGGGGCGGCTGGAGGCACCCGAGGGGGCCACACCACCCCACGGCGCGGCAGGAGGTGGGCCCGCGCCGCCCCATGGTGTGGTGCCTCCTAGGTCGTCTCCGTCTCTCCTTTGGACTCCGTGTACGTGTTGGAAAAATAGGAGGTCCTGTCCAAGTTTCGTCCAATTCCGAGAATATTTCCAGAACAGCTTTTCTGGAATACAAGAACAGCAGAAAACAGGAACTGGCACTGTGGCATCTTGTTAATAGGTTAGTCCCAGAAAATGCATAAAAATGCTATGAAGTGTATATAAAACATGTAGCAATTGGTATAATATAAACATGGAACATCAGAAATTATAGATACGTTTGAGACGTATCACATACCTTTTGAAAGTGATCAATCATCTTGTTATAATATTATTAAAAGTGGGTTTGGAGAGATCATGACTTTAATTAATCCCACTATTTTGGAGCTTGATAAAAATTATGTGTTTGTAGATCTTGAAAAGCATGCTTTATGTGATAGTTATATTGTTGAGTTTGTTCATGATGCTACTGGAAATTATTATGAGAGAGAAAAATATGGTTGTAGAAATTTTCATGTCACTAAAACACCTCTCTTGTTGAAAGTTTTCAAATTGCTCTTGTTTTATCTTCCTATGCTTGTCACAATGTTCTTCATGGATTTATTTGTTTACAAGATTCCTATGCATAGGAAGTGTGTTAGACTTAAGTGTGTTTCATATTTGCTTCTTGATGCTCTTTTATATGTTCAACTCTTATTCTTATGTGAGCATCATTAAAATCTCCAAGCCTAGCTAGAAGGCGTTAAAGAAAAACGCTTATGGGTGGCAATCCATCATTTTTACTTTCAGTTTGTTTTATTTTTCTTTGAGTCAAGGTTGCTGTTACTCTGGTAACACATCCTTTGTATCTTTTTTTTTTACTTTCAGTTTGTTTTATTTTCTTTGAGTCAAGTTTGCTATTACTTTGGTAACACTTCCTTTGTATATTTTTATTTTTGTTTTGTGTGCCAAGAATAGCCTCTAATGAGAGGAAAGTAAGATTTTGAGTTTGCTGTCCAGAAACAGATTTCTGTTCGTCACCGCACGAAAATCCAAAACAATACAGAACGTGATCTGGAGCTGTTAATTTTTGACAGAAAACATCTGGGTTTTGTCTACCTTTCATTAGTTTTGAGTTTTCTGATTCGAGGTGTCCTAGTAGCTCGAAAAAAATCATCTTTGCGTTCTATTCTGTTTTTGACAGATTCTGTCTAAGTTTTTGCATTACACCTTTTACGGGCAAAGTGGAGTTCTTTTATCCACGGAACATCACTTAGATCTTTGTGACAGTAGCTAATGTTTAGAAACAATTTTATGCAATTTGTCAAGTGAGAACTGAAGGTGGATTATTTTGTTTGAGGCCTAACCCCTCTAATAAGTTTGTGATAAGTTTTGTGTGAAGGAAGTTTTCAAGTGTTGAGAGAACGAGGTGATGAGAGAAGATCAAGAAGGGATTAAAGCTCAAGCTTGGGGAGGCTCCCCTGGACCTCCACCAAATATTCAAGAAGTCTCAAGCGTCTAAGCTTGGGGAGGCTCCCCTGGACCTCCACCAAATATTCAAGAAGTCCAAGGCATCCCCTTCTTCATCGAGAATTAATCCCATGAAACTATTTTTTATTCCTTTACATAATATGTGTCGTTCTTGGTGCGTCATTTATGTTTTGCTTTCAGTTTTGTTTTGTTTTGTTTGCTGGTACTTTTCAATAAATGGATCCTTGCATTCTTGTATGGGAGAGAGACACGCTCCACTTTTTCATTGAACACTCATGTTCTTCACTTACATGTGTTGAGTGTTTTAGCTTTTTATTATATTAGCTTCTAACTCTTGTTTTTATGTATATCTTGTTCAGAGCTATTAGTTACTTGTAGTTAGGTTGTACTCTCTTGTGTTACATGCATATTTGTTTAGAGAGTTGTTTCAAATAAATTGATTGGTGTTTGCTTGAAAGGGAACTATCATGTAGGAAGTGGTAAGAGAAATTCAAATAGCATTGTATTGAGTAATTAGATGCTTGCCAATTGTTTTGAGATATAATTTAGATGAATGCTTAAACTTGTGGATCATTTGCTTAAGAATGGACTAGTGGAGAAATACCGTAAAGCTTAAAATTATGATGCTTGTTCTGATTGTTATTTCTCAATGTCTAGATATTCTTTTTGCAAAGCATGTTTGGTTGACAAGGAAGACAATGTGGAGTCTAATGGTTATACTTAATGTATATTTTGTGGTCATTCGTGTATTCGGTTGTTAATATGTGTTTGCTTGACACCTTGCTAAGCCTAAAAACTCTGTACTGACAGGGAATGCTTCTCGTGCATCCAAAAACCTTGAGCCAAATATCCATGTCATTCGTGTCCACCATACCTACCTACATGTGGTATTTCCAAGCCACTCCAAGTAAATTTTTCGTGTGCTACCTTTAAATATTCAAAATCTTATTACTTCTTTTTTGTGCCTCTACTACTAAGCTCATGAGGAAGTAGTGGGTGGTCTTTATTGCATTTGTTGGACAGACTTATTTCAGGACTTGTATGCTTCATCTACTTGTCCACTAATTTTGCAAAAAGAGTTGGCAACGGGGTGCCCAGCCCCATAAAAGATAAATTACAACTTTCACCAAAAAAATCTCCTCACATTTTGTTCCTGTGAATTCAGTCAAACATCTGCATGTGTAAACAAAGGAGATAAAGAGGAATGATCCGTTTGCTGCAGAAATAATGTTCCTCAAGGGAGCCACTCTTAAAAGTCTGTCTATCAAATGTAGTAATGCATTGCTCACTAGCATTCATTGACCATAGTATGCATCTCTCAAAAATATATTTTATGTCTCTATATGTTTTCAAAAACTAAAAAGCTCTAACACACGATTAATCTCTGCTTCCCTCTGCGAAGGGCCTTTCTTTTACTTTTATGTTGAGTCAATTTTCCTTTCCAATCTTTATCTCTCAAGCAAACGCATAGTATCAATTGAGGTACAAGTCTACTACATGCTATATTTATGTTTAACTGTGAAAACTTTATATTGACATTATCTTCGGAAATCCCTTTTGGCTCTCGGGTGCCAGTGCACCCGCTTTTTTCAAAAAATAAATAAAAAAATCAAACGTGTTTCAAAAAAATCCAAAAAAATACCAGGTGATACATATGCATGTCCTCTACGTATATGCCGATTATGGGTGCAAAACAAATCGTATTACGAGCTACATGAAAATAAGAAATTTCAGATGCAGCAAAAACTGATAATAGTATGGATTTTCTGTCAGAATTTTCTCTCTTTTCTGTAGCACAAAATATAACTTATTTTTTTTACGAAAATTGTTGCGTACGTACATCATATGTATATGTTGTTGTGTAAAAAAATGCAGGTTTTTTTAACCAAAAAAGTACGATTTTCAAAATTTTCAAAAAACCAGTAGCAGTGTGCCCGAGAGCCAAAAGTACCCTTTACATTATCTTGAGATAAGTATGTTACAAGTTGAAGCTCTTGCTGAAAACTTAAATCTTCCTTTGTGTTGGTTGAGCACCTTTGCCGAAAGTATATTGCTTTGTGAACTATCAAGCTTGACGAGTCTTATAATTTTCAAGTCTCCAAAGTACTATGCATGAAAAATTCTTGCTTAGATGTTACACATGGTTAATCATTATTTGCTTTATGTCAACTATAGACCATTGTCTTGGATCACTTCATTCAGTTCATATGCTTTACATTACTTGATCATAATCGTGTTGGTAGCATGTCACTACCAAAAATTATTTTGCTATCATTTACCTACTCGAGGACGAGCAGGAATTAAGCTTGGGGATGCTGATACGTCTCAAACATATCTATAATTTTTTGGTTGTTCCATGCATAATATATATCATTGCCACATGCTTTCATAATGTTTTTATATCATTTTGGCACATTTTATGGAACTAACCTATTAACAAGATGCCCAGTGTCAGTTTCTGTTTTTGCTGTCTTTTTGTTTCAGAAAAGCTAGTCGGGGAATTTTCTCGGAATAAGCTGCCAATTTACGTGAATTATTTTTACATGGAAACAAAGACTGTGCCAGGTGGACGCCCGAGGGGGGCCCCACAGGGGCCAGACGACCCCCAGGCGCGACCCACCTTGCACCGTGCCTGGGCCCCACCTGGTCGGCTCCGAGACCTCCTCGAGTCGCCCTTTCGCCTATAAATTGCCTTCGTCCCGGAAACCCTTGATACCCGATCATATTTTCCAGAAAATATCCGAGGTCGCTGCCATCGCCAACCCTAGATCGGGAGGGTTCTGAAGCTCTTCCTGGCACCCTGCAGGAGCGGGAGATCGTCACCGGAGGCATCTACACCACCATGCCTGCCTCCGGTGTGATGCGTGAGTAGTCCACCACGGGACTACGGGTCCATGGCACTAGCTAGATGGTTGTCTCTTCTCCTTTGTGCTCCATTGTTTAGATCTTATGAGCTGCCTACATGATTGAGATCATCTTTATGTAATACTATGTGTTATGTTTGCGGGGACCCGATGAATTATGGAGTCAAGACATTATTGTTCAGTTTATCTTTGATATGTTTTATTTATGATCTTGCATGCTCTCCGATGCTTGTGTATGCTTTGGCCGAAGTAATTACTTGTGTCAGTAGAGGGAGTATTGATACTAGATAGTGGGTTCATGCCTCTCTTGTCTGAGCTCGATTGACAAAAACGATTAAGACTTGAGATGTGTTGTTGCTACTAGGGATAAAACAACGGTGTTTATTGCTTTATGTTGTACTCATTGCTTACATTACGCACCATGCTTATTGCAATTATCTGTTGCTTGCAACTTAATACTTTCGGGAGACTTGCTGGATAGCGATCCCGGGGTGGATTATTAGTCATAGATGCAGTTGGATAACGGTCTATGTATTTTGACGTAATGCCCGTATTAAATGAAACGGTGAACTTTGTGTCATGATAGTATTGTGTTGCGCCCATGTTTGTCAATTGTCCCGCTGTAATTTGTTCACCCAACATGTTTATCTTTTGGAGAGACACCACTAGTGAACTGTGGACCCCGGTCCTATTTTCCTACATTGCTTACAACCGTTTTAATAGCTTTTCCTAGTCATTTGCTCGCTGGTCATTTTTGCTTTCATAATATTTTCCACCATACGTTTAATCCTTTGTGTTCAGCAAGCCGGAGAGATTGACACCCTCTCTGTTTCATTGGGGCAAAGTTGTTTGTTCGTGCGTGCGCAGGTCCACATCAACAGCTCTTTACGGTACCATTGCTATTGTCACCTAGCCGAAGCCTTCTCCAAGTCCTACTGGTTCGATAACCTTGGTTTTGTAATCAAGGGAAAACTACTTCTACGCTACATCATACCTTCCTCTGGGGGTTCCCAGCGAACGTGTGATCCACGCCATCAATGCCCTTAATCTTTTTTACGTATTTACACTTCCTAGGTCGTCCTAGTGCCCAACCTTTGATGGGATGCCCTCATCAGTTTCCATCATGTATGATGCTTCAGTAGTATGCACATGGTTCCACATTTCTAATCGTGTGCGATATGTCGCAAACGTTTAAATAAAATAAACTGTGTACGAATTTTTGGTCTGTGAGGGTTAAACCATTACACACGACTGTATAAACAATAGGGGATAACACATACACAATGCTCCATCTGTGTGCAATTAGGGGACGGGGGGGGGGGGGGGGGGGGGGGACGGGGGGGGGGCCTAAATCGCCCGATTTGTACTAGTGAGTGCGATATGGGCTTTAGCATGAGGTGGGTGGTTCGAATCTCACCACGCTTATATTCTAAAATTTAGTGCCTTCATTTTTCTTCCTTCCAATAGGTGGGTCTTGTATGGTTAAGCCACGCTAAGGTTACATGTGCCAGACAACAATTTATAGTGGTTTATTTTTGCAAAAAAAAAAACCAGGATCATTTGAAATAGTTTTGCACCGTACGACAAGTTTTCGAAGCAGTAGATCCTATTTTGCAACTAGTGAGACTCATCTTCACATGCTCGACATCTAGTTGGACCGCAGGTGTATGTAGCTCCAAAGTAAATACCAAGAATTATAAATATCTCATGAAAACCTAAGTTGTTCAAGCAACTTATCTTTGAGAACAGTGTCTAGAAACAAATAAGAGATTTTTTTCACTTTTGTTCTTGACACCAATGATGCATGCTATTTCAGAACCAAAAATTGCACACTTTGTACAATTTTAGCCTTTGCATTGTCAATGAGTCAAAAAATAAAAATAAGAAGAATCCTTGTAGGAACCATTAAACATTTTTTTTGAATTGCTTCCTCGATCTTGTCTCAGATAGCAATAAAATACTAAATATAGTTTCCATTTCCGCGATTCCAAATAGCCCAAAACATTAAGATTATGTTTTCTAAATAAATTTCCCCATTGTAATCCTTCTTGTCCTAAACCATGACATAAATGGTCGGAAATATGTCTAAAGTAAATCTAAGATATTAAATATAATTCTCTACTAAACTAGCCACCAAAATAAGAAATCAATAAGACATATACAAATGCAAATCAATAATATGTGTGTGGTGTAAAATGGATGCTTGTGGAGTGTTCTAAAACACAGGTGCTTGTGAAATTTCCTTGAAAAAACACAGAGATTTTTCATTAACCAAATGAAGCACAAAACAAGATCAAGGTGGAAAAGAATTGTCTCCACGCCTCACACAAAGACTTGTAAAACCAGCCATCTAAAGTTGGTATTTGCCTCGAGGGGTACAACAACACACACAGCCTTAAAGAGTGTTCTTCATTGGCAAACTCATGGGTGTGTGGATGGATGAACCACATATAAATCAGGATGACTGGAGGAGTCAAAGAGAATGCACCCTATACCTCCAGTGTGAGGTTCCTCGAAATATTCTAAATTTGAAACTCCATGTAACAGTTTTGGAAAATTCAAGAATTAATAGAATATGTATCCACCATGTCACAAAATTTAAAATCCAAATGAAAAACACATTCTAGAAAAAGACAAATACATATATACATATATATATATACTAGATGAATACCCCGCGCGTTGCAGCGGAAATCTCTTTAATTTTTTAAAAGTAAATAAAATGGTATAAGAGGCATGAAATATCCAATTGTCAAGATTCAGTTGATCGCAATAGTCGAGACACTAAATTTAATTCGTGCCAAATTGTTGAATATTTGAGAACTAAATATTAGTGACGTGGACAATTATACGGCTGAAAAAACATGACATGCATCGGTTGCATGAAAACTATTATTAATAATTGTTAGTATAGATGACATGGACAATTGATTGACCAAAATAGTGGGTGATGTGGATACCTTGCATGTTAAGATAGAAAAATAATTAATGCACTTAGTGGGGTTTTGCTTTATAAGAGGTATAGATAGATAGATATGAATAGTAGATAGTTCAACTTGGGCCTTGAATTCGCACTTCTACATTGTCAACGTTGAATTTTTCTTCTTGTTTCACGAAATAAATATTAAATTTGGCGTGTGGGGATGCGCTATTTCGCGCTTAGGGTGAAGACCCGCACCGCATGTTCGCACCATATATGATTTTACGTCACGTAATTTTTTTTATCTTATGTCAGAGGTCAAGAAGAACATATAAAAATATGGACATGACTTAAAACTTTTTTATGCGATGTACAAGAAATATGACGTAAAATACATATTTTGTGGCTTTTATGCTTCTATGACTCGTATATTGCATTTCTTTCACTGATTTTTTCGACGTGAGTGTAATTATTTCTATACCAATATAAATTCTGAATAAAAGAACTTAAAAAATCTCGAGTGCAAAATAACATAATAAACACTCTGTGTACTAAATAACATTTATGTTAAAAGTTTGTTATTTATTTATAAACAAATTTTAGATAGATCTTTTTGTACAATCAGTACCATGATATATTTACAGTAGTGAATAGTTCGTGGTAGAGATACATGAGGTGTCTCTAGCGATTACAAAAATTAAGTCTAAAAGGAACGAATAAATCTTCATGATCTTCAAACTCTTTCTTCTTTCATGACACGATCTTTTACCTTTTTGAAGACAACTGCAGAAAAATGACGTGGATACCAAACCAGAAACCTGTAAATACCAATGAGTATTATCCCATAATTTTAACTTTGAACCGGAATTCCAAGTTTACGCGCACGACATAGCAGTTAATGTAATTAACCAACATTGGTAAGAATATCAACACCGATATTTCAGACAAAAGCAACTGAACAGTCTTGTTGACGTCGTTGTGGAGCTGAGAGTACGAATAACCATTGTTGAGAACGTAACAGCCGGGACAAATATTGCGAGGACAATCCTCCTGACGACAACCATGAGAAAGAATATAAAATCGATCTGGCGAAGCAAGATATGAAAGACCATACCTACCTAGAGAAATTTAATTTTCCAACGACACCATTGACGTTGGGAAGGAGATATTGTCATCGACAAAGGGTTGAAGAGCACTCATTATAGACTACGAAGTCTCCATCGACGTGTAGGCTGAAAAGAAAACGACTAATAAAACCCTAACATAATCTATTGAAAACACGAATTTTATTAAAAACTTCACTCATGAATCGGGTTCCCCACACCTTCTGACACCGGCGAGGCAGGCCGGAGGAGAATCGACGTACGAAGGAGGTGACTAAGGGTGTGTTTGGATAGCTGGATTGCCTTCAAACAAGCCCTGGGGATGCAAAAAATGGGCCCTTTGGTTGCTCGGAAGACAACTTGGGCTGAGCCCAACAAACCTTAAAGCACCCCTCAGCTAGCCAGACCCGCGGGGAATGGTCGATTCAGTCATTTTTCCCAAGATAGGTCAAGGAGAGCGCATTGGTTGGGGGGTGGCGTGCGCGGGGATGCAGCCACGGAGATGGCGGGAGACGAAAAATTTGTGCGGGCGTATGGCGGCAAAGCTAGGCTCACCACCTGTTTTACTCGGTCACCTCGAGCGGGAGGACAAACTCCATTATTTCGGTACCTAAGGAGACGACGACAACGTAGACAGAGCCAATTTAGATCTGAGCCACCACAGGGCGACAACTTAGATCTTGGGAGGCGATGGCGACGTCGACGGCGACACTGGTAGCGGCGAGCACCAAGAACTCTAGAGGTTGGAGCAAGATCTATCAATCTACCACCTCGACTATGGCACCGGCAGGTCGTGGCCTTCATGGAGCTCAGAGGCGTTAAATAGCACTAGTACCTACATGTGGCGGTTACTTATGCATCTTGATTTCACTAGGACGCACGGATGCAACTAATCATTCATGCAGGAGCACTGATAGCCGTGATGCATGACTGAATGCTCTTAGACCATATAAAGCAGTCCGTCCCAATTACTGGGGGGGGGGGGGAGTAATGAGATATAGACCATTGTTTGTCCGAGACCAGGAGAGGATGACCAATCTTAACTACATCTACAACAACATTGAGCTAGAGGCCGTGAACATGCTGTGAATGGGTAGAGCCCCTTTTGCGAAGCTTGTGAAGATGTTTAAGGGCAGGGGCTTGTTACAAGATAGCATCCACACCTCTGTGAAATAGCATGTAGCGATGTTTCTACATGTTGTTGATCATAACCAGAGGTTCAGAGTGATTCACAACACATTCAGGAGATCTAGTGAGACAATATCCCGGTGTTTCTAGCAAGTCTTGTATGCGGTTGAAGAGCTCAGAGCAGAGATGATCAAGCCACCATTCGGTCAAACTCCACAGAAGATACGAGACAACCAGAGGTGGTATCCATATTTCAAGTTGATCAAATCCGATTTTTTAGTTCATGTCATGTCATCATTGTATTGTTGTGTGTTCATGTCAACATGATTGTATCAGTGTAATTGATGGTGCTCGTGTGACAGCAAGAGTGCCGAGGTCAGATTCTGCCGCATACAAGGGTAGAAAGCACTACACCAGCCAGAATGTGCTTGCGACAATTGATTTCAACCTCAAGTTCATATATGTGCAAGCTGGCTAGGAAGGATCTTCCCATGATGCTAGTATCCTTACCGACACATGAGTCGAGCAGATGGGATAAATATTCCAGATGGCAAGTTCTACTTAGGAGATGTTGGATATGCATGTCGCGATGTTGTTTTTTCCACCATTCAAGTGTACCATGTACCATCTCAATTAGTTCTTCTAAAGGAACTATCATAGGAATGCCCATGAATTGTTTAATCGGAGACACTCTAGCCTTTACAGTTACGGTGAAGGCCTTTTCTGCTTTGAAACATAGATTTAAAATACTTAATCATAAGTCGTTCCATCCTTTCCACACCCAAGTTGAGGTTGTTCTTGCATGTTGCATTCTTCATAATCGGAACCTAGAATGGGGTATAGATGATGTGACACCAGATGGCCATGACTTAGACCATGGTGTCCAAACACATGATCAAGAATCTTGGAAAACCTTGAGGGAGGAGCAGGCTAACTCTATGTGGGCAAACAGAGACACCACCAGGATCTGAAGAAGAAGTGACCGCTAGGACTTACCGCTAGAAATTTGGCCCTTAACCAACATGTGCCATAGTTTTTTCAATTTGATAGTAGTTAGGAAAACTTTAATGTCGTGATGAATTGACATTTGTTATTAGTTAGGGCTGAAACATTGTTAATCTGTCGTTTTTAAAATATATCTTGTTAGTGTACACCGTGGTAAGGTCCCCCACTGTTACGAAGAGATAACCACAACCACCATCCTTTAGCAACCAAACACCATCTATTTGGTTCAGTGATACACACATGTAACCAAACAACCGATGTCTTTAAACTTGCTTCCAGACAAACGGGACTGACTACCATTTTATTGGCGACCAAATGAGCTGCACAACGTAATTTAGTAGTTTATGTCTCATTTTTTCAGGCCAGGCCTTTTTTTTTGCGAAACACAGTACAACGCAGACGCTCACATACACGTGCACTATACGTGGCCATGGGACGGGACGGCCCGGGCTTCGGGCCGGGCCTAAAAAAGCCCGCGGGCAAAATCCCAGGCCCAGGCCCGGCCCGACTCGACCATCGGGCCTATATTTCAGGCCCAGGCCCGTCCCGTAACTGCAAAATCCCGTCGGGCCTCGGGCCGGGCTTCTTCCTTAAAACACCAATATCTGAGGCCCAGGCCCGTCCCGTCACGTCCATCGGGCCGAAATCTGAGTCCCAGGCCCGGCCCATGGGTAAGCCCAGTCGGGCCCAAGCCCAGAAATTTCGGGCTGGGCCGGGCTTCCCATGGCCAGGCATAATGTGCACACACTCACCCCTATAAACGCACGCATGCACACCCTACTCCTATGAGCACCTCCGAAAGACTGAGCCAGCGATTGGGTCTTGAGATTGACGAAGTCACCACAGGCGCCTCGCTGTCGACGGGAACGTCGCCTCCCACTGAAGAATATTCCGTCTAAACGAGAAACACTAATGTCAAATATAGGATTTAAACTCTGATGAGCTGGAGGTACAAACACCTTCCTAACCATCTTGCCACATGCAAGTTCTCTTTCAGGCCAGGCCTTTGGAGCAACGAATGCAAAAGTCAAAAAACGTTGCTGGTACCAAACACGTCCTAACTTTTCTTAGATACTGTATACGAGTAGATTTTTTTTAGATAGACCTAACAATGCTGGTTCTCCTCGAATGGCAGTACCGAAAAATATCATCAAATCAGGGAATGAAAGCAACTCCCTCTTCTCTCTCTATCCATCGCCTTCGTCTTTCGGTTTCCATCTCCCCTCTCTCCCTGGCGTCTCCCGTCGCCGTCGCGTTCAAACCCTAGCCCTCCCCCCCACTCCAAACCCTACTCGCCAGTGTTCCGATTCGCGGCGGCGGCTCGCGATTCAGGCGTCCCCACATCGCACTCCCGATTCAGCCGCCGCCCGTGCGAGATCCGGCGGATGGACCCCGCGGCGCCGAAGGAGGCGCCGCCGACCCCCGCGGTGGAGGAAGACGGGATGCTCTCTGCGACAGCAGCCATGGCGCGGGACGCCTCCGTGCTGTTCCAGAGCCGCCGGTACGCCGAGTGCGCCGAGGTGCTCGCGCAGCTCCTGCTCAAGAAGGAGGGCGACCCCAAGGTGAGCGATTCGAGCTCTGATTTTGCTTTCCTACGCCTCGACAGGCGAGGAGAGTAGGAGGTTTCTGCGATCGAAAGATTTATTCAACTGAGCACATTACGAATCCTGCTCCTCGCTGGGCTCGTGGTGGCCCGTTTGCTCAGCGACGCGCTTTTAGTCTTGCTTGCTTGATGTTTCTGTGACTGGTCACTGCGCTTATATGCTTGCTCAGTGTATGCTGCATGTGAATTGGGCGGTGTGCATGTTTTAGTTGTGCGCAAGGCTCTCCTCCCATGGTGGGTGGTGTGAGCCTGGATATGCTTCGAAGCGATTGGGTGCCCCTACAACAATATTCAGAATTGGACTTTATGTGCAACAAGTGAATAACCAATAACGTTTAGACTTCAGATCTGAACATCTGCAGAACATTGAACAGGATTGCGCAATTTCTAAATCCAATTCCCGAACCATCCAAGTCAATCCCCCTTGTGCGCACAGCCAGTAACTGATTTTTTCTATTTAAATTCTGGAATTTTACATCTGCCATATAGTACGAGAATAAGTATGTAATGAATCTGATTCCATGTGTATTGGCTGGACACAAACGAATTGCCAATACAAATCCACCGATCACTGCCCCTACAACAATACTCAGAATAGGATTTTATGAGCAACAACTGAATACTCGATAATGTCTAGACTTCACATCTGAACATCTGCAGACCATTGAACATGATTGCATATTTTTTTAATCCAATCCCCGAACCATCCAAATCGAACTCCCCTTGTGCGCACAGCCTGTGCTGCCCTGCATTTCTGTGCACTAACATTTTTAATCGACCTGCTACCCAGCTGTTGGCTCTTTAGGTCTGATTATACCGACTGATCAGCCTTTCATACCTAGTAAGCCTTTTACCTACTCGTTTATACTTGTAAGTCATAACCTGCGAGGGTACCTAGTACATTTCTACTTACTCGTAAGTCATAACCTGTGAGGGTACCTAGTACGAGTATATGACCTAGTCAATATATATTTTCTTCAGTGATTGTATTGTCTCCTAAGGAAGAATGATAGTTAGTCATGTTTTGTTGTTGCATCTGATGTCAGTGTGAAATTTTCAGGTTCTTCATAATATGGCCATCGCAGAATCGTTTTTGGATGGTTGTCCTGATCCAAAGAAGCTGCTTGAAATTCTAGGGAATGTTAAGGTTAGTGAATCTGCAAACTGGTTTGCCATTCAGACTTGGTAATAGAAACACATCTTTTTATGAGCAGTGCTTTGTGCTCTACATGTCCACAGTTGAAACCTTGTAGTGGCTCTGGTACATTCGAATCCTTCTTTGTTTTTCATGTCTAGACGCTGTTAGGAACAGAAATCATCAACCTTTGATAATTCCAAAAGGAAAAATGCAGTCACAGTAGTGATTTTTTCTCCTTCTCATGTGTCATTAGCAACTTTTAATGTTGATATTTTCGCATGTAGACTGGGTTTAAATATGAAATTTTGTCACCAGAGATAAGAAAAACATTCCTTTCTACTTAAGAATTTTAGGTATGATATGCATTGGTACCGAAAACAAGGGTTCTACATAAAATGGATGCAAACTAATGTGCTCTTGTCGAGTATTGGTTCACAATACTAAATGGTACATGATAAGCATTCCTATATATACATCAGTGGTTTTGTTGCATATTTTTGGACCAAATGTATGTGTTTTTATTTTAAATGGTTCATAAATTTGTTATTCCTACTCCTTGTCCTTGAATCATGGTGGTTCTATTGCACATACCTTGACCCAAATTCCTATTGCCGGATGATCAAAGGCTTCAAATCTGTGTGCATGCAAGTTGCTTCAAATTTACCAGTTACATTTGATGTATCTTGGTTTATGATATTTGGTGTAACAACGTGTTATAACTTGCAAGTAGAGACTGGCTGGCATAGTTGGTCTACTGCTGCAATTCATCCATAGTGGTTAAGTGGGCCCGGAAACAACCTGCCTTTCTCCATCCTTTGAAAGTTCGAATTAGTAGGGACGGAACTCGTAGCAATACAGTCAATGAAACAATATGTCGTTTACAGAATTGTCTGCTTCTTTATCAAATGCCACATGTAACCAATTATATTTAACTGCTTGCATGCCCACACATGCGCTCCAATGTTGAATTAGCTATATTCCAACCTCTTATTTCGATCACTTGGTGCTAAATGATGTCATACTTCTTTTTTGAGAGACACCGGATTTTATATTGAAATGCATCATCTCATTTTTGTTCATTGACATATGCTAATGTCCTCTGCCGTTTTTCTGTATCCATCTGCCAGTGTGGAGTTGCTGTGTCATATTATTATATTATGTTACTGCTTGATTTCAGATTTCACAATTCGCGAAAATTCTAATGTTGTGCTAATACATGCATTCAGAAAAGAAGTGATGAACTTGCCTGTGCATCTAGAGAACAAGCTGATTCTGCCAATGGGGTAGGAAACAATACGAACGAACCAAGAGGCAGTGGCATTGCACCGTTGATTTCTGATGCACATAATTCAACAGCCTATGGAGATGAGTTTGACACAACCATAATAACATTCAACACTGTATGTTCTCTTGTTTCAGTTATGTAAATTATTCTATTATTAGGATTTCTAGTTGGTGGTTTTCTTTATTAAAGTTATGTTTTTTGCCAATGCAAGCTTTAGCTAAAGGCACGCTGACGGATATGGTTATGAACTGAATAAATTTGCAGGCTCTTATCCTTTATCATCTTCATGATTATGAATCTGCACTGTCTGCTTTGGAGCCATTGTACCGAAATATCGAACCAATTGATGAGGTATGTTGTTGCTTAGTAAGGTAAACGTTGCTTACATTCTCTAATTATTATATTTTCACTGCTGCAGACAACTGCTCTTCATGTATGTTTTCTGTTATTGGATATTACCTTGGCTGTGCAAGATGCATCGAAAGCCGCAGTAAGTTTCTTCCTTAACTGCAATACAACCTGCATTGAAACTTATAACTTCGTTGCAAGTATTCATTGTGGGCTTATGGTATTTTGTCAACGTATGTTCCTGAAAATGCACAATGGGTCGTAGCTTCTCCTTTTGACACAGCAAAATGGCATGCCAGTAGACTAATGGTTTTTGGATATGACATTATAAAATAAGGACAGACCCAGTGCATAGAGGCTCCCACACAAGGTGGGGTCTGGGGAGGAATTATAGCTGTTTGAAAATAACATGCCAATTTTTATTACTGTTTAATGTACTTCCTCTGTAGTGAACAATCCTACATAAGATTCATTTTTCATATATGCAAACTTGTACTGGTACTGCCAATTTGGCAATGCTTTATTATGGGATTATTGCTGATAATAAATGATAAAGCTTTGAAAGAGGGAAGAGAATCACAGGATGGCTGATCATAGAGCTCCTTTTGTCTGTTAGATTGGGTAGAATTGAGATTATTATGGTCTCCTTTGATTTTATCTGCATTAGAATTCTCGACCTTAGCACTGTCAGGTTTAGTTGGGATTTCGACTTGTATGGCAGTCTATAGCATGTTTTAGCCTTATTTCTTCCAAAGTTGCAGCATTGATTTTGTCTAGATGTTGCTTTGTTCATCTCTATGTTTATACAGGATATCATTCAATACTTGGAAAGATCATTTGGAGTAGCTAATACAGTGAACCACAGTGAAATTACTAGCACAGTTCAGCAGCAATCTGGTCAACTGAAACCTCTTGCAAGAAGTAGCACACCTCCAGATTCTGATTCAAATACTGCTGCTGGATCTGAGATTCTTTCAGTTGGAAGTTTCTCAGATGATACACTGGAGTTTGAATCTTTTTACTCTACTTTGGATGGTGGAAATCACTTGGGCAGACCTATATTAAATGAGTTTCGAGGGCATCAGCTGATATTGCTGCCACTGCTGCTGATTTGAAAGTTAGACTACAAATTTACAAGGTCCGGCTTTTACTTCTCACGAGGAACCTGAAGGTTGCCAAGCGAGAACTCAAAGTTCTAATGAACATGGCACGTGGTAGGGATTCATCAACAGAGCTTCTCTTGAAGTCCCAGCTGGAGTATGCCCGTGGAAATTATCGGAAGGCTGTGAAGCTGTTGAGCACACCCAATAATCGGACTGAACCAGTGATGCTAGCCATGTTCTACAACAATCTTGGCTGTATACTCCACCAGCAGAGATCCTACCATACGTCAATATTGTGCTTCAGCAAAGCACTGAAGTATAGCTTATCTCTTCGTTCAGAGAAACCACTGAAGCTGTCTGCATTATCACAAGACAAATCTTGTCTTGTATCATACAACTGTGGCATCCAACATTTGATGTGTGGTAAACCATTGTTAGCAGCTCGTTGTTTTCGTGAAGCCATGCCGCTCTTGTACCAGCGACCCCTCTTTTGGCTCCGTTTTGCTGAGTGTAGCCTGCTAGCTCTAGAAAAGGGCATCCTACTGCAAGAGGTGCTACTTCGTGCAATGATGAGATTGAAATTCATGTTGTGGGGTCTGGGAAATGGCGGCATCTAGTTATCAATCCGGTGAACTCAGCAAGTCATTATTCAGAGTCTGGGAGTTCAAATGAACATGGAAATTTGATATCACTTAAATTTGCTCGACAGTGTCTTCTCAATGCCCAACTATTAGTGGATGCTTCTGAGCAGAAACAGGTGATGATTGCATCAGATGCAGAGGATTGCAACCAAGGAGCACAACCCAGAAAAGTTCAGGCCACAAGAACACAGTCAGTGTGGAGTCCAAAGTACCTTCTGGTCCGACAACTAATGCAAATGGAGAACAAAAGGGAGCAGCAAGCTTGAATGCCACTATGCAGAGCTCTCTTGCTATGTATGATGACATCTGTAGAAAAGATAACCTCAAAATTCGGCAAGCCATCCTGGGGGACCTGGCTTTTGTTGAATTGTGTCTTGAGAATCCGTTGAAAGCTTTGTCTTCTGCCAGGTCGCTGATGCAGCTTTCAGAATGCTCGAGAATGTACTTATTCCTCGGCCATGTATATGCAGCTGAAGCATTGTGCATGCTGAATAGGCCAAAGGAGGCTGCTGAGCAGTTGACTGTTTATTTGAGAGATGACAATGATATCGAGTTGCCCTACAGTGTCGAGAATCATGAAAAGGCCCCTGTTGAGAAAGACAGCGACGGTGAAGATTCGGTCACTCCCGCTGTCACAAAACTCACCTCAGAAGAAACTCAGCATTCGGTGTCGCTCAAGCCCGAGGAAGCCTGTGGTGTTGTGTATGTTGACCTAGGCATGACTGCAGCAGTGCAGGGAGAGCTTGAGCAGGCCAGCTACATGGTGAGCCGTGGTTTTGCATTGTTGCCCAACAACCCTAGGGCATTGCTAGCATCCGTTTATGTGGACCTTCTGCAAGGGAAGGCGCAAGAAGCTATCGGCAAGTTGAGACGGTGTAGAAACGTCAGATTTAGGACCAGTAGTGTAACAACCAGCAGATAAGACTTTAGCGTCCTTTCAATGAATTTTCTATAGTTGATAATTGCCATTTCTTCTGTTGGACCTTGACCCCATGTGGATGATCGTCATGTAAGATCGTAATATTTTTCCTGTGTACCATACATAAGAAAAGGACTGTAGATCTCCCCTTCCCCACCTTTAGTTTTTCCAGATTCAGGGGTGTAATTTGTTGAGGTTACTCAAGCTTTACTCTGCCGCTCTTTGGACTGAAGAGAGGTGTACTTATGGCATACCTGCTGATATTTTTCGTTCATTCACAAAAGAAACGTAAAAAAGCTTGAGAATCTGAGACATCGGTTGATCGGTATATGATTGAAGTATCAGTTGCACAACAGCTGTGTTTCCTTCGATTTCCTTGTCGAGAGGGACATTGGTATAGATATGGATATCTGTGTTTATCTCTAAATGGACATTCTACGGAGCATTACGAACCGCACGTGCTTTCAAATTTGTGCTCTATCTAAATGAAAGACACATCCTGTTTTAAGAAGCTGGTTACATTATGTTGTGCTAAATAATAGTCAAGATTTTAGTAATCATCCTAAAGATTACATTAATCAGACTGATAGGGCTAAATAATGGTGAGTTCCACCATTAGCATTCTGAATCTTGGGGAGTAGGACAATAACTCCATAATTTATCCTACAAAGATCCAGAGAACCCTGCACCAAATCATTCAACATCTCTCTAATGGCAGGCTTAAGCACATCCATGAACTCTTTATAGAAAAGCAACGGGAAACCATCAGGGCCTGCTGCAGTGTAAGTTTTCATTTCCTTAACTGCATCTTCAATTTCCTGCTCTGTAAATTCATGGGTTAGAGACATTAGCCTTGACTGGATCAAATTCACCCCGGTCCACACACCCTCATCAGTCATCAAGGTGAATAGAAGGTACTGGTTTACCACCAAAGAGGTTTTTATATGTCTCCTGTGATTGTCCTGTCACCATCATTAAGTGACATGACAGTTTAACTCCTCCTGCCATTAGCAAGACTATGGAAGAACAATTTCTCAAAAAGCTCCCACAAGAAGTCCTGAGAATTCTCATGTTGTGCAGGGCCATAGATATTGACAACTTCCCATCTAAAGCCAGTAGTTTTCTGCACCGCCACCATGCTACAGAAAAATCTACCTTAGTTTCTACTGATACAAGTAAGACAATCATCTCTAACTCCCATCAGCAAGCCCATACAGTGCCCTCTAGCTAGCACGATGTGCCAGGAAAAGGAATCCAACCAGAGAGTTTGTTCAGCTCACTGTAGAGACAATATCAACTCTCTACTCCTGAAGCATCTCAGTTAATTGTCTTAATCTACCTGGAGCCCTAAAACCTCTAATATTATTGAAAATGCAAGGCATCTATCCTTTCTTCTTCCTTATGACCCTACCCGCACCAGCTCTCTCTTTTGCTGACCCATTAGGCAGCAAATGAATTCCTTTTCTGCTTATTCTTGTTCCTCCAGCTAGAATCATCCAGGGGAGAAATAGGAGTAGAAAATCAACTCCGAGGAGATCGACGGGCAAAACGAAATGGCACGAAAGTTGTACTTAACTGAAACTTGCTTCCACACTCCTTCAGACAGGTTTCCAATCCCGACAATAACCCGCTGGTTCACTTGCAGTCACACGACAAGTATGACCCATATCACAGGAGCTGGGCAAGGAACGCATGAGCTGAATTCAAGCGAGAGAGGCAAACATTTCAAAGACAACTCTACATAGCAAGCATGACCAGCTCACCAGCTAACTTTCAATCTATCCTGTTATAACAGCACAAGAAAAACTGTAAATTTTATTTTCGTACGGGAGTACAGAAACACCCTATTGAATAAATAATCATACACAATGGCAGCAAGGCTCGATTTCCTGTTTCCGGTCTAGATCAGTGGTGGCAGAAATCAGGTTTTTTTTGCTGGCGAAAGCCGGTCAACTCAGATGGTTTTCAAAATTCAGTATTCCAAATGTGACTGGCATCTGAAACAAAACAATACACATTTCTGGCGGTCTTCATATAATTATTATGTTACTTCAAGCTTCGTTGGCATATGCAATGTAGACGTGTTCATACAAGAAAAAAATAATACTACATATTTAAAAAAAGAAAAGAGAAACATAACTGTTCGTATACTTGTCTTACAATGGCACTCAAAGCTGCACTTGTCGGCCATAGATCCAGCTGAAGGGAACAACTGGTAACTGCTTCTCCCTCCCTTGTGCTCGCTCCTCCAGCTTCCTGAATCTCGGTCCCAGTGAGCAGAGGAAATCCTGAGCGCGCCTCCCTTCCCCGGACAGCCCGGTAAGACCAGCGACATTCCACCTCTGGACCAAGAACTCAAGGATGTCGGCATAGTCCATGGCGGTGTAGACACCCAGCCGCTGCGCCACCGCGCTGAAGTGCTCAAACAGGTTGTCCTCCTGCCCATCGTACATAAGGTGGGCAGGCATTGTGACCTTCTTCCTCATCATGGTGGCGAAGGCCAGCACCGTGTAGTCCGGGTCCACCTCGAAGAGCTTCTCCACAATCTTGGTGTAGGCCGTCTCGTGGCGCTTCTCGTCGGCTGCGATGGTGCCGCATATCTGGGCCAGCTTCGAGTCCCCGTACTTCTTGGCGTGCCTCGCCGTGTTTCCGTGTGATATGAAGGTCGCCCGCTCTTGGAAAGATGTGTAAATGAATCCCAGGTAGGGGTTGCCCTCGGTTTTTGGATCCTGCACAAAGTAAGAACAGCACAAGGTAGGCTTACAACAAAATTGTATCTTTTTTTTTCTTTTTTGTGGGGAACAAAACTGTATCTTTAACTAGCTGAGTCTATATATATGTTGCTAAGGACAAAATTGTAGTACGCCTTTTTGGGACTCATAAATATTTGTGTGAACAGTTACCCAATAAGAGTGGAGGGGGATGAACAAAGTATGATTTGGGAATAATAAGCTTGTGCTACCTTCCCTGCTTTGTAAGCAGTATAACAAAGAAGCAAGAAAAATGGAAGTTCAGATAAAAATCCTCCATGAAGGAATAAGAAGCAAGTGCATGCTTACCATTCCAGCCCCAATCAGATACTGTATGGTCTTCTCAATCTGCCTCATATCAACCCTCCCAGAGAGGTACATATACTTGTTCATGAGGTCACCGTGCCTGTTCTCCTCGGCTGTCCATGCCCTTGTCCAGACAGCCCAGCTGGTCGGGCTGGTGCCGGTCTCGTCGCGGACACCGCCATCTAGGGAATTGAGCATCGTTTGGTAAGTAGGAAGTGCTTCCTCGGTGACCATGTCTCCAACCAGACAGACGAAGTGCTCGTCCGGGATCTCATTGGCCCGCTCCCTCAACTCCTTGACTTCATCATAGAATCCATCGGAGGAAGGGTCTGGCAGGTACTCCTGTGGCTGCCAGGATCTCTCAACCGGCTTCAAGAGGACCAGGATGTTGTCCTCCGCCCACTGGTTCAGCGAATCGAAAATTTCCTTCTTTTGAGGTGGCAATGAGTGGGTAACTCGGACTCGGAAAGGCACCTCGCGAGGAGTGAAGGTCTTTTCGGGAATTCCAACCCTTCATATGCAACACAAAGACATGAAGAAGAGTAGCAGTAAAAAAAGATAGGCAGAAGCGTAATGGTAAAATGGATTTAGCAGAACTAAAGAATTAAATAAATTGCTAGACATATATAGACTGGTTACGAAAAAACTATCTAGAGTAGTGAAACATCTATGAAGCAATCCTTCGTTCAACTCGGGTACCCTTTTCAAGCAGCATGGCATGTTATATGCAACTATATGTAAGAGGGGTAAAAATCAAACATTTTTTAAGCTAACACCAGCTGATTCTCAGCTAAAATGGCACGACTTAGTCAAAGTAGAAAAATGTTTGCTACACCTATGGTTCATACAGTCCCTCGCTACCTACGAGCTACTTAGTCAAAGCTCGTAGGTAGCGAGGGACGGTAGGAACCGCTACTTGGAGTAGATCATACATATCCTGAGACTAGCAGAACTGCGTAGTAGGTTGCATTAAGCCTTTAACAGAACAGCAAAATAGTATTTTCTTTCATTTGCGAACACTGGCATAACTTCACTACACTAGTACTGAGTGATCTGAGCTTTAAAACTACAGTAACAAACTAGCATGAAGAACCGAGGAGATCAGACAAAATTGCAAATAAAGCCCCTATAGAATTGCTGCACTAACCATCTAGACCAAAAGTCCGAACTGATGGAAAGGGGCTAGATAATATATTTATATTTAACACTCTCCTCACGTCTAGGCTATTTTAGTCCTTAGCGTGGGATAGGAGCGGACCGCAGGATCTTTTTTTTTCCTTTTTCTTTAATCCGCGTGAGCGGGGTCTCGAACTCGAGACCTCTTGGCTCTGATACCATATAGAATTGCTGCACTAACCATCTAGACCAAAAGTCCGAACTGATGGAAAGGGGCTAGACAATATATTTATATTTAACAGCCCCGTGTGTTTACAACAATCACTAAGCTGACAGCATCGGAAAGGGAATACGCAAAAATGGCATGACGTGCAACTAAAATGGATTAGCACATGCATATGCTGAAAGACAACAAGGTGAAAAAAAATCCATACGAGAAATAGTAGCTCACTCTACAAATAAAAATAACAAAAATGAAAGAGAATACCATTTTTTATCAAACCAAATCAGTTTGTAATAAGACGCAGAAAGAAAATTTCCAAGAACTCGACTCTCCATCTCAACAGTAAAGCAAGATTATGATGAAAAAAGCATCAATAAACACATGAATGACCGAACACAAATGAACAATTTCTTTTATGACCGGATTCAGTTCAATCTAGTGAACCTACAGGAGACCAGTTTAAAATATTAAAGATTCACCCATCCCCAAGATGCAAGAACCACGCGCATCTCCGGTGTCCTAGAAGCATAATATCAGCCCAACCAAGATCACAGAGCCGAAGCAAGCGCTCCGAGAGTGGTTAAAGAACAGAAAAAAAATCCAATCAATAGCAAATATTCTTGGTATGATGAAGATGAAGAACATAACTCACTTGGCCTTGGAAGCTGTGGCCACTACCGTGGTTTTCCTCCTCAGGCAAGAAGACAATAAAGGTGCATGGAAGGTGCCGCAGGAAGGCAGGGATGCCATTAGATACATGATCATTTATCAGTCTACCACCACCCCTTTCAGCACTTAGTTTGGAGTTTTGCAGCGCTTCGAATCTGCTCCTTGAAACAGCTACAGTTCTGTAGGAGCTGAGGTGGGCAAAGGAGTGAGCAGCTGGAGTGGAGTACTAGTAGTCAGTCTAGTACTAGTACTAGTACTAAAGGGCGGAGAGGAAACTGATTTCATTTTCCTTTTTCTTCTTCTTAGCTGACGGCTTCTGCAAGGTTTCCAACCTCCTTTTGTTGCACGGCATCAAGAACAGTTCGTAAAGGGTTGAAGTTAGTTGAGTCCAAAATACCCCAAGATAATTCTTCCTAGCATGGGGAAAAACTCGTCATTTCAAATTTTTAAAAAAGGCTCTTCAAAATAAAGATATCTATGGGTATGTGCGGAAATAAATAAAAAATGCCCGAAATCAGCAGACTGTAATTACGACATCCAAATATTAGTTTAGTGACTATTTAATTTTTGGTAAAATCCGTAAGAAAAACATGAAGTTAAATATATTCTAGATCTTCCCATTCTGAGTGTCTTGCTCTGCTCATCCAAATTCATATTCAACACTAAGATCTTTATTGCAGGATATTAAGTAGTCATAGATCATTGCAATAGAGTCTACATGTTCGTTCATCATACATAATATTAGTTATTACAATGATTAGTTGTGTTGAACATAAAGATCTTGAAGCATAAAGTACGCTTATGTTGAAATTCGACCAAACAGAGCATATTCCGTGTCCGAAGCTAGTCTCTATCTAAAATCATATTCGAAACAAAAAGACTGAAGTAATAGTTTTATAATTAAGAAGACAGGAAGATCAATATGTGTTTTTTGTTCAGTTTATTGCCGTCCCAACCTAGATAACATTCACACAAAACTTTGCACAGTTGGGCGTGTACATGCAGTCACTGAAATAGTGTGTGCTCGCTTGCAGGGTACTTGAGAAGCTAGAAATGGTCACCTCTCAACGCACCAACATATGCTTATTGTTTGCCTCCTGCTTGCACTTGCATCAAGAATGCATGATCACAGCATTTGGTCCAGGCGGGCATAGACACTTGCTGAGAAAAAAATAGTAAAGCCTTTCCTTTTTATACTAAAATTTGGCAACAAACCACTTTTCATAGTTTTAGCCCAACACATGATGCCTAAAAAAATTAAGGACCAAATAATTTACTTAAACCCAGCAAAATAACTAGACATGTAATTAATTGCCCTGAGTGAACTTTACTTGTTCTCGAGCGTGGATGAGCATTGTGTGCAACAGTTTTTCTCTCCGCCTATTCGTGTGTGTGTGTTGTCGCCTAGCTCGTACATTTGTGTGAACCATCTAAACGAACATGTCCACTGCTCGGTGTCACTTGTAGCCGACTAAGGACTTCAGCCAGAAGAATCCAGTTGAAATTATCATTAAGCCCTCAGCTTAATATTTTTATACATACCACTTTCTACTGAGACAGTTGTGCTAATTATTCTTCAATTAACCACCTCATTTCTGTATATTCCATTTGAGCGGTTTATTAAGATATTAAAAAATTCAATCTAACAACCTAATTTGTTTGATTACTTACTTTCACACAATTCTGCAAGAAATGTGATCCAAATACCCTAATTCAATGCACCCAGAAGTCAGGAACAAACGAGTATTGGCATAACCAATTGACAACTCATTGAAAGGCAGATATGCCTCAGGCCTCAAACAAAATAGCGTGACATTAGATTTCTACATTTGTTCACTGTATGATCCAATCAGCCAACGCGGGAACTGATGATTGCACAAAGCGTGAAAATAATATCTTTCAATCAAAAGGTTTACCAACACTACTACTATATGACTAAGAAGAAGGTGTCATAGGTATCAGTTTTAACCCAATTCGTAAGTATGCACCACAGCATCAACACTGGCTACCTCCCATCCTTGTGGTGACAACATGCTTCTATGTGCCACCACTATTAGGAATTTGAAAAAACCATAATGAACACACAATAATATGAATACACATTTACTTTTATTCCCCCTGATGTAGAAAGAACTGTGTGGAACCACAAGGTCGTAAATTAATTTCCTGGATACAATGGATTGACTCCGAAAAATATGATGCTGCGTATTACTCTGTACATTTTACCAATGAGAACAAAAAAAGACGAAAATTTCTTATGTATGCATGTGTCTCTAGCTAACTCATTACTTTTGCTGTCACTGTGTTGGTTGGGTACAGTGCCGATCTAATATTTGCATGATGACAGAGCAGTGAATAAATAGCAAATGTGTTGCCTTTTCGAAAAAGAAAAAGAAACAGCAAGTAATCATCACTGAAAATATGCAACGAAGATACCAAATAAGGTAGGCACTGAGTTGTTCCCCACATCGAGGAAAAATAATATGAACTGAGATTAAAAAGTTTCATCATTTGAAGAATGTATTACCAATCTGATTACACACTAAAGGTGATATGCACGTCTCCATTGCCAGGTCCTAAGAAATTTGAACCAGATGCACAGTGAGGCAAGCATTATTGAAAAAAAAATGAAATATCATTGGCAACTGATACAAGACACCGTACCATCAGCTCACAGCCAGTTGAATGTTGTTAAAGCAGCTCTCTTATGGCGCTGAATTCGAAGCCAAGGAGAAGCAAGAAACTGTAGTTCCTGAATATTGCCGCAGAGCACCGTAAGGACTGTCAACAAGCAACCATAAGACTACAATAGAGATGAGACACAGCTCAGTCGGCCCCTATTCAGCTCGAAAGGTTTCTAAATTCCCCGAAACCTTACTTATTCAGGGCACGATTCGGAACTTAGGGTCGCTGCCTTTCATCCCATATCCTTCAGGCAGGCAAAGAAAAATTACAAAATAGAGGAGCATGCATGACAAGGAGATGCAGTATCTGGTCTGTATATGAGCAGTGATGTAGTTGTCTCCAGGAGCTGAAGTGATGAAGAAAGGATGCATGAATGTGACGAAATGCCAATCATTACTCAGAGCACAAGCAGAACCCAGGAGCAATCTTGACCGAATGAGTAGATGACAGTCCATTCAAATGGATAAAATGCTGGACACTGAAGAAAAAAATAGAAATCTGTCTCCAATTCTGTTTAGCAATCATAGATTTATCGAAACAGTGAGGATCTATAAATCTCATTCCCCTCTTTTCTCTGGCACACACAACTTCCACCATGCAAACAAGTGCATCTTTTTTGTTTGTCACCCCACCAGCAGTGCAAATTGCATGTGCAAATTGCATGCAGACTAGCAAAGACCAGCTGAGATAGAAGCATGGAGTAGATGAAAAGATCCTTAGCAACTTACCTATGGTTCCAACAGTCCCTCGCTACCTACGAGCTTTAGACCGACCATTGCTCTGCCTGTAGTAACCCACACCTGCCACCACTTGTGTAGCAAGTGCACGTCGTTGGCTCGACATGAGTAAAGCATCACTTTACCAACATCTCGCCCATCAGAGTAGCATAACAGAAGCACGGCAGTGGATTCGATAAATAAACATTTTAATTACTTTTACAAATCAAATTACAACTCATCTCTTACAAGCATTTACAAGAACAATGACCTAGATGCTACAATCTTCATTGAAGTCGAAGTAATAGTTGATGGCTCCTTCTCCTTTAGCGGTTGCCGGCTCCTCGAACTCCTCGACTTCCAGTCTCTAGGTACGGCTCACAACCTAAGCAGGGGGAGGAATTTACGTATAAGTACACGGAGGTACTCAACAAGTCCAGATAAATGTGTTTGATGCACTATCATCTACTAGGACCAATGGTCCAGAAGTATAATGATTTTCGGAAACATTTGTAGGAAAAGTCAAGTTTTATTTATGAAATCTATGATCTTCTTGCCTCACGAGCTGCTAGAATCCCCTGTGGATTCCTTTCTCGCCATGTTCGCAGCTCCTTCCCGGAACAGGGAGTGACATGCCACAATTTGATACACTCTGCAGAGGTGCGTTACTTTACCCACAGACAATCCGCAGTCCGGGTGACCGTGCCCTGCACTCACTACCAGACTTTGGATCACAGAGCTGTCACCCACCTTGTTTGACATATCTCGCATCGTAGCTGGCAGAACCAGCTACCCGTCCATAACATTGGCTACAGTAGAGCCCTTCAACAGTTTGGTCGCCTACAGTAGAGGTCACACCCCAAACTGCCATCCCTGGGTGATATGCCTTATAAGGTGGTATTTCTCCAGCTCAGCCTAGCCCATACAGGTCGTGTGGTCAACGCTGTCGCTACGGCGCTTGAACCCAAGAAGGCAATTGTTGTTAATCCTAGGGTGATATCCCGTGTAGTCGAACCCACTTCCAATGGCTTGACAGCCTCCAAACAAGGGTTCAAACTACCAGCCATAACAGTTCACCGACTGCTCCATCAGTCGATCAACAAGTTCCATATCATATTATTCATAACATATATTTTTCTTTGATGCAGGTGATATCACAGATAGTAAGTTGCAAATACTTTGGTAAAAATAATCAAGCGGACATGAGCTGGACTTGCCTGAGATATCCGGAAGTTAGCAGATCAACAAAGATTCAATTCATCCATAAGAATTCCAAGAAGATCCAAACTGGAAAGGTGAATGAAGTCCAATCAAGACTAACACACAAGGACACAACATAGAGTATGATGCAGATGCATGATATAATGATATATGTCTGCTTGACGATTAACTCGGCTCATACTTGGTTAATGGTCTTTCTCTTGCATAACATGTTGCATCAGACGAGGAACAAACTTATCATGGTTTACCTTTGATGAGATTGAAGGCATACAGTTTAATCATGGTTGATAACTGCATTAAGAAACTTATTCGAGTACTCAGCATGAATGACATCAATTAGATATTTATTATTTAGCAATATAATTAGTTTCAAGTCAGCTGTAGTTATACATGCTAAAGGAATGAATTGATTTTATTAATTTCGACTATATTTGTAAACATTTGAATTTATATACCGGCAAACTCATACACTTTCCCTATTTGTTTCAAAACAATATATCTTAGCTGAAGGATAGATATCGTTTTAAGTGGATATACCAGAGAGATGAATCAGGTTCAGTTTAGCTTCTCTGGAAAATAATTGGACAACAGAGAACATGGGTTACTTTACTGGTCCAGCCAGATCAATTTCATTGACCTCATGACTGAAGTGACCAGGACTGCTATTCGGCTACTAATTGGTCACCTAAATGCTACGGCCGATATAGGAAATAACCTGATGGTTAACTCATCTGAATGACTCAAGCATGCATGTTATTTAGATCATAGTGGTGTACTAGTTGGCTGCTCCAGAACTGTACAGTTCAGCAACGATGCTAATATTGATAAGCTGGAGCTAAAAATGCAAATGCATGACATGGCGTACTACCTCGGACGTCTCACTGTAACTTGCGACACTCTGCGATACTTGGTCGTTCCCGTAGAAACTAAATCTGAACCTATGTAGTCTGCAAGTTCCATTGAACTAAATTCCGTTGTCAAAAACTAGATATATGCTACAATAGTGGTGTTACTTTTCTGAAGTATAAATCAAGCTAATTAGGAGCTATGATACTGGATAACATTCCCTTCTAAAAAAATAATGGGCAATTGCAATATAATTGTGGTACTGATGGACAGTGGCTTTCTCTTGGAATAGCATTCATGTGCAGCTAAATTTCAGGTTCTAGTAATCAACTATCTATTTGACAATTGTTCAACCACAAGCCTCCCAGATTCTAATATTGATATAACACCACTCTCTCCTTTACTCAGACCGGAATTCCATAGGGAAGTTATGTTCTGAGTAATACCACATGAATCTAAGTTGTTATTTATACACTATAGTTCACAAATTCGGAGATGTTGACACGGACGGTCTGTTGCGACAAAACACCCTGGAACTGACTCTATGGCTCATTTAGCTCTTACGTGCTCTCCTAACTAACAAGAAACCATGGCACTATTTATAGGACACAACCACAACAGTTTTAAACATTCAAGAATAGGAGTTCCATGTAATTTCAGATGTGAACAGTAGCAGTTTTCAGAGATGGACGTGCATATGTTCAGTTAGCACACACACACGTATGCATACTACAGAAATACCTATGTCTATATGTATGTTCAAAGATCCAACCATGTAGTATTACCCCACCCTTATATTGGACTTTTAGGTTCCCTTTCCTGTGTATACATGATGCTAGTTCGACCTAGATCAACTTGTGGTGGCACCTTATTTTAGAGATTAACATACAAATCTGATATGAACACAGATTAACCATAAAACCAGTTGATGATTAACTTATACTGAGGCTCAATCTTATTTTACTTTCTGAACCAATCAAGACATCACCATATACTAGATCAGCACACAAATGAACGAGAAATCATTTTATTCGGATTGTTGATGCCTACAAGTGCCAGGTTTTACCTTGATTGCTTGGGGATATATAAATCTGGTTGGGGATGAATTTTGGCCTCCTATGGTCCGGATGATTTCTCCTCTCTAGCATCAGTAAGGACAGCAGGTGCCGACAGGCTCAGTGTGCTCCGGTTGAGATGATGGTGCGCCGTGTCCGACGACGCACTTCTTGGTATTCAGGTCATCCACCTCACTCCAGCCCTACGTGTCGCTCGCCGTTGCCGATGGATGCCAGTAGGGCTGACGCTGCAGTACGCGTTGCCGTCGGCCAGAGATAGAGTTAGACCACCACCATAACCATGATGGGGATATGCCTACAGGGAGCATCTCCCCTTCTCCTCCTTAATCCCTGGTGCTTGGTCGCCATGGTGTAGTAGCTCAGTTTCGGTGGAGACATGAGAGGAAGAAGAGGTGCCCTGCAGCTAGCTACAGTGGGGAATTGATCGAGCTGATCCTTTCACCGCTGGTCTTGTACAGAGAAGGTGAGGTGTCCTACATTGCTACGGTGGCTGCTCTTCTAGTTGCCAGCTCCAGATGTGGTCACTTTGCATAATCGGTGGGGATAGGCTTTGGTTGAAAGATAAAGCGACAAACATTTGACTGCTACAGTACATAGTAAATATCAGATATTTCCTCCCGTGGATGGACTAGTACGTGGACATAACAAGACATTTAAGCTGCTAGTTCTTTTCCATCGATGAATATAAATATTTTAGTCGCTAATGGAATGTGTATTGGTGACAAAATAACTTTAATGGGAATTTAAGCTAATTTCGTAGAGAATGTTATTTTACATAACTCTTCAAAAATAAATTAGGTTGGCCCGTATCCATTTTCCTTCACAACTATTTTGCGAGTAAGGCGGAGTAACCAACGGATTCGTATAGGTTCGAAAATAGATTTTATCATAAATATTATCCTAAGAAAATTACGAATTGCCGGAACCTTATGGTTTCAAGTGCACACGCTCACCGCCCAAATCCAAAGTAAGTTTTCTTTCTAAATTCTCAAGTTGGCATTTTCATAATTCACCACTCAAGCAACCAAAGTGTCAATTAACTTGTGTCATTTATCCGCATGCATTATTTTCTTTTTATTTGTTTCCTAGTGTGACAGTTCTCGGATTTATTCGAGTTCAAATTTCTTATGCATATAAATGCATGCAATGCATGACAATCAATAGTTCACACATATGGTTGTAGCCATTACCACGGTTTGATCTACACTGCTCCCAGCAGGCGTGATCTCACCAATAGTTTTGGTTAACCTAGCATAATATAAGATATCGCTAAACCATAAACGAAATTTTCTAGCCCGCATTTTACTAAATTAGTTACAAATACCTGGGGTATTACATCCTACCACCCTTAAGAAAATTTCGTCCTCGAAATTTAAGGTAAGAGAGGGATGTATGCAAGTTGAAAGTGCGAGTTATGACAATTAAGAAGTGAGAATAGAATTACAAAACAGATATGAAGCATAATTCATGTCCGATCATTAGTTTGCATTCCCAAAGAACTTGTCGGTGGAATTTAACAAATTTGTAAAGTTTTAAACTTCTAACAAATATGAGCATGTGGCTTTTACACTTAATGTATAACAATCATCTCGAACTTAGATTGCCATTTTTTTCCAATTAAAATGGATAGTGTAGAATTATATTTTAGATGGACTTTTAACTTTTAGTTGATATTGATTAAACTCAAGTATAATCCTTTCTTCTAGTCGACCATAAGTTACAATTATGTTCGGTCTTCTTATCCAAATACAGCAATACAATGTAAGAACAGTCATATTATATAATGTCCTAGTACATGGTCTATTCATACCATTTGATAAGAACCTAAATTTGTTTCCGGACTAAAAGTTGAAATCTGAAGGTTTTTCCTAGGTTATCAGTTTACCATTCTAGTAACTAACACAAAATCTCATGCATGGCATAGGCATTTGCTCTGTAAGAAACCGAAGGACTATGAAAACATCAAATATTCTGAATTATCAATATTGAAGCCAAAATAAATAACTTGATCATGCTATACTATCATATGAGCACACGTTTATATTCAAGCTTAGGATATACAGATTCTTGTTTCGACCAATATTAAGCTCAAATAATATGTAACACCTTCTGTTCTTTGTACATAATTTCATCTATTATCAGGAGCAAAAGGTTAAAACTATTTACATCATCAAATTCATGCTTATTTAATCTACCTGGCTATACAAACTGGCATGGTTCTAATGTTTCCACGTTTGATCTAGGAGGAAAATTACAGTTGGACAATTAATATTAGAAAATACTTTAGCCAACAGATGAGGAAAACAAAGATGAATCTGGCCAGTTGAATTAGTAGTATTTACTGTCAGGATGTTGAAACATGTCTAAGAAGGTTTATCATGTACAAGTTCCAACTAGTTTCTTTGAAAGATAACATTTATTTGGAAACCAAAATTCAGATTGCGAAGTTGTTTCTCAATTTATCAGTATATGAAAATGGTAAAGTATGATAATTTGTTTTGAAACCCCAGTAATAAGCTATCACGAATTTCCTTCTAGTATCATTTTACCCACTTCATTCAGGTGATCACTTAATATTTAACTTGATCAATCCTAAGAATAATAATAATGTACATTTACATTAAACTGCAATTATGCAAGAATGGTATATATAAATCTTAGTTAAGCACGAACCTAGTTTTAGTCATGCATAATAGCCTAGAAGATGGAACTCAAACAACTTATGTATACAGCAATCAAAAGTTAACATCAGGCAGTACAGTATCAGGATTTTGTCGTTACTAACACCAGTACAATTGCATGGTTAAGGTTAAACACAATGCCATCCAAATACATGCTTATCACAGATTAACTTTGTGATATTTCTTTATCCATCGTTTGTAACCACTTTGTAAAAAAAACTTTGAGGATGTGAGCAAGTTCTCTTAGCATGACATTTGGTAATTGTATGGTAAAAATAACGGAATGTAGCATATGGCGTGTTTAGAAAAATGTGTTTTCATGATCAACAGATCTAATTTACAACAGGAAGTTCTAAGTTTACCAACTTGACATATATCGTGAGCCACTCCAAGACTTCTTTGCTTAAGTTCCACACGATGAGATAACCAAGAGGTAAGAGTAGAGAAAAGAATAAAATGAGAAAGATTCATATCTTGGACATCTATTAAACTTCTCGTCCAACGATGATGTTGATGTTGCATTTGATCTTCAGAGCATGCTCTACCCTTTCTCCTGAGAGCAATGCTCAAGTTGATACTCCACCTCCATCCTCACATAACTTGCTACTTTTGACCCAATTCAAAATTACTTTATCCACCCAAAGCACAGTAAATCCGCCAAAAGAGCGAAAAGAAAGAATCAACCCCCAAAATGTAGACAATCAAGTATGATGATCAATATAATCATGCCATCCAACAATTTAATCAATTTTGAAATATCTTTTTAAAGAAATATAGTTTTGCACATAAATACAACAGGTCTAACGACCAAGGAGCGTTTTAAGGTCAACTACCTAATCGCCCTATAACTTGAATTAGTACTACAAGAGTCAGATTTCGCACTTAGGCAAAAGGTTAGTATGGACAAAGATATACTAAGATAGACAAAAGGTGTAGATAAGTAACAACAGAATTAGATGGATGAGAAATAGCAAAGACCAGCTGAGATAGAAGCATGGAGTAGATGAAAAGATCCTTAGCAACTTACCTATGGTTCCTACAGTCCCTCGCTACCTACGAGCTTTAGACCGACCATTGCTCTGATACCACCTGTAGTAACCCACACCTGCCACCACTTGTGTAGCAAGTGCACGTCGTTGGCTCGACATGAGTAAAGCATCACTTTACCAACATCTCGCCCATCAGAGTAGCATAACAGAAGCACGGCAGTGGATTCGATAAATAAACATTTTAATTACTTTTACAAATCAAATTACAACTCATCTCTTACAAGCATTTACAAGAACAATGACCTAGATGCTACAATCTTCATTGAAGTCGAAGTAATAGTTGATGGCTCCTTCTCCTTTAGCGGTTGCCGGCTCCTCGAACTCCTCGACTTCCAGTCTCTAGGTACGGCTCACAACCTAAGCAGGGGGAGGAATTTACGTATAAGTACACGGAGGTACTCAACAAGTCCAGATAAATGTGTTTGATGCACTATCATCTACTAGGACCAATGGTCCAGAAGTATAATGATTTTCGGAAACATTTGTAGGAAAAGTCAAGTTTTATTTATGAAATCTATGATCTTCTTGCCTCACGAGCTGCTAGAATCCCCTGTGGATTCCTTTCTCGCCATGTTCGCAGCTCCTTCCCGGAACAGGGAGTGACATGCCACAATTTGATACACTCTGCAGAGGTGCGTTACTTTACCCACAGACAATCCGCAGTCCGGGTGACCGTGCCCTGCACTCACTACCAGACTTTGGATCACAGAGCTGTCACCCACCTTGTTTGACATATCTCGCATCGTAGCTGGCAGAACCAGCTACCCGTCCATAACATTGGCTACAGTAGAGCCCTTCAACAGTTTGGTCGCCTACAGTAGAGGTCACACCCCAAACTGCCATCCCTGGGTGATATGCCTTATAAGGTGGTATTTCTCCAGCTCAGCCTAGCCCATACAGGTCGTGTGGTCAACGCTGTCGCTACGGCGCTTGAACCCAAGAAGGCAATTGTTGTTAATCCTAGGGTGATATCCCGTGTAGTCGAACCCACTTCCAATGGCTTGACAGCCTCCAAACAAGGGTTCAAACTACCAGCCATAACAGTTCACCGACTGCTCCATCAGTCGATCAACAAGTTCCATATCATATTATTCATAACATATATTTTTCTTTGATGCAGGTGATATCACAGATAGTAAGTTGCAAATACTTTGGTAAAAATAATCAAGCGGACATGAGCTGGACTTGCCTGAGATATCCGGAAGTTAGCAGATCAACAAAGATTCAATTCATCCATAAGAATTCCAAGAAGATCCAAACTGGAAAGGTGAATGAAGTCCAATCAAGACTAACACACAAGGACACAACATAGAGTATGATGCAGATGCATGATATAATGATATATGTCTGCTTGACGATTAACTCGGCTCATACTTGGTTAATGGTCTTTCTCTTGCATAACATGTTGCATCAGACGAGGAACAAACTTATCATGGTTTACCTTTGATGAGATTGAAGGCATACAGTTTAATCATGGTTGATAACTGCATTAAGAAACTTATTCGAGTACTCAGCATGAATGACATCAATTAGATATTTATTATTTAGCAATATAATTAGTTTCAAGTCAGCTGTAGTTATACATGCTAAAGGAATGAATTGATTTTATTAATTTCGACTATATTTGTAAACATTTGAATTTATATACCGGCAAACTCATACACTTTCCCTATTTGTTTCAAAACAATATATCTTAGCTGAAGGATAGATATCGTTTTAAGTGGATATACCAGAGAGATGAATCAGGTTCAGTTTAGCTTCTCTGGAAAATAATTGGACAACAGAGAACATGGGTTACTTTACTGGTCCAGCCAGATCAATTTCATTGACCTCATGACTGAAGTGACCAGGACTGCTATTCGGCTACTAATTGGTCACCTAAATGCTACGGCCGATATAGGAAATAACCTGATGGTTAACTCATCTGAATGACTCAAGCATGCATGTTATTTAGATCATAGTGGTGTACTAGTTGGCTGCTCCAGAACTGTACAGTTCAGCAACGATGCTAATATTGATAAGCTGGAGCTAAAAATGCAAATGCATGACATGGCGTACTACCTCGGACGTCTCACTGTAACTTGCGACACTCTGCGATACTTGGTCGTTCCCGTAGAAACTAAATCTGAACCTATGTAGTCTGCAAGTTCCATTGAACTAAATTCCGTTGTCAAAAACTAGATATATGCTACAATAGTGGTGTTACTTTTCTGAAGTATAAATCAAGCTAATTAGGAGCTATGATACTGGATAACATTCCCTTCTAAAAAAATAATGGGCAATTGCAATATAATTGTGGTACTGATGGACAGTGGCTTTCTCTTGGAATAGCATTCATGTGCAGCTAAATTTCAGGTTCTAGTAATCAACTATCTATTTGACAATTGTTCAACCACAAGCCTCCCAGATTCTAATATTGATATAACACCACTCTCTCCTTTACTCAGACCGGAATTCCATAGGGAAGTTATGTTCTGAGTAATACCACATGAATCTAAGTTGTTATTTATACACTATAGTTCACAAATTCGGAGATGTTGACACGGACGGTCTGTTGCGACAAAACACCCTGGAACTGACTCTATGGCTCATTTAGCTCTTACGTGCTCTCCTAACTAACAAGAAACCATGGCACTATTTATAGGACACAACCACAACAGTTTTAAACATTCAAGAATAGGAGTTCCATGTAATTTCAGATGTGAACAGTAGCAGTTTTCAGAGATGGACGTGCATATGTTCAGTTAGCACACACACACGTATGCATACTACAGAAATACCTATGTCTATATGTATGTTCAAAGATCCAACCATGTAGTATTACCCCACCCTTATATTGGACTTTTAGGTTCCCTTTCCTGTGTATACATGATGCTAGTTCGACCTAGATCAACTTGTGGTGGCACCTTATTTTAGAGATTAACATACAAATCTGATATGAACACAGATTAACCATAAAACCAGTTGATGATTAACTTATACTGAGGCTCAATCTTATTTTACTTTCTGAACCAATCAAGACATCACCATATACTAGATCAGCACACAAATGAACGAGAAATCATTTTATTCGGATTGTTGATGCCTACAAGTGCCAGGTTTTACCTTGATTGCTTGGGGATATATAAATCTGGTTGGGGATGAATTTTGGCCTCCTATGGTCCGGATGATTTCTCCTCTCTAGCATCAGTAAGGACAGCAGGTGCCGACAGGCTCAGTGTGCTCCGGTTGAGATGATGGTGCGCCGTGTCCGACGACGCGCTTCTTGGTATTCAGGTCATCCACCTCACTCCAGCCCTACGTGTCGCTCGCCGTTGCCGATGGATGCCAGTAGGGCTGACGCTGCAGTACGCGTTGCCGTCGGCCAGAGATAGAGTTAGACCACCACCATAACCATGATGGGGATATGCCTACAGGGAGCATCTCCCCTTCTCCTCCTTAATCCCTGGTGCTTGGTCGCCATGGTGTAGTAGCTCAGTTTCGGTGGAGACATGAGAGGAAGAAGAGGTGCCCTGCAGCTAGCTACAGTGGGGAATTGATCGAGCTGATCCTTTCACCGCTGGTCTTGTACAGAGAAGGTGAGGTGTCCTACATTGCTACGGTGGCTGCTCTTCTAGTTGCCAGCTCCAGATGTGGTCACTTTGCATAATCGGTGGGGATAGGCTTTGGTTGAAAGATAAAGCGACAAACATTTGACTGCTACAGTACATAGTAAATATCAGATATTTCCTCCCGTGGATGGACTAGTACGTGGACATAACAAGACATTTAAGCTGCTAGTTCTTTTCCATCGATGAATATAAATATTTTAGTCGCTAATGGAATGTGTATTGGTGACAAAATAACTTTAATGGGAATTTAAGCTAATTTCGTAGAGAATGTTATTTTACATAACTCTTCAAAAATAAATTAGGTTGGCCCGTATCCATTTTCCTTCACAACTATTTTGCGAGTAAGGCGGAGTAACCAACGGATTCGTATAGGTTCGAAAATAGATTTTATCATAAATATTATCCTAAGAAAATTACGAATTGCCGGAACCTTATGGTTTCAAGTGCACACGCTCACCGCCCAAATCCAAAGTAAGTTTTCTTTCTAAATTCTCAAGTTGACATTTCCATAATTCACCACTCAAGCAACCAAAGTGTCAATTAACTTGTGTCATTTATCCGCATGCATTATTTTCTTTTTATTTGTTTCCTAGTGTGACAGTTCTCGGATTTATTCGAGTTCAAATTTCTTATGCATATAAATGCATGCAATGCATGACAATCAATAGTTCACACATATGGTTGTAGCCATTACCACGGTTTGATTTACAGTGCTCCCAGCAGGCGTGATCTCACCAATAGTTTTGGTTAACCTAGCATAATATAAGATATCGCTAAACCATAAACGAAATTTTCTAGCCCGCATTTTACTAAATTAGTTACAAATACCTGGGGTATTACAATAAAGATGCCATGATCTGGCAGTATGAAAATAAAGGAGTCTATTCCTGCTCCTCACATTATGCTGTAGTTAATTTTAGAGGCATCCAACCAGAGCATATTCCTGCGGTTTGGAAACTCTTTGTTCCCCCCAGAATACACATTTTCCTTTGGCTCTTGGCGCGCAATAAGCTCATGACTAGGGATAACCTAAAGAAAAGAAACATGCGTAAGCCAGAAGACTGTGTTTTCTGTGCTGAGTCTGAAACTGTGCATCATCTCTTCTTTGAGTGCATAGTTGCAAAGCATGTTTGGAGAATAATCTCTGACCACTTTGGCATTAATGTTGGTGATGATTTTTTTCTCTGTAGCTAAATTTTGGGTAGCTAACAAACGTCATGATGCTTTAAATGTTGTTTGTGCTTGCGCCTTATGGAGTATTTGGAAAATTCGAAATGGTTTGATCTTTAATGGTCAAACTTGGTTGGATGTGAAACAGGTGTGGAGGCTTCTCTTGAATTCGCTGAGAAACTGGGAGTTGCTCTTCAAGGACGAAATGAAGGAGAAGACTGGTTCATTCTGCCGAAGGTTGGACAACATCATTCGGGAGCTGCCACAGTTGGAGAACGGCTGATGGACTCTCGATCTCTCTCTGAAGATCCAAAAACACCGGAGCAGAAGAAGATGGCAGGGCCTGGTACTTGGTCTACACCTACCTCGACGTTGATCTCGCATTTCGCTCCTTCGCCGGTGGTCAGGGTGCTGGAGATGTGATTCCCAGCACTTCCCGTGGTTGGCTTAACAAGATGCTCGCTGTAGTTTAGCTTGTCTTAGCGCCCTTTTGCTCTGCTTTAACTCTCCTGTCCTCTGCGGAGGAGTTTGGCGAAAACAAAACTTGCTATACTTCATGGGATGAGGCTTTTGTAATAGGTTAGTTTTATGCTTTTGCTGCTTTGGTCATACCCGCTGTAACCAGTCTGGATCGTGGATGGTTTCATTCAAATGAAATGGGGCCGGGGGCCTCCCCTGTTTTTCTAAAAAAATTGAATTTTAAATTATTTTTGCAGGAAGTCTCAATCAAGATCGGGTATATTAGATCGATCTCTTCCTAGTACACACGTCAGCTCTTCGCCAAGGTATAACTTTGTGAACGGTCCTTTCTTTTTTTTGTTTTTATTACTATTAGGAGTAGTAGGGTGTTGTATACATGCAAGATGATGTATAACAACTTTTTTTTTTGAGAAACACAGTACAACGCAGACGCTCACATACACGTGCACACACTCACCCCTATGAACGCACGCACGCACACCCTACCACTATGAGCACCTCCGAAAGACTGAGCCGGCGGTCGGGTCTTGAGATTGACGAAATCACCACAGGCGTCTCGCTGTCGACGGGAACGTCGTCTCCCACCGAAGAATATTTCGCCTAAATGAGAAACACCAATGTCAAATATAGGATTTGAACTCTGGTGGGCTGGAGGTACCACCACCCTTCTAACCATCTTGGCACAGGCAAGTTCTCGATTTTTTGTTATTCCGGCAAGTTGTTATATGATCTCGACTTATATGTAGTATGACTGTAGAGATACCATAATGTATCAATTATCTCAACGTTGGCGTTCCGGCTGTTGGGAAACCGACCCGTACGTGACTCGTACGGGCCCACCCTTTCTTGGGTGGGGGGGTTTCCCCTAGATTGGTCCTCAACCCTAGCCCCTCTCCCTCTTATATATATCCCATGTATTGTATGGAGAGAGACACACAATTGATAATAAAGACTACTTGTGCCATACCTTGCGTCCTTCGACTACTTCCTCTATGCTACGCAGCCTCGGGACCGGCCAGCCGGCAGAGGGTGCGTAACACGTTATCAGCACGAAGCTCTCCGCCGAGCTGTCGTCGAGCCTTCCTCAAGCAGGCTCCCTGCACCGATCGCGAAGGTATAACCACAATCTGATCGCAAAAATGGATTCGCATCGCCTTTTCTTTTCCGTTTTTGCGTCTCTCGTAATCTTTAGATGTTACCTACGGTGTCGATTTCCCTCCCGAGAGTCGAGCTGACGAATACGTCGCCGACCAATGTCGATACTCTCGGATTCAAGGGGGATTTGATGACGGCACTGTAGGGAGTCGGTATGGACGTGATCCGGATGATCACGGTACCGCCGCGGCGCACCAGCTGTGCAACGCGCCGTCACGGTTCCGGATGAACACGACGAAGAAAATTGACATTAGATGCGCCAGTGTAAAGGACGCCGTCGGCTGCCCAACGTAGAGCCGCTCGTCGTGTGTTGCATAGGTCGGCAAGCCGCCACGCAACGCACCGAGCCTGTCACTACGTGGCGCCGTCGTCGCACTTCCGCCCGGCGGCTGCCCAATGTAGAGCCGCTCGTTGTGTTCATAGGTCGGCAAGCCGCCACGCAACACACCGAGCCTCGCACTACGTGGCGCCGTCGTCGCACTTACGACGCGCTCGTCGCAAGTCGGTCGCTGCGAGCCCTACTGGCCGCCGCCCTGACCGCTGCCGTGCTCGCCGCCCCACTGACCCGTGCTCACCAGCCTCGGCCGCGCATAAACGCGCGAGGCCCTGCTCGCCACTGGTGGCTCTAGGTTAATAGTACCAGAAACAATGCTTGTACGTCACACGTCAGTTGGGAACCCCAAGAGGAAGGTATGATGAGTGCAGCAGTAAGTTTTCCCTCGGTATGAAACCAAGGTTTAATCGGACCAGTAGGAAAACGAGGTTTGCTTCGAAGGTGTTGGTGGAAGAGTGTAGTGCGGCGCAACACCAGTGATTCCGGTGCCAACGTGGAACCTGCACAACACAATCAAACTACTTTGCCCCAACTTAACAGTGAGGTTGTCAATCTCACCGGCTTGCTGAAAACAAATGGTTAAACGTATCGAATGGAAAATGATGTTTGTTTGCATAAAACAGTAGAGAACAATGATTGCAGTAGATTGTATTTCAGATGTAAAAGAATGGACCGGGGTCCACAGTTCACTAGTGGTGTCTCTCCAATAAGATAACTAACATGTTGGGTAAACAAATTACAGCTGGGCAATTGACAATTGATAAGTGCATATAACATGCATGTGTGAGCTGTGGTGTCTACTATGAGATTCATTTGGGCATTACGACAAAGTACATAGACCGCTATCCAGCATGCATCTATGCCTAAATAGTCCACTTTCCGGTTAACATCCGTACCCCTTCCAGTATTAAGTTGCAAGCAACAGACAATTGCATTAAGTAATGTGCGTAATGTAAACAATACATTCATCCTTGAATAAAGCATTGCTGTTTTACCCCTAGTGGCAACAACACATCTACAACATTAGAACTTGCTGTCACTATCACAGGTTAAATAGAGGTTGAACCCAACTATCATGCATAAATACCCCATCTTGGAGTTACAAGTATTCACGTGGCCAAGGCTTCAACAAGTAACGGAGAGCATGCAAGATCACAAATGACATAGACATGATAATATAATATTCAGCTCCACATAGGTATCAATATAAGTCAGATCCCAGCAAACACAACATGTAGCATTACAATAAGATGATCTTGATCATGATAGGCAGCTCACAAGATCTAAACATGATGACACAAGTGGAGAAGACAACCATCTAGCTACTGCTATGGACCCATAGTCCAAGGATGAACTACTCACGCATCACTCCGGAGGCGGGCATGGCGATGTAGAGCCCTCCGGTGATGATTCCCCTCTCCGGCAGGGTGCCGGGAAGAGCTTCAGGAACCCCCCAAGTTAGGGTTGACGACGGCGGCGGCAGCGAATATGTTCTGGATGAAAGGCTCGGTGTTTTAGGGTTTTCGCGTCTCGGGGAATAAATAGGCGAAGGGGCGATGTCGGCGGACCCCCGAGGGGCCCAAACCACACCCAGGCGCGGCTGTGGGCCCAGCCGCGCCACCTGGTGGTTTGGCCACCTCGTGGCTCATCTTCGTCTCTCCTTCGGACTCCGTGTACGTGCTGGAAAAATAGCGACCTGGCCTTTTGTTTCGTGCAATTCCGAGAATATTTCCAGAAGTAACTTTCTGAAACCAAAAACAGCAGAAAACAGGGAACTGGCACTGTGGCATCTTGTTAATAGGTTAGTCCCAGAAAATGCATAAAAGTGATACGAAGTGTATATAAAACATGTAGCAAATGGTATAATATAAGCATGGAACAGCAGAAATTATGGATACGTTGGAGACGTATCAGCCACGACCGCCGGCCGAACGGCCATGCTAGCATGGCTAGCACGATCGATCGATCGGATCGATCGGCCAGGATCGGCCATGCTGGGTCAGCTCGCTACCGGATGGGCTGTTTTAGGCCCATTAATGTGCAGACTGAAAACAGAAAAATAATTTACAGCGGGTAGGTTGGGCTAGCGGTGAGTTTTGGCCTGGTTATTCGGCCCAGTTTTCGGCCTGCTGCCGTTACGGGCCGGACCGAATACGTGTCTGTGCGAAAATTTACATTTTTAGCATCTGTATACTTTTCCAGTTTTCTGTATATTTTTATTCCTGTTGAATAAATTATCTGTAAATTCCTGGAATAGTCTGTTTTTGCTGAATTTGTATATTACGGAAAATCTTTTTTAGAGCCATTTTTCACGTTATGATTACGCTTAGCATAATTTCTCTATGTACATGCTTTTATATCATGTTTTACTACAGTAATTTTTTTTTAATACTTAGTAGAGCAATTTTAAGCATGTCCTTTTAAATTTTGGAACGCCGTCTTATTGAATTTTTGTATCAACATCGCTTTATGCAATCGATTACCTGCTGTAATCTGATACTCTTTTTGCATAAATCGCAGATGGCCGGAATCATGAACCGGGAGTTTGAGGAGTTGGCTCAGAACGGGCTGAACTACTTGACATGGGCCTCGGACGTTGAACTCGTCCTTGAGGGCCGGAAGCTTAAGGGAGCATTGGATGCGGGGACCCAGACGGCCCCCAGCAAAACCACTCCGGCGGAAAACGCCCATGCACTGCATTTCCTCCGCCATCACATGTGTACTACGCTGAAACACGAGTACATGGCAGAACGGAGTGCTTCAGCCCTGTGGACCGCCCTCGAGGCACGGTTTGCTAGGCTGAAGTACACCATTAAGCCGCGGACGGAGGCGGATTGGATGCGTCTGAGGTTTGCGGACTTCAAGACGGTGGGAGAATACAACTCAGCTTTACACCTGATATGTACTCAACGTGATCTCTGTGGCACCAAAACCACGGAGAGTCAGAAGATTGAGAAGACTCTCTCCACCTTCCATCCATCAGCTCTCCAGAGTGCGCGGAACTACCGCCAGGAGAACTTCACGCAGTATGCTCTGCTTATCGACGCCCTCCAGGTGGCTGAGGCGCAGGATGAGGTTCTCAAAAAGAACTTCAACTCGCAGCCTCTCGGAGGGGGTCCACGTCAGGAAGTTTATGCCGGCGCCTACAAGGTGCGCCAGCCCAAGTTCAAGAAGCGTGGTAAGAAAGGCAAGAAGGGACCTAACCCTCCCCACCCGGCCAAGCAACATCAGGCGGGTCAGGGGGAGGCAAGGCCCCAGGATTGCTTCCGTTGCGGCTCCAAGACCCATTTCTCAAGGCAGTGTCGTGCCCCAAAGCACGTCGTGGACGCGTACAAGGCCAAGAAGGCGCGCGAGACGCACCTTGTCCAGGTGGAGGCACCACCGGCACCCGCATCGGGGCCAATGATGATCCCCACGCCCACCGCCGCGCCCATGGTGGCGCAAAGCGAGGCGCCTGTGGAGGCACATGTGGCGGTTCCCACGAACGCCAGCGTGTCCATGGAGGTTGCGCACATCGTGCCCCCTCCACCGCCACAGCTGGACATCGACTCTGCCGCGGCGATGCTCGCTAATGAAGAGAAGATGAGTAAGCTCGAGATTAGGGCTGAGGTGGATGGATACTTTGCGGAGTCCACCTAAATTCCCCTCGTTTATTTCATGATTCCCTTATGGCAATAAATTTGATACACTTATTTCAATTTGGTTGTAAGCTCTATGAGAGCAAATAATATTTGTTTCACCAACATTTATTAGTTCATCGGCGATTGGATGAATTTGTTTTCATCATTTATTCCATCATTTAATAGAGATTATTGTGTTATGTTCTGAAATATTTGTGCGTTTATGTATTAATGTAGCTTCTTCCTCGCTTCATTTTTATTAATTAGACGCTATATTTTAGAACACGTGTGGCGCCCGAATGGAGGAAACGTGCCTTGCCGATAGCGGCACCACTAATACCATCTTGAGAGAAACAAAGTATTTTGAGTCCATTACTAAAATTGAGGGGAATATTACGACGATCGCCGGATGCGGTCCGCATGTAGTTGGCTCCGGACGAGCAACTATCGTACTCCCCATGGGAACAACTTTGGTCATCAATGACGCATTGTTGTACCCAGAATCGACTCGTACTCTCTTAAGTTTCAAAGATATTCGTGTCAACGGTTTCCATATTGAGACCCATGATGATGTCAATGGTAAGGAATACCTACTCATCACAAAGCACAACGAAAATGGTAAACATGTTGTCGAAAGGCTTCCTTCATTCGCTACAGGGTTGTACTACACCAAGATTGTAGCACCGCCTGTGTACACTACCCTTAAAACTGTTTTTAGAAGCTCCGAACTTTTCAGCCTATGGCATGATCGGTTAGGCCATCCCGGTCTTAGAATGATGAGGAATATAATTAACAACTCGAATGGTCATACTGTTAATGTCAAAAATTTCCCGAATCCTGATGATTTCGTATGCTCCGTATGCGCTACGGGGAAATTAATCATTAGACCATCCCCCCTAAAGGTGAAGGATGAAATCCCCGCGTTCTTGGAGCGTATCCAAGGGGACATATGCGGTCCTATTCAGCCCCTCTCGGGGCCGTTTAGGTACTTCATGGTGCTCATCGATGCTTCCTCTAAATGGTCCAATGTTAGCCTGTTGTCTACGAGGAACCATGCTTTTGCAAAGTTGATCTCACAGATCATACAAATGAGGAATAAATTCCCTGATTATCGTATCAAGTCTATTCGAATGGACAATGCCGGTGAATTTACTTCCAAGGCGTTCGATGATTATTGCATGGCAACGGGAATCAAACTTGAGCACTCTGTACCGCACGTCCACACACAAAATGGACTTGCGGAGGCATTGATTAAAATAATTAAATTCATTGCCAGACCGCTCCTTCAGGGTTGTAACTTACCAACTACATGTTGGGGTCACGCAGTGTTACATGTAACATCCCAAAAATATTATCAATATTATGTTCCAAAAATGAGAGCCAACAAAAACTTTTTGTTGTTTATTGTATGTTAATTGCTTCTTGTTACTTGAGTTGTTGTTCTTGCTGTTTGTGTGAATGTTTGCTCTAGTGAACACTAGTAAGAAAGAAAGAAAACAAAATACCAAAATCAAAGCAAGAAAATAAAAGTGACAAGTTGTCACTTAAAAATCTCAAAGTGACAAACTCAATTATTTTTCAAACCAAAGTCAGTGGAGATGTAATGTAAACACTCCCCATTTTGTTCCTACCACTTTCCCCTCTCAAATATTATTTTTGAACTAGTTTTAAAATTCTAAAATAAAAACAAATTGAAATAAATTAAAATAACATAAACAAAGTACTATGAAAGAAAATGTTGCAAAACATTTTATTTTGCAAAGCCAAATTTTGTGGAGCTTTGCACATTATGGGAAGGCCCCACAAATTTTGGCAAATTTTTATAAATTGATTTAGTGCCCAAATTAAATCAAGAAGAGCTACTGCAATTAAACAGAAGGACTAAAATGTAATTAGAAGAAAGAAGAAGGAAAAGGAGCAGAGCACAGGAGCCAGGGGGTTTTGGCAAAAATGTCATCGGCTACCTCTCCGTCGCCGTGTCGTCGCCGTACGCCGCGCGCGCGCCGTTTCCCCGGGCCCCCCAGGCCCCCCTCTCACCCGCAGCCGTCCACGGTCGTCGCCTCTGCGCTCTCTGCACGAACTCGAGCACCCCGTTGCCGAAATCGCCGCCCTGTCCCCCATTGCCGCCGCGGCAGCACTTGGACGGCGCCGATGAAATTCACCCCACCCTCTGCACCTCGACGCGTGCCACTCCGCCCAGGCCTTCTAGAAGACACTAGAGCCTCGCTCGTCACCGCGTTGCCCCGCCCATCGCCGTGCCTCGTCAGCCTCGGGCAAAAGATCTTGCCGGTGCGCCGTGGACACGCCCGTGCACCTCGCCCATGAACGCCGGCATCCGCCGCTATATAACCACCCCCGACCCCCTCTGCTCACTCCACACCACCCCATCTCCCTTTCCCTCGCTCCAATTTCACCGTGCTCTGCCCGGAGGGCAGACATTGCTGCGCCACGGCCGCCGCGCTGCTCTACCCTATTCTCCCCTCTTTGCCTCGTAGCATGTTGCCACAGCTTCACCACACTCACCCGCCCCTTTTTCCCTCTGGATCGTGCACAGGGACGCCGTAGGGAGCTCGCCGGAGTAGCTGCCGTGGCCGTGGGAAGTTCGTCGACACGCCGCCGGAGCTAGCCGCCGTCCCAGCAAGTAGGACTCATCCAGGAGCTTCCACCTCACCACCGCCGTCGATTCGCGTCATCACCGTGCCCTCCCGTGCCCCCTAGGTGAGACCTCCGTCCACCACATCGCCGCCGGCGCGGCAGCGCCGCCAAATTTTGGTCGCCGTCGTCGCGTCGCACGTGGACCGTTGGATCTCGATCCAACGGTTGCGTACCGTTTCGTGTTTTAAAAAGAGAGAGAGACTGACGGGCGGGCCCCGCTCGTCAGGATTTTATTAATTTCCAACCGCACACTCTGTCGCTGACGTGTAGGCCCCACCTGTCATAACTTTCAACATTATCCAAACAGAGAGAATTTCTAATTTAGTTTTCTCTGGAAATTTCAGTACTGACATCAACTTAGAAAATCAATATCTCAAGATTTAGGAATCCAAATAAATCAAACTCAATTGTTCTGGAAAGCTTATGAAAATGTTTAACCAACCCAATTGGTCCCATGTCATTTAATTAAATAAATAAAAAGTATTATTAAAAATACTACAGAAGGTTTAAATTCTAAACTTGTTTGTTTCTGATACTCTGTTAGTCCAAATAATTCCAAACCAATTTTGCTAGCTTAGTACTGCCTTGTATTAGCTTCCCAAATTTTGGTAGAATTATTTGTGCAGTATTAATTGTTTAGCATGAAATTGAAGTTTGAACACCCTTCTGCAATCAAACATTTAAATATGTTAAATGGTTAACCCAAATGAATTAGGACCAATTTTGTTAGGTCACATTTAGTCATGTTTAGTTACCCCTAAAAGGATTTATTTTTAGGAGCAACAGAATTTAAATGGTAGCCAAAACTTGATTAATAAGCTTCTGGATTCAAACAAATGTGTAGGGAGTTTAGTAACTCCAATTGAACCAAATCAAATTGTGTTGTCTTCTACACATCAGTAGCTTTCCATAGAATTTTAGTTTGTATTTTTGTGACCAACATAACTCAAGTTATTGAATTAAACATGTTCCACAAGTTTCTGCCATAATGTTGAACATAAATAAATGATGTTAATTCAAATATTTTGAAACCAAATTGTATGGTTTGATGTGTGCAGCATCTGTGTGTGATGTTCATGATTGTTGTGTTGAATGATTGCTTGTATAGCTTAGTGATTGTTTGCATTGTTTGTATATTAATTAGACGAGAACGTTGACGGATATATCGAGGAAGGAGAGTTTGCTGAAATTGAAGAACAAGAGCAAGATCACTTTGCCAAGCAAGGCAAGCTATTCTCTGAGCTTGCACTACAAACATATGCATCTACTTTCATAACATGTTTTACTCTCAAAGCAAGATTTATAAAATCCCATTTCAAAAGTATATGGATATTATTTTGCCACCTATGTAGAAATAAAAGATTGTTATATCAAATTATAGGATGGGAAAAAACAAATATGGTTTATCAAAACTCCTTTGAAATTACTTGTGAGATGATGAAATACCGAGATGTCGGTGTTGGACTGGAGAAGAAGAAAAATGGTGATGTTTATGAAAAATGCACAGTGTGTCCTTGTACTTACGTCAACCATCCGATACCCTGTGCGACCACATCCACCACATATGGGAAAGGGCTTAGTCATATAATTTGCTCATATTAGTACTGGATACCTCATCGACGGAGATGACTCCGTCATGCATGAGGGGATAGTGTGTTGGTCATCCCCTGACCCGGGTCCTCGCTCAAACTCTATGAAAGATAAGGAGGAGGATTGAAGGTTCCACCATAAACCGCCGGACAAAACCTATGAGTCCTCACACTTAGATTCCGAAGGGCTGGGTTAAGTGTGTTGGAAAGTGTCATATGGGAAGGATCCTATACTAGCATGAGCAAAGGACAGGCTATGGTCGGCGGCTTACTTCGCATACACCCTGTATGGCGAGACGTGGCGGACACGATGAGTTGCCGGATGGATGTGGGAAAAGCGTGCTACCTCTGCAGAGTGTAAAACTATTCGAATAGCCGAGTCCTCGGATATGGACAGTTGGGAGGCCCTACTTTGACCATGTGCAAGTTTTTGGAAAAGTTTTTAAGTTTAAAAGAAACTGAATTGAAGTTGGTGTTACACAGCTATACCACATGGAGTGGTATGAGTTGTTGAAATAGATGGACCATGGTGAGCCATGGTCAGAAACAGGAGGAGTTTTGGTGAACAAATGAGATGGTGGTTTCTTTCAAAAATAGTTATAAAACTCTTCTTACCTTTTTCAATAAAGATATAGAGATGTTTAAAATAAATAAAAGTTGTCAACAAAAATAAAACTAGTGCATACTCATGTTGGGGTAGTTTGCGAGTACATTCAAATGTACTCATATTGGTTTCGTCCCTGGCTATTGACCTAGCCAGACTACGAGGAGGAGCACTACGCCGAGCAAGAGTATGGCGACTTCTACGCCAACTAAGGATCTCCACAAGTCAGCTGCCTGTCGGGTTGTCATCGTTAGAATATGATGTCTACTACGCCGTAGCTTCCGCTGATATTTTGGTTTGGCCCATGAAGGCACCTATGTAAGAACTTGGTCTAAATGACCATTTATGTAAGACTTTTAATTCGGTACTGTAATGGATGTAAACTTTGGTATCCAATTCGGATTATGTGCAACGACAGACTGATCACGGGATCGTTGTGTTAAGCATAATCGGGTATTTCGGACAGCTAGTCCGGGGTCCCCACATTACACGCGGCCAACCTCATCAACTTTCGACCATCGGCCTACAACATCCACTCTCCTATGCAGCTTGCGCAATGGTCGGCACCGAAAATTTCCCACCTTCGTAGGTTCGGTTGCCAGGTATATGTACCAATACCACCCCCTCAGCGATCAGCGATGGGACCGCTCCGTAAGTCGGGGATATACGTTGGTTATGAGACTGTGTCCATAATCAGGTTTCTGGACCCCGCGACAGGTGACTGTCATACGGCCCGTTTCGCTGATTGCATTTTTGACGAGGATCTTTTCCCGACTTTAGGGGGAGATAATCAATCCCTTGATGATGAAAGTCGAGAAATCACGTGGCAAGCCACGGGGATCCACGCTCATGACCCGCGCACTGCTGAGTCAAATAGAGAAGTCCAAAAGATAATAGATTTACATTCCCTAGCGAATCAACTGCCTGATCATTTCAGTGATCTAAAGACTGTGACAAAGTCGCATGTGCCTGCACGCAATGCACCGGAAAGGGTTGAAATACCAAAGAAATATAAGGGTATACCCGCTCCCGCCCTTAGGCCTAAAAGGGCGCGGAATCCGGTTTCTCAAATCCCAAGTAATCGGGGACGCCCGAAGAAAAAGGACAAGAGAGATTTATCACAGCCTTCCCCTCAAGAGGGGAGCCAGTCGAGACCTGGCACAAGCACGAAGTTTCAGTGCACGAAATTCCGGACTTGAATTTTCCTATATCGGAAATACCCAGCGAAGATGTGCGCGCACACATTGGAGCGGGAAAGCTAAAGGACCTTGCTCCTGGATTGGGAAATCCGGTGGAGGAAGGAAATGTGCCTGATGCACCCCATGACGAAATGGCCATTAACTATGTTAATTCTGGTGAGTCAATTAATCGAGCCATGGCAAATGTCGACATATATTTTGCCATTAAAATTGCCTCAATCATAGATCCTGACCCCGAGCCTAACACGCTTGCTGATTGTAAGAAGAGGTCGGATTGGAAAGATTGGCAGAAGGCGATAACTGCCGAGTTAGTATCTCTTAACAAAAGAGAGGTGTTCGGACCTGTTTGTCTAACTCCTTCCCACATACGCCCTGTTGGCCACAAGTGGGTTTTTGTTCGAAAGAGAAACGAAAATAACGAGGTAGTACGGTACAAAGCAAGGCTCGTTGCTCAAGGTTTCTCTCAGCGACCAGGTGTCGATTTTGAGGAAACTTACTCACCTGTCATGGATGGAATTACCTTTAGATACTTGATCTCAATGGCAGTAAACTTGGACTTGAACATGAAACTTATGGATGTTGTCACCGCTTACCTTTATGGTAACTTGGATTCAGACATATACATGAAGGTACCCGAAGGTATACCTGTTCCGAACCAAGGTAGAGCAAATAGAAGTTTATACAGTGTTCAGCTTAAGAAGTCACTGTATGGACTCAAATAGTCGGGTAGGATGTGGTATAATCGTTTAAGCGATTTCCTTCATCAGAAGGGCTACACGAGCAATGAAGCTTGCCCATGTGTTTTTATACGGAGATCACAAGATGGTTTCTGTATTATCTCGGTGTATGTGGATGATTTGAACATAATCGGTACACCTGAGGATATTGAGGAAGCGAGTTCCTACCTGATGTCGGAATTCGAGATGAAGGACTTAGGCAAAACCAAGTTCTGTCTAGGTCTGCAACTTGATCATTCCCCTGCTGGGATCTTAATGCACCAGTCTACCTACACCAGAAGGTGTTAGAAAGATTTGGATTTGATAAGGCATATCCTTCCAAGACCCCCATGATTGGGAGATCTTTGCAGCGGGACAAGGACCCGTTCAGGCCTAAGGAAGAGGGGGAAGAAGTTCTGGGACCAGAATTCCCCTACCTAAGTGCAATTGGCGCACTCATGTACCTCGCGAATTGTACACGGCCGGACATCGCGTTCGCCGTCAATTTGCTTGCTAGGTACAGCTCTGAGCCTACCAATAGGCATTGGAAGGGCATCAAGGACGTCTTCCGATACCTCCAAGGGACCAAAGATCTTGGCTTGTTTTACCGGAGGAATCAAGACCTTTCACTTGTTGGATATGCTGATGCTGGGTACTTGTCAGACCCGCACACTGGCAAGTCTCAGACTGGATATGTTTTCCTTTGTGGTGGAACCGCAGTTTCCTGGAAATCGTCTAAGCAAACTTTGGTAACAACCTCGACGAACCACTCGGAAATCATAGCACTGTATGAAGCATCACGAGAGTGTGTATGGCTTCGACGGATGATCGGCCACATCCAGCTGACATGTGGGCTGAACACCATCCAAACCCCAACTATTATCTATGAGGATAATGCCGCTTGTGTTGCACAAGTCCAGACGGGTTATGTGAAGAGCAATCTCACAAAACATATCGACCCCAAATTCTTCTATGCACATGAATTGCAAAAGTCGAACGAAGTGAGAATCTTGCATACTAAGTCGTGTGAAAATCTTGCTGATTTGTTCACTAAATCATTACCAGCATCTTCCTTTGAGAGATGTGTTCGTGAAATGGATATGATGAGACTTAGGGAGATGCAAGGCTCAGGGGGAGAATCTTCACAAACTCATCGCTGAAATCTCGATCCTGGTGATTGAGTACTTGACTTGAAAGTTAAGTGAGTTGTACTCTTTTTCCCTTTAGTGAGTTTTATGAAGTTTCTCACATAAGGTTTTTAATGAGTCAATTCGTGCAACATGAGGATACATATACTATGCACTCTTTCTCCATATTTTTCCCGTTGGGTTTTCGGAGTTTTTGAGACATAGATAATACGAGTTGTCGGACCAAGGGGGAGTGTTGGGAAACCGACCCGTACGTGACTCGTACGGGCCCACCCTTTCTTGGGTGGGGGGTTTTCCCCTAGATTGGTCCTCAACCCTAGCCCCTTTCCCTCTTATATATATCCCATGTATTGTATGGAGAGAGACACACAATTGATAATAAAGACTACTTGTGCCATACCTTGCGTCCTTCGACTACTTCCTCTACGCTACGCAGCCTCGGGACCGGCCAGCCGGCAGAGGGTGCGTAACACCGGCAAGCCTCTATACGAGCTTGGTCCGTCGTACAACCATGCGTACCAGTATGTATGCACGATAGTTCTGTCTTTTTTTTCTTTTTTTACTTCTTATTTTGTATCAACAGATAAGAAATTTCTTGTTACATGATGTTAAAAATGTGATTTTTTTAATTTATTTTTTATGGCTGACGTGCCGGCGAGTTTTTCCTTATCAACTCGGTCCGTCGTACACCCATGAATACCTATATACAACCGTAGGTATACGATAATGCAAGTTCAACTGTTTTAACGTTGGCGTGTTAGCAAGCTTCTATACGAGCATGGTCCGTCGTACAACCATGAGTACATACGTGTATGTACGATGGTTTTCACGACTTTTTTCCCATATGAATGCAACGGGTGATGTTAAAAAATTTGCTCATGGTTTCCGTAAACCTGGTCCGTCGTACAATCGTTGACATAAGCATTTGCAATATTGTTGTTACAATCATTTTTTTTACGGATTTCTTAGTACTTCCTCCTTTTCTTTGTTTTCATGGGGAAAAACGGATTTTTTTTTGGCAGAAGCAGTTGCTTGCAAGGCTAGGTAATATTATTGCGACCTTCCCCTTTTCAAGTACCCCTTTTTGGTTTTAAATTTTTTTTTTGAGGATACCTTTTTGGTTTAATTAATTAAAAAAGTTACGTATATATTTAGATGGCGCTTGGTGGGCCTACCCTTTCTCATTTCAGCTCACATTATCAAATTAGCTAAAGAGGATTTATATGAACCACGAACAAATGCATCAGTTAACCCTGTATGTCAACCGTACCACGAGGAAGATTGGCCCCTTTATCGGAACATGGGTGGCTTTCCGAACTTTCTTTTAAAGCTCTGAGCTATCATCCACGGCATGAAAAACCGAGAGTTGACTTGATCTATTCTTTGGGGACTAGAATGGTGTTACGAAAGTTAGTCTGGGAGCATCATGAAATCTGACACGTTTTTTTTTGAAACTTCAAGCGACTATTACTACTGAACTATTACACGGTCCTCGACCAGAAGAGGGGTCAGAAAAGAGGGAGGATCAGAGAACCAGAACTCCCGAACACCCTGAGTAACACCATGTCGAGCAAGCAGATGTGCGGCCTCATTTGCATCATGAAATCGGACATGTCAAACGACCTGATGGTTATATTGCATGGGGTACTGAGGTATCTCCCTTTCTATTGCAGTCTTTGCTAGAAAAGTGGAGCCCGCAAACCAACACTTTCCTACTCTCGTCTAGTGAGCGTATGATCACTCTAATCGACATGCTCCTTATGGTTGAACTTCCTATTACCGGAGATCTTTATGAAGAATAATTCCTCCACTCAATAAATTAAATCCTTCTTTGCTTCTATACCCAGACTTCTTGGTCGACCTTTTGCAACTATGGGAAGAGTTTTCTTCTAAGTGTGATAATGAATACGTATATTTCAAGGCTTGGTGTGACAAACCCTTAAATTTCACTAGCCTTCACGATGAACGTATGTATCTTGCAGCATTCATTGCGATTTGGCTTTGCAGTTTTGTCATTGTCGGTACGGACCAAATATTCGTCCTGGTATTCTCGTCATGGCGTCTTGGATTGCTATAGGACGAAAAAATTCACTTGCTCCTCCGGCGCTTTCTTCTTTGTATTTCTCTCTCCGGATGATCAGTAGGCATCCTGTCAGGCCTTCATATTTTACAACACCTTGGCCAACTCATTATGTCATGGGATGGATGCATCTTTATCTGAAGAAAACTTTTGGGGACAAAGGTAAAGGAAATTGTCTTCCCACTCCTAAGAGATCACCGATGCAACCAACAATGATAAACGCCATGTTCAGACCCCCTCTGAATGAATTTTCCCTGAGATGGCACATCATTTCCTTGAGAAACATAGGAAAATCATTGGGTGTCCCTATACCTCCCGAAACTTGACTGGAGTGGATCAGCTACAGATGGCTTTCATGATTTCTGTCGGCCGGGTATTCTTCCGTGGAGGTTTTTATTTCAGGATATTGGCACATGCGTCGCCGAGCCATATCACCCAGATCGTGTGGCTCGCCAGTTTAGGTTAGACCAATTGATACCATATAATCCCCTGAAATCTATGTGGTCAACTGAAGTATATTTGTTTCGCCCAACTTAGGAGAGAATCCAACATACTCTTAACATCACTTATGAGGGCAAACTTGCTTTGGCATGGACCAGATGGTGGACTAAAATTTTAATGCCATTCACTCTTATTTCGGGTAGCCTTAGGGCTGGTAGTTTGCATGGCAAAATCCCATATGACGAGCGGAAGGATGCGTATGAGCAGAAGGAAGAAGCATTTATGGCTCCACGCGAGCTCTCAAAATACGATCTTATTATAATAATAAAAGTATCAGCAAAACATCGAGAGGGGTATATTGCTACTATTGAGGCAACAGAGAAAGAGATCGCGGATTATTGGAATCCTATTTTGGCTGCTTTTCTCTCGGATAATGAACTCATCCAATTGGTCCTTCATTTACAAAAAGACCTTGGCAAGTCCATTATCTCGTTGGCTGGATGGGCATTCATCTAAAAAAACCTTTTGGTAATAAATACAAAAAATGGCATCACATCCTTTCTATAAGCATTCAGCTAGCAAGTCTGAAATGTTGAACACTATGCCTAGGATTCCAATTCCTTTTGTGGCAGCCCACAATTTTTTTAAATTAAAGAAACATTACTCCAATAACTTACGAGACTAAACTGTGACATTAAAATGTATTACTCAAATAACTTATGGGTATAAACTGTGGTGTTACAAACTATATTACTCCAAGAACTTACGAGTCTAAACTGTGAAATACAAAAAAAAAGGTCGAACAAAGGTCACAAATAATTGCATCGAACTATAAAGCTCCCCATCAGGAGAACAAAAATAAATAAATTTGCATGGCACAACATATGGATATATCTGAATGGGCATAATTTGTTGTTCTGATAACTTGTTGTTCCGACAGTGATAGGCTGTATATAAACACCCATTATTACAAACTCATCAAAGTTGGTTTAGGAAGGGAAAGAAATAATTATTCAAGTGAATCAAGAGTGCTTTTTAATTTGGCACTGAAGGCCAGCTCTTCAAGGTCTTGAAAATCAAGCCAACCTCGTTTCCCAACACTGATGTTTTGTCTTTCAGAGCTTCTACTTCTTCAATAGCTTTGGAGTTAACCTCATGCAAAATATCACGGAGTCTCTTGGCCTCAGATTGCTTGTCCGAGTGCTCTAAATTCAGCCGTGCAACCTCCGCTTCACTCCTAAGTAATGCAGAAGTAGCTTCATTCAACTTAACAGAGATGGATGTCATAAGCTTTTCCTCTCAGCATGTTGCTCTATCACATATATTTGCTTATCGGATGTGTCCTTTAAAACATTGTCATGCGATGCAACCTCGCTCTCTGCTTTGGCAATAGCTTCAGACTATTTTGCCGACACAGCGCCGATTCCTCCGCTAGCTTCTTGCATGCCGACGGAAATGGAAATGAGCCTTTCCAAAGCCTCACGGACAGAAGCAACCTGAGATATAGACGGAAGCATCGGAACGAGCCCTCGCAAAATATCTTGGCGTTGAGGTTCCACAATGGTGAAGGCATCTAATCCTTCAAGGGCCTTCTGCAATGCTGAATCAGTGGCCTTCATAAAAAACTCCGTGAAAATGTACATGGTTGGCACTGCAATTTGGACTAACACTCCCTTGTTAACAATAGGAATGTTTTCAATACCTATAAATGGTCAAGAGATGAATAAATAAATAAGAATAAAAGTATATGGCAAAATATAATTAATTAAATAAAACTACCATGCGCGAAGGATGGCAAGATAGTCCAGCATCCAATGATTCTGTTACGCCATAATCGTCTATGTTTAAATCATCCAGATCTCCCAAACCGTGAGCTACATCTCCGATAAGTATACTATCCAGATCTGTGCAACTAAGATGATCCGGTACATACAAAGGTACGTCTAATTTTATAGGACTGGAAGTGTTCTCGTCATGGAAAAAATCAAGTTTTCTCTTGGCAGCATGCCTTGCTTCCTCATCGGAATAGATAACTTCAGCTGTATAAGACTCCTTCAGTTTAGAACATAAAAGGTTTTCATCAACTTGCATATTTGTTGGAGACACACAATGAGAAGAAGAGTTGGTAACAATGTGTTCGCTCTTCCGCTTATGTAATAATAATAATATGTATATTAAATGTTATATATAAAAATACGTAGATTATGGCAAAGATAATGAACCCTCTATGAACAGTCGTCATGTGAGTTAACAACCTTTGTTTCATTTCGATTACTTTATCTTTGCCATAATATACGTATTTTTGTATATAACATGTAATATACATATTATAGTTTTACAGAAGCGGAAGAGCGAACACATTGTCACCAACTCTTCTTCTCATTGTGCGTCTCCAACGAGTATGCAAGTTGATGAAAACCTTTTAGGTTCTAAACTGAACGAGTCTTATAGAACTGAAGTTATCTCTTCCGATGAGGAAGCAAAGATTGCTGACAAGAGAAAAATTGATTTTCCCTATGACGAGAACACTTCCAGTCCTATAAAATTAGATGTACCTTTCTGTGTACCGGGTCAGCTTAGTTGCACAACTCTGGATAGTATACTTATCGGAGATGTAGCTCACGGTTTGGGAAATCTGGATGATTGAAACATAGATGATTATGGCGTAACAGAATTATTGGATGCTTCAACTCTTGGCCTAGGCTTGAGTACAAACGTGTCTCCTGTAGCCGATGATTCCACTATCTCGCCATCCTTCGCGCATGGTAGTTTTATTTAATTAACTGTATTTTGCCAGATACTTTTATTATTATTTATTTATTCATCCCTTGACCATTTGTAGGTACTAGAGACGTTACCATTGTTGACAAGGGAGTGTTAGTGCAAACTGCAGTGCCAACCATGGAAGTTTTCACGGAGTTTTTTATGAAGGCCACCGAGTCAGCATTGCAGAAAGCCCTTGAAGGATTAGACGCCTCCACCATTGTGGAACCTCAACGCCAAGATATTTTGTGAGGGCTCGTTCTGATGCTTCCATCTATACCTCAGGTTGCTTCTGTCCGTTAGGCTTTGGAAAGGCTCATTCCATTTCCGTCGGCATGCAAGAAGCTAGCGGAGGAATCGGCGCTGTGTCGGCAAAACAGTCTGATGCTATTGCCAAAGCAGAGAGCGAGCTCTGTGTGATGAACTAGCTCTGTGGGAGCGGGCGAGGTTTAGAGCAGACCAGCGTGAGGAGTAGAGTAGGGTGTTTAGCGGGCGGCTAGGCCGCATGTAATTGTAACACTTCTCCTTCCATTCTTAATAAGATGACCGCAATCTGTGTTGCGTGTCCTTGAAAAAGAGAGCGAGGTTGCATCACATGACAATTCCTTAAAGGACACGTCCGATAAGCTACTATTTGTGGTAGAGCAACAGACTGAGAGGAAAAGGCTTGTGGCATCCCTCTCTATTAAGCTGAATGAAGATACCTCTGCATTACTTAGGAGTGAAACGGAGGTTGCACGACTGAATTTAGAGCACTCGGACAAGCAATATGAGGCCAAGAGACTCCGTGATATTTTGCATGAGGTTAACTCCAAAGCTATTGAAGAAGCAGAAGCTCCGAAATACAAAACATCAGTGTTGGGAAATGAAGCTGGCTTGATTTTCAAGACCTTGAAGAGCTGGCATTCGGTGCCAAATTAAGAAGCACTCTTGATTAACTTGAATAATAAGATATGAGATATCATATAAATGAGATGGAACAGATGAAATTATTGAAGTTCTTTGTTTCATAAAATTAAGTGGGAGAGATAAGAATCAAAATAGGATTTGATAAGTTTAAGAAAAGACTTAACATATTATAACATGTTGACTAAAAGAAATGTCTCTTAGTCATATTACTCATGATTAAATTCGGTCACTCGAATTATTATAACAATAATAATCTCCTGTGAGACAAGGATTACATAAATATTATAATAATTATGTCAAGTGTCTTGTTATGATTTGAAACGCAGATTCCCAACCCACTAACATTATACCTCTGTTTTTTTCTAGAGGGGACTAGGTCATTGATTAACTTAGAGTTATATTGATGAAGTTCCAAGAAATTAGTGATGCTCAAGCATGATGCATCTTGATTGAAAGGTTTTTGCATAAAACCAATATAGTTGTTTTGTTGGTAATTAATTCCACCACCACTCCAGGTGCCTAACTAAATTGGAACATGAGAAAAGTGTCTTCTCATAATTTTTGAGGTGTAAATAATACTATTTAAGATTGAGAATCTGTGGAGAAAGGTTAGAATGAAAAATGGTAACATCCAAATGTTTCCATATCATCACCTTATCCTATAGTTTTTATATGAGATGCATAAAATTCAAACTATGTATTGTAAAAGGATCATGTGAGGAATTTGATGTAATATTGACCTAGTGATATAGTAATCAAGATCCCAATATGATGATCAACAATTGCAGAACATTACAAACAGAAAGGAAAGGTCATAAGTGACGACTAAAGTCACATAGATCCAAAATAAGGAAGTGTTCATGTAACTCCAAAGTTTTATCTTGAGAGTTGTATTATGTGATGTTGCATCACGAGACATGAATATTTCATAAAGAATAACATATATGAATATCTAATATTCATAAAGCTAGTCTTGATTGAAATGGTTTCATCAAGGATGAATACAATTATAGTGATAAGGTAAAACTTGTCATATCAATTGCTTGAGACTGATAGAGGATCTAAAGTAGCACAAGAAAATTGCTAAGATAATTGTATTCTTCAGATTATTAGTTAGTCTAAAAATTACATTATAAGCGTAAAGTTAGTCGTATTAATGGAGATTTTTTTATTCTAGTCCGTTATAAGACGAAGGTACTTGGAAGTCAGTGGGAGCAACGTGTTATCTTTTAATAAAGTTGAGTTGAATTAAAAGAGTAATTTAATGTAAAAATTTAAAAGTTGTTTTAAATAAATGTGTCAGAAAATGTCTTGTTAAAATCATCATTTATGTGATAGATTAAGAGTTTTAATAAACATGATTATGATGAATGTACTATTAGCAATCCTTGAAAGAATTTCTGATTGCAAAGAGTTGAGAACAAAGCAATTTGTTCGCAAGATACATGTCGTGATATCATGCAAAAGACCGTGACTATTTTCATCACTTGTGAGCAGATAGAATGGATTGAGTTCGGCTGGCTTATATCATCTGATTTGGCCAATCATGTTGTCATGAATAGTGCATTAAATCGGAAAGTTTCCAATGTGCTAAAATTCATTTAGCCACCGATATTAAGAGAAAGATTTAACATAAGTTTTCTCATAAAGACAGTTAATTGATTTTGTAATTAAAACCTCAAATACTATGATGAGATTATACTCATGTATATTTGTGGGCGGTATTACAAAAGTATAGTGACAAAAAAGAAAATACCCTTCCCGTACGAGATACGGAAATCCTGGCAAATATTTGGGGAAAGTATAGTAGTCCCCCGGGGGATCTTTCCCTCTGATCCCCCGGGTCGCCAGCCTGACACCTGTCCACTAAAAAAGGGCTAATCCCGCTTTTGCTACGAAAACTCCCGCTTTTGCTACAAAACGTCCTGCTTTTGCTGCATTGTAGCAAAAAACAGTTTGTACACAGAACATAAAAGAAAAAATGTGGCCTCGCCGGAGACCTCACCTGAGACCTCGCCGGAGACGTGGTAGCAAAAAGTTTATGCTATTGTAGCAACAAAAAAATTCTATTGTAGCAAAATCAACTTCGTCGGAGACATCGCCGGAGACCTCACCGGAGACCTCGCCGGAAACGTAGTAGCAATTTTTTTGATCTATTGTAGCAAAACCAGATAACAATAATAGCAAAAAATATATTATATTGGAGCATCGTAAAAAACAAAATTCCGGCGAGGTTCTCCGATGAGACTTATGATGCAAAAATTCCGGACCGAAAAGTTTTTGCTACATGTAGCAAAAAATGAGACTTTTTTTTTGCTACCGTAGCAAAAACGGGCTCTGGGGGACTATTTTCCGGACCGAAAAGATTTTGCTACAATAGCACATTTTTTTGCTACGGGATCTCCGGCGAGGTCTCCGGTGAGGTCCGGCGAGTCCGGTGAGGTCTCCGGCGAAATCGGTCTTTTCTTTTCTGTTTTCTGGGCGAACCGTTTTTTGCTACATTGGAGAAAAAACGGGTGATTATTTGCTTCAGTGTAGCAAAAGCGGGATTTGGTGGGATTTTGGGTAAGAGAGGAGGACACGTGTTGGCAGGGGGATCCGGGTGATCTTTCCCCCAGATCACCCGGGGGACGCCTGGTTCTCTCCAAATATTTGGCCATCTGGTAACAATCTTCAAACAAAGTGTCAAAAATAATAATCTTCAGACAAAACTGCCGCCGGCCCACAGGAGAGCGCTGCATCTAGAACAAAAATAATCTCGCGATTAGAGATGTCGTATAAAAGAACGCGGCTGAACCTGGGCCCACCCAGCAGCCACCCAGACCGCCCTTGGGTCGAGCGAGTCCAACCCCAACACGGCACGGCGACGATACACCACACCGTCCCGTAAACAAAAAGACGAAAAATAGCCTCCGCTTCCTCCTCCCTTCTCCGCTCCCCGTCCAAATTCCCCTCCTCCTTCCCTCGCTCCCGTCGCGGCGACCACGACGACGGCGACGGCGGCGCCGACCAGGTACCGATTCCTCCCGCCTAAACGCTCGATTCCCGCAGATTCGCCCTCTCCGCTTCCCAGATCGCGACTTCCCCGGCGCCGGAACAGTAGATTTTGGCTAGAACTCGCCCGCCCGCGCCGTCGGTGGTTGGGGTTAAGGGAGATCCGGGGAGGGTTCTCGGTGTCGCCGCTGAGGGATTTAGGCCCAGGGATTTGTGTACCTCCCCTTAATCTGTTGTAGCTGGGTGGGCCGGCGGGCGGGAGGTTAGGGTTGGGCCGGGTCTCCCGTACCACTGTGGCTTGCGTGGTCGCATTATTTCTGTATACCCGTATTCTCCTCGGGTGATTGATTACTTCTGGTTCTTATTGGTCGTTGCAGGCGACGAGACTGATGTTCGATTGATGAATGATGACTGTTCCGATGGATAGTGCTGCAACCCCGCCCTCGCAGGACCTCGCCAAGCGCCTCTTTAAGAAGGTGAACTTCCCTTGTATGCCTTATTACATCCACTTATTTCACGCTTGGCTGCTTCCGCTCGGGCTGTGTTTCATGTAACCTGTAGCTGTATCTGCATTGTATGCGACGCTCGGTGCATATTCTTCTTCCTGTTTAGTATCATATCGGGCTGTGTTTCATGTAACTTCTTGCTGTATCTATATTGTTTGCGACACTCAGTGCATATTCTTCTTCCTCGCTGGTATCATACCAGCGTTGAAGCAGTAACTGTACTGCTTTGCCTTCTTGGATAGACCAAGTCATGTGAATGGATTATTATGACTTGTCAGTTTTAACCACCAACTGATTTTTACCAAGAGAAGTTGACATGCTCCTGACTATCCGACTTAATGATTTCCCTGGATGTTTGTGAGTTTGAAAAAAAGTAGCATTAATAATTTCCATCTCTTAATTGTTATTTGGGGTTTCCCTTGCGATCAAATTGTCCAGTAGATAAATTAAGTGCATTTGGGAGCTTCGGATATAACGATAACACAGTGGTCTTATTTGTATAGAATGCTGAACTCAAAAAGCTTGTGGAGAAATCAGCACAGTCCAAAGTCCCTTCCGATCCCAACATATGGCTTCAGATGCGCGAGAACTTTGAGAAGATGATTCTGGCAGATCATGAGTTTTGTGAGAAGCATGAGATTGAGTATATCTTGTGGCAGTTGCACTACAAAAGAATTGAGGAGTTCAGGCACCACATTAATGCTGCAGGTTCAGCTGCATCTCAGAATGGGAAAAACAATGGCAACATGGATCGAATCAAGAGAATTAAGTCGGCCTTCAGGAGCTTCCTTTCAGAAGCATCGGGCTTCTATCATGACTTGATGTTCAAGATCAAATCAACTTATGGCCTTCCTCTGGGTTACTTCTCCGAGTCTCCTGATAATGCAAGCAAACCTGCAAAAAATGATAAGAAAACAGCTGATGCGAAGAAAGCCATGATATCATGCCACGTTGCCTCATATATCTGGGTGATCTGGCCCGTTATAAGGGTATGTTTGGTGATGGTGATTCTGCAAGTCGTGAGTATGCTGCGGCTTCTAGTTACTACAAGGAGGCAGCTTCAGTCTGGCCTTCCAGCGGCAATCCACACCATCAGGTATAATCTCACTTCCCTCAAATGTTCATATATTCTCTGTTCAGTTTTCTAATGATGACTCTGATTGTACTTGTCAGCTTGCTATATTAGCTTCTTACTCAAGCAATGAGGTAGTGGCTGTGTACCGATACTTTCGAAGCTTAGCTGTAGACACTCCCTTCTCTACAGCACGGGACAACCTCATTCTTGCTTTTGAGAAGGTATCGTTGCTATGTTCTTCACTAATTTATTCCCATAGGCCGTAGTAGTGTACTGCTCTTTCCTGCGTTATTTGTCGGCCGATGTAGAATTTGGTACCTTTCAACAACATTTGTATAATTCACAAGAGAGAAAGAGAGAAAATCTTAGTTCTATGTAAGCCACTAGTACTGGAAGTTGCTTGGCTCCCCATTTATCTAACATCATACTTCTCCTCTGATATGAACGATTAGATTATCGATACTCAGATGCGTAGCTTTATGTCTTTGTTGCGAGTCCAGTTAGTTATACCTTTTGACTTGATACTAGCTTAAATACACATGCTTTGGTAGTGAAAAGTGAATATAACTGATCATGTTAAGCCATGTTGACAACTCAGTTTTCTCTACATCTCAGCTGTGTCATTGTGCTCTTCCGACTTCCGTCTAAACTGACATCATGTTTGGCCTAGGCCCATAGCCACGCCTAGTTATGCTTCTCTGACCCTTATTGTACCTCATTATATCAGGTGGCCACTGTTGCTACGCAGATATGACACAACTTTCATGACTCGTTTTCTGCAGTGTTACTGGTTTTATAATATTATAGGAATTTCCTATAGGCCATAGTTGCACTCCCTTTGCAAGATTTTAGGTTTATTTTTTTCTCAGTCTTTGTGCTACGACGTCTACATTACAAGTTTCTTACGCTTGTAATTTCGTGCAAGGATTTTGATTGTTTAATTTTACATTTCTTCTGTTCCAGTTGCTCAAAATAGTTCGGGCTTTGTTCTAGGTTCGGTTCTAGCACAACTCAGAGCCTTGACCTTGTGAGATGTAACAAGCCAAGCTTGAATAGCCTGACATCTTTGTCTAAACACATTGTAATCCCGTGCCCGTACAGTAAAAAAGGAATCCCATGCCGTATCCTAGCCGTTTCCCGATTACCCTTTAGCTCGACATTGCTGTCACCTGCCACTCCGGGCCTCTCCAGCCACCCAACAAGGACCCCCTCCGGTGCTTTTGATGTCGTTTCCACGGCACATGCTGCTCAATCTCAGCTTCTTCTAGCTGGCTGGTGATGTTCCAAATCTAAGTGATTACTCCCTCCGTATGAGTTTATAAGGCCCAGACATATTTTAAGAAAAACTGAAAAACTTTGACCATCGATTTGATCTACAAAATATAACTCAATACACCAAGCAAAGTATACCACTGGAAACTTCTTTTTAATGCACTTTTTGTGGTCTATCCTTACTTATATATTGGTGATGAAATTTATGGTAGTTTTTATTAAAATACGTGTGGGCCTTATAAACACATATGGAGGGAGTACCCCTCAAGTTTATGTATATGTGTATCAAGTGTAGTACAAGTATGTGTGGATATTCCTTGTCTCGTCTTCCTTTTATGTTATCTTTGCTGTTGACTACCTTCATTTGAACCAAATTTGTTGGGGAAAATGCTTCCTTGTTGCTCGTATTGAACAGTTTTTGAGATTATCGTAAGAATTATGAAGGAGTCTTGCTTGATGATCTTTCTTTTCTGTTACAGAGCCCAGCTCTAGGATCTAGCTTCAGCCTAGGGTCGCTGCCTTTTTTATTTTTCATACCATTTCATGCTCTTATGGAGCATCTTACGTTTTGCTCCTTACATGGGGTTCCATGTCACTGCTTGTTCCCCTTGTGGAGCATTTCATTTGGTTATATGTCCTCTATCTTTCTAGTTCTTTAATAAGTAATGGCCTGATCATTTCTGAAAAATAAAAAAGGACTCTAAATTTCTGAAACCTGGCATTACAATTGTCAGCTTTAGTTGGTTTATCAGGGGCACTATGCCTTTAGGTTCTACTTCTGGCAGTATTACTTGTGCAGAACTTGGGTGTTTTATCATGGACTTGTTTTGTAATATTAACAGAACTTGGCTTGCCAGACCTGCACTATGCCTTTAGGTTCTATTTTTGACAGTATTACTTGTGCAGAATCGCCAGAGCTATGCACAGCTGCCAAGCAACAACAAAGTTGCCACTGCTAGGACACTACCCCCACGATCAGCTGGGAGGGGCAGAGGACGGGGTGAAATAAGGTTTCAGCCCAAAGATGTCAATACTGAAGCAACTTCAAAAGAGCGAGAGCAAAGTATACCTGATACACTGAAATCCTTCTTTGTGCGGTTTGTTAGACTGAATGGAATCCTTTTCACAAGGACTAGGTACTTGCCGTCATTTATCCTCTCTCTCTCTCTCTCTCTCAGGCTAATTTTTTAATCTCTTTGGCAGTTTGGAAACATTTGAAGAACTATTTGATGTCGTGCGCAATGATCTGAAAATTCTCCTCTCTTCTGGTCCAAATGAAGAGCTCAATTTTGGTTCTGATGCTGCAGAGAATGCATTAGCTATTGTTCGGCTCATTGCAATCCTTATATTCACAGTGCACAACGTGAGAAAGGAACCAGATAGTCAATCCTATGCTGAAATTGTGCAACGCAGGGTACTGCTTCAAAATGCATTTACAGCCGCTTTTGAGTTTGTTGGACGTATTCTCAAAAGATGCTCAGAGCTTCGTGACATTGCATCAAGTTTCTATCTTCCAGCCATTGTGGTCTACATTGAATGGCTGGCATCCCATCCAGAGTTAGCTGCTGATTCGGAGATGGATGAGAAGCATGCAAATGCCCGATCTTTCTTCTGGAATCAGTGTGTCTCACTTATGAATAAGCTCATCCTTACAGACCTTGCTTCCATCGATTGTGATGATGATGAGGCTTGCTTTTTCGATATGGGTGTGTATGAGGAGGGTGAAACTGGCAATCGACTCGCATTGTGGGAAGATTTCGAATTAAGGGGGTTCTTGCCCTTGGTGCCTGCACATGTTATCTTGGATTTTTCAAGCAAGCACACATTTGGAAATGATGGAAGCATGAAGGAGAAGAAAGCACGGGCTCAACGGATACTTTCTGCAGGGAAGTCTCTCCTAAATTTCGTTCAGATTGATCAACTGAGAATATTTTTTGATTCATCTTCAAGAAAGTTTGTTCTGGCTAAGGAACCTCCTGTTTCAGAAGCTGCTATCTCTACTCGTAGATCTTCCAACACACCTGAAGTGAATGCTGTTGAGATGGAACATGAAACTGTTAGCAGATTTGATTCAGTGGCAGCTAATGTTGGAGTAATGCAAGCGGGAGTACAGTTCTATTCCGAAGGAGAAGATGATGAAGAAATTGTTTTTAAGCCTACAGCTTCTGATAAGTTCCCAAAAGTACTTCCTGAACAACCCGTTAATGGATACATCCAGCCTGTGCAAATGTCTTCTGCTGGTTGGCCAACCATTGGTGGACCAAGTGCTATCCAGACTACTTCATCTGTATCAGCTCCTGGTAGTTGTACTGTTAACGGGTCACTTCCCACGTCTTCTGTTGGTAGGGCTCCCAATGGCGGTCAAGAGGTTATTCCTAGCAACGTTCCAATGTCGGCTCTTTATGAATTTGTGCAGCCTGTTGGGATTCCTACTTCCAGCTGGGCAAGTAGTGGTGCACCACTTGTTGGTCCTATTAACTCAATGCCAACTTTCTCAGGTGTTGCACCACTTGTTGGTCCTCTGAACACAATGCAAACTTTCTCAGGTGTCGTCTCTGACCCGCGTGTATCTGCATCAATGGTTCCACATACCAGTGGCCAGGATTATTTGAAATTACTCTTTGAACAAGAAAGACTCCGAATGATGGGACTAAACAATGTTAATTTGGCTGGAAATGGATTTCTTGAGCAGAGGTTTCAGGGTGGATTGAGTGGATTACAGTCGATGGCACATTCACCACATGTATTTGTTGAATCTGGTCATAACAATACAGGTTTCATGCATAATCAGGTGAATGCTAATGAAGAGACTATCCCATCTACTTCTGATACAATTGTACCGTCAGTAGCAGCATCTGGTGGGGTGACGATGAAACCCACTGAGGCACCTGTAGCTGTAGCTGTGTCTAAGAAGAATCCTGTTAGTCGTCCATCAAGGCCTGCTGGTCCTCCTCCTGGATTTAACCACATCACCCCAAAGCGTCATGATGATTTCATGTCATTTGAGAAGCCGCAGCACCAACAGATTGATGATTACAGTTGGCTAGATGGCTACCAGCCATCAATGGACAATGTTCACAATGCAAGAGCTACTTATCCTGATGTTTACAGTACTAGCAGTGCTTTCACCACTCCCTTCCCTTTCCCGGGGAACCAGCAGGTTTCTGGGGTGAATGCCCGAAGCGCCAATGAGAAAACATGGCAAGATTTCCACCTTTTTGACCCTGCAAAACAGAATATGGTTCAAAGCCACCAACAAATTAATCAGCAAAGTGGTCAAGTTGCTGAACAGCAGCCAACAAAACCAATCGGATCTGGCCGTTATCTCGTGTGACTGAGTAGCTTGTACCAGGATGGTTACTGGTAAACATCTTTCTTCCTATAGATTGAGAAATTGGACACTAGTCTTGCGTTTAATTTCAGTGCTTCTCCATGCCAGTCTGCTCTTGTTTTATCTTCTGCCAGAGCTAATTTAGGTTACATATCTTAAGTAGTACTCAGTTATATGTTTATTCTATGTGCCAGGAGTTGCTGAGGATCTGTTGGAGTAAGTGGCACGCTTGATACCTATTCAGTTCGGTCCCATACCTGCAGCTCTTTCATAGCGTTAAATTTCTTTTGGAGAATGGTGATCTTGGAAGCATAGCAAGTGCTGCTGTTAGGTTTGGTAAGTTTTATGCTTTCCAGCATTTCCTTGATGATAGTTCAATGGGAGTTGGTGCACAACATGAAGCTGTGTTTTAAAGTTGGACATTCCTATTTGAACTTGAAATTTTCATTGCTTTTCTTGCAAACGCAATTGATTCATTCCTGTTATGTCACCATTTTGCTATTATATATGAAACTATCATCGTAACATGTATTGCTTTATTGCAGTGTAATTATTATATAATTTGTAACTGTCTGGTGATTATTTTTAGTTGATTAAATTCTATGTTTCTGCAATTAATCACATACTGACTGTACTACATTTTTCAGAGGGTTTTTAAGCTAGTTTGTTTCGGGTACTGGCGTTCATCAAATATATTTTTGTGCTTGTAGTGCCAAATCTGCATAAGGAATACTAAACTTGCCATAACTACACCAAATAGGATTCACTTTTTTGCTGTTAAGACTGATGAATTAGTTTCTCTTGGATGAACTTTTGTTGTCTTTTGAATTTGTAAGTAAATATTATGAGCTTCCCTGCTTATGATTTCTTAACAGCTGTATGGACCCTTCACGTTGTTTGATTTGGCAATTACAGGGTGTGCCAGGTCTTCCAGGCCAGTGGAAGGGTGGAGGATGATTGATCTGTGGATGGTCTGATGGGGACGAGTTGTACGCAGAACCCTTGGATGCTCAGGCATGAGGGTTTGATCGAAGGAACTCAAATCCAGTCACTGTAGACACGCTTTTGCGCTTCAAGTCTCTCATTGGATTAACTACCTACCGTACCGTGAGAATGGACAGTGTGATGGAAACTAAAAAGCCATTTGGTGTTGGTCATGCTCATCTATGGCTACTGTGAATTAAGTTCAAGGAACAGTTAGCTTGCTGGCAAGTTGGTTCTCGAAGTATACTACTACATCTGCTTATGTTGCGTCTGTTGTGCCTGTTCGCAACAGCGTGTTAAAGTTGTCGTTTTTGTGAGGAAGTTTACTTCCATATCATTTGCTATATGTTTTGAACAATTTGTTTTGCTGTTTTGTCTGGTACCAAACTTTTGTGCAATAAACTCCTTGTTACCTTATGCAATGTCATACTGAATACCAGTGGTATTATAAGGAGCGTGTTGTGCAATTTTTGTTTCCCGTTTCCATAGTCCAATCCCTTTAGACTGGAAAAGAACTCCTGTCTATCCGATGGGATTGAATTGCATTGAGGTCTATTTGGACCTTCTAATAAAATGTGTGTGCATATGGTTTATATGTATTGTCTACCCACTTATCCCGCGTCATGATATTTTGAACTAAATTGTTGAATATATCTGTTTTTCTCGCAACTAGTATCTGTAATCAATGATGGAGAGATGGGTTGAGGCCGCCTGGCCATGGGAAGCCCGGCCCGGCCCGAAATTTCCGGGCTTGGGCCCGACCGGGCTTTTCCATGGGCCGGGCTTGGGCCTCAGATTTAGGCCCGATGGATGGGACGGGCCTGGGCTTTGCATATTTTGGTGTTTTTAGGAAGAAGCCCGGCCCGAGGCCCGATGCCCGACGGGATTTTGCACTCACGGGACGTGCCTGGGTCTGAAATATAGGCCTGACGGTCGAGTCGGGCCGGGCCTGGGATTTTTCCCGCGGGCTTTTTTAGGCCCGGCCCGAAGGCCGGCTAGTCCTGACACATGGCCAGGTATAGTTGAGGGAATGAATTCAGGTGCTAAATGAAGTCATTCGTAAAAGTCAATCTACTCTCCGCCGCCCTCCCCTATCTATGCAGCGAGCGTGACGGCTACCTAGGCCCTGTCACACTCTCTCGTCTCGCCGCCCTACCCCTTTTCCTTTCTTGGAAGGCTCAAGGCTCCCCTTTGCTAGCCTCGCCCTTTCTCGGGCTAGCGGATTCATTGCTTCTTAGCCAGTGCGGTGACGTTGCCGTGGAAGTTCGATCTGAGGCGTGCTGCTTCGGGACGCACGATGTCAGTGGTCGTGCTCGTTGTGACCATCGCTGCCTCTCCCAAGCTCAACTGTCGGCCCCGTGGTGCTCCCCCCTCGTTCAGCCCTTCCTTAACTTGTCTCCTTCAATTTTAGCTATATGGTTCCTTCCTCTTTATATTCTCCCAGCCCTGATCCTCGTTTGGATTACACCTTGTTCTATTAATCCAAAATTCAACACTCCATATTTGGTAACACCTAGCATTTGTGTGCTTGATCTATTTGTAACTTTTGAGTAAACAAATATTACTAAAACTTTATTTATAGCAATGATATTGACTATTTTTAGAATCAAATGATTTATTGCTTCTTGTTTGATTTGACACTCTTAGGCCTTCTTTGGATTGTAGGATTTTCGTAAGAATTTTGGAGTGTTTGAATCCTATGAAAATTTTCCTATGAAAGCCGTTTGGATTATAGGATTGGGGCCATCAAATTCCTGTGAAATCCATTCCTATGGCCCTAATTCCAGAGGATTCTTAACATGAGCTCAAAACTCATTTTAATTTTCGTACGAGAAGTCCAATGCAGTTTTACTCTATCTCTTTCTACTCTCTCATCAATCCTTCAAAATTCCCGTGTTCAATTCCTGTGCACCATCCAAAGGCACCTTCTGCAAAATTCATGCGTTTCAGAATCCTGTGTGAATCCACTTCACATGACATCTCAATCCTGTGTTTTTCCTATTCTTACGTTTTTAAAATCCTGCAATCCAAAAATCCTTACTTGTTGTAGAAGGATACATCGACTTTTTCTTCGATGTCACGACAAGAGGGTGAACCATGACATGTCGGGGAAATGGCCGACCAAACATAGAAGAGAGACACCTAAACAACAAGAAGTAGTGTGTGTGGAAGAACACAATAATGACAAAAGAGCTCTCAGAGGTTAATATAGATGTCCACAAGGAGCGGCTAGCTCGTCAAAGCGTCATGTCCTTTGTGAGCTAGAGGGCTCCGCCAGTGTGAGATGGGATCTTTTAAAGTTGGACATCCGTTGCTTATGGTTGTGAACAATGATGTATTTAAGTTCATTTGGTATTCCGTAAATAAACATGAAAACATATCCAATTCTTTTACACTCCCAAAAATTATTTACACAAGAAAATATGAATTGGGCTCACGAGGGAGTTTATGTTCCGGCTGTATATAACAACTAAGTTGAATTGGTGTTCCATTCGTGAAAAGAATTAGATGCCGCCTATAGAAAGAGAGTGAATTCGCGTTTTAAAACAATTACTTTTTTTACTTAAAAATATGCGGAAATTAACTCCATCATGAGACTTTTAGTCTCAAGATCCACTATGTTGAAAGCTTCATTTAAGCATCGAATTACATTCCCATTATCACCAAATGGATAGCAAGCCTCAAGAATATGCACTAGTCAGGATGCTCATCTTAAACTTACACTTCTCAACCATGATGAAAATCACCACTTAATTTATTCATTCTCTCATGTGTTATATGCATCATTTCATACAAGCCCATAAATAGATACCTAACCCACATACACTAACCAAAAAACATAGATGATGAGTTAGTTCACAAAGCACAATTGACAAATTCTTACCACGACACGAGACACTTGATCCTTGCGGTACATCATCATTTCCGCTTGAGTGCTGATCTTGTAAAATATAATTTGTTAACTTCCACTTGGTCAACCTCCAGATTTTCTTTGCTCTTCATCTTGATGATTATTGTATCTACATACGGAGGAGGCTCGAAACTAGTCGTTTTCATGTCAAAATAGCGCTTCCGGAGTCTCCAGCAAAATGGCTCAGAGATTCCGGAAGCTATAAGGCAGACACAACTAGGATGGTTGTGTCCTCAGTATCAGGCCACAAAGGCCTAGAATCTAACCAAGGGCACAGGGGAGAAACAGCAGAGGCTCCGGCTAGGGCATCACCACGCCGTTTGAGTGCCTATGATGGCGTGGATCACACGTTCGCTGGGAACCCCAAGAGGAAGGTGAAAGGATCGTATGACACCTAGGGGGGGTGAATAGGTGCTACCCAATTTTTAGTTCTTTTTCAGTTTAGGCTTGACACAAAGGTAAATTCTTTAGATATGTAACTACGGTGAATTTACCTATATGACAAGTTAACTCAAAGCAGACTACGAGATACAAGTAAAGACAAGGTAAAGAGGTAACCGAAAGTGAAGCACGTGGAGACATAGATGTAATCCCGAGTTCCTCCTTTTTAGGGGAGTACGTGTCGTTGGAGGGGTGTGAGCTTCGCCACCACAGGCTATCTCAATGACACAACAGGCTCACTCTATTATCCGATGAACCGCACCACAAAGGATTGGTTCACCTTCAACTATCGGAATCCTTCGAGGCGGAATCCGGAGCCTTTGCAACGACAATCCGGGCACACACCCCCAACTAAATTGGGGGCTCTGGTGCCTGGTTGACGGGAGAGTATTTGAGGATGATGATGATGGTGATGATGAGTACTTCCCGGCAACGGCGCCAGAAAACAGCTGGTGCCTGGTGACGGGAGAGTATTTGAGGATGATGATGATGGTGATGATGAGTACTTCCCCGGCAACGGCGCCAGAAAACAGCTTGATGGCTACGTGTTGGTGAACCCCAAGAGGAAGATTATGATGTAGACAGCAGAAGTTTTCCCTTGAGAAATCTACCCAAGGTTATCAATCCAGTAGGACTTGACGATCTATCGGAAGGTTGTTGATGTTGACTCCCCCTGGCGCTAGGGAGCTTGCACCAACGTGGAATCTGCATAGACACAAACCAGAACTTTGCCCAACACGAAACAGAGAGGTTGTCAATCTCTCCGGTCTTGCAGAAACAAAGAGTTAAACGTATGGTGTGGAAAACAGCAGGAAACACAGCAAGTAACAGGAAACAGATGATTGCAGCAAGTTGTGTAAACAGTATGAGGAAATTGGACCAGGGTCCACAGTTCACTAGTGGTGTCTCTCTCAGAACAGATAACTAGCATGTTGGGTAAACAAATTACAGCTGGGCAATTGACAAATAGAGAGGGCATAACAATGCAATACATGCCAAGATGTCTACTATGAAATCTAGTTGGGCATTACAACAAAGTACATAGACCGTTATTCCAACCGCATCTATGCCTAAATAATCCACCTGCAAGGCAGCATCCGCATCCCATTCAGTATTAAGTTGCTAACAACAGATTATTGCATGAAGTAAAGTGTGTAATGTAATCAATACAAGTGCCCTTGGACACTGCACCAATGTTTTATCCCTAGTAGCAACAGCACATCTACCATCTTAGACCCTTCTGTCACTGATCCAGATATCTAGAGACTGAACCCACTATCGAGCATAAATACCCCCTCTTGGAGTCAGAAGCATCTACTTGGCCAAAGCATCTACTAGCAACGGAGAGCATGCAAGATCAAGAGCACATAGATAAACAACTTGAATAAACATGGTATCAATATTCATCGGATCCCAGCAAACACAACATCTAGCATTACAATAAGATGATCTTGATCATGTTAGGCAGCTCACAAGATCTAAACATGGAGGCACAAGGTAGAGAGACAACCATCTAGCTACTGTTACGGACCCGTAGTCCAATGGTGGACTACTCACGCATCACTCCAGAGGCAGGCATGGTGATGTAGAGCCCTCCGGTGATGATCTCCCCTCCGGCAGGGTGCCGGGAAGAGCTTCAGAACTCCTCCGATCTGAGATTGGCGATGACGGCCGCGACGGAACTTTTCGTGGAATATGATCGACCGTAATAGGGTTTTCGCGTCGCGGAGAATATATAGGCGAAGAGGCGGCGTCGGTGGCCGAGGGGGGCCACCACGCCATAGAGGGGCGTGGGCCCACCCTGGGTCGCGCCCTAGTGTGGCGTGGCCCCCTGGTGGGTCTGCTCCGACTCCCTTTGGACTCCGTGATCTCCTCGTGATATTATTGACGATGTCTTTTGTTTCGTCTAATTCCGAGAATATTTCCTTAATAAATTTTCTGAAACCAAAAACAGCAGAAAACAGGGAACTGGCACTGTGGCATCTTGTTAATAGGTTAGTCCCAGAAAATGCATAAAAATGATATGAAGTGTAGCCAAAACATGTAGCAATTGATATAATATCAGCATGGAACATCAAAAATTATAGATACGTTTGAGACGTATCAGGCTCCCGAACAGCTACAATCTGTCACAATAGACAAGAGGTAAGATTAACAAGATGCCTAGATTTTCCCAATGGAAACCCTAGGCTCGAATCCCCCAAGTGAATGAGGGGGAAAAGTAAATCTGCTTGGTGAAGATGTAGATCTTGGCCTTCTCCTTCAATCCTCCCAAGATCAGCGAGTTTGGGTGGAGGGATTGAGAGATCTATGAGTTTTGAGCTTGCAACAATGGTGGTCAATCTTGGTCTGGTCGAGCTCACTTGAGGTAGAAGAAGGTGAGGGTATTTATACCCATGCTGGAAATAGAGCCGTTGGCGAAACAGCGGACCGGATATTCCGGGTCAAGTCATGACCGGATATTCCGGTACCTCTGGAAACATCCGGTACCAAATATCCGGTGCACTCCAGGAGCTGCGAGTTTTGGTCCCTAGCAGAATTTCCACCTTTCTTCTTCTGGACCGGATATTCCGGTAGCTCCCAAATATCCGGTTGCAAATATCCGATACCCTCCAGTACCGTTTTGCTAAAGTCCTTAGCCGTTTTTTGAGCGAACCTTGGAGACCGGATATTCCGCCCCACACTGGGACCGGAATATCCGATCCCTATTTCTGAGTAAAATGACTAGCTCTTTTCTCCTTTCTTTTGGTTGCGATGCAATGATGTTTTAACCACCTAAAACCTGCATCACTTAACATCATATCAAATAGTCACTAGTGTTGTTGCCTAACACACAAAACACAAGGGATTAAAAAATGTTCTTTCAATCTCCCCCTTTTTGGTGTTAGCTGACAACACTAGGATTTGCAAATATGGCACAACAATATATCATCAAGTTTTCAAACGAAAGAACTGAGAAGCTCCCCCTAAATGTGTGCATATAATTAAAATTGCATTGGAATACAAATGCACAACATGTAGGTTTAGAGCAACTCCAAGAAGTATGGAAACATGATATATAAGAGAACACAAGAGACATATCAATAAGTAGGTTGAGATTTTGAAAGTGAAATCATACCTTGTGCACAAGAATGTAGAGGTAACCATTGCACAATAATATATGTCTCAACCATAGATAATAAGAAATCCATATGTCTCACACAACTTAAACAAATTGTTCCACACAAATAGCAAAGCAAGCAAATAAGTTCAACAAGGAAGATAAATGGACACAAGCCGAATAGAAATGATAAACGCATATGCTTATGCCCGAACCCATGCAAATCCCACTTTGGCATATATAGAACTACTTCTCTCCCTTTGGCATCGAAACGCCAAAAAGGAAAAGAGCGATGCTATGGCCCAAGTAGATCACTCCTCGGAAGCCTCAGAAGCCTCGGACTCGTAGGACTCTTCACCATTTCCATCCTCATTATCTTCATATTCAGCTTCAGATTCTTCTTCTTCCTCGTCACGAGCAGTAGCACAAGTGTAAGCAGGACGGGAAGGAGTTGTTGGAGCTGACTCAAGAAGATGCTTCTCCATTTGAACCCACGGAGTCTGAGCACCGGCATTCCAGCTTTCATAAGATAGAGGGTCTGCCACGGGCAGGTCACTGGGTAAGCTAGGAAGCCTGGAGAAGATACGCTGCCTCTCACAATAGGCATCATACTGGCCATGTCGAATATCAACATTCATGCACAGAATATGCTTCTGGAACCAGTTGAGCTTCTTAATCTGAGGTGCAAAGGAAGGGGCAGTTGCCTGACGGGTTGCACCACTAGAGCATGCATCTCTCATGAAAGAATCACTGTCACGGGCAGGAGCAGCAGCAGGTTTAACCTTCTTGTTATAGATTTTCTTGTAGTGGTGAGATTCCAAGACCCCTTGATTGAAATTTTGGTTCTTCATGGTATCCTTGATGAGCAGCATAATGTAGGGGGCATAAGGAATGGTGTACCCACCTACCATGGCATCATACATCTCATGGAAAATATAATCCATGACATCCACCTTGAAGTCACGGTCCGGTTCTTCATTCTCAATGCATTCCTGAGCAAGGCATAGTAGATTGACAAGGGGACTGGTAATGGCATCGTTACCTCTACTTGGAGCAATGTTGGACCTGAAGATGCGTACAAGCTGGTCATAAAATGGGAGGAGGCCCTCAATCTTTCCAATGATTCCATCGGGGCCATACATGTCCCTCATGGCCATGTTCTTGTTGGGCTTCTCAACTGAGTGCATACGATGGCCAAGAGGGGGGTGGCCGCGGTAAGAGTACCCAAGAATAGTGGCAAACTTCCTGAAGTTGGACTGACACTGTGTTGTTCCTGTCATCCACTTGATGGTCTTGACAATGTCAGTCTCTATCACAAGAGTAGAGAAGAACTGCAACACTAGAGGCACACTGAAATCACACTGTTTCTCCATGAGAGGAACTAGTCAAAATTGTTCAACCACATGTGTAGCTTGAGCATAACTGTTCTTGTCCTTGAGAGCCTGCAGCTTGATGGGAAGCATTGGATGAATAGGATTCTTGTGAGTGAGATAGATGTCCTTGTAAATATAGAGCTGCTCCATGCACCAAAACTTGTTATCTTCAATCTCAGTATCTCTTTCCATATTGACATACCAATCTTGCTGTCGAATCTTGGCAAAGTCAATGCTGTTCATATCCTTATAATTTTGCCTTTGTTCCTTCCCTTTTCTATTCTTAGAGGCTGCGGAGGATGGAGGCTTGGAAGCGGTCTTCTTCATGGCTGGGGCCTTTTCTTTGCTCACTGCAGTCCTCTTGCGTTCATACATCTTCGTTGGAGCGTTACTCGAACCACCTGTGATGAATAGCAATAGATGGATAGCATAGATATGCACACACAAGTCACGGTGCAAGGAAAAGTACCAAGTATAGTAGGAAAGCAGCCATGAGTGAATACTACTTAGTACTAGGCAAATCAAGGCATTTCTGAACGAAACTAGGAGAACCAGAATATCCGGTCAAGCCAGAATCGGAATATCCGGTCCGAATTTTTCAGAAATATTTCGATTCAAATCCTTGGTCTAAAAGTAGATCGACTTAATGGAATGCTATCCTAGTGTACCTAGTATGCAGGGAATACCAATGGGAACTACTACCCTCAAGGAATCAGCACAAATAACTTCATATAAGACACTAGGTGAAGAACACCTAGGGTTTGAGAAATAGGAAGTTACCCTCATCCATTGAGGAAAAAGCTTGGAGGGAGGAGCACCAAATCCGGACAAGGGCTGGAGTTGGGGACGGTAGGAGTCGCCGGGGCGGCGCGGGGACAGCAAGCGGCGGCGCTGGAGGAGAGAGGAGGTCGGGGTGGAAAAAAGACTCGAGTGAGTCCTTCTCCCCGACGCTCCTACGTTTAAGCGCGACAAACCGCCCGACCGGATATTCCAGTCCTGACTTGGATCAGATATTCCGGTCTGACCGGATATTCCGACTGAGTCTTGGACCGGATATTCCGGCCAACAGAAATTTTGGCCTGCTGAATCCTTTCTCCTTAGTTTCAAAACAAGACTTGTGTGCATAAGATAGAAATGTTTTTAGGTAAAATAGGCTTGGGATTAAGAGTGCCAAACTGATATTGGTACTTCACACTCATACTTGCAAGAATCAAACAATAAAATGCCAAGATTGAGTGTGTTTTCCATAAAACGAAGGATATGCATCAAACTCCAAAAGATTTTCAACTAAGACCTAAATAAGAACCAACTCTTCACTAAGAGGGCGGTGGCCTAGGCCACCATGTTTGAGTTTTATGGCGTGACACAGTGAAGATATATCTTGGATGCACAACCAATACTCGTCAATTAAGCTGGCAATTTCATCAAATGAAAGTAGAGATGCAAATGAGTTCTTACTATCGGCATAATGGGGGGAGGGATAGTCCAATGGATTAGGACCGCACTCCCCCTATGTCCATGCCTACACCTAAACCAAATAGATAGTCAAAATATAGGTGTGTATGCAATAATCAAGTCAAGCTCCTTGCATCAATGATATTTAACCCATTCCTCAAATAGCAGAATCTTGCTTCATCAAGTGGCTTCGTGAATAGGGCTTATTACTTCAGTGCCCTGGTTCGCTCAGTTTCCTCGTCTGTGCCATACTCGCATAGTTTTCCTCGTCTGTGCCCTACCTGGCTCTTTCGAGGCCCGCGGACGGCCAAACACGCCGTTTCCGTCTGGTCAATCCCCTTTGACCATCACTTGGCTTGACTAGTGGGGTCGGCCTGGGGCAGCTCATTCGGAATCTCCTCCTTCTGACTAGTGGGGTTGGCTAGGGCAGCTCATTTTGAATCGCCTCCTTCCGACTAGTGGGGTCGGCTAGGGCAGCTCATTTTGGTCAATCCCCTTTGACCGTCACTACGCTGACAGGTGGGATCTTGACTCGTGGGGTCGGCTAGGGTTCCCTCGCCCACCGCCCACCGCGGCTAGAATAAAAGGGGGCCCTACCCCTGCAATGGAAGAAAACCGCATTCTTTCTCTCTCTCTCTCCCTCCCTACCTCGAAAATGTGATGGAGCCCGCCCACGCCGGAGAGCCCCTACTCACCGCTGTCGGACTCAGAGCTCTACTCGCCTGGTTGCCTGCACGACATGCAGGAGCAGGAGCGGGAGGAGGGCGAGAGGCGGAGAACCTTTTCCGCAAGCAGCAAGGGCTCTCCCCCCGCGCGAGAAGAAGGAGAAACCTTACGAAGTGGCGCGTGGAGATCTTCCGCCGCAGTCCCCAGTCTACGAGTACGGGGCGTCGGAGTCCTCGGACGAGCCCTACTCGGACGAGGAGCACGGGCCTGCTGTCGTGGACCAATCGCCCGCGGCCGTCGTCATCGAGCCCATTGCGCCATTACCGAGGCCAATGTTGTCATCGAGGACATCTCTGGCGACGAGAACTCAGACGACATGGACTCGTACGAGGGGGACGACGAGGAGGACGATGAGGACGACGACGAGGACGACTCCGACGACTTCGATGACTCCGACGCCTCTGAAGTCACCATCAGTCCCCGCAGCACCCATGAAGAAGAAGAAGAAGTAGTAGTAGCTGCAGTATTAGTTCATGTTTTAGGGTTTAAATCATTTGTTTCTATGTAGTAAATCTTTTATTATGATCGTTTATCTTCTTTAACTAACGCATTTACACCGTGATTGGACGTGACGGGTAGGCTAGCCTAGGCTAGCGGTGAGGCAGAAGTTCTGCGACGCCTTCAATGGCCATGTCCATCCGTGCACGCTACATAGACGCAGGGTGGACTACGTCATGCCATTGCCACGGCATGCCACACATGCAATCAATGTGCACGCAGTGGAAGGCTCTCAGATGTGTCTCATCCTCATCGTACTACTCGTAAAGAGAAATATATCTAAAATTGATCTGCTTCGGATTCTGAATGTACTTTCCTTTCACACAAGTAGATAAACATGAACGGATACGTGCCGCTCGTCTCGTTCTACTCGTTCTGCCATATGGTCAATGTAGACATAAATGATCGAACGGATTACGCCGACTAGCGCAAGCGATAGAGCTGTAACGCAGCAATCTTAGGGAGACTAGCAAAATGCCCCTGCGTTGCAACGGGTTTAAAATAAATTAAACATATTAGGTTTGAAGTAAACTCTGATTTTGATTGTATCATCGTTTTAGAATTATGTTGCTTTCTCCCAGATTTCAGTTCTCTTACACGTCCAATTGTACAACAATCTTCGCAAAGGTAAAACCGTAAAACAAATAGTCACAACTTAGTTTTCTAATCTTCTTAGTATATACATCATGGTGTATCCAAAAGTCAGCTTAAGATATAGTTCATGGTCTCTTCTTCTACAAACCTGCTCACTTAAATTCTTGAACATGCTAATGATAAAAAAAACATGACTCTTTGCATCATCTACATACATGGTGTATCACTTAATAACATAACAATTTGCAAATATCAGTACACATGATAAAGTAAAACATTAAATGCAGATTAAATTTCGCATTTCATGATATGTGAAGCAAGCATTAGATTGCGTGCCTGCATACTAAGAAGTAGAACATAAAACAGATGCCAATGCTGACTAAAAACATTTTATAACAGCAGGAGTCTATTTAGAAACTCGGGCAAGGCTCCAAATCAAATTACTATATCAAGATGTTATTTGCAAAAAAATAGAAAAGAAATAGCCAGATTACTAAATATTGAGGGGCTTCTAGAGGTAGCCCATCGCAGCAACCAATATATGGTCGCATGATTCTCAATAGATGATAGTATGTCAGTGTGGAAAATGGTTAATTTAAAATGGAACCATCAGGTGCTCCCTTGGATTGGATGTTTGCTTCAGATAAATGCAAAATATAAGACCACCAAATTGGATTAAAATGGTGAGAGAGTTCTCTAATGAAACTATTGAACAACTTCTGGAGTAACATACTAATCACTAAGCTGCCTTTCAAACTAAATCACAGTGGCATGCAGGTGACACAGCTGACATAACCGAATTGTTACCTTTGAAACTAATTCATTTCTACTACAGTCTAGATAGCTGAATTTAAACATGAATAGGGTGGAACTTCTGAAATACTTAGTAAATGCAGCCTCGTTGATTCCATCTTGGATGCATGGATGGTTAATTTGAGTGTGCCAAATGTGGCTGGGAATTTCATCAGCCAACGCAATATTATTTGTATATCGGGTTAACACCTATGGGCAGGTAGCTGCTGTCAGCAAATTCAGAGAGAGGCAGCAATACATGACGAGCAGGTGGTCTGGACCAACCTGGGCGCCGCCGGGCCTTGGTGCCGGAGCTGCTGTTGGCCCTCATGTAGCTAGACACAGGGGTCGGTGCCGGGGACGACATGGTCGCGCCGCCTCTGTTCCTCGGAAAGAGGTGCCAGCGCGAGAGACGGAGCGGTAGAGGCCGGCGACGCCCGCACGCGAGGAAGAGGCCAGGGATTTGGCGTTGATTTGTCACGTTTTGAGAGCATATGCTGCGGGGAGCTCCACCCCTCCTCTCCCTTTGGATTCTCTTGAGACGCCACTGTCGTCGTATCGGCATCTTGGATAGGAGACGGGGTCCTGCTAGCCGAGGGTGAACGTAGGGCAAGAAGGTGGACGTCGTCAAGGTCGGGATTGTACACGGCGGTTTACCCAGCTTCAGGCACCACGGCGGTGGCGGTGCCCTACGTGCTGCTATAACTCACTATAAGGCAATATCGCCGTGAACAGGTTACAATGAGTTGGATGTATGAGTATGATTGGTTGTGCCCTAAAGGCGTCCCGAGGTCCAGCTTATATAGGCGGCTGGACCTAGGGTTACAAGGTGATTACGTATCCAGCAAGTATACGGAGTCCTAAACCTAGCCGGCAAGTATGCCGCCTTCCGTCTTGGTCTTGGTGGCTTCATGGGCTTCAGTCTTGGGCCTCCTCCTTGCCGGCATCCGCCTTCCTTGGTCGTCAGCTATCTGGGCCGCCCGGTAGGCAAAGCCTTCACCACCACTGCGGGCCACCCTGGACTAGCCGGATTGATCCATGCTGGTGATACCCCTAGTAGGTATATCCCCAACATTAGCCCCTGGGAGGGTTCGAGTTCTTCAGGCGCCGTCTTCTTTGTCGGCAACGTCCGCCTTGTCTTGTAAGCGTCTGAAGAGCTTGAAGCATTCCAAAGTTGAAAGTAAGCGGCGGTCCGCCTAAAGTAGTCGGACAATTTGCCGCCATCATGGGAAAGACGGCCTGACCATTGTCAGGAATCTTCCTGGCACCAGTCTTGTCAATTGACTGGACCTGTCAAATGTTGACGGATGACGCCATGCAGTCCACGACAGTTTGGACTTGGGCATGCGTCATGATGGTTTCTCCACTACGCACAGAAATCGGAGCGAGGCCGCAGACACCGTTGCCACGACGTGCAAATCGTGGGCACGTGGCGGAAATCTCGCGTCCCCCAATCTCGGCACGGATCTTGGCGCGTGGGGATAAATACCCCAAAGGGCACATCGATGCACTTCTTCTCATTCGCACCCACCGTGGCCTCCTCACCTTCCCGAGCTCATCTCCTCCCGTACTCAACTCCGGCGAGCAGCGCATCTCCCCCAAATGGCGAGCACTCAGCAGGATGCGGCGGCGACGGCGGCACTGGCTGCGGCTTCTCGACCCCCGCCGGATCTGGATCTGTCCCAGCGGCGGCGGCGGTGCCCGTAGGTGCATCGATGACCTCTCCCGTGGCCACCGTGGCCACGGGCGGGGTTTCTACTTCTTCCCCAGCTCCGGCGGCGCCTGCAACCGCCGCTCCAACCTTTCCCCTCCCATCCCTCGCGGCGACCAGCTCAGAGGCTGCGGCGGAATCTGCCGCCGACGAGGATGACGACGTCGAGGAAGAGGAAGAGGCTGGAGACCTGGGTTCCAGGTACTGGCTGCCGTCAGTTATGACGTCAGCATATCTGAAGGAGCTGGAGGAAGGCGGATACATTCCGCCAAAGACGGAATGCTCCTGGAGGGTTCCAGGCGACGAGGCGGTGCCTGACCCCCAAGACGGCGAGCGCGTCATGTTGGCGTCGCATAGCCTTCGCGGTATGTCTCTGCCGCTTTCCGCCTTCTTCTTGGCGGTGCTTAGTTTTTATGGGCTGCAGCCACACAACATAGCGCCCAATAGTATTCTAGTGCTAGCCGGCTTCCAGGCTTTGTGCGAAGGGTACTTAGGCATAGCTGCGTCCATAGAGCTGTTTAAGTACTGCTTCCTGTGCCGCCGGCAAACCATACCAGGCGGCCACCTAGCAACCTGCGGTAGTGTCACGTTCAACTGCCGCCAACCCGACTGGTACCCAAAATACCATACATCGAGTCGGTGAAGCACTGGACCAGCACTTTCTTCTACTGCAAGGACATCCCGACACCTGGCAGCACACAAGGGATGCCAGCCTTCGTCAACGGTCCGCCAACCCACAAGGCTTGCTGGACGGCAAAGGTGCCGCTCAGCAGCTTGTCGGCGGAACTTCGATTGCCGTTAGGCGGATCGAGTTCTTGACGAAGACGATGTTGGCTCCACGACTTGACGGAGTTGACACCGTCATCTGCTGGGTGTCGAGGAAGATTATGCCACTCCGCCATCGCCCACTGAAGATGTGCGAGTACAAGGCGGATGACGCCGGCAACAGCACCCTTGATCAGGATGCCTTAGAATACCGGCTTAGAGAGCTTATCAAGCCTCTGTCGGTGAAGGCGGCTGAAGGCGTCGCCATGTTCACCATGACAACCCAGCCCCAGCGGTAAGTCAAAGCTACTTTGTTATTTCACTAACATCCTTGCCCACTAGGTACTGATTAATATTGTCTTGTTTCCTTTTCAGCTGCAAACCTTGGGGAGGAAGAGTTGGCTCCAAACTGGTACGACAGGTGCCAGCAAATCGAAGAAGCGCAAGCTGAGCTCCTCCACCAAGGATTTGGAGAAGAGGAAGAAGGCGGCCACCTCTGTCGATGCAGAGGATGAGACCGTGGGGAATGTCCCTTCAAGCGGTAGCAAACTTTGGCTTTCCCTGACTTATTTTTGATATATTTGTGCTGACAAACTTGCATGTTTCTGCTTACAGAGGCAAGCCTGCCATGCCCAAGCTCCGCTCCAACTTGAAGATTGCTGCCGGCAGGGGCAAGCCACCACGTTCTTCTCCAGCTGCTGCGCCGACAACGCCCACAGTTGGCGTTCCCGTGGTTGTATGCCAGGGAACGTACACAGCTGCGGTACCGCAGAGGCGGCTACGGAGAAGATGGCGGGCAAGAAATCAGTTGCCGGCATCACTTTTTCCAAGACGGCTGAAGCTTCGGCTAGTGATGCCGCTCGATTTATTGCCATGAAGCAGGAGATGGATGACCAGATGGCGGCCGAACAAGGCGGATCGTCCTCCCATCCTGGCTCCCAATCTGGCAAAGGGTTGCAAGACCCCCGGCAAACACTGAAGACCATGCGTGACGGTACCCGCAACTGGTACGCACATGGACGAACTCCACGACACCCTGCACGGACAACTTGAGGTAAAATAGCCTATGGTCCCAGCCCCCGAGCACTTTGGCGGCTGAAAAATTTAGCCGGCAAAGTGGTCTCGTTGACTAAATAGTGCTAACCATAATGTTGTTTTCGTGCATGCAGGCCGTTCTTGCTTCCAATCTTGAGCTATTTCGTGCTCAAGAGAAGAAGAAGGAATGCAGGAACTGCAGCAGGACGTGGAGTTGAAGAACGCCCAAATTGCGAGCTTGGAAGAAGCTCGCAAGAAGGATGAAGGTGACAAAGCTTTCTTTGCCTTCTTTTCGTCCGACTTCTTTTCCTTTTCCGACAAGTATTTTAGTCGTCTTTTCTTTTTATTTGTAGAATTACTAAACACTGCGCAAGATATTCTCAAGAACTCCACTGACATGCAAGCTTTGATGAACGAAGCTGCAGATCTTGCCGGGCTGGTGACCAAGCTGAAGGCGGATCACGCCAAGGAGCTGGATGAGCGTGCGTTGGCCATGCTGCCGAAGTTAGCAAGTTGACTGGACAACTTGAGGCCATGAGCAACAACCTTGACCAGGTGAACAAGAACGCCAAGGAGCAGCAGGACCAACTGTCAAAGGCGGTCCAGCTAGCCAAGAAACGCTTGAGAACCATCTGGATGAGGTCAACGCCATCCACGACCATGTCTTGGGTATGCCTCCAGTCCTTCATTTTGTCACCTTGCTTTCTTGAAACTTGAAGCTGCAGTGTGTAACTTTGTGTTTGTGCAGTGCCGGCTAGCTTGGGAGATGACCTGGCTACAACGCCGCGCCTTGCCGATCTTGAAAGTTGGCGAAATCGTCAACCAGATTGTCGGCGCAGGCAAAGCATTTGCCGCCAAGTTCTACCCTGGGGAAGACGGCGATCCCGTCATCTTCGATGCTCTGCCGGACCTGCTGGAGAAGGCGGCAGCTGAACACGACACACGCTACGCTCAGCAGCACGAGGTGGCCAAGTTGGCATTGGCAATGACGGCGGCGTGGTACCCGGAGGCTGATATTCATCAAGTCACCGAGTACTTCCCCACCGAAGACGAAAACAACCAAGCCATCGTGATGCAGGACGTGCTGCGGTCTGTTCGCGGCTATGCGACCCGGGTTGCCAACATGGTTGACATCCGCAAGTTCTACAAGGAACACCCGGACCCGCATGTTGCCGTAGCGATCCCTCCTTGGCGGATCCTGAAGCTTCCCGAGGCGAAGAAGGCGAAGCCGGAGCCGACAAGCGCAGCCCCAAGGATGGCGGAGCCAGCCCCAAGAATGCCGGCGTCAGCCCCCAGGATCTCTCCACCAGCTCTACCAAGGCGGCAATCCCTTAGACTCCTCCTGCAAAGGCAGCACAAAACACTGCGTTAATCTGTTAACGCATAAAACTTTATTTTGGGTTGTAAATATTTATGGGCCAACTTTTATGCTACACTTGGCGGTAGGCTTACTTAAGTGGCCCGCCTTAATATGTATCTCGCCTGCATGTTTAGCTTTTTCATATGTTGGCGGAACCTCATCTTAGTTACTTTAGCTGAGCCAACCAGGTGCAATACCAACTAATTTAGACTCAGAGACCAAAGCCAGCATGTTGGTGCCAACGACATACTACTAGGCGACCCACACACAAACAGACAGATAAGCATATTAGGCGGTGCAAAGATTGTTTGCGTTTTTAGCCGGCAGACGGCAAATGTCAAAAAGTTTGGACCTTAGCACGGAGCAAAACTTATTTTGTTTGGTAACTTTTATGACAACAGATATATGATTGCGAGAAAAGACAAAAGATGGCATGATCCCAAAACTGAATGAGCAAACCACAGACTTTTATTTCATAATCATATAGTACTTATTACAATGTGGAAATTGCTAAGTGTAAAAAGGACGTAGCTGCTCAATGTTCCAGGGTCGCTTGGTTTCTTCGTACTTGTCGTCAACCTTCCTTTTGCGCTTGCGACCTCGCTTCTTCTTGTATCCGTCACGTGTCGACCAAGTAATAAGAACCATTGAGCAACACCTTACTGACCACAAAAGGTCCTTCCCAAGGCGGGGATAACTTATGCAAGCCCTTTCTATCTTGGATTAGGCGGAGAACCAGGTCACCACTCTAAAACTTCGTTGCCTCACCCTTCTGCTGTGATAACGCCTCAAACTTTGCTGATAGATGGCGGATCGCGCAAGGGCAACATCTCGTTCTTCATCAAGTAGGTCAAGGCCATCCTGTCTTGCATCTTCTGCGTCTCCTGGACGTAGGCTTGATTCTGGGAGAATCGTACATCATGTCGGTTGGCAACACTGCTTCTGCGCCATAGACTAAGAAGAAAGGAGTAAACTTGGTTGATCTGTTTGGAGTTGTGCGTAAACTCCAAAGGACAGACTGCAATTCATCCACCCAAGCCCCAGCCGCTCTGTGCAATGGTACTTCGAGACGTGGTTTGATTCCTTGTAGACTAAACCATTTGTACGCTCTACTTGACCGTTTGCCTGCGGATGCGCTACTGAGGCTAGATCTAGGCGGATACCATGCTTATAACAGTATTCCTCGACTTCGCCTTGCGACAAGTTAGTGCCATTGTCGGTGATAATGCTATGAGGCACCCCGAACCGAGAGATTATTCCCCACAGAAAGTTTGCGGCTGTGGCGCCGTCTAGCTTTTTGATAGGCTTAGCTTCAACCCATTTGGTAAACTTGTCTACAGCCACAAGTAAATGTGTGTAGCCACCAGGCGCCGTTTTAAACGGACCAACCATGTCCAAGCCCCAGACTGCGAAAGGCCATGTGATGGGTATTGTTTTAAGCTCTTGAGCCGGCATGTGTGATTGTCTGGCATAAAGTTGGCAGCCCCTGCATCTTTTAACAATGTCTTCTGCATCTTGCTTGGCTGTCAACCAATAGAAACCTTGTCGGAAGGCTTTTGAAACAAGGGCGCGTGAGGAAGCATGATGTCCACATACGCCGGCATGTATCTCATCCAACAGTTCTCTGCCTTCTTCGGGCGAAATGCAGCGTTGGTAAACACCAGTGGTGCTACGCTTGTACAATTCACCTTTGATTATTGTAAATGCCTTGGCTCTTCTTATTATTTGCCTTTTCAAAACCTCATCATCCGGTAACTCCTGATTGATCAGGAAGTCCAAATATGGCGTCGTCCAATCCGGCTTTACCAAGTAGACGGCATAGCTAGCACTATCAACTGGTTCTGCCGATTCTGGGTCAAGGAGGTCTGCTCCTTTAATTGACGGCTTGTGTAGGTGTTCCAGGAAAACATCTTTTGGTACCTTTTTGCGTTCAGACCCATTCTGGCAAGTGTATCTGCCGCCTCATTTTGAGCTCTTGGGATGTGGCGGACCTCGTAGCCTAGAAAACACTTGGCGAATTCGTCAACGGTAGCTCGATATGCCGCCATTGTTTCGCTCTTTGTGTCCCAAGTACCACGTATCTGTTGCGCCACCAAATCTGAATCTCCGTAGCAGAGGACACGCTGGACGCCAAGTTCCTTGGCAATGTGTAAACCATGAAGGAGAGCTTCGTATTCAGCAACATTATTAGTTGCCTTGAAGTGAATTTGTAACACATAACTAAGCTTGTCTCCTTGAGGGTTTCTTAAAACAATGCCAGCCCCCGAGCCCTGAGCATTTTTGATCCATCAAAGTGCATGATCCAGTATGCATCTTCAGGGAGAGGTACTTCGTCCATGGCCTCCGTCCAATCAGCTACAAATCTGCTAAGGCTTGAGACTTAATGGCCGTTCTGGGCTTATACAGATGTCGAAGGCGGCAAGTTCAATGCCCCATTTGGCAACGCGGCCTGTTGCATCTGTATTATTGATGATATCCCCCAGAGGTGCCTTGCTCACCACGTTATTGAATGTTCCTGGAAGTAGTGCCTTAACTTCCTGGCGGCGTAAAAACACCGTAGACCAATTTCTGGTAATGCGGATAACGCTGTTTTGAGGCGGAAAATACTTCACTGATGAAGTAAACCGGACGTTGTTCCGGCAAGTCTGAAATTTCCGTCTTGCGTTCCACAACCAGTACCACGCTAACAACCAAGTTAGTTGCGGCAATATAGAGCAGCATTGGTTCCTGCGAACGAGGAGCTGCCAAAATTGGAGCAGACGTTAACGCGTCCTTGAGTTGCTGCAAGGCGGCGTCTGCTTCGTCTGTCCACTCGAAGTTGTCGGATTTCTTCAGAAGCCGGTAGAGAGGCAGTGCCTTCTCACCAAGACGGCTAATGAAACGACTGACGGCAGCCGCCGAGCCGGCAAGTCGCTGCACGTCCTTCAGGTCCTTGGGCCTGGATATGTTGAGGATCGCTTTGATTTTTTCTGGATTCACTCTATCCCTCGTTCGGAAACGATAAAGCCAAGCAATTTGCCGGCAGGAACCCCGAAGACGCATTTTTTCGGGTTGAGTTTCATCCTATATACCCGGAGGCTATCAAAGGTTTCTCTCAAATCGTCAAGCAAATCTGCCTTCTTTCTTGACATGACGGCAATGTCGTCAACATAGACGTGAACATTGCGGCCAATTTGCTCGTGAAGGCATCTTTGCATACACCGCTGATACGTTGCGCCGGCATTTTTTAGACCGAAGGGCATCGTGATGTAGCAGAAGGTCCCATAGGGTAGTGAACGCTGTTTTGATTTGGTCGGATTCTCGCATTTTGATTTGGTGGTACCCGGAGTACGCATCCAAAAAGCACAGCAGCTCGGAGCCGGCTGTGGAGTCTATGACCTGATCTATACGAGGCAAAGCAAAGTGGTCCTTAGGACAGCACTTGTTCAAACCGGTATAATCAATGCACATTCTCATTTCCTTATTAGGTTTTGGAACCATTACAGGATTTGCCAACCAATCAGTGTGTACTACCTCCCTAATGAACTTGGCTTCTTGCAACTTGATGATCTCCTTCCCTATTGCTGTCCGCTTCTTCTCACCGTAGCGTCTTATTCCTTGCTTCACTGGTTTGGCTCCTTCGTAGACGTTAAGAGAGTGCTCGGCAAGTTCCCTCGGGACACCTGGCATGTCGCTGATGACCATGCAAAGATGTCCTGATTCTCACGGAGGAACCTGACGAGCGCGCTTTCCTATTTGTCGTCCAAGCCAGCCCCTATGGTGACTTGCTTGGAGCTGTCACCTGGGACCAGATCCGCCTTCTTTGTGTCTTCGGACGCCTTGAAAGTGTTCTTTTGCTCAGCGGTCTTTACATGCTCCGGCAACTGTGATGTATCGAGCTCTTTCTTCAACATGGCTAACTCCTCTGCGTGGAGGACTGCCTCAGCGAAGGCGGCGTTGCCACGCTCACACTCCTTTGCTTTCTTGAAGTTGCCACTGATGGTAATTGTACCATTGGGTCCCGGCATCTTCAGCTTGCTGTATATGTAACACGGGCGAGCCATGAATTTGGCGAAAGCTGGCCGTCCAAAAATGGCGTGGTAGGCACTTTTGAAGGGGACTACTTCGAACCTGAGATACTCCGAGCGGTAGTTTGTCTCAGGCCCAAAAGTAACCTCCAATCTGATGCTTCCCATTGACTTGGCTTGCTTTCCCGGAACAATGCCATGAAACTTGACTTGCTATAGTCAAGCTGGCTTTCCGACAAGTTCATGCGCTTCAGAGTGTCCGCGTAGATGATGTTGAGGCTGCTGCCGCCATCCATCAACACCTTGGTGAGCCTGAAGTTATCGACAATTGGGTCGACGACAAGGGCGTATTTGCCGGGGTGAGGAACGTGATCTGGATGATCATCTCTATCCCAAGTTATTGGCTCCTCTGACCAGTCTAGATACTGGGGAACGTCTGGTACTGTGGCGTTTAGCTCGCGCATCTCCGCCTTTTCTTCTTTTGCCGAAGGAGTGCCCAGGAAGCACACCAATTGGCCATGTACCTTGGGATATTTCCTTTCTTTGCGCATCAGCTTGGGTTCCTCATCCTCGACATGGACATGCCCCATCATCATCTTCCTTCTTTGTCTTCTCAGCCTTTTTGCTCTTTTTTGATTTCCAGCCAACCTCGGGGTCCTTCTTGAAGTCCTCCATGAACCGGCATTCCCCTAATGTGTGGTTGACTTTGCCTAAGGACGCGTGGATTGGGCAGGGCAAGGCTTTCGCCTGATCGTATGTCAGGCGCTGCTTGCTGGAGCCGCCATCTTTACCCTTTCCTTTCCACTTGCGGTTGCCGCCTTTGCCTTCGAAGGCGGCGGCGACCTCGTTTGATGGTCCGGCTTTGTCATCCTGGGGAGCCTTGCGTTTGTGACTTGCTCGCCTGTTTGGCGCCATATCATGTGCGCCATCTCCATCGCGTGCATCATCATCCGCCTGTGCGTACATGGCTGCTACTTCGAGCATGACTCCGAGATCCTTGACTTGCATGCGTACGAGCTTATGTCTGAGACTTGAGCCCTTCAGGAGGCCTGTGGTGAAGGCATGGATTGCTTGATTGTCGTCTACGTTCTCGCAGCTTGCCTTTGTTTGAATCCACCTTGCCAAGAAGCTTGTAGCTGTTTCATCTGGCTTTTGCACGCAACGAACCAAATCTGTGTATGTATTGGGTCGCTTGTACGTGCCTTGGAAGTGCTGCGTGAACACCTTTTCCATGTCATGCCAACTATGAATGCTTTTCTCCGGCAAGTTTTCGATCCAGCTTCGGGCTGTCCCCTCCAGCATGAGGGGAAGGAAGCGTGCAGCGACGAGGCCATTGCCTCCGGCAATTTCAACTGCCAGCGCGTAGTCCGACAACCATGAGTTTGGCTTGTCCGCTCCATTGTACCTTTGATGAGTTTTTGACACTGATGTCATGTCTCTGGGTACTTGAACGTTGCGGATGGCTGGGCCAAAGCACTCAGGTCCTAGATAGGCATCTTGCTTTCCAGCCTTGATGTCATTGAGACGATGTCTCGCGTCTTGCGGACTGAGCTGTTTGCCAGATCTATGCATGAGGCTCGTCCTGCGCTGCCCGGCTGTGCCTAGGCTCATTGTTGTGTCCCCGGCTTCCGCCTTCGTGCCTGGGCACTGGTGGTGGGGACTGTGTGCGGTCCCTGCTTCTTCTTGGCGGCGGGGCATCGTCGCGGTTGCCGCCACTCCTTGGCGGCTGCTTGCTGCCCCTGCTTCCGCCTTCATCCCGCCTAGGCGGTGGAGGTGAGGCCTTGCGCCTGTTGCCGGTCCTGGATGCCTCGTCACGCTGCCTTTGGAGGTGGTGATTTGCGTGGGTCTTTCTCCTTGTCCTTCCCTTTTCCGTGGCTACTGGAGCCGGACGGATCTTCTGGGTTGCCACCGGCCGCAGCTTTGCAAGCGTTGGATTTTGATTCCAACTTTCCTCCCCTTGCGTCCGCCATGTCGGCGCGAGAATCAGCACGGGCCTGCTGCTCTAGAGCTTTGTGAGCAAGGATCGATGCGTAGTAGATCTTCTCGTCCTTGTCATAGTCATCATTGTTGAGGATGTCCAAGGCGGCTGCAGTGTTGAGGACAGGGTTGCGAGGATGACGTCCCCGTTCTTGTCCTTACGCTGCGGCGCTGTAGCCCACTCGAAACCAAGCTTTTGGGCAGGGGATTTGAAGGTGTCATGATCCCTGCCTTTCCTACCTTTCTTCTCCGCCACTTGTCCTGCCGGCTTGGGCAATGGGGTGGTGGTGAAAAGATTGCGCTTGGGGTCGCACTTGGCAGTTATCTTGGCGTTTTCCTCCTTGGCTTCGTCGAGGAGGCTCTGGACCTCTGCTTGCTTGCTTTTGAGGTACTCAGTTTGCTCCACCAAGGTGTTCCGAAGTTTCTCCAAATCAGCCGGATTGGTTTTGTCGTTTACCGGCGTGTGAAGAACTTCCGCCAGAGCCGCCATGCTTCCTATCTTGCTGGGCTCGCCCTTCTCCAGAATTTTCTTCTTTGGAGCCCCAGGAGGCTCTGGAAACTGTGGATCGGTTGCCGGGGTCCCCAGGTTGGCGGCGTCAGTTGCCGCCTTCTCTGAGGCTGCACCGGTGACATCCGCCACAAAAACCTGCTGCATGTTGACGGAAGAGCCCGTAGCCGCCTCAGATGGCGGAGGATCAGGTGTAACAAAACACTGCTTGACCCGTTGCTCAAACATGCTGGCAGAATCTTCTTCGGAATCAGAATCTACGTTGACGTGAACGGTAGATCTGGATCCGGCATCCGACATCGCATCATCCTGGAGTGCAGGAAGAATAGATTCGGGATCTTGACTGTTGGGCTGGGAGTCTGATCCCAGTCCCGTCATGCCGACAAAGTGTAGATCTGAATCTGCGGACTCCTCAGAGGAGGCAAACTCAGATCCGTCTTGATTGTAGGGCGGGTGGGATGGCGAATAAATTCGCGGCAACCCATACGCCTCAGAAGTGTAGCCGATGAACACATCGACGCCGCCAAACGGCACAACTCCGCATCCGACAATGTAGTCGTCTGCGGGGATGTAGGACTCGTCGCAGCTGATGTAGTGGTTGTCGCCGTAGCGAACAGCGCGGCCGACGGCGATTGTTTCGCCGATGCCGCCAAGAGTTCCCGCCTGGAACGTGACGCCTGACGCCTTAGGCCCCACGGTGGGCGCCAACTGTCGTCGTATCGGCATCTTGGATAGGAGACGGGGTCCTGCTAGCCGAGGGTGAACGTAGGGCAAGAAGGTGGACGTCGTCAAGGTCGGGATTGTACACGGCGGTTTACCCAGCTTCAGGCACCACGGCGGTGGCGGTGCCCTACGTGCTGCTATAACTCACTATAAGGCAATATCGCCGTGAACAGGTTACAATGAGTTGGATGTATGATGATTGCGATGTGCCCTAAAGGCGTCCCGAGGTCCAGCTTATATAGGCGGCTGGACCTAGGGTTACAAGGTGATTACGTATCCAGCAAGTATACGGAGTCCTAAACCTAGCCGGCAAGTATGCCGCCTTCCGTCTTGGTCTTGGTGGCTTCATGGGCTTCAGTCTTGGGCCTCCTCCTTGCCGGCATCCGCCTTCCTTGGTCGTCAGCTATCTGGGCCGCCCGGTAGGCAAAGCCTTCACCACCACTGCGGGCCACCCTGGACTAGCCGGATTGATCCATGCTGGTGATACCCCTAGTAGGTATATCCCCAACAGCCACGGCCGCCTTCTCCCGTCGAGAGAGGAGAGAGGGTTTTGGGCGGAGGAGTTCCACGCCGTGGCGGAGCTCGGAGGACTGGGCGCACACGGGGGAGGAAGGCGCCGGCCGCCGCGGCGAGCTCCGCCTCCACCAGGTCGGGAGAAAGATAGGCTACGGAGAGGTCGGGGGAGGGATGTGTAGAGTTAAGGATCTCGGCTTGATTTTTCTAATACTCGAGGGACTAAGATGCAAAACAACCGTGACGCACGACGTACCACCACGTACGGACGGACAAAGGAAGAAACACTACCAGTATTATATACTCCGTACTAGAGATAGAGATTGTATGTTGTAGAGATTTTTCCTTCCTTGTATATGGTTCGGCCGAAACCTAAAATTACAATCGTCCGTTGGAATAAAGGGTAGGGGTACGCCGGGGCAGACTGCCGGTTCGCTCGCCCATCGGATCCAATCTGTTTACTCATGGCCATTGGCTCTCTCTTGACGACGCGGAGTTGAAATTCCTCTTCGCCTTTGCCTCCCTCCTCTCGTGCCCGTCAAAACCCTAGCCACCTTCTGCCCCTCCACATGCACCGCGGCAGCGACCGCTCCGGTGACCCTTACGGCCCCGCGGCTGGCCGCAGCGGCGGGGACGGCAGATTCGCGCGCGGACCTTCACGCTGGTCTGGCGGCGGCGGCGGCGGGGGTAGCCCGACCAACCGCTCCTCCTCCCGCGACGGAGGCGGGAGGTTCCATCCGTACAGGGCGCCGTCTGAGTACGCCGTTGCTGGTGCTGGAACCGGAGGGTACAGAGGCGGCGGCGACTTTGGTGAGACCGATGGTGGACAGAGGAACCGCTACGGAGGCGGCGGCGGCGGCGGAGGCCGTGGAGACTACTCAGGTCTGTCCAGAATCTCGGCTTACGGCGTTTTGGTGTTCTATAGGTATTGCTGTCTCTAGATTTGGAACGTTATCTTGTTGACGCACGACAAAGGGCATTGGGATTTCGGACCTCTGTGGAATAGGCGATGCCATTGGTGTTGCATGGCCTCTGGAAGATTTTACCTCAAATTCAGTCAGCTGTTGTCAGCTTGGCATAGCTGACCAGTCAATGTTTGGACAAATTGAGCGTCCGTATGCACCTGCATAATACGGTCTTGCCGATAGCGTGCATACCAAGATGACAACACCACCCAACCCTTCTCGTGAAGGTTGAACTTAGACTGGTCTTAGATTTATATGGTGTAATACTTTAATTTGCATTAGGCACACATTTCTTTCTTTTGGTTAAATCATATAATTATATGGCATACGAACTTTAATTTGCATTAGGCACACAGTTGTTCTTTCTTCGGACAAAATATTGTAATAAAATCAACTTTATAACCCGTTGAGATAATTGCTGTGTTCTCTGTCCTACTACGCAGTTTATTTTCAGATTCCAGGCCATCCAGTTATTTATATTGGTATCAGTAATTAATTTTAGTAGAACTTGTGTTTCGTTACATATAGCTTCTTGTTGTACTGTTTTATCTCATTGAACTTCAGTGGCGAAACGTTTGAGCTTATGCTTACAACCTTACACCCGCGAGTTAATTGATTTTTGTGTGGAACATTTCCTGCAGATCATGACAACAAAACTGGTCATGTTAAACTTTTTGTTGGATCAGTTCCGAGAACAGCAAGTGAAGATGACGTGAGTATAACTTTCACACTTAATGTAGTATCTGCCCTTCCTTTACCTGTAGATTTGTGAATACGTCTACTGTTCATCACCTGTTGATATACCTTACATTACTCTCATGACTCAGAAGGTTGCTTTGTTGTACTATTATTGAGGTTTTATCACATTCATGAAACAGTGTGAAGATTTATAGCTTAAAATTCCTGTAACCTAGCTTAGGAGATAAAGGGCCAGTACTTTATTTTTGCTAAGGAAATCTGATGATAAACTACTTACGTTTTTAGAAAGCTACTGTAAAATTTTAAATTAGCTAAAGCTGCCTTTATCCAGTTATGGGCTTATGGCTTATTTGCATAACTCATCATTTTTTTAATCTCAGCTCCACTTGGAGCATTGTGTTTAGCCTTAATATTATTTTTTCACAAGCTCACAAAGTTGAAGATGAACGTATTTGAGCCATTTATTTATTTTTCTGTCTTTGCTTGTTAACATTCTTTTGCTCTGCTATTTTTTGTCTTGTTACATAGGCTTGTGTTTCTCCTGAGGATTGACATTTTTTATAAATATTGTTTTGTTTCTGAAATACCTTTCTCGTGTCTTCAGGTTCGACCTTTATTCGAGGAGCATGGAGATGTTCTTGAAGTAGCTTTGATCAGGGATAGGAAAACTGGTGAACAACAAGGTGAGCCAAAAGATTTTCTTATGATATCAATGTACCAGTATCTCTTTCTTTTCAGGTTCTGAGAGTATTAGAAGCAACAAGGTTGCATCTTCTCTCAGTTAGATTTGGCGGTTGTTGATTTTTGTTTCACGCGCTTCCGTTCTGTTTATCTCCTCTGGGTTAGTAGAAGACAAGAAAGGAATCAACAAACTGTTGGCTGATTACTGTAACCTAACTAGATTCCACCCTGCTGCTAGATAAGGCATCAGATTTGGACAAACAACTTTGTTCAGGTCATACCAATCTTTGCAAGTTCAATGTAGTTTGACCAGAAATAACGAAGGTTGCTGTTTCAATTTTCATCTATTTGTTCGAATGTGATGCAGAAGACCAGATATCTAATGAATTAAGGCCAACCTGTTATTCTTTCCCTTTCATGGTTTCAGATTCTTTCTTTAATATACTTGTTATCATGAGTTGCACTATATGAAATGTCTGGTTGAATCCCTCAATGGATAAGTGGTTGCTTGGTTGGATGATGCTGTGTGGTGTTGTCCTGACTGATCTAAAATGATGTGATATTACTCGTTTTATATTGGGATATTGTGGTTGAATGTCAAATCTGGAGCTGTGCTTTGATGGACAATATTATTCCTTTGTTCAGTTCAACTATACCTGATTGCCATGTGAGTGACACCGACCGCTTGATTGTCCTGAACAAAATGTATCTCATGATTTTTGATTGTTTGGTTGTGCTGGGCTGTGACCCTATGCAGTTCTGGATGTTTGTGTGTGACAGTGGAAAGTTCTTGATCCACCCAGTGGCGATCATACATTCTGAGACAGAATGGCATTACTGTGCTCAATGACCCTTGTGGTGGCACTTCACACCAATTTGAAATACGGAACACATTATATCCATAGTAACGCTTCCTGCTCTATGATGATCTTGTTCTAGTAGAGTTATTAAATGGTGTGATTTTGGTCCTGTACTTACAAAGTTGATGGCCCTGTTGGTAGTATTATCTGATAAACTGAAGTCTGGCATATCTCCTGATGGTTCTGCTGTTCATGTACTGTCAACCTTTGCCGCACAACAGAAATCTTGGTTATTTACTTAATTTTATTTTGTACTACATGATGCTGACATCGATGTACCAAAGTTATGCTCACTGTCTGTGATTATGCACCCTGGCATAATTTATGTATATCATTCACGTGGAATCTTCTGCCATGAACTGTTGGATTTGCATGTTCATGCTGTATGTAACTGTTACATTCCAAATCAGCCATGCTTCCTATACGAATGCTATAGCCTATGTGAAAGTCCTTGCACTTGTGGTTGTAGTGTTTTTCCTGGAAATGATTGGTGAAGCATATGTCGTTATCGGGGGAAAGTTGGAGCTGAATCCTGATTCTGGACCTATTTACTTGTCGTTTTTGGGTTATATCAACACTCCTATGGAGCTGTATGGCTGAGAAATAAGATTCAGCCTAAGCGATGATGCTGTTGATATATTTTGATTACCATGTATGATTTGGTTGTCATCTTGAGCATGTCGCCTGACCAGTTAGGAGTACATAAGTCATGTTCATGTTATTAAAGCACTGCATATTGCTTTGGTCGACTGTGGTATAGTGTTTAGCACGTAGTGATATATTTGAGGCGCTCTGTTGTGGCAGGTTCTAACTATCCTTTGATGTATCAACTTGGTACAACATACAAATGGGTTGTACAATTGTGCAGACCTCTTCACTGTATTCATAGATTGTGAATATCGGCCAACCTTAGAAATTGTCTGGTTTTGCTGATGGCCGGCCTCTTATCACATGGGAACTTGAGCTTCTTTATTGCTGCTACTGTCTATACGACTGCAAATTTCTGTACACATGCTATAATTAGGGTGGATCAGTTATACATGGTGCTTTATGAGAAGCGCACGCCTTTCTTTTATCGCGAGTAGTTCGATGACAGTAATGTTTCATCCAGGGATCAAGTTTGTCTCCTGAAATCCTAGTGCATCTTGCAGTCAGCTGGAGCATTGTAAAAATAAAACCCCGTGTTGCGTACATTAGCTACATCTGAAATTGTGCTTGGTGTTGCAGAGTGCAGCCCAGTTTGACTTCATCTTCTGGTCTTCTGGACATTAGAAGTGTCGGAAGTTGTTTTTCTTGATCAATGTGTTCTTGCACTTTATTAACCTTTTGAAATGAACTTACTCCTTATTTCCTTCTCTTCGCTAACTCCACTAGGTTTTGTATTGCGTCTACATTATATCAAATTGAAACATGCAGAAAATTGGAATGCCTTGTGACAAAATCCATATGTTTGTATTTGCAGGATGTTGCTTTGTTAAATATGCGACTTCTGAAGAGGCTGAGAGAGCCATAAGAGCTCTTCATAACCAGCGCACTATACCTGGGGTAACTAGATTTTGTTGGCCATCTGTGTAATGCCAATCTTTTGTCTGCAAATTATTGACTGTGTCTCTATATCTGTCAGGCGATGGGCCCTGTTCAGGTTAGATATGCCGATGGTGAAAAGGAGCGTCATGGTAATAATCTAAAGTACCTTTGTTACATTTTAGCTTGCATCTATATCGCGGAGTTTGTTTACTATGATTTTTGAACATAATTCCTTTTGACTGGCAGTTCAAAAAGCTATTAACAAAAGGCAGCTTGTGATCTAGATTCAGCTACACTGAATATAATGATATACCTAAATACATATACTAAATATCCTTACCTTTTTCGCAGCAGCAGACTTGAACTATTCCATGTTTTGCCATTCCTTCAACGTCCACACATTTGTCCTATTCTAACTAGTACTGACCGCTAAGAATCTTAATTCTTTTATTCCGAGTTTGGCTAGATAAAAATATTGTGAGAACTAAGTTATGCTTGACTTGTAATAAAAAGTCCATTTTCTTCAGATCTTTTCCTTGATGCCTTATTGGATGATTAATTTTTTCGTCCACTAATTTGCTAGGGTCCATTGAGCACAAATTGTTTGTTGCATCACTGAATAAGCAGGCAACTGCGAAGGAGATTGAAGAGGTAATGACCATTGCTTTTTAAATTGATAGATGTTTTCTTGGTTGAAAGAATATTGTGGTGTGGAAAACTTCTCATCTATCTGTAACCATTGATGTTTAGCAACAATTGAATATGTGCTCATTTTTTATAGATTTTTTCTCCTTTTGGTCATGTGGAAGATGTTTACATTATGAAAGATGGCATGAGGCAGAGCCGAGGTTTGTTAGATTCCTTTTCTCACTTCATTTCTTCAATCCGCTCTTCTGTTCCGACTTCTGTTGTAACATATGTGATAACTTGCAGGTTGTGGCTTTGTCAAATTCTCATCAAAAGAACCTGCACTTGCGGCCATGAATTCTCTTAGCGGGACATACATAATGAGGGTAAATATTTGTGCTAAGTCGACTAGTTGTGCATTTTGCCTTTTGAACTTACTGTATCCATTGTGTTGATAGGGGTGCGAACAACCATTAATAGTGCGTTTTGCTGATCCTAAGCGGCCTAGACCTGGAGAATCAAGGTGGTTAAAGAACACATATTTGTTTTGCTTATATTGTAACTCTGAACTATTTGCTGACAAACACTGTCATTCCATTCACTGCTGTCTGAATTGTCTTGTTTGGTTAGGGGTGGCCCTGCATTCGGAGGTCCTGGTGTCAGTCCTCGATCTGATGCAGCACTTGTTATCAGGTTTGATTTCTTTTATTTGAACAGTTAATTTTCTAACAGCAGAATAATTGATTGGTAAATTTTAAGTGAAAATAATCGCATATGGTTTTACCTGACTCCACATGCCCAGAGTTTCTGTTTCTGAGTTGGGCTGTATTTTGCATGTTTTAAGTCATAATTTGATGCATGTTTTGATTTGATGCCAATGATCGCTGAACCTATGAAATATGACCTCATATACATAATGAAACTGTTAGTCCACTGCAACTGTCATAAATATCCGATACCTCTAAGGCTAGTTGTACTTCACAATTTCCAAAAGCATAAATAAATAGTAAATGAAGTAATTCCAGAATGAATTGCTAGAATCATATGATGTGTATCAGTAGATAACCTTTAATGCTATGTATAACATACTGTTGGATGCTATAGAATTGTCATTTCATGTTTTCTCTCTTTTTGGCAGACTAACATTATCCTATTTAAAGTCTTAAACCATTCCATTCACTGCTGATCATTTTTCGTACTTAGGCCGACTGCCAATCTTGATGAGCCAAGAGGTCGACATATGCCTCGTGACGCTTGGCGCCCTTCAAGCCCAAGCTCAGTGGCACCTCATCAGTTTAATAACTTTGGGTCAGACAATCCTATGGGCCTAATGGGTGGCACTCTTACATCAGCAGCAGATAATGTACGTTACAAGCCAAGCCTTTACTGCAGTGTTACTTTTTCTTGGCCCGTTTACTTACGTTTAATCATCATAGGGTGCTTTTCGACCTCAGATGTTTCCTGGGAATGGTCAGACAGCTGCTCCGACGTCATCTCATATGGTACTGGCGTATTAGAACTACTGAAGTTTGTGAATTGCTTTTGATTTAAATTGTTCCATGCTCTTGGTCATGACACCTTTACTTTGTAGGGCGTAAACCCTTCTTTGTTACAAGGGCATCATCTTGGGGGGCAGCAGATCCCGCCCTTGCAAAAGCAACCTGGGGCACCGCATAATTTTCCTGCACAATTGCAGAATCAGCAGGGCAGCATTCCTTGGGGCCTGGTTCTTTTGGCCAGAATGTACCATCTATGCAGTTACCTGGCCAGCTTCCTGTGTCACAGCCATTGACACAGCAAAATGCTTCTGCAGGCGCTCTACAGGCGCCTTCTGCTGTACAGTCCAATCCCATGCAACCTGTTCCTGGACAGCAACTTCCGTCCAATGTGACACCACAAATGCTGCAACAACCAATCCAGCAGATGCCATCACAAGCACCACAATTGCTACTCCAACAGCAGGCAGCTTTGCAGTCCAGTTATCAATCTTCACAGCAGGCGATTTTTCAGCTTCAGCAACAGCTGCAGCTAATGCAGCAGCAGCAGCAGCAACACCAGCAGCAACCTAATCTCAATCAGCAGCCACATACACAGGTCTCTAAGCAACAGGTAATTCCTAGAAAGAAACCCCATGAGAAGATGCTTCTTTTAATATCAGAATCCAGAATCACCCTGCGTGGTTCCTTCTGCTTTGCTTCCTTTCCTTGCCTTCCACTTATGCCATCTGTTTGTCTTTCGTTGTATTATGTGTTTACATTCGACACAATTCAAAGTTTTTGTGCACTGTGCAGGGACAGCCAAATCAATCCTCAGGTGGTCCAGCTGCCATGATGCCGACAAACATTAATGCAATTCCACAGCAGGTCAATTCACCTGCAGTTTCTTTAACTTGCAATTGGACTGAACATACCGCCCCCGAAGGTTTTAAATACTACTACAATAGCATTACTCGAGAGAGTAAGGTGAAGAATTAATACTTACCACATCATTTGAAATTTGAGATATTGGGATTTTCATCCTTATAAGCTATTGTGTTGTAGTGGGAGAAGCCTGAAGAGTATGTACTGTACGAGCAACAGCAGCAGCATCAGAAGCTTATTTTACTTCAGCACCAACAAAAGCTTGTTGCGCAACAACTTCAGTCACCTCCTCAGGCTCAAACAATTCAATCTATGCAATCTATCCAACAGCATCCTCAGTCACATCAAGGACATAACCAGATGCAGATGAAACAGCAGGTGCCCATTCAGTTTCTTTAGTTGTAATTTCAATCTGTAGAGAATTGATATAATGTAAAATTCTTGGTAAACAATAATAATATATGTAAACTTTTCTCGTGCATTGCAATTATGTCTCACAGCATTTACATAACAATGATTCTTAATATGTCAATGCTGCAATCTCTGTCTCTGGCCTTTCTAATTGTTAGTACAGTTGAATCTTGATTTACGGGAGCTGAATTTCCAAATTATGTACAGGAACTAAACTATAATCAGCTACAGGCAACTGGGAATATTGATCCCAATAGGATCCCGCAGGTATCTTTCGTAATATTTTGACCTCATTATATCTTAGCATGGATTAAGAATTTCACTCGGCATTGTTTATTTTGATGACTACATAGGGAATGCAATCTGCCCAAGAGCGTTCATGGAAAGGTTGAGACTGCTGGTGAGCAAATATTGCCTACGCTTCCTTACATGATGTTTGTGACCCTACCTTAGTTAGGGACTCCTAATGCATTCACGTGGCATGCTAGCCATTGTTTTCTTTGCAAGCTATCTGATGTGAAAGTAACCACTAGAAGACCTAATTTGATGTTCTGCCATTTGGAATGTACTGCTGTTCGAAGTAATTGGCGGTCATCTTAAGTGGTGATTTGCAGTGGATCTTTTTTTTACTGAAATTTTCAGTGAAATCTCGGCATGCTAAGTAAACAGTTTCCATTTATTAGAAAAAGTAGAGAACTGGAAGGATCTTATCTTTTACATTCCATTTTCCGAGTTGTGTTCTTGAGAGTATTGTGCTGAAGCAGTTATTTGCACCCTCAGGCATTTACATCTTCCACTGGTTTTCTATCTTTTTAGGTGAATACATGGATGGAGTGTCAGTCAAGGACCCAAAGCTCTGGAATGAGCTCCAGCCAAGCCTGCAGATTCCATCTGTGAGAGTGCTGGCTCTTGCGGTCATTGTAACTGTGGATTTAGCTTAGATTGCAGCCTAGATCGTAGATCCCATCTGTGTAAAATATTTGCAGTCTAGGCCTTGTATCACTGTAACATTGTTCATTAGAATATCACCCTTGTATCTGTTTTCTCATTTTTATTTATGGCAGGATGTGCTCTCTCATTTTCATCAAAATTTTCACCTGTCATGTTGGCGCTCTGTGTTTCTTTTTTCTCCGGAACGCTTAAGGCCTTGTTCGGCAGCAGGGTTTTGTAGTGTTTTTGGGTGTATTTTCCCTAGTGTTTTGGGTGAAAACACTTGTCTCACCAAAAACACTTCCCAGGTGAAAACACTCGCCCTACAAACCCCCTCCCACCAAAGCACGTTGTTCGGGGGACAGGGTTATCACACAGGTGTTTCATCAATATTTAGACCTGAATTTTCTTTCACAGCAATTTCACACACATGAATAAGAGCATCTCTTCATTTTATTACAAAAATAATTTAGTTTGTTACTGAAATTCGGACACAGCATTCCAGAAGTAAGAACAGCCCATCATTCATTACAAAAATGGTTTGTTGCGCCTTGAGAACATGATTTATCAAACGATGATTTTAATCAGGAAATTACACAAACAAGAACATCTCATTAGCCTTGAAATCAGCAGTAGAAGCGTTTGCTGCGCCACATGGATCCTGAAAGCTTGTTTCTGCATACAATGTAGAAAATTTAGAAAGCGAGAATTAAGGACAGTAAGCAAGAAAGAAATAGGTGCCTAGAGTGGATAATGATGAGATGATACCAAACAACTTTCAACTGCAAGGTGCCTGACTAGAAGTACTATCTCACTTGCGGCAATAATGTTACACCAGGATTTTTGCCATAATTACTACTATATGTCCTGCTACTTGAGTTTTCTTTGGATCTCAAATATAGGTGAGTACTAGAGACTTCTCTAGTGCGGAATTCCATGACGCCCTTGGTCTCGCACCTACAACAGCAAGCAAATTCCATCAGATTATTTTTACATCAAGTGTTGGACAATACAACAAACAAAAATTCAGCTTACTTTTGCAAACCATGTGCTATACATGGGCTGTTGACATGGGCATACATATCGGGTACCCTACCATGAGGGTACCTGGTGCTCGTCAGCTGTACTGGAGTATGTCTTTTGCAAACTGAAACACAAATTAATCAAATGTCAGAGGTAAATCAAGAACTCCAGCAACGGGGAATACCTAGAAGTACTTGTTAACAGCGCATGAGAAGTACTTGTTCGAGGTAAATCAAGAACCGTAGGACCGGATTTGGCTCGAGAACTCAAGATTTCTTGATTCTACCAGAATGAAGAAATCAATAGTTCATCCTACACACTTAGATCGAAACCCTAGGCAGTACAAAATTGCTGCTGATAACCTAGAACTAAATCAAGAGCAGGAAGGGAAGACGTACCTGATAGAAGTCCCGAACAAGTGCGTCGGAGAAGGAGAGCTGCGGCGGCGGCGGGATCGAAGAACCCGTCGGCGGCGCGAGGGAGGGAGGCGCCAGGAGCTGAGGGAAGGCCTTGATGTCGGGGGAAGAAGAAGGCTTCCGCGTCGGGGTCGGCAGAGGGGACGAACGTCGGCGGGCGGAGGGCGGAGGCGATGAGCGACGGCGTCGGCGCTGCGCCGCCAGAGCTTGAGACACGCAAAAACGTGGGGACCCCCTCACGTCTTCGATCCCGTCCAACCCGACGTGGTTCCACGGGTTTTACTAGGCTTAGCCCTGCCGAGACCGGCCTGCCAAACAGTTTTGGGGTGTTTTCTGGTGTCTCTAGTTCGGCCGGTAATTTACACGCAAAAACCGGCCGATACTCTCCTGCCAAACACGGCCTAAAGAACATCTCCACCGTCCAGTAGGGGACCAGAATGAAAAAATTGTCCCAGCGTGTAGTGGCCCAGCACACCACTGCATGTTGTAGTGTACAAGTCGATGACATAATACTCACGGAAGGACCATTCCATAAATATTACATCCTTCAGAGTATTACAACAGAAACATAGTCGGTCCAAGGTAACACTATAGGATTACAACACTATTCAGTACAAAATCTCGAGAACCTCCTTTACATACAAAAGTAGGTCTCGTGCAAATGAAACTCTCAAGAAGATCCAAGTCATAGTACTAAGCTGAATATCAGCTCTACCTCTAACTTTTGATCCACTACTGCTGTTGTCACAGCCCTAATCTATCTATCTGGAATTTCCGTGTCTAGAGTTGTGCTCCTCCATTCAATTATATTCGTCTTGTCCATAAGTATTGTTGTCGACGTGTCCACTGTTGCACTGATGTCGCCACTCATTCGTTGGCATAGTAGAGGTTGACTCCTTCAGGCCCACCAGGTTGATTTGACTCCTTGTCAAAGATCTCACCAACATCGCTATAGATTCCTGTCCTTCCTCTGCTGTCTCCAATAATCTAAGCAGGGGGTCAACGGAGGAAAGGGTGAGCAACACGAGCGTTACTCATCAAGTTCATATAACAGGAATAAGGTGTTTTATGCACTAGCTACTATCCATACCAAAAGGTCATGGATGAACATGCATATCTTTGTAAAATATTTTTAGGAAAAGATTTATTTTATCTTCAGAAAACTATGCCCGTCATCCATTCACAGGTGCTAGGGCTTCATGGAGCCACCTTTCCTGCAGCGTTCGCAGCTCCTTCCCGGAACAGGGAGTAACATGTCATAATTTTTTACACTCTGCAGAGGTGCGTTACTTTACCCATAAGAGATCAACGCCTTGTTGCACAACCGGGTAATCTTTCCCGTCCACACTCTCTTTGGTATGGGGCCCAGTCGATGATCCAAGCCATTCGTCGTGCTTCTCCAACAACCCCGCATGCCCACCCAATTCATGCATAGCAGAATCACCCCTGGCTCTACCCCTCACGGTAGATACCTAGGCATCCTCTTGCAGACCATCATAGGCACCAGAGTCCGTGGGCATTAAGGGGTCCCACCCATGTACATGTAGTCTCGCAAGACCTACAGCGTACGGCTCTGGCTGCCCGTTGACATGCGAAAGGGAGAAGGTCACAGATGACTTTCCCGTCCCATTCCAAGTCTCATGGTTAACGCTTCATTTACGGCGCAAGAACACTGACGGCATTGGTTCTTAAGTCCTAGGTAATACTTTCCCGTGCAAATGGAACCTCCACCAACCACATCATACCATGGTTCCATCTGCCAGCCAACAATATATATATATATATATATATATATAGCAATTCACATCATTCGAAGATAGGTTTTTCTTTTTCATGCAATGATAAACCGTAGTATTTTTCATTTACTTTGATAAACATAATCAAGTAGGACATGAGCAAGAGTGAACTTGCCTTGGATAGGAATAGCAGTTCAAACCCTTCGGGTTCTAGGGTTTGCGGTAAAACCCCGAGTTCTGAAAAAGGCAACGTAATCCTGGTAAGGACTACAAAAACTCTGGCAAGATGCTATTATGCATAAATATGAGATGAATCGCAAAATACCCAAAATTCCCAAGTCGAAGATTTTAATATTTTTCGAGTGTTTAAGAGTCATTAATTATTTAGAGAGTTTGGCAACAATTTTCATGAGGAATAAATTCAAAGTGATTAAATTTAAATAGTTCAATATAATTAAACTTCAATACTTTATTTACCCATCTTATTTTATTTTAGGAAAATAGTTTTGAAAAATAATTTCAAGTCATTTCCATTTAAGGATCCTTGAATTTATTATCCACAAAATGTTTTCCAAAACTTGAAATAAAACTTTCATAAAAATCCCTCATATTTTGTAGAGTTGGTTTCATATTTTTATTTGATTTTTGTGACCTTTAATTTGGTGTGAAATTTCATTAAGTTTTAATATTTTTATTTTTGGTATAAACTCAGGTTTACAAAGAAAATGATTTACTTTAAAAAATGAGTGGGCCTACTAGCACCCACGTACACTAACCCAACAAAATGGTTGGGCCAAGCCCAAGTACGTACCCAGCACAGGTACGCACGCACACCACGCACGGACCTCTCCCTGCTCGATCCCCTTTCCTCTCTGGCGATTCATCGCCGCCGTCGCCGCCGCCACTGCTCCGGCCGCTTCCGGCCGGCTCCGGCGACGCTGCCTTCTTTCTCTGCTCCGCCAAGGTTCCGCCACCAGCTCCTCGCTGCATCGCCTCCATGCTCTCTCGCCCGCACACCCGCGGCTCACCCTAGCCCCCGCAGCTTGGTCGCCGGCGCGATTCTTCCGCCGCCGCGCCTTCTGTTGCGCCTCCTTTTCGACCACGGTCACCTTTTCGAGCCCCTGATCAGGCACGTCGTCTTGGTGTTCTGCCCCTTCCGGCCCCGACCTCCACCTCGAGCCTCTGTTCCACCTTCTGCTCAACCTCGCCTCCTCTCTCCGTTGTTGTCTACCTCATCCTCGACGCCGGCGGGATGGTTCGCATACAGATGCAACCCCGACGTCGCCGAGTTGGTGGTTGTGTGGTAGGGTTGCGGCTATGGTGTTTCTACTGTCGTCGTTGGTGGGTGGTGCGATGGTCTGCTGCTGCTGGACATGGTGGTCTCGCTCTGGTTCTCCCTCGACTTCCTCTTCTCCGGTGCCGGCGGAATGGTGCACTGGCGCAACCCTGGCATCGACACCCTCGTCGCCACTGCTTCAACTACAGCTGCTCAAGGTGAGCTGCCTCTGGTTCCTCTCTAGCTCTCAGTGTAGAACATGGTTCCAATTAGTTCCTACTGTTCTAGGGTCTGTGGTACAGCTCCAGTTCATCCAGTTGATGAACTAATGCTTGGAATCGTGCTAGTTGTCTCGGGTTGGTCTTGGACAGTGGATTAACTGAGAAAATCTTCAGTTTGGTCACTTGTTGTTTCTGTCAATTAATTTCAGAGAAGAAGTCTAGATGATTTACTCATCCAGATGGTGTTGTGGATGCTTGCCACGATTATTTAGATAATTGGATGTCCTAAATGTGCAAGATTACATCCTGTGCACTGCCTACTTCTTTCAGATATATTACGGGATGATTTATTCATCTGGTAGATTCTATAATAAATACTGTAGCTTGCTGACTTATGTTCTTGAGCTTAATAGCTTCGATTTCTTGATGGCTTATCCTGTTTGCTTCCTGGTAGTGAATTTGTAGATGCATCTCTGGACAGATTTGGCTGTGAAAACTAATAAGAACAGATACACTATGTGCTTATATTTGTTTCATTTAAATGTTTTTAGTTCTTGGCTGCTGCTAGTAAGCAGCAGATCATGTGCATACATGATCTTGCCATGGAGTGTGTCTCTGTAATTAATCTCTTGCATGATTGTTTACTCGGATCATGTGATGTGCATTAGTGGTAGCTTGTATATCTCTTCATATAATGTTTATACTTGGAATTACTTGCTGGAATAATAATCTGCTTGCCAAATCATGTGTATACATGATCTGATGGTGTGGATGTGCATAGATAATATTTCCTGGGGAGTTCTAGTTGTTTTAGATGCTCTAGATGATTTTCTTGCTTGTTCTCAAGCTGTAGATGACCAGGAAATTATATAAATATACTGTGCTTGTATATTTGGGAGATTTAATGGTTTCTGGACAGCACCAAGTAGCTGTCCAGCAGAATACGCCAAGCTTGTCGATTTCTTAGTGTTTTAAATATGTTGGAGTGAACCCGAGAGGTATTTCTGGATAGATCTTGGCTAGGGAAACTGATAAGAACATAATACTGCACCCCTCTCATCTCTTTCCCTCTCATCTAATGATAAAAATAGATGCTGCACACAATTTGGTTCCTAGGAATCAACCTGCTGATGTGTTGAGGTGGTGGCTGTGTGGTGTGGCTTGTGGATTTCTTGATTAACAGATCTTGTGGATCTCCTCCTAGTCACCTTGTTGGCCTGCTCCTTTCGCTCCAGGCTGCTCCTCCTAGCTCCTGGCCTTCCTTCTTTGCTCCAGCTTGTTCTTGTCCTTCCTATCCCATGTTGATTTGCTCTCAGCAGAGATTTGGTGGTGTGAATCGATGGATTCTGTGGGTTTTGTGATTACTGTGGTGATGTGAGCTATGGAGCTCGAGTGGGTACCTATCTGTGGGTGAACTGGTGCTTTGCCTCTTTGCTGCTACGTTCCCCTTGCCCTTATCTCTTCTGTCTGTGTGCTGTGGTGTTGACAGCACAGTGAAATGCATGTATGTGTAAGCTGTGTGCTTGTGAGCTGCCTGCTTGCTAAATCCCAGATCCTTAGACCTGAGAAGCTTGACCACGTCTAGTGTGGTATTATCCACAGTGGATGCATTTTTTTAACTTGCCAAGTGGATTTTTTTGTCCGGCCAATGATGTTGCACTGAGGCACAATTTAAAACTAGAACATATACTATACTTGTTCTTTTGATTTAACTCTGATGAAACTAGCAGAGCACCACTCTGCTAATCTGAGAGTAATACTAACCCTAATCTTTCTATTTTCAGTTCTTGTATTTTTCTGTTCTTTTTATTTTGCAGAAATAGGTATGAAGATGGAATACGATTGGAGATCAAAGGATACAAGAATTCTAGTTTAGGAATAAAATGTATTTGTCCTTTTGTAATTCAGTTAATTGTAAATCAATTGTAAAGACAATGTATTATTGTGATTATTCAATAAAGTTATTTGTTTGTCTTCTAAAATTTTATAAATTGTAATATATGTTGTAAAGATTTAAATTATTTAAACAACTATAAATTCATTTGCTTAATTATTGTCTCTATAACTTGAATGTTTTAATTTGAATTACTTTACATATTCAATATTATTTGAATATTCAAATTGGATTCAAAATTCCCACAACAAGTAAATTACCTAGAGGTCATGTCGAAATTTATTGCATTCACCTAAGATGAACTAAACCCTAATTCATAACGATGAATTAACTCCGATCACTCCAGGGTTTTGATTTGCGAAAAATTTATGTGGGTTTTCAAATGCATGCATGCAGATACACAAATTTCTATTTCTACCCTCCGATAACTCCTAAACGCTGGGGTATTACACAGCGGCACCCCATATGTTCGGGCTGAGCCAAAAATGGAAGTCTACTTAGGGATGCTGTACAACGACCCGACAAGGCCTCTGACAAGCGGGGCCCCTATGTCATAGGCAGAGGCTGGGCATCAAATTCTTCCTATCCTTCTACATTGCCTCCCCGATGATTGATGATGTGGATCACACGTTCGTTGGGAGACCCCAAGAGTAAGGTATGAAGCAGTGTAGCAGCAGTTTCCCTCAGTATGAAACCAAGGTTTAATCGACCAGTAGGAGCAAGAAATCACTTCTGAAGGTTGTTGGTGGCGGAATATGGCACGACGCAACACCAGGGAATCCGGCGACCGACGTGGAATCCGCACACAACACAATCAAACTACTTTGCCCCAAACAAAGGATTAAACGTATGGTGTGGAAAACAGTAGTAAATTGCAGAAAATGAAAAGGAACAATATTTGCAGTTGGTTGTATTATCAGTGTAAAAGAATGGACCGGGGTCCACAGTTCACTAGTGGTGTCTCTCCATAAAAGATAACTAACATGCTGGGTGAACAAATTACAGCTGGACAATTGACAAAATATTGAGCGCATGACAATGCATATATATGACATGATGATTACTATGATATTCATGTGGGCATTACGACAAAATACATAGACCGTTATCCAACAGCGTCTATTACTAATAATCCGCCACCAGGTTGTCATCCGAGTTCCCCGTTGGTATTAAGTTGCAAGCAACGGATAATTGCATTAAGTAATGTGTGTAACGTAAACAAATGCATTAGACCTAACGGCGCACCCTTAAGCTAAGCATCGGTTAATTTATCCCTAGTGGCAACAGCACATCCAGAATCTTAGAAGTTATTGTCACTCTCCCAGATTACCGGAGGCATGAACCCACTATCTAGCATAAATACTCACTCTTGGAGTTACAAGAATCTACTTGGCCAAAACATCTACTAGTAACGAAAAACATGCAAGATCATAAATAACATATAAGATAGATTGATAATCAACTTGACATAGTATTCAATATTCATCGGATCCCAGCAAACACAACATGTAGCATTACAATAAGATGATCTTGATCATGATAGGCAGCTCACAAGATCTAAACATGATAGCATAAAGTGGAGAGACAACCATCTAGCTACTGCTATGGACCCGTAGTCCAAGGATGAACTACTCACGCATCACTCCGGAGGCAGGCATGGTGATGTAGAGCCCTCCGGTGATGATTCCCCTCTCCGGCAGAGTGCCGGGAAGAGCTTCTGAACCCTCCCGAGTTAGGGTTGACGGCGGCGGCGTCTCTGGAACTTTTCGTGGATAATGGCTCGGGTATTTAGGGTTTTCGCGTCGGGAGGAATAAATAGGCGAAATGGCAGCGACTGGAGACGCACGTGGGCTCCACACCACCCCAAGGCGCGGTAGGAGGGGGGCCCGCGTGGCCCCATGGTGTGGCTGCCTCGTGGCTCCCCCCGTCTCTCCTTTGGACTCCGTGTACGTGTTGGAAACATAGGAGGTTCTGTCCAAGTTTCGTCCAATTCCGAGAATATTTCCAGACTATCTTTTCTGGAATACAAAAACAGCAGAAAACAGGAACTGACACTGTGGCATCTTGTTAATAGGTTAGTCCCAGAAAATGCATAAAAATGCTATGAAGTGTATATAAAACATGTAACAATTGGTATAATATCAACATGGAACATCAGAAATTATAGATACGTTTGAGACGTATCACCCGACCGCTAAAAACTTAAATTCTTATGTTTCTTTCCACATTGCTGCCGCCGTGGTGACCCTTTCTTCCCCTAGCGACTTGAATTGCTCCCTCTTGTGACCTTGCAAGCCGCTGGCGTAGGGTGAGGAGTCGACGTCGAGCCGAGTGTCGTGGCGTCCACTTGTCGAGCTGGCCGCCGATAACACGCGAAGGAAAGGACCCAATAGCAAGCCCTACGCCTTGATATCTCCGCCGCCGACATATTGACTTTGACCGATTTGAGTCAAGGGAGCATGGCAGCCGCCCCGTTTGGGTTTTCTCGCCGTCTTCCCCTCCTCCTCACCCGAGGTGGGCGAAAACGACACCATCAACCATCAGTTGGGCCCGTCAGACAAGGCCGAGGCGTCGACCTCAACCAGGAGACCGCCTACAATGACTCGTTGGCGCTGAAAATGGTAAGTCTTTTATCTCGTTTTTTTTTCAAATATGGGAAGACGGGTGGTTGGGTAGCTCTACGGTCTCACAGATCATGTCGCTTTTCATGGATTGGTAAGAGGACGCGCCCGTGAGAGTCAGACTATCAGTCGAGGCCATCCTAGACAGACGCTGGATCTCCGGACAGGAGGGATCTCTGCCCTCTAACCCTCTTCAGTATGTTGGACTGCGTACACATTGTGACATCGCGGATTCGGCAACGGCGAGCTCGATTTGGTGCAAACGGTATGTCCGTGGTCTATGGCGAAATTCAGACTTTTTGGGGATTTGTCGATGTTGCATGTGGTGTGCGATGTTGCTACATAACTGCACCATTTTTCTTGTGTAAGCGAGGGTAAAGTGCTACAATGATGTATGTGCGTATGCTACAATGTTGCATATGTGCTTCTATAATGTTGCATTTGTTGGATATTTTTGTTGGTTGTGTTGACTTTTTTGTTGCAAACGACGATCGGAAGGACTATTCCATAAATATTACATCCTTCAGAGTAGTACAACAGAAACATAGTCGGTCCAAGGTAACACTATAAGATTACAACACTATTCAATACAAAATCTCGAGAACCTTCTTTACAAGCAGAAGAAGATCTCGTGCAAATGAAATTCCCGAAAGACTCAAGTCGTAGCACAAAGCTGGATATCAGCTCTACTTCTAACTCCTAATCCACTACTGCGGTTGTCACAGCCCTATCTATCCATCTGGAATCTCCGTGTCTAGAGTTGTGCTCCTCCATTCGATTATAGTCATCTTGTCCGTAGGTATTGTTGTCGACGAGTCCACCGTTGCACTGTTGTCGCCACTCATCCGTCGGCAAAGTAGAGGTTGACTCCTTCCAGCTCCACTAGGTTGTTCTGACTCCTCGTTGAAGATCTCACCAACATCGTTATGGATTCCTGTCCTTCCTCTGATGTCTCCAATATTCTAAGAAGGGGGTCAACGGAGGAAAGGGTGAGCAACACGAGCGTTACTCAGCAAGTTCATTTAACAGGAATAAGGTGTTTTATGCACTAGCTACCATCCATACCAAAAGGTCATGGATGAACATGCATATCTTGTAAATCATTTTTAGGAAAAGATTCATTTTATCTTCAGAAAACTATGCCCGTCATCCATTCACAGGTGCTAGGGCTTCATGGAGCCACCTTTCCTGCAGCGTTCGCAGCTCCTTCCCGGAACAGGGAGTAACATGTCACACTTTTTTACACTCTGCAGAGGTGTATTACTTTACCCATAAGAGATCAACGCCTTGTTGCACAACCGGGCGATCTTTCCCGTCCACACTCTCTTTGGTATGGGGCCCAGTCGGTGATCCAAGCCATTCACCGTGCTTCTCCAACAACCCCGCATGCCCACCCAATTCATGCATAGCAGAATCACCCCTGGCTCTACCCCTCACGGTAGATACCTAGGCATCCCCTTGTAGACCATCATAGGCACCAGAGTCCGTGGGCATTAAGGGGTCCCACCCATGTGCATGTAGTCCCGCAAGACCTACAGCGTATGGCTCTGGCTGCCCGTTGACATGCGAAAGGGAGAAGGTCACATATGACTTTCCTGTCCCATTCCAAGTCTCATGGTTAACGCTTCATTTACGGCGCAAGAACACTGACGGCATTGGTTATTAAGTTATAGATAATACTTTCCCGTGCAAATGGAACCTCCACCAACCACATCATACCATAGTTCCATCTACCAGCCAACAATATATATAACAATTCACATCATTCGAAAATATGTTTTGATTTTTTCATGCAATGATAAATCATAATATTTTTCATTTACTTTGATAAACATAATCAATTAGGACATGAGCAAGAGTGAACTTGCCTTGGATAGAAATAGCAGTTCAAACCCTTCGGGGTTCTGGGGTCTGCGGTAAAACCCCGAGTTCTGAAAATGGCAATGTAGTCCCGGTAAGGACTAATGAAAACTCTGGCAAGATGCTATTATGCATAGATATGAGATGCATCGTAAATTACCCCGAAATTCCGGAAGCTCACAAGTGTAAGATTCGTTCTACCCGATACTTTAGTGATTTACTTGATTTATGATTTATAAGTGACTTGTTTGTTTGATCACTTTGAACTGTTATAATTCAAGAATTAAGTGTTTATCCTTTGTATTTAAGTAATACGAGAACATCATTTATTTTGCTTGAGAAAATCTTTTGAAAAGATTTAATGTCACCAACTTAAATCATTTTTATTCAAATTAACATTATTCATAATTAATAATATTATTTTAAAATCATGAGATTTACTTGAATTTTTTTAAGTGATTATTTATTCAAAGTATTAGTTACTTAATTCTTTAATAGAAATACTTGATCAATTTTAGAAGGGTGTATTTGAGCAATACCAATAAAAAGAAACATATTTGCATTCCTCACAGAAAATGGAACTCTAAGATGATCTTTGTTCCTTTTTAAACAAAATAGCTCAGTACGGATTTTAAATTCCTTAGAAATTATTTGTGAGTTCTTAGAAAGGAAAACAAAAGTGGCTAACTAAGTGGGCCTAGTAGACTATACGTGCACCCAAGTTCCATACGCATAGGGCCCATCCCAAATTGATCACGTACACACAGGCACGCACGAGCACAGCTCCTTCGTTCCTCTCCATTCTCTCTCTCCCGTGCGGCTCGCCGCCGCCGCCGCTACGCCTGCTCCGGCCGCTTCCGGCCATCCCCGGCGCCGCCGCTGACCGGCCTTGCATCACCTCGCCTTCCTCCACCGATTCCTCTACTGGATTTGCCCCCGCGTACTTCCAATCGACCGCCTCCGGGACTCTAACCCTAGCTCGTCGCCCTGCTCGATCTGCTCGGTCTGGTCCCCAGCCCGCCGTCGCCGCTGCCCTCTCTCTCCGGCCATGCCACCTCCTACTCCCATTTCGAACTCCTGACCATCTTCCCCAATGCCTTCGAGCCCCTGCTCCTTCACCTCCACGAGCACGGCTCGCTGGCGCTGTTCACGGGCTCCCGCGCCTCGACGCCTCCTGCTGCGTCTCCTCGTCGACAACGGTCGCTTCCTCGAACTCCTGCTCGACCTCGCCTCCGAGTCGCCTACCTCAACCTCGACGCCGGTGGGATGGCAGTGCCGCGACTGCAACCCGGCGTCGCCTTCCTCGACTACCACATCAACATCACCTCCTCCAAGCTCTGACTCGGCTACATAATACTCGAGGTGAGCATTCTTCTGTGACCGGCCGTGCCGATGAACTGTGGTGATCTTGTTCCTATAGCTCTGTAGGTGCAGGGATGCCTCTCTTTGGACGATTTAATCATCACTGGCACGTGTGGCTGTTGATGCTCTAATAGTGCAAGATTAAATACCAGGCACTGCTTATTTACTTCAGATGCATTACTACATGATTTGCCTATTTAGAAATTAATTTTACATATACTTTAGTTTGCTGAATTGGCCTATAAGCTTATTATCCACTACTAAATATATTTCCATGTTGGATTCATGATGAAATGCTTTTGTAGTATTTATTGGAGATGTTCTAGCTAGTGGCTACAGCTGTGATATGGATATGGGTTTCTGTCAGTTGACAGTGTGACAAGAGGTGCTACTCTGAACCTTTAAGTTCAGAGATGTGCTGCTGTTCAATCTTGTTAAATCTTCAGTTAGCTTCGAAGTGGCCTTTGTGTTATTGTGGCTAATAATTCCTAGAATTAAGTTCTAGGATTGGTAGTATGATTTAGGTACTTAGTTGTGTTCGAGGTGCTCTTCCCCTTGAGGGATTTGTGCCCAGCAACCATGTGCTGGATCTGTGCTACCAACAATTGTGAAACCAAGCAACAATTGCTTATGTGCCTTTGCTCAGATTTTGGAATACACCTCCCAATGATGCATAGGCTGAGGCCCTGATGTGATGAGAACATATGCTAGCTTATGACTTTTGTTAATTCCCCATGATGCCAAAGCATAGGATCCCTATGCCTTACTGAGGGAAATACCCCAGCCATAACCTTTATGAATATTTAGCAATTTCTTTTGCTAGAGAAAATTTAGGGAATCAACCTCCTGATGTGTTGAGGTGGTGGCTGTGTGGTGTGGCTTGTGGATCTGCTGCTTCCTTGATCAACATATCTTGCGATTCCTCTCCTTGTTCTCCTTGCTGGCCTGCTCCTCCAGCTCCAGGTTGCTTCCCTCGAGCTCCTGGCCTTCCCTCCTTGCTCCAGCTTGCTCCTGTCTTTTCTATCCCATCTTGTTCTTGCTCTCAGCAAAGATTGAGTGGTGAAAAGTGGATGGATTTGTGGTTTGGTGATGAACTGTGTGCTGTGGGTGATGAACTCGAGCTGGGAGCTTGAGTGAGTGAAGTGATTGTGTTTTGCTAGCTGCTACGATTTCCCTCTGCTCTTATCCCCTCCCAGGTCAGTTTCACTGTGCTGTTGACAGCACAGAGGTGTGTGTGCTGTGTGCTTCTCTGCTTGCTCAGTTCAGTGAACTGGGCACCGATTGGGTTTGAGTTTATCTTCAAATTTTCCATTCTTTTCACTAGCCAAGTGGAATTTGAGCCTGGGATGTAGTACTGAGGCAAAACATACTGATTAAGAGCAGATACATCACTATGTTGCCTAAACAACTCGATGATGTAATTAGCAGTACACCCCACTGCTAACCTGAGAGTAACACTAACCACTAATCCCCATTTTATATTTGTTTCTGTTTTCTTATTTATTGTGCAGGAAAACAAGATTGGAATAAAGATAAAAAAGGAGAAGAAAGGAATACAAGACATATTAGTTTAGGAAACAATTGTAATCTTCCTTTTTGTATTTCAGTTTGTTGTTATTTAATTGTAAAGACAATGTATTATTGAAAATACTCAATAAAGTTATTTGTTTGTTTTTCTAAAATTCTATAAATTGTAATTTGTGTTGTAAAGATTTAAATTGTTTAAACAACTATGAATTCATTTACTTAATTATTATTTCTATAACTTGAATGTTTTAATTTAAATTACTTTTCATATTCAATATTATTTGAATGTTCAAATCGGATTCAAGATTCCCACAACAAGTAAATTACCTAGAGGTCATGTCGAAATTTACTTGTATTCACCTAAGATGAACTAAACCTAATTCAACAAGATGAATGAACTCCGATCACTTCAGGGTTTTTAATTTGCGAAAAATTTATTCGGGTTTTTCAAATGCATGCATGCAAATGCACACATTCCTACTTCTACCCTTCGTTAGTTCCTAAACACTGGGATATTACACAAGTACTATAAACTAGCATTCGATTTCGTACAGCATATGCTCTCTCTCAGTTAAGCAATAGCTTTTACTGTGTATCGTCATGCAGGATGGGGATTCAAGGCACACTAGTGATGGAACCGTTGATGCTGATGGAAAACCTGCTGTTAAGACGAGTACAGGGAACTGGAGAGCATGCTTCTTCGTTTTAGGTACTGCTGCACAAGAGAAAGTTGGCACAAACATCTCACATATACAGATCCTTAACCGTTTAATGCTCTCATTTTTGTTGCTCCAGGTATCGAATTCAGCGAATGCTTGGCCTTCTTCGCGATATCTAAGAACCTGGTCACCTACCTTACCAGCGTGCTCCATGAAAGCAACGTCGACGCAGCAAGGAATGTATCTACTTGGATTGGCACCTCATTCTTCACACCACTTGTTGGAGCTTTCTTGGCAGACACATATTGGGGAAGATAAAAGACAATAGTGGTTTTTCTATCGGTCTACGCCATCGTAAGCGAGACGCATGATATCTCTCTTTTTCTAAAAGAAAAATGTATCATTTTCATTGCTAGGGGATGCTTGTGTTGACGGTTTCTGCAACGCTACCATGGATGCTGCAATCGAGCAACCACGGCCGTGCCGCCGTCTACCTAGGACTCTATCTTACAGCCCTTGGCAATGGTGGCATCAAGCCCTGCACCTCTGCCTTTGGCGCCGACCAGTTTGACATCGCCGACCCCACGGAGCGTGTGAAGAAGGGTTCCTTCTTCAACTGGTACTATTTCTCGATCAACGTCGGCTCTCTCGTGTCGACCACCGTGCTCGTCTGGGTGCAGGACAATGTCGGTTGGGGAGTCGGCTTTGCGGTCCCGCTGCTCCTCATGAGCCTCGGTTTCATGGTGTTCCTCGCTGGTAGGAGGGTGTACAGGTACAGGAGACCAGGAGAGAGCCCCATGACAAGAGTCTCCCAGGTTGTTGATGCAGCTGCCAGGAATTGCCGTTTGGAGTTACCTCATGATTGCTCTGCCCTGCATCAGCCACCGTCAGAGGCTGCCGTCAAGGTTCTCCATACCACTCAGTTCAGGTAGCTTTGAAAGGCAAGCCCATGTTACTTCTTATGTCTGGACTCTGGAGTAAATGGTTGAACGTTTTGCGTTTCCTGTCCAGATTTTTGGACAAGGCTGCCATTGTACCGCCACCGATGTCGGACAAGAAAGGCCAGTGGAGGCTATGCACGGTGTCCCAGGTGGAGGACGTGAAGAAGCTGCTGCGGCTGTGCCCCGTGTGGGCGTCCTTGGTGGTCTTCTTCATGGCCAAGGCGCAGATGTCGTCGACCTTGATCGAGCAGGGCACGGCGATGGACAACCACGTGGGGTGGTTCGCCCTGCCGCCGGCCTCTATGGCCGTCTTCGACGTGCTCACCACGCTCGTGCTGATCCCCGTCTACGACGCCGTGCTGGTTCCCCTGGCCCGGCAGGCCACCGGCGAGGACCGGGGCCTCTCGCAGCCGCAGCGCATCGGCGTCGGCCTCGCGCTGTCCGCGCTCGCCATGGCCTACTCGGCGCTGCTCGAGAGGAAGCGGCGGCTCGCTGCCGGGTTAGTGAGCATCGTGTGGCAGGCTCCGGCGTACACGGTGCTGGGAGCCGGCGAGGTGTTCGCGGCCATCGGCATGCTCGAGCTCTTCTACGACCGGGCTCCGGACGGCATGAGGAGCCTGTGCACCGCGCTCGCGCAGCTCGCTGTCGCGGCGGGGAACTACCTCAACTCGGCCGTGCTGGGCGCCGTCGCGTCCGTCGGGTGGATCCCGGAGGACCTTGACGAGGGCCACCTGGACTACTTCTTCTGGCTGAAGGCGGCGCTCGGCGCCCTGAATGTACTGCAGTTCTTGCTCTGCTGCTCCGTTCTGGCCAGGAACAGCAGCGGCAGCACAGCCTCCCGATAACACCATCCGTACATGTGTACTTACTGAGCCGACAAAAAAAGAGATAATTTTCATGAGTTTTTCCTTGGGAATTAACTAGAGATGCTAGATGGGGATACTGACGAATATCTTCATCTTGTATTTCTGTAACATGATAAGAAAATGGGCATTGGACGTCCAACCGCTTGGCCAACCGTGGGTGGCAAAATTGTGGCTTATGTCCTCTTTGTAAGAGAGAGCCGGAGTCTATGCCCCATCTTCTCTTTGGGTGTCGGTACACCCTCTGCCTTTGGGCACTCATCAAGGATTGGCTTGGCATTCATGCTTTAGATCCAAGCCAATGGACGGGGCTATCTCTCGATTCGTGGTGGCGCAAAATGACGGGAACTATAGCCCCTAACCGTAAAGCGATGGCGTCGGTAACTTTGCTCACGTCTTGGGTCATTTGGAATGAGCGCAACGCAAGGGTCTTCCGCAACAAGCACGCGCCTACCATGGTGGTTTTTGACAAGATCAAAGCCGACGCTCGCCTTTGGGTGATTGCGGGCGCCAAGAAGTTGGGAGAAATTGTTCCGGGAGAGTAATCCGTGTTGTATGCTTGTTATGTTTGGGTGAGGACCGAGTGAGAATTTTTTTTTCCTCGGTCCGGGTTGTAAAACTATTCCTATCTTAATAAATCGATAGGGGCAAAGCTTTTGCCCCCCTTTCGAAAAAATAAGAAAATGCATCAACATCAAGCTTCAAGAAAGAGACGGAAATCAACCAGATATTCTAGAATAAGTTTTTGCTGAGAGTTAGATCTCAGTGTGGAGAAATTGGTCAATTAGTATGTGGGCTCTCTGCTTGCTTTTTTTAAGAGAGAAGATCTCTATTTGCTGGACCAAGGTCTGGAAAACTGACTCGAACTGACTGGGTACCACTACCTAAAGGAACCCTTCGCGAAGGTAAATTTTGGCGCGTCGGAAGTGCTCTATGTGACACGTGGTGGGCTGAAAAAGGTTGAAGAAACGAATTTGAACACTGTCGCTCGTGAACGTGAGCCACCGCGCGCATCACCTGCGTGCGTCACGTGCACCGTCCGGCCGTGCGCGCTTAGCGCTGTCCCAAACACGTACGAGGCCCCGCGTGGTTGTACATCCTCGTGTCCGCGTAGGAAGCACCAGGCTTCGCGTGCGTTAGTTCATTTCCTCCAAAGGATGTATAGCAGTGAGCAGAGAGTACCGAATAAAACCACGATCGTACCGTACAAGTGTACAAATTACAAGGAACTAGGAGTACATAACCAACTGAAAACGTTGTACAAAGTACGCAAAACGGGGAATATAAACACAAAAAAAAGGTGTACAAACTACACAGAACTAAAATGTACAGAACAAACAGTAGACTATGTACAAAGTATGCAGAATAGCGAGTAAAGTACACAGATACAGGTTATATAACTAACAGGTTGTACAACTACACAGACACAGGTTGTACAGACACATGTTGTACAACAAGACAAACACAAGTTGTACAGACACAGGTTGTACAACTAGACTGACACATGTTGTACAAACACAAGTTGTATAACTATATAGGCGCAGGTTGTACAACTATGCAGACACAGTTTGTACAGACACAAGTTGTACAACTACACAGACACAGGTTGTACAACTATGCATAACAGGTTGTACAAAAAAAGTTCGTCGAAACCTATCAACATGGGATCTAGTTTTGAAGATCTCGACGCGAGTAGTTCAAAAATGAAAACGGTTCGTAATTTGGATAAGCGGTTCTCAAGATATTTCATTTCAAAAATTCGATTTAGAAAAATAAAAGGGAAAAAGCTGTCCTCCCATCTCACTATCCCTTCTCGCTCATCATACAAAAGTATAGAAAACCAGGAAGTACAAAGTATAAAGAAGTTGGAGTATAACTACACATAACAGGTTGTACAACTATACATAACCGGAAGTACAAAAAAAAAAGGTTCGTCGAAACCTATTAACATGGGATCTAGTTTTGAAAATCTCGACGCGAGGAGCTCAAAAATGAAAACGGTTCGTAATTTGGATAAACGGTTCTCAAAATATTTCATTTAAAAAAAACGAATCTCTAGTGATTTCCAGATGTTTATTGCTTGAGGCCTACTAAGAGAGATTTGTTGACTGAGCTAGCTCTATCAAGAGGGATTGGTGGACTATGTTGGGCTTCTGGCAGATTTGTGATAACGGACAAATGGGCCAAATGGAATATAGAAATATAGAGGGGTGAGAATTTTTTCAGGCCTGGGCCCAGCTCTGCCATTGACTTGACTGTCCAGTATATGAAATATTATTTGATGATGTGGATATGATGCATGTGGATATACTTAGGAGTTGCACTCCATCTTCAAAAAAATAGAAGATGACCGTCTAGATGGGAGGAAGAGGGCCAAGGATAATATGAAGAGAGAAGCTGAAATGGGTGCCATGAGGGAGATTCTTGATGTGGTGATCAAGAAGAGGAAGGAGATGGTCTAGAAGCCTCTCCAATCTAGGTTGGTGCTTGCCGAGAAGACGCAACACGAGAAGGAGACACCACATTTGGAGGTGATGAAGCTGGGACTGAAGTAGTGCAAGACTGCCTTTGAGGAGTGTAGGCTTTCCCGGTTTCCCCCGAGGAGATGAGGTCAAAGCAAGATCCCGACAAGACTGAGGATATTGACAAGGAGATGAGGTGCAAGGGGATCAAGGAAAATACGTTTATGATGATGGATCCACGTGTGATGGATGAGAATGAAATAACTTTTTGGGAGATCACTCGTTCGATCTTGGCTTCTAGGAGTGCATCACCCTCCAATGGTGATGTATGATGATCATGGGAGAAATTTGATGAAATACTTTATTGCGTATGCATTTGGATGATTTTGTTATTTGTTATTTGTGCTTTTGGATGATGGTAATTGCTATGGTAATGAATAGTTGTGACGATATTTCGATTAACTTTGGATGTTGGATGATTCAATCATTTCATTTTGATGTTTTGATGTCAAATTGAGCTTGCACGATTAAAGAAATAAAAAATATATGCAAAAACACACATTTGGAGGCCTAGTTTAGAACGTTACTTTCGACCTCCTTGATGTAACTATTTGTATTCTGCTAGCTCCTTTGCTGGCTCCCTATATTAATTCAAAAATTTCACCGTAGGGATTTTTCCCTACGGTAATGGTGTTCAAAAAAAAAGTTTAGAACGTTTGACTTTGTGCGTAGGCTGCAGAGTCTTGTAAAACTGTATGTGACTAGTTAGAGTAGTCTACAAACAAATTTTAGAGGCACAATATTTAGTTCTTATGCTAGAGATGCTCTTAATGAGTACATCGGGGAGTCAAGGTGGTTGGGGTATGATCATAGAAAATATTCTCCTCAAGTGAACCAGCCTATCCTTCCTAGGTAGGAGACTTACGTGTTGATTGGATGCGGAGACACCTTTGGTTGTGAATTCTAATGTGGCAGATCCAATTCTTTATCTGCATGGCCAAATCAATAATTCAAGTCACACACTCCCATAATCCGCCTTTTTTTATTTCGTAAAATTAACTTCAACTATGTTGTACTGTATCAGAATACTTCGGAGTTGAAAAGAAGTATCCAAATGACATGGGTTATTGTTACAGTGGCTTACTATTACACGTGGGACGAACCATGTGTTGTTTTACTTTTCTAGTCCATTTTCTTTACTAAGAGGTATTTATTTCGAGGAGGAGGGAGTCAAGAGGGTATGTGTAAACTTATTAGAATGGCCCTAGTGCACCACAACAGTCACACTAAAAATTACGCCAACGAGAGGTGATTCAGACCTAGAATGAACACAATGGCAAGCACAACAACCGTTTTCATGATTTGCAATTTGTTGGACTAAACTCTACGTAGTTGACGATTAACGACATGTTGTGCAATTTTAACCTCTTCTTAGGCTAAGGGCATAATCGATCTTCACGTGTGGTATGATGAGATGAAGATAGATGTAGTCAGAGGTAGTAGCCAGCAACAATAACACAATTTATTTTAGATCCAAAGTGGTCCTATATTTATAGAATGAAGATATGATTTTAAATTAAATAACCTTTTTAAAAGGAAAAGAAACCCCAACAACTCATGGGAAGTCAGGTGAGGTGTAAAACATACTCGTCTCTGATTTCTTTCTGAGGAAAAAAAGGTAAGCATTCTCGGAGTGGAGATTTTTGTCTTTCGAGTACCGGTGCTTCTTTCAATTTAAAAAAATTGAAAATCAAATAATTCTGAAAAAAGTCCGGGTGTAGCAAATGTTGTATCCCATGAATGTGTAAAATATCAAATCAAATACTTTGTATTTTGAGCTACAGAAAAAAACAAAAGTGTAGATCCGAGTATGCATATTTTCAAATCTGTAAGTTTTATAGGTTTTGTTACTTTTGTGTATTACACCATTGCCTACATCCATTTTTTTATTGAAACGCATAAATATAATTTTTGTTTTTTTAATCGGAGGGAGCCTCAGGAGCAAAAGACAGTTTCCGACATTTTCGTTCGTACTCTTGACACCAGCCAGTGGTGCTGTCACCCAGAAGTTTCGTGCTCAGCGTCACAGCGTGTAGAGTAGAGCACCCAGAAGTTACCGCCGCCGCCGGTTTCCAGTCCGCATCTCCACCTCGACGCTCCAGCTCTCTCTTCCCCACCGCTCCAGTCTAGCACTTCAGCTGAGTTGAGGTGCAAAGATATTTCTTTTTCCTTTCTCCCTCCCAACTGCTCCGCACTTTCCTTCTCTCTTCCCTTGTTACGCTCGTGCTTCTCCCCGATCTGAGCACCGCCTAATCGTCCGCTCGATTGAGCCCCATAATCTCGATACTTGAGTAGTAGATAGATAGATTAGTCGGTGCTCTTCTTCTGCTTCTGCTTCCTGCCCAGTCCAGATTAGATTTGCTTGTCCTATTCCTTTTTGTGCTGGGGTGCTCGCTCCAACTGGTCAAGATTTCTACTGGTTGGTCTTTCTTGAATTAGTTGCCCTTTGTTGGCGTTTAGTTGATTCTGTGCGGAATAGCCCGATTCATATACCCTTGTTATTGAGCTATAATTGCCTTCATTCTGCCTTTTTTGGAGGCAAAATCTGTTCTTGTTGAGTTGGAGGAAGAAGGGGACACAAAAATTTGTGGCTGCCAATCTTGTATGCCCATCTTTCTCTTAGTAAGCTTCCCTCGCGGTTGCCATTCATGAAATATTTGTGAACTATACTTTCCAGTTCGCTGTGTCAATGTCTCCTCTCACTCTTCTCCTTGCTCTGCTCGTCCTCCTCTGCCCGTCTCTGGTTTTGGCTTCCGGGCCCTCCTCCCTTCTCGGGCCAACTCTTCCATGGACCTGTGGAGATGACCAGGTTACTATCCTGGAGACCTCTGATGGTCGTCACAACATGTCCATCAATGGGGTTTTGGTGCAGGACCGTGCTGAATGCTGCCAGAGGCTCCGCTCCTACTTTGGGAGTGGTTGCCTCCGCTGCGACGAGCAGTCCGAGGCGTGGAGGGGTGCGTGGATGCACTACTGCCGTGATGGGAGTCAATCGAGCTATGGTGAGTGGCTTCTATGATCCTGTTGATTAGTTATAGATATCTCTCTTCAACTGTGTTCTCAGTTTTGTTTGATATGTTCATGTTTTGATACATGGTGATGCGAATTAGAATCTCATTCGGTACATAGTGTTGGTGATAATTTTTTGGTAGTGGTTCAGACGATTATGTGCACTGTTTTTGCGAATTCCATTAGAAGTTGAGAATTACCTTTAGTTGCAAATGCTATCTTCTTGTAATAAGATAAGATGGTACATCATAATGTGTTGCTGCTTTTATTATTTCTTCTCAGGCTAATCATTGGCAAGTATTTTTGGAACTTTGGCCTTTTTTATTACTTGTGTATGTTCTGGCGTGGTAATGGAAAAACTGATTGATCATGTCTAGACTCTAGCCTACATAATTGTTATCTTCTTCAAATTATGAGTCATTCATTGAGACCAGCTAGTGGATAGTAGGTTTGAGGAATATGAAGTCAGTTGTATAAGTCTGGCATGTAATCTTTATTGTGGCTGTTCTAGCCTCTGAATTTCTGTTTTTGTTTAAACTTGGTGTACGGATTGATGCTTTGCAATAAATAATCATGCCTGCATCGATCGATGCAGAGGCTGGAGGCTTTTCCCTTCTTTTCGGAAAAAAAAAGATGAAATCAGTTGTATTTGTATGTTGTACTTGAATCTGATTTCTATGACTTTGGACAACAAATATAGGAAAAAGCCGGTTAGACATATTTAGTCTCATGCACCAACCAGTAGAATCAAAAGACCGAACTGATGTGAAGGTTGGCCAATCCACATATACTTCAACACCCCTCTCATGCGTGGCTCATAAGGCCTAAACGTGAACAGAAAGAGGGCAATTTTTTTTAATCTAAATTGTGGAAGCTAAGACTTGAACCCAAGACCTCTGCTCTGATATCATATTAAGTTTCATGCACCAACCAATATCATAATCCACTAAAATACCAAACATTACCCAAGTATCATATACTTATGTGCTTTGAGTTATGATTTTGTATACATCACATATATTGTACTGATCAAAGCATTGATTTGTGATACTTCATGCAACACTAGCATTCAGACATTCTATTATTATTCTTCACTTTCGATTTATTTGTAATTGTTTCTTTTTCGGGAATCCCACTTCTATTCCACCGTTATAGGAACTGACCCTAGCTCAGTTTAGTGGCAGCTGTGGGTGTACATACCCACCACTTAGGTTCTGATCATCTCCCAACTCGAATCTGGGTGCCTATTTCATCTTGTAATTTGAAGTTACCTAGTTCCTCGCAGGAAATCTACTTTTTTTCTATTATATGTCTTGCAACTTATATATGACAAATATTGTTTGCTAAGCTCTATTTCCACATGTGCTTTGTTATGAAATGTAGTAACTTCAGCTCCAAATATGCCAAGGAAGCTTTTGAAGCAGCCGTCAGAAAATATTGCAAAAATTGAAGATGACCCATGTGGCATGGGACTGCATGAAAATAAACAGGATGCCAGTGATTCATTGGAAAACGAGGATACTCTCCTGGCTGTGCCAGGTGTGCTGCTCCTATGCTGTGGTCTGATGCTTCCATGTTTTCATGCTGAAAGAAAAGAAGGAAGTAGACACAATACTACATCCATTCAGCGCAATGCTGGTGAGTCAACGCAACATGTGTTGATGTTCTTTGATATTGTGAAAACGCTAATTCTTCCTGTCATATTTACGCTGGGATCAAAACTAAATGCACCATAATATTTGTTGTGTGGACTGGAGCAGGCTATTTTGATAAACGTTTAGAAAACTAAACGATACCCCGTGCGTTGCAGCGGGCATCTCTTAAGTAACCTAGTAAAACATATAAACTCCTGAAGTTGACTATAGAAAAGCAAAATGTAGTTGATCATAACAGTTGAGGCTAAATTTTATTTAATATACATGAAATGTATGAGTATTTTATATTTTAAAGTTTGTTATGGTTCAGGGTGTACCTGATTGATGTAGATAAAGTGAAATTAGCGGGTTGAAGAAACTGGTGATGCGTATGGCTTGCATGAAGATACCATGCAAATTGCCGCATAATGTGTCTAAAAACTTTTTGAGCAGTTACATGTAGAAGATCACATAATCTCGAACAATAGTTCTATGATTTTCATTATTGAAATCTTGGCAAAAAATCACTTGATTGTCGTAACCGATTCCGGTGTTCCACTTGTACATTATTTAATTATGGAATTACATACCGGGATGATGCGATTTTATCGTTTGAATGGTAAAAAAAGATAATATGATGCAAACAACTTGATGGGCAAAGAAAAGGATGATGTGGATGCTTGCATGTAGATATAGACAATAAGTAATGATGTGGACAATTGATTGGCTAAGAGAGAAAGTGATGTGGATGGCTTGCATGTTGAGATAGAAAAATATTAATTGCACTTAGTGGGGTTTTGCTTTATAAGAAGTATAGATGTCCATGTAGGCAGCACTTATTTTTAGATAATAAAAGCTTTTATTACCCCTGGCCTCTGCATCCTAGATGCATCCAGTTCAAGCACTACGCTGAGTATGGTTGGTCAACAATACTGCATGCATGATAGTTTGGTTATAAAGATGTTGACGTTGGGGTAAAACAAGCATATGTTGGTTTTCTAGAGTTATTAATTGAATGCCTGTGTGTTGCTACGGAAGTGATAATAATTAAAAATCAAATCATGTGGAAATAAATGTCCGTACAAACTAATCATAAAATAAAGTTGATTGAACTTCGTAAAAACGAGGCAACTTACAAATAAAACCGTAAACCTAAGCATACTACATTTACAAAAAGCCCCAAACAAGATAGTGGACATCGTGAACACATGACCCCACATGTCAGCAACTTAGGTTTGGTGATGAGGAGGTGAGATGACAAATGGGCTATCAACTTTGATATCTGCTGGAGTTAAGAAGTTGATTCACTGTTGCATGCGTTTGTAATTTTCTAACTGCTACGTTCCAACTAATATTTCCATTACCGTAGTAGGTCAGCTATACCATTTCCCAACCTGCTGTGTGAGCTTATGAGGGACTTACTTCTGTTAAGCTTTTACAATGTAATATCTCTGTCCTGTTTAATTAACTTTCACCCTGTAATGTTGTTTCATTATTATATGTAGCTCTAGACTTGGTCATGGTTTCTCATCTCATTGCACACATAACAGTGAAAGAGTTAACGCTTATACTTTTCACGTGAGTTAACCATATTGATTTATGTCCATCTATCTGATATGAAAATAAATAAGCAATCAGCAGGATTTTTGGAGTAAATGTCGCCTAGAAGAACAAAAACAAAGCATTTGCAAATTTGCAAACGAGACCGCTTTAGCAAGTATTTAAATACTTTCATATTGCGTGAACTGTCTCAAATCCGCTTCTGACTGCTAAATGGTTTGCAATTTAGTACCATTGTGATCGACTTTTTAATCTTACTCGGAATCTTATCTGATGCTTCTTCACAGTTGACTCTCTTTCATCCTTTGATGTAAGCACATCATCCGAGAAGATCCCGCCAACTCCACATCGAATACCTCCGAGCCCATCTAGATTCGCGCCATCTTCACATATAGCTCGAGTCGGATGTGTTGACTTAAGCGTCCAGCAGATTCTCAGGGCAACTCAGAATTTCTCACATTCATTTAAATTGGGCGAAGGAGGATTTGGGACTGTCTACAGGGCTGTATTGTCAGATGGACAGGTTGTAGCAGTCAAGAGAGCTAAAAAGGTAGTGTCATGCCTATTGTTTTTTATCTTTTGGTGTTATTATTGATACTCATCAAACTTTTTTGGCTTTTGATTTTTCGTTATGTTTTAATATTGAAAAGTTTCTGTTGGATGAAAGCAGCACAACTTATATAGTTCCTGGGAGCACCTTTTTATGCGGCAGCTGTGAATTAAGTTCTTTGATTTTCTGTTAGTGGCGCATAATGGGTTCTACTATTTTTACAGGATCAGTTTGCAGGTCCTAGAGATGAGTTCAGCAATGAAGTAGAATTGCTTGCTAAGATTGACCACCGGAATTTGGTGAGATTACTGGGTTATACTGATAAAGGAAATGAGCGTATTATTATCACAGAGTATGTTCCAAATGGCACTTTGAGAGAACACTTGGATGGTAAATAGCATTTCCTGCCCTTTCCATGGTTTTAGCGTGAACTTTTATATGTATTTTTATCCGCAATTTTTTAATATGTCATTCATTCTGCAGGCCAACATGGCAGAACCCTGGACTTTAATCAACGCCTAGAAATTGCGATTGATGTTGCTCATGCACTCACTTACCTCCATCTTTATGCAGGTAGGCAATCTACTTCTGTAAACATTGATGTTCTGCAGCTTAAATATGTTATAGGCAAAATTATGAACTCGATGAATAATATGATTGAATTGCGTCAAGTAAAAGATTACATATCCAAGTATTATTTGTAGCTATTTAGCCATTCCAATTTTGCAACGTATTTTGATAAAATCTGTATAATAATGTTAAAGGGACTGAGAATTCTATACTGTGAACAGAGAAGACAATAATCCATCGCGATGTGAAGTCATCAAACATACTTCTGACAGACAGCTACCGAGCCAAGGTGTCCGACTTTGGGTTTGCTAGAAGTGGCCCTAATGACACAGATAAGACGCACATCTCCACGAAAGTGAAAGGAACTGCTGGCTACCTGGACCCCGAGTACCTGAGGACCTACCAGCTGACTACTAAAAGTGATGTCTTCTCCTTTGGTATACTTCTTGTAGAGATTATTTCTGCTCGTCGACCCGTAGAGTTGAAGCGGGCCGCTGAAGAGAGGATCACTATCAGATGGGTACGTTGTTATTACTTTTTTCCTTAGTCTCCAGTTCATGACAACCAGTTCCACTTGTGAGGAAGTGTGGTCTGTTAGTGTCTTTAAGTCTCTCACCATGCTCTTTAGAATGTCTATTTGTTTGTGTGTTTTGCATCATGAGAATCTGAAGGGCATGCACCATTTGTCTTTTCTGCAGACTTTCAAGAAATTCAATGAAGGCAACATGAGAGAGATATTGGATCCGTTGCTGGAGGATCGTGTGGACGAGGAGGTGCTGGAGAAGCTCCTTAGTTTGGCGTTCCAGTGTGCCGCCCCAACTCGGGAGGACCGTCCGACCATGAAGGAAGTCGGAGAGCAGCTGTGGGAGATCAGGAAAGAGTATGGGAAGAGCGTCAGGCGAGCGTGAAGATCACGGAGAGCGTGAAGATCTTTAATCACGAGCAGATTACATATTCTTTGCATAGGCAATTGATGATAATATTTTGTGCTTTTGAACAATGTACGGACAAACCAGTGTCTTCCTTCCTGACCCACTTTGTAGTCTGGTAGAGTACTTTTTTTCTCCGTGGAGCTATGGCCCATTTTGCTGACTGTGCGTGCATTACACTTTGTGTCTGAAAACTTCATCTGAGTTTATATCGATCTAGAAATAATTGAACTGAAGTTTGTTTCTAGTCGAGCCACTGCAATGCACTAGCCTAAAAGTAACTTCATAATAGACCACGAACCAGGCAAGTGTGGAAATGAGAATGTCATTTGTTTTCGTAGTTTAGAATCTCATTGGACCACATATTTATATCCCGTCTTTAGAAGTTGATTAAAAATTCATCGATAGGAACAAGGACATAACTGAAAGCGAGTATGATGATTGAAGAGACACAGAATGATAACTCCCGCGAGAGCAGTAACAGATCTAATCTAGGGCAGCCGCCGGCGCCGTACCTCGGAGTCCCTTCCTGTCCTCGTTGGAGGACGTGTGGTGTGGAGCGTCCTTCGTTCATGGCCTGGGGTCCCACTAAGTTTCGTGTCTTGGTCTTCTGACTTCTTCTCTCCCTTCGGCGGAGAGGACGACGGTGGAGGCTGCTGCATCTCCCATCGGGGAAATTTATGGTTTCCATTGTTGATTCATATTGATTGTGCCGCGTATGGAACTTCTAGGAGACATTTGCTTTCGTGCCAGATAACTTGTATAGTATGAACTTGTACAAACTTCAGGAAACTATACGATTCTGCTGTTAATTACCTTTGCTAGGTAACGACCTAACGACCCTGTTAATTTTTTTCCCAGTGTATCTCTGCAGTTAGCTTTTTTTTTTGAGGGAAAATCTCCGCAGTTAGCTAGGTAGGGCCCAAATGCATTTGCTACTCATTTTTTAGCGAAGGGCAGAAGCATTTGTTGTTTCAGTGAACTAGCTAGGGCCACATTTGTTCTTCTCCTTTTCGCTGGAATAGGTGCGAGGAAAGATAGCATTCGAACCAAAGATTTTCTTCTGATATCTACTGGAAAATCTTGCATCGGATTTCAGTTCTGTAGTTTTATGTTGATTCCCCTGTCATTGCTGAAAACTTCATTTGGACGCTTTTGTGTTGAAAGCTGAAACTTCCTTAAGTAAAAGTCCCAAAATCATATGGGGATTCCTGTTTCCTATCGTCGAAAACGTGCAATACCTAACTTCTGTTTGATAAATAATCATCAAACTCATGATCTTCAACTTAGGCAACTCCCAAATTACAGAATTAAATTTCTTGACCAGTTGCCACATGAGAGATTAGAACTGAAACTAGATGGTGTTTCCAAAATTCTAGTACAAAGTCTAGTATATATATGGACAGAACACGCAGGCATACTTCTTTTTACCAAAGTCTGGTTCCTGTCCACCGAAGAAACGGGTAAGCACAAGCATGATTCGCAAATATGCAACATCACGTTTTGGTGCAGCGTAAGCAAATGTGGACCGGTGTCACGGTGGAGATCAACATCTCATCTTCTCAGATGTTGCGATATCTTTCGGCAATGAGGATCATGCATCCATGCCCATGCTGCACTGACTCAGAACTTACTCGAGTGAAAACCACATTTTGACCTGAACACCTTCTTGGATGTTTATGTTGTTTCAACATAATATCTGCGGCAGAAAATTAGAACGAATGAGGAAGCGCCATAAGAATAAATGTACAGGGTCCTGTTTAGGAAAACTGGTTCACAGCTATTCTTAGATAAAGTAGTCATAGAAAGCGCTAAGATTAGTAAAAATGGCTTTCATGCTTAGTTACTGTCAATATGCTAACCACATAGGCAATATGTCAAATATAGCAGTTCTAAACCAGCTGATGAAGTTAGTACCTTTCAGAGACAACCCCAAAAAAGGAACCATGCATGGTCATCGTCGGACGAAACCCTGATAGGCTGATACTACCCAAAAAGTGTGTGGCTTCCCTTCTGCTCGCACCCCATGCAACCCTTGCTCCATTCTTGTAGCATGCTTCCTCATGCTTTGCTTTCCCATTTGCCCCATTCCTTCATCAAGCATTTTCGCTTTCTCCTTAGGTTTACTTTGCTGACAAATTCAGCTCTCACCAATTCCCCACTCCATTTGATGCATCATTCTATGTTTTGTATTCTCAATGGAGTTGCCTGGGTAGGGTAAGGTTTCCATTTGCACGGGGAAGAGGGAGGAGCGAACCCTTGTTGCTCGATCTCTCTTTCCCGTATTCCACATTTTCATTCCTGTTATCATTGCAACTTCATCTGAAAGGAGGAGCAAAAGATCCTTTTGTTGATTCAGGAAGAGAAGAAAAAGGTGGCGCAACAGCTTGTACCATTCAAATGATTCCTTGATTTGAGAAAAGGGAAGGCTTGAAAAATTTGAAGCATGGAGGAGCTGCCAAGCGAGAAGCTAGGCTCTGGATCAATCAATTGCACAAGTAGTTCAAGCAACAGCCAAGGCACTCCAAATTCATTGGTGGATAAAGGCGAATACCTCGTTATTGGGGTCGTAAACGAATTAAAGGAGGATGAGGTGGCTATCGTGTTGAAGGAGGAAGCGGTGACTATTGAATTGAAGGAGAAGGGGGCATCTACCAAAATGGAGGAGGGGATGGCTATTGACTTGAAGGAGGAGGGAACAGCCAGAGAACTGACGGAGCAGGGGGCTGCAATCGACTCGAAGGAGGAGGGGGAGGCTATCACCTCGAAGGAGGATGTAGCCGCTGTCGACTTGAAGGACAAGGAGGCAAGGATCGAATTGGAGGAAAATACAAGGAGGGACTATGAGAAGGCTATCGAACTGAAGGGGGACGGGACAAGGCTATTCCAGAGGCGGGACTACGAAGGGGCAGCCTCCACATTTGACAAGGCAATAAAGCTCTTGCCAAAGGAGCATGATGATATCGCCTTCCTCCACTGCAACAGTGCTGCATGTTACATGCACATGAAACCTGAGGATTATGAGCGTGCGGTTGATGAGTGCAATGCAGCACTGGAGGCATCACCGAAATATACAAATGCATTACTGAAAAGGGCACGATGCTTTGAAGCATTGGATAGGATGGATCTAGCTTGTAGCGATGTGGAAAAGGTGCTGAGCTTGGAACCGAACAATGTTACTGCATTGGAGCTATTTGAGAGTATTAAGGAGGAGATGGACGAGAAAGAAAATTTATTGGAGAATCAGGTTGAGTCACCTCCTGTGGAGTCTAAGACCATGTTTGCAAAAGAGAAGATCAAGAGGAAAGTATCTCGCAGATTTAGAAATTCCATAGTCCAGGAGGAGGTGTGGTTGATTCACGATGACGATATGCAAGAGAACGATGAAGATATGCAAGAGAACGATGAAGATGGCAATGAAGAAAACCATATGAGGAGAGATTTAAGCAATGAAGAAAATGACGCCAATGAGATGCAGTCAAGGCATAATCATGATGAAGATAATAGTTCCACAGAACAGAACCATGTGAAGCACGATGAGAATAAACAAGGAGCAAACAATGAGCACCAACAACAGCAGCATGCTTCTTGGGATATGGAAGAGATGCACCACAAAGAAACACAGAATCAAAACAAGCATGAAAAGCCTCTCAAAGAGATAAAGGTGGGAAGTGGTCAGCATCAGCAGGAAATGCATACAACACAGAATCAGGCCGGTGATGTGGACAAGCGTCAAAAGCACATTGAGGAGGTACAAACCACTAGTCATCGCAAGCAACAAAATCACACTGACATGTATGAAAGGTTTATCAATGGCAACCAAGCAAAACACTCCTTAGAGAGGCATACTAGTCGAGGTGAGGACAAGCAGGAAAAGCAAACTGCAGTCAAACTAGCAAGTCATGGTAGAGATGAGAACCAAAAACAGACGAGGGAGAAGCGTGCATATGCTAACGATGGAGAAACGAAGACTGTAAAGTTTGTTTTGGGAGATGACATAAGGATTGCACTAGTTCCAGAAAATTGTAGTCTGCTGCAATTGATAAACATAGCTCGGTGTAAGTACAGTCCCCACCTGAAGGCAATGCTTATTAAATTTCAGGACATAGAAGGTGACTTGGTGACAATTACATCAACTGAAGAACTAAGGTGGGTTGAAGATCTGAAGCAAGGACCAGCTCGATTGTACATAAAAGAAGTAAGTCCTGATCGTGAGATCACTAGGGACATTGTTATGCCCAGTACTCCTATTGCAACGTTGGAAAGAAAGCATAGCATCTCTGAATGCGGAAGTTCTAGGATTGCAGAAGAAAAGAACTCATCATATGCTGATGACTGGATGGTGCAGTTTGCTCATCTATTCAAGAACCATGTTGGTTTTGATTCTGATGCATACGTGGATATCCGTGACCTTGGTACGCGGCTGTACTATGAAGCAATGGAAGACACCATCACCAGCGAAGAAGCTCAGGAGATATTTCATGCTGCAGAGGCAAAATTTCAGGAAATGGCAGCTTTAGCATTGTTTAATTGGGGCAACATACACATGTCTCGTGCAAAGAAGAGATTATGTTTATCTGAAGATGCTTCAAAAGAATCTGTACTTTCCCAGGTCAAACGTGCATATGAATTGGCATGTGCTGAATATGTCAAAGCTGGAAAGAAGTTTGAAGATACTGTGGATGTAAAACCGGACTTTTATGAAGGTCTTATTGCACTTGGACATCAACAGTTTGAACAAGCAAAGCTTTCTTGGCGTTATGCAGATGCATGTAAGGTAGACATGGGAACTGAAGTACTAGAACTATTCAACCGTGCCGAGGATAATATGGAAAAAGGAATGGAGATGTGGGAGGGAATAGAATATTTGCGACTAAAAGGGATATCTAAATCCAAAAAGGAAAAAATACTATTGGATAAGTTGGGCTTGGATGGGCACCTCAAAGATTTAACAGCAGATGAAGCATTTGAGCAAGCTTCAAATATACGATCACAGCTAAACATTTCATGGGGTACCATTCTTTATGAACGTTCAGTAGTAGAATTCAAGTTAGGTCTTGCTAGCTGGGAGGAAAGTCTCACCGAAGCAATTGAAAAATTTAAGACTGGTGGAGCTTCCCTCGCAGATATCAGTGTAATGATAAAGAACCATTGTGCGAATGAGAAAACTCAAGAAGGTACGATGTAAGCATTTTGTCCTTATTTTCTGCAATTTCGTTGTTCCTTGTTGCTAAATATCAAAACCAAGACTTGTATATGTACACCATGTATGCTAATAATCATGCTCCTTATAATGATTTTTCTGGAAAATGTAACACTTGCAGTTCAAGTTCATTGGGAGCGCATCTTTGATTATTTTTTAATGGACCAGTAGTGTTAACTAAAAACATGTATATGGCTATTTGTATTGGTATAGGAAAAAAATACTGTGTCTCCTCGCAAGTGAATCACTAACATTATGCATCTGCAATTATCCAACACATAAGGAGTTATATGCTATTAAAAAACGAATATTAGGATATGCCCTATTCAAACTGTAGGTTGCCAATATCCAAAGACAATCAGTTTCATCAGCGGATAGTAATCTATAACCACAGCATCTGTTGTGTTACAATTTGTAGTGTCAGATTAGGGAAACAACTTCAGTATTAGCTGAGAACTGTTTATGATCAAGAAAAACAATATGAACTTTTCTTAGTCATGTTATGCTTTACAGGTAGCAAAATCACTATTAGTGTTGGTGCTTACTGTTAATTGTTAAACTAAAACTTTATCAATCTGCTATGCTAGAGACTGAAATTTTAGATCATCTTAACTAAATTTAAGAGCATATAAGTTGTTAAGCCTTTTTCTTTGTTCTTCAGGATTGAGCTTCAAGATTGATGAGATAGTTCAAGCATGGAACGAGATGTATGATGCTAAAAAGTTGAAAAATGGTAGTTCTTCTTTCCGTCTCGAACCTTTATTTCGAAGGCAGCCTTCGAAGCTGCATAATATACTAGAGCACATAAAGCACACATGAGCTTGTACTTAACATAGGACTTGATGCTGTCGACATGGATACGAATGTTGATGCTAATTGCAAAAGGTAATTTCATTCTTTATTGAGATGTATTATTGAGATTATTCCTAAATATTTATTTGATTTAATACACAGAACATTAACTGCATGACTTTTTTTTGCTGTGTGGAATCATTACATACAACCATAACCGTAACTGGATATATATAGAATAAAGAAACATGATACCATAAATCGCCATACCCCTCATGGAATGATCAAAGTGATAATACCATAACAATATAAGGAAATGAAATGTTGTAGGCACTGGGGCCACATTTCACTCTAATACTCCAACTCTTCCCAATCAATATCTCTCCCTCTAGACTTCCTCGCCAAAGGGAAGCAATGCTCCACAGAGAACATGATAGTCATGCTCTAGCACCGGAAGTGGTGGCATCTAGATCAGGGCATCCAGCAGCTCCTGGGATAGGATGACAGCAGTGCGTGACCGAAAAGGCGCAACGTGTGCATCTCTTAGACCCATAGATGGCGACAGCATGGCAGGGGTGGGAGCGCCTCCATACTTGAGGAGGAGGCCACTACCTACCTTTGTTTTTCATTCTTTAGGCCTTGGCCCAGAGCACTTCATTAGATGGTTTGCATAGTTTTGGATTGTAATCTTGACGGTTCGATGTTCAGGGCTAAAATCAGACTTTGCAAAAAGAGTTGAAAAGTAGGCATTTTCGCTAGATTGTTGCAAAATAATGTATTACGATGATGTTCCATTGTTCTTCTCTTACTACTAATAGTGGAGTTGGTTCTTACACTAATTATATAGTTCATCTATTATTGAATAGTATGCTCTATTTAGAGGACCAAAGAAACACTTTCTCTCAAGGTTCATGACCAGTACTGAGCAATAGATATTAGAACATTTGAAGAAAAAAGGTCTAGTTTTGCTCCCTCAGTTGTTGCCGCGAGTTTCATTTACAACTGTCAATACAGTTTATTTGCACCTCAAACTCCCCGTACCATAACATTGTACCCGGGGGAATTGATGATAACCCCCCCAGGTGCGATTATGTTTGCCCACAGGCCCCTTTTCGCTGTCTATGATAGGTGGGGTTTAAGTGGCTTGGGGGGGTTATCATCAAATGCCCCGCCTCTTCGCCTCTCGTATATCGTTAACACGGGGATGCTCCTCCACGTCATGAAAAATCCACTCTAAGCCCACAAATATGTCACTTGGTGGCACCCAGATCCGCAAGATGAGAATTTTCACATCTCCCCCTAGGCATGCCAGCTAAATCCTAGTTATCTGCCTCCAACGGGCTGTCCACATACGCCTTGTCGTGGTGGGAACACGCAGATGCCTAGGGGTAGGCTTAATCTGGGGCCGAACGGATGCTTGTGGTTTCGGGGAGGGTTTGCGCGCTCACGAAGCACGCATGGAGAACAACCAAGAACTCGCAAGAACAAACAAGAACAAGCAGAACCAAGAAGAAGCAAAGAACACCAAGCACACACGATGTACCCTGCTTCGGGGCCCTCGTGAGGAGGTAAAACCCCTACTGCAGCACTAGCCTACTCTCTTTATATCTCAATGGTGACAAGTACAAAGTGCTCCTTGAGCTGTATGAAGAACAATGGTGGGAGCTCTAAGAAGAGGATGGAGCTTGGGGGGGATAATGCCTTTCTCTTTTGCCGTTCTCTCCCCTTCGTCCCCCGTCCTCTCTACTGGAGGATTTGGTAGCTTACTTATACACTAACCGAATTACCATTTTGCCCCTGGCTGGAAGTGATAATGGCATGGACAAGAGGAACAGGACAAGCCTCTGCCCCCTGTCAACCCAACGGCCGGACTGTCAGGCCCTAGCAGGCCTATCTTGCCACTTTGGGCAATGGCAGGTGTAGCCCACCGGGTCTCGGTCATATCCTCTTTCCCGAATTGGCCGGGTCAGCTCCTAGGTTGCTGCGCTCCCAGGAATCCCGTGACCTGACCTGGCCGTCAAGTCCCTAGCAGGCCTATCTTGCCACTTTGGGCAATGGCAGCCGTAGCCCCCCGGGTCTCGGTCGTATCCTCTTTCCCGAATTGGCCAAGTCAGCGCCTAGGGCCTTGCGACCCGGAAAACCTGCGACTTGACCCGGCTGTCTTCTCAGCCTCTGGCAGGAGACACCCGTGAACCTTTCTGACATTACTTGGCCCTTGTGCAATATCCGGATTACCTTATCCGGGTCCTTCCTGACCAACCCGGCTAACTTAACCGGTTTCCTTCCTCTGATTCGGTTAAGCTTTACCGGATCCTCTCTGGCATCTTCTCGCACTTTAGCTTGATCAAGTGCTAACCGACTCTCACGAGAGATCCGACCCAAGTGACCCGGCTATATGTTGATCCGGCTAGCTCTTTGCAACACTTAACACCACATCTTTGCCCTACCCGGGGGCAGCCCCCCGACAGTAGTCCCCGAAGCTGGTGCGGTTCTACAGCCTCGGCTGAAGAGCCGTAGCAGGTTTAAAAATAAACATCACTATCCGAATTACTGTCGGGTTCACCAGTAGTCCCCGAGACTGTGGGGGACTCGCAGAGTCGTGCACAGACTTATAAAAACCAAGTATCACAGAGTTGATGCCAACAACAGCCATCACCAACAGCTAATTTCAAGCTGCCCGCATAGGCATGTGTACGCCGGTCGTCTAGCCATGCCCTCCAGGCCGAGTGTGACATCCGGTTGAACGAGCTCACCCGAATCAACAACGAGATGGACAGTTTGCACTGGAAACGTGTTGACTGCATGGGCATGGCCATACATATATGTTTCTGCCGACATTGCGCAATTCTGCACACCGCCTGCATGGTCACCATTGTCTGTCGGTTGTTAGCCTTCCTGGCCTTTACCGAATTGAGATGCCGCCAGCGTCGGTTAGCCTTCCTGGCATTTACCGAACTGAGATGCCGCCAGCGTCGGTTAGCCCTCCTGGCTTTTACCGAATTGAGATTCCGCCAGCGTCGGTTAGCCCTCCTGGCTTTTACCGAATTGGGATGCCGCCAGCGTCGGTTAGCCCTCCTGGCTTTTACCGAACTTGGATGCCGCCAGCGTCGGTTAGCCCTCCTGGCTTTTACCGAACTCGGATGCCGACAGCGTCGGTTAGCCCTCCTGGCTTTTACCGAATTGGGATTCCGCCAGCGTCGGTTAGCCCTCCTGGCTTTTACCGAATTGGGATGCCGCCAGCGTCGGTTAGCCCTCCTGGCTTTTACCGAACTTGGATGCCGCCAACGTCGGTTAACCCTCCTAGCTTTTACCGAACTTGGATGCCGCCAGCGTAAACTGGATCGACTTAAACCTGCAAGTATATATCTCATATGTCTCGGTATCTCGGCCCCTCTGGGCATATCACATATGTCTCGGTACCTCGGCCCCTCTGGGCATATCACACATGTCTCGGTACCTCGGCCCCTCTGGGCATATCACATATTTCGGTATGTCGGCCTCTTTGGGCATATCACACATGTCTCGGTACCTCGGTCCCTCTGGGCATATCACATATTTCGGTATGTCGGCCTCTTTGGGCATATCACACATGTCTCGGTACCTCGGCCTCTTTGGGCATAACTCATATGTCGGTTCTTAGCCACTTCGGGCGTATACCGACATAGATGTCTCCAGCCACTGCTGGACTTCACATAAGCATATCTCGAATGCCGGTTCTAGCCATCTTGGGCGTATACCGACATAAATGTCTCCAGCCACTGCTGGTTTGACGAAACCATGTCTCAAATGCCGGTTTTAGCCACTCCGGGCGTATACCGACATAGATGCCTCCAGCCACTGCTGGACTGACATACAACCTGCAAAAACATATCTCAAAGGTTGCCTCTGGCTAACAAACATAAACAAAGATCTGGTATGCAAATGATGCCATGATACGCTGGCAAAAAGAATAAACAGCAATGATTTGGGATATGGAATGATGCTAGGATATTGTGACAAACCGAAATAAACGGCGATCCGGTGATGGGGAATGATACCGTGATACTGTGGTAAACCGAAATACACGGCGATCTAGAGAATACCGATGGTGCTAGGGTACCTTGGATAATTTGAGATAACCAATATAACCATGATACCTCGGATTTCCATCATGACCCGGATTTCCAACATGATCCGGACTTTCAATATAACCCAGATTTCCAATGTGATTCGGATTACCAATGTGACCCAGTTTTCCAATGTGATTCGGATTACCAATGTGATTCGGATAACAAATGTGACCCGGATTTCCAATGTGATTCGGATTACCAATATGACCCAGTTTTCCAATGTGATTCGGATAACAAATGTGACCCGGATAGCCAATATAACACCAGATTTCAAAGATACCTCAGTAACGAACATTCTCAACAAAACCGATGTCAACTTTCAACGTTAGTCCAACATACATATCATGAAAAATATTTGACGGGAACAACAATTATACTAACCGAGGCAAACTAGCTATAGCACTTGATAGAAAACGAATCTAACAGCAGATACTATGCACAAAAAACTAGACTCGGTCTCAACCGAGTCCCCGAGCCACTTTTCTTATCTAGGAGGTGGTGTAAAACAGACTGGCTACCCAGTCCCCGGGTCAAGACATCTTGTCCGGGGTAAAACATTTAGACAAAAAGCGAGGGGGCAGTCCCCGAGTACTGTTTGAGACTATGCAAGAAAGTGACACAGACATATAAATGATACTCACAAGGCAATGTTGTTGGAGAAGTTGAGGAAGATAATTATACCGGCCGGAACATCAATATCCCAGTTTGAATCACATGTATGTCAGATCTGACCAATATGCCGTATCTCCAAACTTAACTCGGATTTCCAAGATGACCCGGATTTCAGGATGATCCGGATTTCAGGATAACCCGGATAACAGCTTAACTCGGATAACAGCATAACCCGGATAACAGCATAACTCGGATAATAGCATGATCCGGACAACAGCATAACTCGGATAACAGCGTGATCCGGATACATCATGATCCAAATTTCACCCTTCAATGTTAGTCCAGCACATACATATACAAAGAATACTCAACGGGGACAACAATTCTACCTAGCAGGTACAAGCTAGTTCCAGCACACATATCATGAACATTCAAAGAGAACAGCAAATCTATCGGAGGCAATGAACTGTAGCATATGACGGAAAGTAAATCTAGCAGCAGATACTATGCACAAAGATCCAAACTAGACTCAACCGAGTGCCCGAGTTATTTTTCTTAAGTAAAAGACACTGTAAAACATTGGCTAGGCAGTCCCCGGGTCAAGACATCTTGCTCCCGGGGGGAAACAACTAAGCAGGGCAGGAAGGGGCAGTCCCCGAGTAACTTTTGCGAATAACTATTTGTGAGTGGCGCAAAACCATATACAATAAACACTTACATTTGTATTGTTGAAGGAGAGTGGAAGCAAGCGGACCGGGATTCATAGCAGGCCAGGAGTCTTGGCGGACCGAGACTCCGGGCGGACCGGTATTGGCCCAACCGAATCGGCGAAACCAATACAAGCAGCGACGAGCAGTTTGCATCGTTAGAGCCCGGTATGGCTTAGTCGGGCAACCAAACGGAACCGACATATACCAGATTTGTCAGACTTTTGTCTTCAACAGCATGCCAGATTTTCTCTTGGCCGACGTACTGCTTATGTCGGCAGCTTATCTCGGCAGTTATTTGCCAGTTTTCATCTCGGCCAAGCTATCTCTGCTGGCCTGTTTCCAGCAGACATTCACATGTCGTCTCTTTTTTCTTTTTTCCGAACTGGCACTCAGCCGACATAATACTTATGTCGGTACGACAAGACTTAGCTGAGTAATCATTTTACTCGGCCAGGCCTTTGTATCGGCACCTGACTCAATCCGAGTCCTTCTTTACTCGGTGTGCACACTCAGCCGACATGCATGTGTCGACCGACACAACACTGCTGAAATTTTTCTATCTCGGCAGTTGACTTTCTTCAAACGACACACTCTAATCAGCCGGGATCCAAATCTATTCTTTTCTTCTATTTATTAACTTGGCCTGTGTCTCTAAGCCGACACTAGCTTTTCTTTAGCTTCTCACTTCTCTACCTTACTTCCTCTCTCTTCTCTACTTTTTCCACCCGGATGCATCTTGGTGCACATGGCAAGGAGAGCAAATGCTCATACACGCAAGCACCAAGCCTGCTCCGTACATGCAATCATGGCTCGAGTGCATTAAAGCACCTGCGGTGCTAGCTCTAGCATGCTCATCTCGTGCCTCGGCTGAAATAGGGACTCGGATAAGTGAGCGGCCGGCACGCTACGCCGGACAAGCGCAGCACGCTGCTGATTCTCTGCACATGGACAGACTGTCCGACGGGGAAGCAGCGGAGCAACCGGCCAGCACGGAGGCCAGCAGGGCGGCGACGGATGCAGAGAGGCCGGCGCCAGGCGGTGAGGCGCAGATCTGGACAGCGGAGACGCGGCCGGAACGCGGCCAGCGAGCCGACGAGGCGCGACACTGCCGACGCGCGAGCGAAGCAGGAGCAGATCTGGGATCTGCTAATGACGACGTTGACGAAGGCCGCGTCGACCTCTGCTCGCTGCTGCAAGCTAAATCGCGGAGGACCATGGCGACGTCGAGTCCCCGCGATGACGATGAAGACCCCATCCGAAATTAGCCCAGCAAGCGCCACTCTGCCCCACGGTGGGCGCCAACTGTCGTGGTGGGAACACGCAGATGCCTAGGGGTAGGCTTAATCTGGGGCCGAACGGATGCTTGTGGTTTCGGGGAGGGTTTGCGCGCTCACGAAGCACGCATGGAGAACAACCAAGAACTCGCAAGAACAAACAAGAACAAGCAGAACCAAGAAGAAGCAAAGAACACCAAGCACACACGATGTACCCTGCTTCGGGGCCCTCGTGAGGAGGTAAAACCCCTACTGCAGCACTAGCCTACTCTCTTTATATCTCAATGGTGACAAGTACAAAGTGCTCCTTGAGCTGTATGAAGAACAATGGTGGGAGCTCTAAGAAGAGGATGGAGCTTGGGGGGGATAATGCCTTTCTCTTTTGCCGTTCTCTCCCCTTCGTCCCCCGTCCTCTCTACTGGAGGATTTGGTAGCTTACTTATACACTAACCGAATTACCATTTTGCCCCTGCCTGGAAGTGATAATGGCATGGACAAGAGGAACAGGACAAGCCTCTGCCCCCTGTCAACCCAACGGCCGGACTGTCAGGCCCTAGCAGGCCTATCTTGCCACTTTGGGCAATGGCAGGTGTAGCCCACCGGGTCTCGGTCATATCCTCTTTCCCGAATTGGCCGGGTCAGCTCCTAGGTTGCTGCGCTCCCAGGAATCCCGTGACCTGACCTGGCCGTCAAGTCCCTAGCAGGCCTATCTTGCCACTTTGGGCAATGGCAGCCGTAGCCCCCCGGGTCTCGGTCGTATCCTCTTTCCCGAATTGGCCAAGTCAGCGCCTAGGGCCTTGCGACCCGGAAAACCTGCGACTTGACCCGGCTGTCTTCTCAGCCTCTGGAAGGAGACACCCGTGAACCTTTCTGACATTACTTGGCCCTTATGCAATATCCGGATTACCTTATCCGGGTCCTTCCTGACCAACCCGGTTAACTTAACCGGTTTCCTTCCTCTGATTCGGTTAAGCTTTACCGGATCCTCTCTGGCATCTTCTCGCACTTTAGCTTGATCAAGTGCTAACCGACTCTCACGAGAGATCCGACCCAAGTGACCCGGCTATATGTTGATCCGGCTAGCTCTTTGCAACACTTAACACCACATCTTTGCCCTACCCGGGGGCAGCCCCCCGACAGTAGTCCCCGAAGCTGGTGCGGTTCTACAGCCTCGGCTGAAGAGCCGTAGCAGGTTTAAAAATAAACATCACTATCCGAATTACTGTCGGGTTCACCAGTAGTCCCCGAGACTGTGGGGGACTCGCAGAGTCGCGCACAGACTTATAAAAACCAAGTATCACAGAGTTGATGCCAACAACAGCCATCACCAACAGCTAATTTCAAGCTGCCCGCATAGGCATGTGTACGCCGGTCGTCTAGCCATGCCCTCCAGGCCGAGTGTGACATCCGGTTGAACGAGCTCACCCGAATCAACAACGAGATGGACAGTTTGCACTGGAAACGTGTTGACTGCATGGGCATGGCCATACATATATGTTTCTGCCGACATTGCGCAATTCTGCACACCGCCTGCATGGTCACCATTGTCTGTCGGTTGTTAGCCTTCCTGGCCTTTACCGAATTGAGATGCCGCCAGCGTCGGTTAGCCTTCCTGGCATTTACCGAACTGAGATGCCGCCAGCGTCGGTTAGCCCTCCTGGCTTTTACCGAATTGAGATTCCGCCAGCGTCGGTTAGCCCTCCTGGCTTTTACCGAATTGGGATGCCGCCAGCGTCGGTTAGCCCTCCTGGCTTTTACCGAACTTGGATGCCGCCAGCGTCGGTTAGCCCTCCTGGCTTTTACCGAACTCGGATGCCGCCAGCGTCGGTTAGCCCTCCTGGCTTTTACCGAATTGGGATTCCGCCAGCGTCGGTTAGCCCTCCTGGCTTTTACCGAATTGGGATGCCGCCAGCGTCGGTTAGCCCTCCTGGCTTTTACCGAACTTGGATGCCGCCAGCGTCGGTTAACCCTCCTGGCTTTTACCGAACTTGGATGCCGCCAGCGTAAACTGGATCGACTTAAACCTGCAAGTATATATCTCATATGTCTCGGTATCTCGGCCCCTCTGGGCATATCACATATGTCTCGGTACCTCGGCCCCTCTGGGCATATCACACATGTCTCGGTACCTCGGCCCCTCTGGGCATATCACATATTTCGGTATGTCGGCCTCTTTGGGCATATCACACATGTCTCGGTACCTCGGTCCCTCTGGGCATATCACATATTTCGGTATGTCGGCCTCTTTGGGCATATCACACATGTCTCGGTACCTCGGCCTCTTTGGGCATAACTCATATGTCGGTTCTTAGCCACTTCGGGCGTATACCGACATAGATGTCTCCAGCCACTGCTGGACTTCACATAAGCATATCTCGAATGCCGGTTCTAGCCATCTTGGGCGTATACCGACATAAATGTCTCCAGCCACTGCTGGTTTGACGAAACCATGTCTCAAATGCCGGTTTTAGCCACTCCGGGCGTATACCGACATAGATGCCTCCAGCCACTGCTGGACTGACATACAACCTGCAAAAACATATCTCAAAGGTTGCCTCTGGCTAACAAACATAAACAAAGATCTGGTATGCAAATGATGCCATGATACGCTGGCAAAAAGAATAAACAGCAATGATTTGGGATATGGAATGATGCTAGGATATTGTGACAAACCGAAATAAACGGCGATCCGGTGATGGGGAATGATACCGTGATACTGTGGTAAACCGAAATACACGGCGATCTAGAGAATACCGATGGTGCTAGGGTACCTTGGATAATTTGAGATAACCAATATAACCATGATACCTCGGATTTCCATCATGACCCGGATTTCCAACATGATCCGGACTTTCAATATAACCCAGATTTCCAATGTGATTCGGATTACCAATGTGACCCAGTTTTCCAATGTGATTCGGATTACCAATGTGATTCGGATAACAAATGTGACCCGGATTTCCAATGTGATTCGGATTACCAATATGACCCAGTTTTCCAATGTGATTCGGATAACAAATGTGACCCGGATAGCCAATATAACACCAGATTTCAAAGATACCTCAGTAACGAACATTCTCAACAAAACCGATGTCAACTTTCAACGTTAGTCCAACATACATATCATGAAAAATATTTGACGGGAACAACAATTATACTAACCGAGGCAAACTAGCTATAGCACTTGATAGAAAACGAATCTAACAGCAGATACTATGCACAAAAAACTAGACTCGGTCTCAACCGAGTCCCCGAGCCACTTTTCTTATCTAGGAGGTGGTGTAAAACAGACTGGCTACCCAGTCCCCGGGTCAAGACATCTTGTCCGGGGTAAAACATTTAGACAAAAAGCGAGGGGGCAGTCCCCGAGTACTGTTTGAGACTATGCAAGAAAGTGACACAGACATATAAATGATACTCACAAGGCAATGTTGTTGGAGAAGTTGAGGAAGATAATTATACCGGCCGGAACATCAATATCCCAGTTTGAATCACATGTATGTCAGATCTGACCAATATGCCGTATCTCCAAACTTAACTCGGATTTCCAAGATGACCCGGATTTCAGGATGATCCGGATTTCAGGATAACCCGGATAACAGCTTAACTCGGATAACAGCATAACCCGGATAACAGCATAACTCGGATAATAGCATGATCCGGACAACAGCATAACTCGGATAACAGCGTGATCCGGATACATCATGATCCAAATTTCACCCTTCAATGTTAGTCCAGCACATACATATACAAAGAATACTCAACGGGGACAACAATTCTACCTAGCAGGTACAAGCTAGTTCCAGCACACATATCATGAACATTCAAAGAGAACAGCAAATCTATCGGAGGCAATGAACTGTAGCATATGACGGAAAGTAAATCTAGCAGCAGATACTATGCACAAAGATCCAAACTAGACTCAACCGAGTGCCCGAGTTATTTTTCTTAAGTAAAAGACACTGTAAAACATTGGCTAGGCAGTCCCCGGGTCAAGACATCTTGCTCCCGGGGGGAAACAACTAAGCAGGGCAGGAAGGGGCAGTCCCCGAGTAACTTTTGCGAATAACTATTTGTGAGTGGCGCAAAACCATATACAATAAACACTTACATTTGTATTGTTGAAGGAGAGTGGAAGCAAGCGGACCGGGATTCATAGCAGGCCAGGAGTCTTGGCGGACCGAGACTCCGGGCGGACCGGTATTGGCCCAACCGAATCGGCGAAACCAATACAAGCAGCGACGAGCAGTTTGCATCGTTAGAGCCCGGTATGGCTTAGTCGGGCAACCAAACGGAACCGACATATACCAGATTTGTCAGACTTTTGTCTTCAACAGCATGCCAGATTTTCTCTTGGCCGACGTACTGCTTATGTCGGCAGCTTATCTCGGCAGTTATTTGCCAGTTTTCATCTCGGCCAAGCTATCTCTGCTGGCCTGTTTCCAGCAGACATTCACATGTCGTCTCTTTTTTCTTTTTTCCGAACTGGCACTCAGCCGACATAATACTTATGTCGGTACGACAAGACTTAGCTGAGTAATCATTTTACTCGGCCAGGCCTTTGTATCGGCACCTGACTCAATCCGAGTCCTTCTTTTACTCGGTGTGCACACTCAGCCGACATGCATGTGTCGACCGACACAACACTGCTGAAATTTTTCTATCTCGGCAGTTGACTTTCTTCAAACGACACACTCTAATCAGCCGGGATCCAAATCTATTCTTTTCTTCTATTTATTAACTTGGCCTGTGTCTCTAAGCCGACACTAGCTTTTCTTTAGCTTCTCACTTCTCTACCTTACTTCCCCTCTCTTCTCTACTTTTTCCACCCGGATGCATCTTGGTGCACATGGCAAGGAGAGCAAATGCTCATACACGCAAGCACCAAGCCTGCTCCGTACATGCAATCATGGCTCGAGTGCATTAAAGCACCTGCGGTGCTAGCTCTAGCATGCTCATCTCGTGCCTCGGCTGAAATAGGGACTCGGATAAGTGAGCGGCCGGCACGCTACGCCGGACAAGCGCAGCACGCTGCTGATTCTCTGCACATGGACAGACTGTCCGACGGGGAAGCAGCGGAGCAACCGGCCAGCACGGAGGCCAGCAGGGCGGCGACGGATGCAGAGAGGCCGGCGCCAGGCGGTGAGGCGCAGATCTGGACAGCGGAGACGCGGCCGGAACGCGGCCAGCGAGCCGACGAGGCGCGACGCTGCCGACGCGCGAGCGAAGCAGGAGCAGATCTGGGATCTGCTAATGACGACGTTGACGAAGGCCGCGTCGACCTCTGCTCGCTGCTGCAAGCTAAATCGCGGAGGACCATGGCGACGTCGAGTCCCCGCGATGACGATGAAGACCCCATCCGAAATTAGCCCAGCAAGCGCCACTCTGCCCCACGGTGGGCGCCAACTGTCGTGGTGGGAACACGCAGATGCCTAGGGGTAGGCTTAATCTGGGGCCGAACGGATGCTTGTGGTTTCGGGGAGGGTTTGCGCGCTCACGAAGCACGCATGGAGAACAACCAAGAACTCGCAAGAACAAACAAGAACAAGCAGAACCAAGAAGAAGCAAAGAACACCAAGCACACACGATGTACCCTGCTTCGGGGCCCTCGTGAGGAGGTAAAACCCCTACTGCAGCACTAGCCTACTCTCTTTATATCTCAATGGTGACAAGTACAAAGTGCTCCTTGAGCTGTATGAAGAACAATGGTGGGAGCTCTAAGAAGAGGATGGAGCTTGGGGGGGATAATGCCTTTCTCTTTTGCCGTTCTCTCCCCTTCGTCCCCCGTCCTCTCTACTGGAGGATTTGGTAGCTTACTTATACACTAACCGAATTACCATTTTGCCCCTGGCTGGAAGTGATAATGGCATGGACAAGAGGAACAGGACAAGCCTCTGCCCCCTGTCAACCCAACGGCCGGACTGTCAGGCCCTAGCAGGCCTATCTTGCCACTTTGGGCAATGGCAGGTGTAGCCCACCGGGTCTCGGTCATATCCTCTTTCCCGAATTGGCCGGGTCAGCTCCTAGGTTGCTGCGCTCCCAGGAATCCCGTGACCTGACCTGGCCGTCAAGTCCCTAGCAGGCCTATCTTGCCACTTTGGGCAATGGCAGCCGTAGCCCCCCGGGTCTCGGTCGTATCCTCTTTCCCGAATTGGCCAAGTCAGCGCCTAGGGCCTTGCGACCCGGAAAACCTGCGACTTGACCCGGCTGTCTTCTCAGCCTCTGGCAGGAGACACCCGTGAACCTTTCTGACATTACTTGGCCCTTGTGCAATATCCGGATTACCTTATCCGGGTCCTTCCTGACCAACCCGGCTAACTTAACCGGTTTCCTTCCTCTGATTCGGTTAAGCTTTACCGGATCCTCTCTGGCATCTTCTCGCACTTTAGCTTGATCAAGTGCTAACCGACTCTCACGAGAGATCCGGCCCAAGTGACCCGGCTATATGTTGATCTGGCTAGCTCTTTGCAACACTTAACACCACATCTTTGCCCTACCCGGGGGCAGCCCCCCGACACGCCTGTCATGCCATTGAGGCACCAGTTGCCGAATAACACCGTATCTGACACCTGGAGCAGCCTTGGTGGGTCAGGTCGATGGGCTCGTGTAGGTAGGTCACCATTTTTTTTGAAGGTTTGTGACAGTAGGGAAGGCCCCTACTGCCTCTATATTAAATAATATAAGGACAGAATTTACATATTTACATCACGCCTCATGGGCCAGGGAATCACAGATTAGCTACAAGGTTTTGTATAAAAGGGTGGAGCTCAGGCTTTGTCCTATGAACTAGGAGGCTGAAGTCTTCAATGAATCTTGCATTCCAAGCAGTGATGGTTGGATTTATTCCATTAAATAGCAAGTTATTTCTTTCTTTCCATATGGTCCATGCTGCCACCACAAAAGTTTCAGTAAACATTGGCTGTGTCCAAGATTGCTTGGCTATAGTGACGAGTTCTAGCCTGTCACCAACTGCCTGCCAGGTGATTCCCAGATTATTCCAACACTGTATGCTGAACTGACAGTGAAAAAACAAATGTTCAAGAGTTTCTTCGACAGCATTGTTACATAGTATGCAATATGCAATTGTAGCCAGAATTCAGAATATATTTCCTTCGTCGCAGCATGTTTCTTGTGTTCAGTCTGTCCGAAAAAAGTAACCAGCAAAAGAACTTTAGCTTAGCTGTACATTTGGATTTCCAAATCCACTTGAACGCTTTATGAGAGATGATGTTTCTGAAGCAATAGGAATAGTATCTTTTTGGTTTGAAACTTGTATCTCCCCATATATATTGCCATTTGTCTGAATGTGTGGCAGATAGTTGAATAGAGGCTGCTTCGGATTGGAGATCTCTGACCTCTTGCATAGCTTCAGGAGACAATGGCAAATGGAAATTTGCAGCAAGCAAACTGGCTGTTAAGAAGCTCTTAGCAGAGGAATCCTCGTCAAGAGCAAAGGAGAAAGCTCGTGGGAATTTGATGTCAGCAGTTTCATCCATCCACAGGTCCTTCCAAAACAGAACCGATGATCCATCAACAATGGTGCAAGTAGTTATACCTCTGAAAATTGGGCTTAGCTTAAAACCTGTTTCCACCAGAAGGAGCCACAAGGCTCCATCGCATGGGGCACCTTTTCCTCATAGTATGCTTTCCATAGTGTAACCCATGGGGTATCTTCTTTATTGTAAAACTTGTGTAGAAACTTCAATAGCAGTGCTTGATTCTGAATTTTTAAGTTAAGAACACCCAAACCTCCCTTATCTTTAGGGGTACAAACTTTATCCCAAGCAATGAGAGCATTACATTTTTCACCTTCCTCTGTTTTCTTGTTCCAAAGACAGTGTCATCTGATTTTCTCAATAGGCTCCAATATCTTGGGTGGTATCTAAATGCAGCACATATGGAACATAGCCACTGAAGTCAATAAAGAATTAATCACAGTTGTTCGTCCACTATAGGCCATCATCATAAAATTTGCAGTGAGCTTCCTCTCAATCCTATTCACCAGGGGCATCAACTCCAAAACTGTTGGCTTTGTGGTTCCCAAAGGAAGACCCAAGTATGTGAAAGGCATGGATCCTCTGGTACATCCAATAATTTGAGCAAGTTGATCAGCCATATTCCCCTCTAGATTCAAAGGAATCATCAGAGATTAGCATAGTTAATCTGTAATCCAGTGGACATGGCATATTTATCCAGAATTTCCTTCATCACATTCATCTGAGTAGGGCAGGCAGGCATGATAACCAAAGTGTCATCAGCATATTGAACCACAGGGTAGTCCATCGGGAAATTGACAGGAAATGGTGGTTGTAGAATATTCTGCCTGTATGCTTTATTAATAGCAGCTTGAAGTAGATCAGCAGCTAATACAAAAATGAGGGGTGAGAGAGGGTCACCTTGCCTGACTCCTCTTTTACAATTAATACTACAATTCGATCTGCAAAATATACTGTGACAATAGATGACGGACAAATTACATACTTTTTCTGTATTTTTAAAGGTCGTTGTCCCCCGCATAGACTGAACTCATCCTTGGTCTTAAGGATTTATGTGTTATACTGCTAGTATTATTTTTATTATTGGTTTGAGTTCTCATCATATCTGTTCAATGTGTACGGGTTCTGTCAATTCATCTTGTTTCTATCATTTGGTTTATATGTTTTCTGTGAGCACACGAATCCATATGCATGCTTAAATTTGAAATAATCTTAATGTGTTTTGCAGGCTGCTAGCTGTTCGGAACTGTCTATATTCATGAATAGAAACAGATGATATACCAATTCAAGATAAAGAGCTTCTCAGGATACACTTTGTGAAGTTTACAAGATAATTTAGAAGCTGCATATCTACTTTACCTATGCAAATACCCCAATTGTGTTCTATTAGATACTTAGATAGTCTCAATTGTTCTAGAAATTTAAGAGTTAAAGTTCAATGTGAAAGCTTATAGTTTAAAATGTCTGAATGATATGCACTTCACTAGAAGGGTTTGCCGTTCTAATGTGCTGAAAATAGAGTTCAGATCCACTATCCGTGCGCATGAACAGTACTAGGTTACTGCAGCACAGATGGAACCTGGCAATAGATTAGGGATATGATCTTATCTAATTTGAAATGTTACTACATATTTCATAGGCTGTATGATCCGATAAGTTGCCTTCGATTTACAGAATAATTCTTAATGTTTAATAGTACTCCCAACTCACAATGTCCAGCTTTGATCTCCTTCTTGGACACAAATTTTAGATCCGTTCGGCCCTCCTTCTCCTAGTGTTAATTTAATCCAGTCATGTACTATTATACACCACTCAAATGAAGAGAAGAGAAAATAACAGCATGCTATCCAAGTCATAACATTGCCTAGTTGCAGTATTTACCATGAAGGAAGCTGGATTGCAGATATTGACTGAAGTTGTGGAGAGAGCAATTGACGATCCATTGAAACTATGAGCACCTAAAAAGTCCCAATGGCTACAGAAAAAGACAGCATTGCACTGCCTTGGGATATATTCATCTTCTGAGAACTCGGTATGCAGGACTGATTGTATGATAACATGATCCTAGACATGTCTGAATTCGAAGAGGGCAAGGGTTTGAGGGTGACCTGAGAAGGGTGGCGGCCGCCGAATTTGTGTTCCGCGGATGTCTGATGGCCAGGAACTGCTCGCTCCAGGCATTGGCCGCGGAGGAGGGAGGGAGGTTTGCAGCTGGACTTTCTTGCTTCCGTGCCGGAGTCGGAATTGGGAGGAGGCCGCGGGCGTCCTCACTCGTCAGGGCCAGGGCCCGGACTGAGCATCTATCCCCCACCCCTTCCGCCGCGGGAATGGATCCCCGAGTCCCCTCCAAGTCCCCCGCAGGCCGCAACCCCTCCCCCAGCTCCCCGGACGACAGAGAAGCCGCTTCCTGACCCGCCACTCGCGCCGTGGCGCCACCTACCGTGCTCGCTGCCATATCTCGGACCGGCCTGCCTCCTCCGATCCCGAAGCGCCGGCGCGGTCCGGCAAACAGAAGAACGACACTCCGGCTGGGGAGAAGGTCGTGTCGCCGCCGCGGCCTTGTGTAGTTCAGGCCACCCTTCTAGCGTCTACCGTTGCCTCCAATGCTAGCAAGGCCTGGCCATCTGCGCCATGTTTCGCAGGCCGACCCACATGCACGGATTTTCGGCCCGGGCCGGTCACGGTCCGCAGCAGTCGGCCTGCCACGGACTAAGGCCCAATTCTTTTCGGCTCCGGCTTGTAGCCACTCCGGATTGAGCTGTCCAAATAAACTGCGGTAGAAATAAACTCATGAGAAACAGCAGTCCAGTTCTTTTCGGCTTCTACTATCTTAGCTTATTATCTTAGTTGTATAATGAAAAGTCTGTAATGCCCTATGATGATTTTGTGTCCTAACTAGCTGATTTTGAGTTAATTTTTACCTTTTTCGCATACATTCGGTATGAAAGGAACTTGACAAATATATGATGTGAGCACATATTCAATTAGAACATGCTTCGTGTCATCAGTTGATGTCCAACATCAACAACGTGCAAATTCTACTCTCAGGGGCCGGTGGAGGTAGGAGGTGGGTGGAGGAGCCAACAATGATGGAGGCTGCAGCAGATCTAGCCTGGCGAGCTCGAGCTCGGTTTGTCCCGGACCGGCGGCTTGGGCGTGGCCACAGGCTACCAGCCGGAGCCGGAGCGGCGGTGGATGGCCGGCGGAGGCAGCGAGGTGACGACCGGCGGGGTGCCTATGAAGCGGCGGGGTGCCGGGAGGAGGCGACGGGCGGCGGCGGGGCAGAGGATTCCTAGGCAGAGAGATAGGACTAGCACGGGAGAGAGGAAAGAACGCTCGGGAGAGGAGAGAAAAAAGAAATGACTCAGGGAAAAAGAACGCTTGTTTGCTCGCTCGCTCGTATGGCAGCGCGGTGGCATTTTGATGTAAATCTCATGTGAAACAGGGGCAATCCCAAATAACGCTTCGCTGGTCTTGCGGGAACACTACTAGATATCCAATATAACCGAGGGCTAAATTATCATCGGATATTAAAGTTTCCCGTCGGTTATGGCTATACCCGACGGTGTACCGTCGGTTAACTCCCGTCGGCCATGCTCAGTCGGCCATTGCAATAATAACCGACGGTACTGTCGGAAATTGTATTTACCAACGGTAAAAAGCTGACGGTCAACCCTCGGCTATGTGTTTGTCAAGAATCACTTCGCCTTTGTTCCAGAGCTCCTATAGCCGACTGTTACCCATCGGTTACGTATTTACCGACGGCTGTTTTCTCCCGTCAGCGTTCACAATGGCCGACGGTCTGTCTATCCCGTCAAATACAGTTATAACCAAGAGGACGCTAGACACGGTCAGTTAACGTCATAACCTCCGAGCTAACCATCCGATGGCCATTTGGGCTCACTGTCAGTCATTATTGCTCCTCATGAAAGGCAAAATACGGCAGGTTTGGGGCAGTAGGTTGTCTATTGTAAAATTGGCATTACATAACTGTTGTAAAAGGTGCAAAACTCAGTATCACAAGATTACTTCTAATCTGAATGTATTTTAGCACAATCTCGTAATACATCACAAACAGAACAAACGTTTCACCAAATCAACGACCCTCAAAAGAAAATAAAAAAGAAAATGATGTCCTACAAATCAAGCAGACATTACAGCTCGAGAACTTCATTAGGTTGAGTGGCTCAAGTATCTTCTAGTCTAACACCACTCACTCCATGCTCATCACCAGAGGTACCGCTCTCACCAATGTGACTTCCTCCATCATTGCTCCACATTCCCTAAAAAATTACCAAACCAGCTGTAAGATAACTAGGATAAGTCGCACAATCATACAAACTAAAGCATTGTTGTAATCAGGACAGAAAATAGAAGTATTGCTACCACTTGACTTAGATTTGACAAACAAATTTAAACTGAAAAGACGAAATGAAACTGAAACCCATGAACGAATGTTATGTTTTGATGTTTGCAAATAAAGTTCATGTGTTGTTTAACTAATATGAATTCAAAAGCAGACTTGGCTAAATAAAATTTGTTACAGAGATTCTCAACTTTATGCTAGATAAAAGTTATTAGAGAGAATGGAAAATGAGATGCAGGGTCTACCCGGTCGACATTTCTCTCCGACTAGGACTTCTTCCAAGGCACCGATTTCACCATGTTGATTGCTGTCGGTGGCTCTGTGTTGTTCAACTAGGCTAGGTACAAGACCTATGTTACCGCCACATGATCATCTCCACGAGTTAGGGAACTGCTGTACATACAAAATGAATGAATTAGAACTACCTAGATGTAGAAGCTAATTCAATTAGATAATGAAACAATCAGGTTAATGGAGAGGCACAGAACTATCACTTATCATTGTTGGTGTGTTAGCTTCTTTAATGTGGTTCAGATGCCAGTACGTAAATATATTGTATACAACAACCATTCATGCAAACGCTCTTGGTTCAGGTACCAAAATCAGTATAAGAATTTACCACGAAAATTGCAATCAGATATGACATGCATAAAACTCACAACATCATTCAGATATGATAAGCAACCACTAATTATTTATGCTGCTAAGGTCACCACATCATTCAGGCACCGATTATCAGTTCTTATAACTGTCAAAGGTTCACCTAACTGTTCTGGTTATGGAGAAGTTGAAGTCGCTTAATAGTCTGAATCAAATCCAGGAGTGAAACTACCAAGTACTAGTCTCGCGTGTTCATACTCTAGCACATTGAGGTGTTTTGGGAAACCAGTTCCCGCTGGCATGAGAAATTTTGTCATACAAGTTGTTCATATGTTTAAACCTGGACTTAATCAATGTTTGCAGAAGGTCATGTTGCTTATTCCTGGGAGGTGAGATAAGTTATTATCATCCATTCCTAAGGTAGGGATCTTAGTCTACGGCAATGGCTGTAAGTGGCTTTGATCAACTACCGGAGAGAAGATGAACGACGACGCCATTAAGGCAATATTTTCGACGGAACACTAACAGATCGGAGAACGGAGAGATGGGCGATTGACAGCACGCACGTACCTGGCAAGCAGCGCGCCTGCAGCCCAAGCACGGAGGATCCCGGCGTCAACCAGCGCCCCACCGCCTTGCTCCCATGGAGGCGCTCGACGAGACCGTCCTCTTCTGGCGCCTAGCCTCGGGATGCCCGCTAGCGCAGGGTCGTGTCATGAGCGTGGTCTCCCTTGTCGCGCACCCGACGGGAGTAGTAGGGCGAGGGTGGGTGGAGGAGGCTCCGAGGAGGCCGGATCTATGTAGGCTAGTGGAGGAAGCCATACGGTGCTTGCGGATCGGAGCGGCGGCTGGGAGGCGGCGATTTTGAGGAAGACATGGATCTGGTTAGATAAGGTAGGACGTAGTGGAGGGTTCTGGTTAGATAAGGCAGGACGTGCTCCACTACTCCTTGATTATTTATCAGGTTTTATTTGCTAATCACGTATACCACATGAGGTTCGCCCAAATTTAATATCGGCCGCGCGCGCCAAATCCTAATTTTTTGTTGTTTCCTTTTCTGTTCCGCGCGCATTAGTCCATTTTTTACCCTTTATTTTCTTGCTCGGGATGACTGCAGATGGAGCCCAATATCGTTGGACCCACGCTGAAGTCTGATATTCATGGACTATGCTAACCTAAAAGGGGTCACTGCAAATTAGAGTAAAATTTAAAAATGATATAACTTTGTCAAATCGTATGAGAGTTCTGGGTCATGTTTATGAATCCATTATATGAGGCCATGAAATTTTAGCAATGTTTTGACCACGTTTAGGTATTATTGAAGATGAAAACCAATGCACATATTATAAGTGAAAAGTAACATGTACTTGCATATATATTTTTTAATTTATAATTTGTACGGAGACGTAGTCTTGAACACCATTCATTAGCCCCGTTGACCATTGGAAGCATAACCGAGGGTCCATCATAACCGTCGGATATTATTGTGCACCCTCGGGTATTTTCACATATGACCGAGGGTTACTAAGTGACCGTCGGTAATTTGAACACATAGCCGAGAGTTTCGTATGAACCGTCGGTTATGTTAGCAAATACCCGACAGTGACAAATGTACCGTCGGCTATAACTATGAACCGTAAGCTATTAGGTGTTAATATCTGAGGAATGTTTTAGCCCCGTCGGGTATTATTAAAACCGTCGGTATACCAGGTAATAGCCGAGCAGTTACCTTAAACCGTCGGCTACTAACGGCACCGTCGGTCATTGGGGTAATAACCGACCAACCGTCGGTTATTAGAATTTACCGTCGGAAATATGGGGATTTCTAGTAGTGGAAGCTGCGTGCGGTTGCGGGAAGTTGGGGTAGGGTGGCTTTTTCCAACTGTGGAGAAATGCCAGAAGCTGGCTGCCCAGAAAAACGGCTTAAATTCGAGTTCTTTTGAGTTTAGGCTTATTTTGACCTCTAAGCTGCCTAGAAGACCCAAAAGAACCGGCCCGACACGTTTTATATTGTTCATATATTTTGTTTTTACGTATTTTAGAAAAATGTACAAAATGACAAAAATGGTGTAGAAATAAATAGAAGGCTGAAACAACTCGTGGGCCGGCCAGATCCTTATATTAGGCGTGCCAGGCTTATCGCTGAAGTCCCGCCAGACATAGACCGTTTATAAAAGGGTCATAGTGAGCCGTGTTGGGCCAGACCTTTTTATTCACGGCGCGTGTTTCGTGTGAGGCTGGGGCCACCCCAGATGGATACCTATAACCTCCTTTGAGGTTCTCAACCAAATGCCCTTGAGGTCATTTTTTCCTTTTCTTTTCTTTCTCGATTTATTTATGATGCACTACAAATTTCTAGTGTTGATATTTATTTGATGATAGATTTTTTACTTCTCGATTTATTTTTGTAGTCCGAAAGTAGAGGAAATCGAGCCACATATCATGAAGAAAACAGGGTGCTCGAACTACAAGACCGAGGAGGTTGAAACTTTGTGCCAGGCTTCGTTGAGCATCGGGACATCAAGGTTCTTTCAACCGATGTAGGTTCCTTTTAGAAGAAGATTTCGGAATAGTATGCAAGACATGTCAAGGTTCTTGCCAACCGAAAGGAAGGTTATGTCGTCTACAGTTGGAGTGTGATTCATGATTGTTTGAATTGGTGGTCGGTTTGTGTTAAACAAGTAGATTTCCCATGGAGAGCACATCTACATCCTAGAGCTATACAAGCAAAAGAACAAGAGAAATGAGATCACACCTTCCACTTTGGAAATGAGAAGTGGACGATGGAAGACTTGTGTTAGTGGTAGTGATGGTGCGTTTTGATTGAATTCGTATGTTCTTTGAATTTGGAATGTTGTTAAATTTGTGCACTGTTATTTTCTATGTTATTGCTTTTGGCTGAGTATGTATGTGCTTCAAATTTGGACTATTGTAAAATTTGTGAAAAATGTTGAAGAAATGTGTGTACTAGATATGACAAGAATTGTCCATAATTTTGAAATATAATAGAAACTAGGTTCACGTTTGCAAAAGCGGGTGAGAAATAGCAAAAGAATTTTTTTGGGAGTTAAATTTAGTGAAAGATTAGGTGCAAGCCTGCCAAACATCCGATCTATTGGGATTTAAGTATAGGGTGGTTGTATAGTGAGTTAATTTGTAGGGGAAAGTCTAGAAATGCTCATTTAGCAGGGCGTGGTACGAAAATGGTTACCCTTTTGGATGGTGATGAAGAGAAAGAAAAACATTGACAAGAGGTAGATTAGATTGCCATATACTTCCATCTGTGCAATTGAATGTGCATAAAGTTGACATGAATAGCATATTTACTATGTTTCTTTAGATGTTGAATTCAGACTTGCTCGCAATTTGAAACCTCGGTTATAATCTATTAATGATGTTCGCTCAGAGTAGTCGACGGTATTGGGTTGCACGTATAGTAAATTAAAATTTTCCGTCTAGCATGCTACGCAACGTACATGGTCTATTATGAAGATACATGCGAATACGAAGATCCGAAGATCTAGACATATTATGTTACCAACACCGTTGAAGCGAAAGAAGTGATGATGACGTAGTTGATGTAGCATGTCGAAGATTCCCTTAACCAAGCCTGGTCGAGAGAACGTCGCCTCCTCATCCTTAGCTTGACCTTCTGGATCCAGCAGAGCGAGAGTCAACCGTTGGGTGTTCCCACGACTAACCCCTCCGAGAGCTCGCACACGTCCCCCGGAACTAGTTCAACCGGGATTCGCCGTCCAAGCTTGAAGCACTACTGGTGTATATGAAGGTGGAGTTCTCAACACATGAGATTAGAGAGAGAGATATAGAGAGAGAAATAGATCTATTCTAATCAGAGAAGTCCCCTATAATTACAGAGGATCTTTCAATCCTTTAGACAATCTCTAAACTTGAGATTCAAGTTGTCTCAACTCGTATGTCTGCAAAAGAAGAGGGGGTGGGGTTTATATAGGTGGCCAAGGGTAACAAGCCCTCCTCTTTTGCCGCCGCACAAAGGGGGAGTCCTCCCCTTGGTCCACTCGGATTGGGAGGAGGACTCCTCCCCCCATGGGCCTTTCGGCCCACTAGGGTTTCGGCCAAGGGGGGACTCCCTCCGCGCGCGCCTTCACCCACCCGCCCAACTTGAGGGTGCGGCTGCCTAGTGGATCCAAAGGGCCCACTTGGTAGCCCCTTTTTGTGGACACCTTTTATTTTCTTTTATTTAATATTTTCTGATATTAATTTAATTAATATGTTGTATAACTAATTCCTAATTGAATATTTCCTTTTACAGAAAATTCCCACAATTATTTACTTATCATATAAACATATTTACATGATCCGGGACACCCAGTGTCCGCATAAAAAATACTTCAAATAAATATATCCACTTATATAAACCCTCAAAATTAATCCGACAATAATAGAAACAATTCCTGTTATCCCGAAACATCCAATGTCTGCCAATTTAATCTCTCTGATATAAAATATATCTATCACGCAGAAAATATTTAATGCAGTGAAACACTCTCGATATCCAGACCAACCATAGTACACAACTAACTAGTCCTAGTTTAAGTGTGCGACCCTACAGGTTCGATAACGAGTAGCTGTGATTGGAAGAACTTATCCAATTACTGATCAGGGTCAGAGACCGAGGACGTCCTGAATGACCACCGCTTTTGCCGCCGCACAAAGGGGAGGAGTCCTCCCCTGGTCCACTCGGATTGGGAGGAGGACTTCTCCCCCATGGGCCTTTCGGCCCACTAGGGTTTCGGCCAAGGGGGGGACTCCCTCCGCGCGCGCCTTCACCCACCCGCCCAACTTGAGGGTGCGGCTTCCTAGTGGATCCAAAGGGCCCACTTGGTAGCCCCTTTTTGTGGACACCTTTTATTTTCTTTATTTAATATTTTTCTGATATTAATTTAATTAATATGTTGTATAACTAATTCCTAATTGAATATTTCCTTTATAGAAAATTCCCAGAATTATTTACTTATCATATAAACATATTTACATGATCGGGACACCCAGTGTCCGCATAAAAAATACTTCAAATAAATATATCCACTTATATAAACCCTCAAAATTAATCCGACAATAATAGAAACAATTCCTGTTATCCCGAAACATCCAATGTCTGCCAATTTAATCTCTCTGATATAAAATATATCTATCACGCAGAAAATATTTAATGCAGTGATACACTCTCGATATCCAGACCAACCATAGTACACAACTAACTAGTCCTAGTTTAAGTGTGCGACCCTACAGGTTCGATAACGAGTAGCTGTGATTGGAAGAACTTATCCAATTACTGATCAGGGTCAGAGACCGAGGACGTCCTGAATGACCACTACTGTTATTCGATTAAAACTCTGTTGAACATGTCTGTTATAATATATCAATCCCATTACTTGCGATACTGAACTTCGCCTGAGATGTAGAACCATTTGATAATTCCCATGAGTCAAACTTGACTCACCATATCTTAGTCTTATCTCATTAACCGGTAAGTTTCTTTTAACTCGTTCCCGTATTACGATATCCCACACGATGAAACTTCATCGTGCATTGTCTGCAGAATATATTGGATATATCTCACACGAGTGGGCCCAGGAAGTATCTCTCTTTTAACGGAGGAGTAATATCCCATCTTGGAACATTAATATATATGCATACCCTCGATGCCACCTAGTGGCTGCCGTTATGATCACCCAATTAAGGCCATGACAGCTGACAGTACCAAAGCAACACTTCGTGCATACACATCCTTAATAACCTCATGGTTTACGAATACGCTATATAATAACCTTTCTGTCATATGAAACTAAGGACAAAAGACACTTTAATGGATTCTCTTGGTATACCAACAACTTGGGTCTACCCAGACATATTGTTCCACCAACAATATGCCATTCGTTAATGCGTACATAAACAATGTCCGTGACTAGGAAAGCACAGTCATCTCGGATTCAACAAAATAGTCTAAATACAAGACTAGGGTATAAGTTAACTGTTTATGTTTACCACACGTGCGTATGAGCTTTCCTCTGAATCTCATATTCAGAAGGCACATCAGTTATAGGATAGAAACATAAAACATAATTAATGAATCAGATGTATAAAATCATTGCCTTTTGGGCATACATCCAATAGACGGCTCGTCACTGGGTGAGTGTGCGTACACTAGAGTAGTATGTACTAAAATGATTGAAAAAATTACCAATAAAAAACATTTTGTATGACGGCTTATCTCTTAGAGTATATTAGTTATAGAAATCAATGCATGCGTATCTCCCTCCAATATTTTGTTGTGGTAAAATATTATCTAAAAAAACATGTGACCAAAAGAAGGATATAGTATACCGGAGAATTGTTTGAATTATTTCCTAGAATGAATCATGGAGATGGTTCTAATTATTATTAAATATTTTCTTGAATATCATCACTCATGTCGACTGGCAATAACGCGAATTATTTATGAAGAACTATGTTTTATGATGACTATGTTAATTGTCCCTAGTTAGTTAAGATATGTGTACACATATTAATATACTACGTAGTAGTATACTTAGGGCCTATTTGGTTCAAATGTTTTTCAAAGGAATTTTTAAGGACTCTAATGCATAGGAATTTTCCTATGGAGTTTGGTTCAAAGTAACAAATTAATCCTACAAAATTCATATGAATTAGTTTCCCACACTACAATTGTGGATGTTATTAAGAGGTTAGACCACTTGGAATCTTTCATATGTGTTAATGACAACATAGCATGTACTAAATCTTTATACAATTTCTTGCATTTTCCCGTGGTGGAACCTAACAACTTCTAGATTCCTGCATTTTCGTTTGCATTTTTTTGATTCCGATGGCATTATATTCCTATATTTTTTAGATCCCGCGAACATAAAGAGGACCTTTTTGGTCAAACATCATGCTTCATATGTAATGGACATAGATATATCAACCCGATAGTATGGACTTGTGTTGAAGAACATGAGTTGGACAACCCTATTTTTAGATGTAGCAACATACGCCATTTGTTTGTTTCAAGTACAATGTATATGGTATGTCCTAAGCTTGAGATTGATGCCTCTGTATGCATCATTATATTGAAGATGTTGCAGATCTTCACCCATGATTGTTACCTAGTAATTGTATTTTTCTCTGATTAAACTTTACTATTGGAAAAACCTTGGGTGTTGGTGATTTATGCAGGTAATGTATTAAGAACCTAAATCACTAGCTGTGTAAAAGGGGAGAGACAATCAGACACATTAGAAAAAAACACTTTTCATCACGAGAATAGATGAGAAAAGAGATCCAAAGGGGTGCATTTTGTCCAGAAAGAGAGGATATAAAGAGATCCAGACGGGAGAAGCCTTCATTGGCTGAGTCACCCCTATGGATGTGCCACCCACATATTCATCACCATTATCATGTTTATCTTATAATCTCTCGATTTTTGCAAAGTCGCAGGCGCAACTCTTCCCTAGGTCCATTTTAATCATATTTCTAATTAAATGTTGCATTTACAGATTTCTCACAAGTCGTTACACCCTTGTTAACATCTTCCTTTATTTGGTCTAGATTTCAAAGAGAACCCCACAGAGAAAGTGCTTGCTAAGATCATCTCAAATCGGGCACCTTCTGCCTCCTAGGTATTTGGTAACCTGGGTCACTCTGGGCAAAAGGGATCCAACATGATCTGATAAGATGGCTGATTAGGACATGACGAATAGACCCTAAGGAAATCAATTCACATCTTGAAAACATGAAATTTCAATTCTGTGACATGGCATATACATTATACTTGAGACCAACCAATGGAAAACATCTCTTTGTGTCTCAAAGTTGGTCTACGAAACTCAATGATAGCCATCCACAAGCATATACTGTCGGGTCGACATCTCTATGCCCATGGCTTGTGAAAGTTATTTAGCTAAATCATATACTGATCAAATGATATGTGTCTGCATGAACTTATCAACTAGAGACTTTTAGAACAATCATCATATTATATATAGTTTCACAAAAGGGTCACATAATTGTTGATACATATCATTGGTGATGCTCAAGGACAATATGAATGACTAATAAATACATTTGTAAATATCATAATCACATGATTGCATCTAGCTAGATCATATTAATTTCCAACACCATATTCATACTTTCCCTAAAAAACACCATATTCATACAAATCCGATTATTATGATCTACAATAACCGAATCGAGACAAGAACTGTAGGTGCCTAATATGTTTGTTTGATGAGATTGAAAGGATTTTTTTCATGATATCCGATTTTGAAGGGGAGAGTGTCCCTTTTCCAGTTGTGCATACGATACTTCTATTGTGTTTGGAGAGAGGAGTAGATAGGACTGAAGGAACAACCGTTGCCTAAATGGTAATATTAGAGAAGCGGTGGATCTCATATACAACTTATTCGAAAGCCATTCCCTATAATGAAGCCTATCACTGGCTCTTGATCTTCACTTATATCATGTACAACTGGAGTCAAGTTGCCTTAAATTTATGGGGGACAATATCTCGGGATTGCTTGCTCACAGCTACAAATATTTGATGGAATTAACACAAATAAGAGTATCTTTCTCAAGGTTTGTCTTGTGGCACAAAAGTACATAAGCCAATTTTGAAGCCAATGTCTTTGAAAAAAGCAGCATCGAAGCTCAACAGGGATCGTCACATGTGGTTTCCAGCAACCTTAGATATTTATGTATGCCCTAAACATCGTGGTTGATAAAGGCCCCTATGATTTTAAGAAACATAACTTACCGTTTAAAAAATTATTTAACGGGGTGTACCAAAGCAAAGTTCATATAAATGAGCTTTATCAAAGATAACTAGGGTTAAAATCCACCCCACTAAATGCAAGTGGACGGCGTCTGTAAGATGCTATCCGAACATGCACCCGATTTGTATTTGCTATATATGAAAACATAGCTTTCTCTATTAATTAAGAAACTAGCAACACTATGCGGGCAAAGCGAGTTCAACTAATATACATTAAGCATAGGAGTAATTATGTTGGCATTTACAAATCTATATAGTTTCTTGATTGCATGTATATTTTTAGTGCGAAACGATGTGTAGGTGGAAGAAGACTATAAAATCACTTAATTACATGGCAAGAAGTTGATAAGTCTTATTTTTTTTTGAATTTTCAACGGGGGGGGGGGGGGGGGGGGGTATAAAACCCCACCTAAATTTTTCATATATGCATAAGCCCAAAACGGCTGTATGGTTTTACAAGTGGGAGAAGAAGGGGCAGGGAAAGAGCTTTACAAACATTTAGACTTCACTTGTCCTAAGACAGGCAAGCCAAGCATCCAAGTCGGTGACAAGCGCAGGAGGCAGCCTTTTGCTCCACAACTGGGCTTCAGTCCGACAAGTTCTGATCAGCAGGGGGAGGCAGGGCCTTTGCTCCTAGAAGACCACCGCATTTCTGTGCTTCCACAGCTCCCAGCAGCAGAGCAGGAGGAAGGTGCTCCTGGATGTCTTCGAGACAGCAAGGTGAGGCATGTAGGAGTAGAGCAGGCAGACATCCGGCTCGGCAGGGATTCGGAAACCAACAGAACCCCAGAAGGACTTGGCAAACTCACACTCGAAGAGGAGATGGTTTGGGGTCTTGAGATCACCATCACAGATCGGGCAGGCGGCTTCCTCCGGGGTGAGAATTTTCTTCCGAAGCAGGGAAGATCTAGTCTGAATCCTGGCTAGGGAGAGCAGCCACGCAAAGAACCTGACTTTTGATGGAGCAAAGTTGACCCAGATAAAATCGTGGAAAGGCGCATCAACGCCTCCAAACATCAGGAGCTTGTACACTTCACCAGCATCAAGGCCACCAGATTTCTTTCCACACCGCAGCAGGGTCCTGGCATCATTTTGGCCCGACAGCGAAACCCGAGCAAGCGCAGCGGTGAGCTGCGGGAGTTGCCGTTCGCCGGCAGCGGTGAGACGAGGGACCAGGGTGCACCGCATGCCACAGTCCAGCACCTCACGGACCGTAGCATCCTTATCAGTGGAGTGCGAGAAGAGCGCAGAGAGGCTGCCGCACAATGGTTCACACCCCAGCCCTGTGTCTCGCCAGAACGACGTGTGCCGTCCGTCTCCAACCTGAACCTTCGTGATACACCTGTAGATGGACATTAGAGCAGCGAGGTGACGCCAGTGCATGCCGACGTTGGCCTGGGTGGTCATCTCGCTCCACGTCCAGAACTGAGTTGAGCAGCACGATTCGGTCACCCGCGGAGAGCAGGATGGCACTCCAACCCGACAAGTACTTGTCCACCTTGGCGATGAGCGGCGCAAAGTGGGCGATCGTCAGTTTTTCAGCCGACAGGGGCAGCCCAAGATATGTCTGCGGGAAACCTTCCACTCGACAACCCAGCACCGAGCGGATCTCCTCAAGAAGCGAGGCAGGAACATGCATGGGGACCAAGGTACTCTTGTGGAAATTGATGGTGAGCCCGGTTGCATCAGCAAATTGGTCAAGCAAGGTTTTGAGCCGAGCCGCTGCGTGGATGTCGGCCTGCAGAATGACAAGGGTATCATCTGCGTATTGGAGCATGGGGCAGGGTGCACCATCGACCAGGGGGTGGCACAGCAGGGGGTCTTGACGAATCATTTGTTGCAGCACGTCGGCGACCAGCAGGAGGAGGTAAGGGGACAGGGGGTCCCCTTGCCGCAGCCCGCGTTTGCAGTCAATCCAAGCACCAGGGATCCCATTCAGAAGGATAGCAGACTTGGACGTGGACATAAGTCTTATTTTGATCATTATTTTTTGAACCATGCAGTAGAGCTGCATGTGAAATTTATAGAAGAAAGAAAGGCCCAAAGGCCAAAAGTCCATGACCAAAGTCTTACAAAACACACGACCACGAAGAAAAATCAGTGCAAATAGGCGACCGAAATTTGGAGGAAAACCCAACATGCTAACTTAATTACAAGCAGTCTCTCATCAGTACATCCGAAACTAAAGCCTTGTCAGGAGAAACGACCCTCCACTAGGGGCCGTCTAGTTGTCTGGCATCAGCTTTATCTTATCTACTATTTTTTTGGGATTGAATTGCTTTCGTTTGTGAAGACACTGACGTTTTGTTGTAGCCAAATAGAAGAGGTTGTCATCATCACTATGGTGCCTAGTCTCTTGTTTTATTCCATCCCTCGTCGTGCGCCACCATGTCCTGAGATTCAGGTGGTTTTGGGGAATTACCTGATTGATATCCATTCAAGACAAGATGGAACTTCAGAAGATTCCAACGACCACGGACCCGTTGAATAGGTGTTCTGAATCTTCCAGGATGTGGGTGCAGAAGATGCATTTTTTGTTGTGAGGGAGATTGCGCTGAAGCAAGTAATCAACACTTCACTCGCGGATACGGATGAATATCCAAGAAGAAAGATTAAATGGAAGAGGAACCCAGGAAACACAAAACACCTTAGACGAATCACATTTAATCGACACGACAACAAGCCTGAATCAAATTTTACAATTCATCGTCATATTTCATCATGTGCACAATTTGAAAACAAGTACTTGTACTCGAAACGAGATTTTACCCTTTTGTTCACCACGAGATTTCTTGTCTGGTTGAGCTCATCTTAGGACACCCGCGTTATCTTTTAACAGATGTGGCGTGTGATTTTGTCTCTGAATTAAAAAATTCTCGTGAACAACAATATTTCTAAGAATTAAGAGACAAGGATTTTCGTGGATGTTAATTAAATTTGTGACAACATTAAGAGGAATCAATATAATTATTAGGAAATAAGTAGTACTAAGAGTGATTATAGTGATTCTAATCTTTTTCCACCACATTGGATGGAGAATCGTAAAATTAGAAAAACCGATTTCTGATGGATAAGATTAAGGTACACACACGAATTTGATGGACTAGAAAATCTGCGGTTCCTAATTGAATAGGTTTTTTTTTTGAGATTTAAAACGCTACTTATACTACTCCATCATCAGGTCCCTTTCTAGCCTGTTTACAATAACCAAAGGTGGAACATGCCTCCACACATGACACAACTTATTAATGTTTCCTTCCTTGGCTAACACATGAGCGACCTCATTCGCCGTCCGTCGAACCGCAGCAACCTTTACTTCGGTAAAACTTCTGAACAGGGACTTGATGTCTTCTATCAACGGACCGTGAATGGATCGATCCTTGTCCTCCTTCAGTAGTTTCAGCGCAGCAGCTCTGCAATCCGTTTCCAGAACAACCCTTGGAATCTGCAGCTCCTTTGCAAGCAACATAGCCCGATGGCATGCCCGCAGCTCCGCGCCTTCCGCATCAGCGACATGGGGGAAAAAACGGGCTTCGCTCGCCACAAAGACGCCGTGTTGGTCCCTAAGAACCACACCACCCCCGCCACATCCATCGGATGAGCAGAACGATGCATCAGCATTCACCTTATGCCAGCCTATGTCCGGTTGGAGCCAGCGCTCCACCGGCTTCGCCGCCGGCACTGGTGGGGTTTCTTTGAGATTGAGCCATTCCTCCACCAACGCCGTCGTTTTTCGGGCAACTGCACCAGGATCTTCAATCTGCATCGACTCCCGAGAATCATTCCTTGCAATCCACAGATTATACACCAACTGCATAAACCACGTGACTCGATCTGTATCCTTGCTACCTATCCAGTGTAGCAACCAATCCTTGAGTTCTGCATGCGATAACAGGTGCGACAGAGGGGCTTCAAACGAGACACCCGTTAGCTCACACAGCGAGTTCCACGCTGCGATTAAGTGGGGACATGACCAGAAACGGTGGATTAAGCTCTCTTCTCTGCCGCACACGAGACAAACAACGTTGTCTTTTATTTTTCTATACTTGGGCTCCTTACCCACCGCTAGGCCATTTTCAATCAACCGCCACACATGGACTTTGATCTTATTAGGGACCTCCGCCCCCCAAACTGCTAGCCAGGACTTGTGATCTTCACATGATCTTGAGGATTCACCCGTCCCAATCGCCTGTCTTTTCCTTTGCATTGCCAGATGATAAGCTGAACGTACCGAAAACTGACCGTTCTTAGTGAAGTTCCACGCCTGGAAGTCCTCAGAGCCGACCCTCCCTACTGGCATCTTCAGAATATCGGACACATCATCATCGAAGAAGAACTGATGGAGCCGGTGCTCATTCCAGCCTGCCCCATCTGGCAATATAAACTCACTAACCATCGCTGGGCAACCATCCACTCTCCTCCCAGTGGGAATTGAGCTCCGGTCCTTGGAATCCAATTATCATTTGCCACTTCGATTCTAGCTCCATCCCCAATGCGCCACACAAGCCCTGCTCACAGCAACTCTCGGCCATGGATGATGCTACGCCAGGTATACGATGCACGCTTCGGGCAGCCAGCAGCCAAAAAATCTGAGTTTTTGTAGTATCTCGCTCGCAACACCCTTGCACAGAGGGATTCCGGCTCAGTTAAGAGGCGCCATGCCTGCTTGGCTAGCAGAGCTTGATTGAAAGCTTCATAGTCACGGAAGCCCAGCCCGCCCCTTTCTTTGCTCCTGCACATGCGCTCCCAGGAAACCCAGTGGACCTTGCGCTGCTCAATTGTGTCTCCCCACCAAAACTGAGAGGAGGTGGAGCTCAGTTGCTTGCAAAGCTTTTTGGAGAATTTGAAACAACCCATATTATACGCTGGAACTGCCTGCAACACAGACTTAATCAACACACCTTTACCAAATTTTGATAATCCCTGTCCCTTAAACCCTTGTACTTTAGCCCAAGACCTCTCTCGATTATGTTTGAAACATCCTTCCTTTGATCTTCCAACTACCGTGGGCAGTCCCAGGTACTTCTCCGAGAGGGTCTCGGATGCAATACCGATCTGATTTTTCAGCAAGCTTTTATTCTCCTCCAAGCATCCATTGCCAAAGAAGATCGACGACTTTGCCAGGTTAACACGCTGCCCTGAGCTAATCTCATAATGTTGAAGAATCTCCTTCAGAGTGTTCATGCTCTCCTCCGTTGCCTCCACAAAGACCACACTATCGCGTGATATGGGGTCCTTCTGCCCCAAAAGATACCCCTCTAATCTTGTTTTCCAGCTGAGCTTGCTTAAGCAGTGCCGAGAAGCCCTCAGCACAAAACAGGAACAAATATGGGGAAATTGGATCACCTTGGCGCAATCCTCTTGAAGGGAGGAAAGGATTCGATAAACCCCCATTCAGCTTCACCGAGAAACGGACTGAGGTGATACACCTCATGATCATAGAAACCCACTGCGGAGCAAAGCCCATCTTTAGCATCATCTGTTCCAGAAAGATCCATTCGACTCTATCGTAGGCCTTCACCATATCCAATTTGACCGCACACAACGGTGTTTTCCGCTTTCTGGTCCGAATAGCATGAGTGCATTCATAAGCAACAAATACGTTGTCCGTAATAAGTCTGCCCGGGACGAACGCACTCTGCTCCTCCGATATCAGTATAGGGAGGATCTTTTTTAGTCTATTTGCTAAGACCTAATTGAATAGGTAACAAATCCACTTTGCCATATGTGTGACAGAGAGGATTAACATGCCAGCTCTTATCAGACGCTGCAATTTATCACATTAATGGTACCATTTTTATTCCTGTGAAAACACACGATAAGAATGCCCACCGAGCATGCCGTTTTGATGTACAATCACATGACAAAATTAGAGTATCCAGTTAATTAGGCATGATTGCATAACTAATTCCCTGCTACTGCTTCAGTAATCAAGCATATGAGGATCCAGGTGTGCAACGGTAACATATATTATATCTTGGTATAAATAAGGAATATATCCACCAGGCATGCATTGATTCCCTTAAGAAAAAAAGATGGCAAGAAACAGGAACATACCGCACATATGAAAACCAAGCCGCGACGAGTATGAAAATCAAGGTTAAACCAAATGCCTTACGACGTTACGCGGCAATATTACTTACTTCCATTTCTAGGGCTGTCCCTCGCTGCGTTCCTTACCTATTAAACCCCGGCCACCATTGACATCAAACAAGCACACCGGATCTCCAAAGCTTCCAGATTCATCAAGAAAAACATCTTCTTTCGATCTCCCTCTCCCAATGGAGTCCACCGGCTCATGCACCCGCTCCACCGCGCCTGCCGCCAACACCTCGCTGCAGTCGCTGGGCATCCGTGACGAGGGCAAGAAGGTAGCGCAGCAGGGCCCAACGTCGTCTCGCCCGCCGTCATCGGCTTCTGAGAAGAAGGCGGCGCCGGAGATGATCCCCGAGTTCAAGTGCTTTCACTGCCCGCGCACGTTCAGGACCGCGCGGGCGCGGGGCGGGCACCTGAAGGCGCACAAGCACCGGCGCCAGCTCCGCCAGAACCAGAAGGAGCACCGTCGTCGTTTTGCTCTCGCTGGTCCGCAGGTGCGCGTCTGGCCGTCTATGTTGCACGTCCCCTCCCAGCGCAAAGCTTACTTCAACTTCCACACGCAGCTATTCAACTCGCACTACTTCCCGAGCTCGGCCGGCCGCTCTGGCGTCGTGAATTTGTTCGCCGGCACAAGCACCGGCGGCGGCCTTGCTCCGGCTGAACCGTCATCTACGGCGAGCAGGTACTTCGGTATTGTTGGTGGAGGTCAGGTTGGGAACGGAGGTCATCTTGGAATCCTGCGTGAATTGAATCAGGGAGAGACTGCCCACCGGATCCACTACTTCCCCTCACCCCGCTCCATCGCCGTGCCTTTGTTCCTATCGCAAATGGGTAGCGGCACCAGCGGTGTTCCCCAGGCTCCGTTTGCCGCCCCAGAAACGGCGGCGGAAGGCAACGCCGGGACTGCTGGTGGGGTTCACCTTGGAGGCCAGCAAGGCATGCCTCAAGTGAACCAGGAGGAGACTGCCGATGGGATTGACCTAACCCTGAGGCTCTAGGATATATCGGTTTTGTCAACTCAAGATTTAAATTGTTTCGCTACAAGTTGGAATTGTCTGTTAGCTTCGTTTTCTTAAACTCTGGGCTTCATCGTATTTGATTGTAATTCATAGTCGAGCAACCGAACTGTATACCCAATGCAAATTGGGATTGATACTAGATCGATCTACCTGGTAAGATGTTTTTTGAAGTATAATTCAAGGAGATGGTTATCTTGATGGCTCTGAAGTCTGGACATGTGCGATTTTCCAAGATGAATGCTCTGTCTCTGATTTTACACGCTAATTCATTACTTTGTGTACCGTTGTTTGGAAGGATCATTCATCTCTTTTAAGGTGAATTCTGTTATGAGATGCAGACACTCACAATATGGACACTTATCGGGTCAACTTTTATTTATTTATTTATCTATGGGAGCTGTACAACAATATAGGTATTTTTGATCTAATCATATTTCTTAGATTTTTGTATTGAGTTTTGTGTCATAACACCTGCTATAGAAATGTTCATGACTTCCAACATAAAAGCAATGGTGGATATTAGATCTAACTACTCCATTAAGCTATGAGTGTGTTCATCAGAAAATATGATTATATGCGTGGAACCTGAGCAATGAGAGTTTAACTACCCAACTAAACTGGCAAAAACAGAAATTCATTAGGAACGAGACATGATACAAGGCAAAGGGCCAGTCTATGTGAAGGGAAAATCGTGGTATTTTTTATTAGTTTAAAGAAATGATGTAGGGAAGCTCTTCTAATGAAGTTTGTCTCTGAGAACTCTAGCTGAAACTTATGTTCATGATTGAAACCGACAAGTAGAGGGCTAGGATTATTGTGCACAATTGCTGAGAAAAGTTCTATTATTTTTCCTGATTTTTTTTGCTGTCGTTCCCCTACGCGGAAGAGGCAGAAGTTATTGCATTCATTGGTGGTCACCGAGGCCAACTTTGGCACGCTCGTCAATGGGTAGGAGTTGCAGATCAAGGATATATAAGTCCTCAATGTTGCCGTTATTTTCAGGACATCTCTAGGGTCTAATGGTACGTGCTGTGTCGCAATGTTCTTTCTTATATGAATGGATATGTTAATCGAGCATTAGGAGCAGTATCTTTCCAGCACACGGAGGGAATGTCATCTGGTCCAGAAAAGAGCCAGACTACTGTCCGAGGAGTTGTACGGAGATTTTGGTACATATGATCTATTTTTTTATCTTATATTTTTTCTTTCTTATATAATACATGATTTTGGTACAGATCCGACTAGTTTTTTTGTGTGTTTTCCGTCGTAACACACCTTCTTTAGAATGTTCATAACTTCACATGTAAATCAATGGTGGAGATTAGCACTGATCCCTTCAGTAATAATAAGGATAATATGATCTAGTGTATGTGATCGTGATGTTCACCTTTATCTGCTGGTTCATGGCATAATAGATCTCCTACCCCTCATCAAACTTCTCATCAGGAGAGAGGATAAATAGTTACCATCTAACTGGTCCTCGAGACAACCACATCACATGCACTCATTGATGCCTTCAACAAATATTATACAGTGAAAAGAGTATCATAGAGCATGAACATCTTTGGAAAAGGCTTATAACAATTTCAATATGGGTATTGGACCATAGTTAATCAAGTGCCGCAGTATGTAGTCATCCGGTGTGTGCCGCGGAAATTCCAATTTTTTTCCTGGAACCTGAGAAATGAGAGTTTGGCTACCATACTGAAGTCAAAGCACGGAAAATCATTATGAACCAGACCATGATCTATATGCAATTTTTTGTTAATGTAATAGACGATGCAAGTAATGTTTTTGCTGTATCAAGGCTTGATTCATTGTTCCCACAAAAGAATTACTTTTTCAACCTTCTTTTTTGTTTTGTAGTTATTGTGTGTAGTCATAATACAATGTCGCCACCAAACCCTCAAACCTATGTTCTAGCTGGTTTTGCGCTGAATGCTTTGGTCACTCACCAATCAGTGATGACATGTAACGTACACCCTGATGGGATTTCATAATAATATGTAAGAATCGGGGACAGGACGGGGGAGGGGGGGGGGGGGGGGGGGGGGGGGGGGTACTTTGTACCTACGAGAAGTCATCCCTGTCCGTCACTTATTTGATGCCAGTCAATAGTTTCAACGGAGAACCGGAGTCATCAACACATTTTCAGACAAGTCCATTTGCTCTTGGAGTCACCCATAATATGATCCGAAACCCCCATTATTTAAGCGCCTTTAGTGTTGCATAGTTTCCCTGTCTCCAACCCCACCTCCGGTCCATGGCAGACAACTACATGTTGATGCTAGCAGCTTCCTCTAGAAACCTTCCAGTGAATCCCTAGACCCAGCCGTTGAGGATGCACATTGTACACACTAGTACATAACGGTACTAAGGACACCCCTCACTGGAAACGATGGCCAAATAAGCTATGGTGGTGTTCACGAAGGCCACTGTTAAAAAAATGCATCACCAATGAGGCTATCTAGGAATGGATTCCCGACACATTGGTAACGGTCAAACATATTTAAATGTATGCAATATATGAGTGACGGGTGAAAGAATAGGACCGTATGCAAATTCGGTCGGCCTAGGAGGCCCATCTACGTGGTCAAATAAATACACTGAACCCTAGCGTGGTGGCCGCACAACACTTGTCTCAAACTCCCACCTCTCCTTATCCTCCCCTACACAGCCTCCCCTCTCCTTCTCTTCTTCTCGTGTCCTCCCCCTTTGCAGGTTTCGGCCTCGTCCGATGACGAAATTATTGGGTTACGTAGCAGAATTTAAAAATTTCCAACCTACGTAACACCCAGGAACAACTATGAAGATACAAGCAGGGTTAGTACTGTATCGTTACTGACACGAAGATGCGGAACGAGTGTCGATGACGTTGTTCATGAAGCCTGATGAAGATTCTCACGGCCAAGCCTGGTGGTGAGAATGTCGCCGATCCCTTGTACAGCCTTCTTGATCCAACAGAGTGAGGGTCAAACGTCTATGACGCTTCACCCCTCTGAGAGCTCGCACACATACGTCCGTCAGAGTCCAGCAGTGCTTCGCCGTGCCAGAATTAAGAGCTACTGGTGTACGTGAGGTGGAGAGAACCCCAACACATGGCAGAGGGAGAGAGAGATTAGATCTAGATGAAGAGAAACCCCTGACGAAGGAGAGCCTCTAAATCCGTCTCTAAATTGTGTGTCCAAATAGAGAGGAGTTGGGGGTTTATATAGGTGGCCCAAGGGGTAGAGGGACTTGGGGAAGGGGTAGAACCCCAACCCCAATTCGGTTTGGGATGGGAGTTGGAGTCCAACTCCAACTCGTCCCCCCTTCCTCCTTTCCTTGCACCGCTCGGGTGGGGCCCGTCCGCCGCACCGACCCGGCTATGGGGCCCGCCCGCCGCACCGACCTAGGCGGTGGGTCCCACCCATGCCGGTTGGCCCTTGGCCTCCTCCGCCTCGGTCGCCTTCCCCATGGGCCGTGGGGCCCATTAGGGTTTGGCCAAGGGGGAAGTCCCCCCCCCCCCCCCCCCCGTGGATTTGGCCCACCACCATGGTGCGGCTGCCATGTGGGCCCTAGGGCCCATGTGGCAGCCTACTTTTATTGGCCTTTGCTTTTAAATAATTTTCCATTTTATTTTTAATTAAATAAATTAATATTTAGTCGATTAATATTTTGTCCAATTAATTCCCAGAATTAATTACTTATCATATAAACATATTTACATGATCCGGGACATCTAGTGTCCGCCGACAAAATATACTGGATAATTATTTCTTGTATAAATCCAATACCACCTCAATATTACTTTGATCAAATCTCTGAACATAATTCTATCATGTCGGAACATACCGAATGATACTCTTCCTCTACTCCTAACCTCCAACGTATACAACAGACAATGACGACTTAAGTGTGTGTGACCCCTACATGTTCGATAACGGGAAGATATAATTGGAATTGCCTATCCAATCACCGGTCAGAGTTAGATCCATGGACGACCTGAATGACTGCTATCGTTAACGAAGAACACTTTGTTGAAACTGTTTGATTATCAAGTATATTCCCATTACTTCGCGATACTCATCTACCACCCGAGGCGAGATATATGACATTACCATGAATGAGAGCTTTCATTCACTATGTCACTTTATCCTCGTCACCGGTGAGATGCCATTACTCTTTTCCCATGTTCCAATATCCCATGATATAATATCATGACCTTTGTTTGCGCAGACTTATCTATGGATACCTTCCCACTAGAGTGGATCCAGGATGTATCTCTGTTATCCAGAGGAGAAATTCCCATTCTTGAACTACTATGATTAAATGCATATCTTCAAGATAACCCAGCAACAGCTCTCCCAAACACGTCCGGGCTGTCCGCTTGGACCACCTTTTTGCTTTCTTTTCCTTTCTTTTGTTCTTCTCTCTCCTTCTGCACCAATCACATGCAAATGGCCCCACAATTTGGGTGACTTTGAGGTACATGGTTGGAGGAGACCACTTTTGATGGTGGTCCGCGGACACGTCCGGACGTGTCCGTGGACAGTTTGGGGCCTGAATTTGGGGGTTGTGCACCGCCCGGGTGGGGCCCATCCGCCGCACTGACCCGGCCATGGGGCCCACCCGCCGCACCGACCTAGGCAGTGGGTCCCGCCTAGGCCGGCTGGCCTTGGCCTCCTCCGCCTCGGTCGCCTTCCCCATGGGCCGTGGGGCCCACTAGGGTTTGGCCAAGGGGGAAGTCCCCCCATGCGGATTCGGCCCACCACCACTAAGTAGTGGTGCGGCTGCCATGTGGACCCTAGGGCCCATGTGGCAGCCTACTTTTATTGGCCTTTGCTTTTAAATAATTTCCCCTTTTATTTATGAATTAAATAAATTAATATTTTGTCCAATTAATTCCCAGAATTAATTACTTATCATATAAACATATTTACATGATCCGGGACACCTAGTGTCCGCCGAAAAAATATACTGGATAATTATTCCTTGTATAAATCCAATACCACCTCAATATTACTTTGATCAAATCTCTGAACATAATTCTATCATGTCGGAACATACCGAATGATACTCTTCCTTTACTCCTAGCCCCTACAGGTTCGATAACGGGAAGCTATAATTGGAATTGCCTATCCAATCACCAGTCAGGGTCAGATCCATGGACGACCTGAATGACTGCTATCGTTAACGAAGAACACTCTGTTGAACCTGTTTGATTATCAAGTATATTCCCATTACTTCGCGATACTCATCTACCACCCGAGGCGAGATATATGACATTACCATGAATGAGAGCTTTCATTCACTATGTCACTTTATCCTCGTTACCGGTGAGATGCCATTACTCTTTTCCCATGTTCCAGTATCCCCATGATATAATATCATGACCTTTGTCTGCGCAGACTTATCTATGGATACCTTCCCACTAGAGTGGATCCAGGATGTATCTCCCTGTTATCCAGAGGAGCAATTCCCATTCTTGAACTACTATGATTAAATGCATATCTTCAAGATAACCTAGCAACAGCCTTTATGGCCACCCAGTTACGGCCGTGACATTTAACTGTGCCAAAGCAATCTCTCTAATATACACAACCATAAATTCTCATGGTCTAAGGAATAAACAAGTAGATCAATCTAAGACTATACCATATACACCAAAACCTTGATCTCGTAGTATATCTTATTTTGGTTCTTCCAGTCACATTGTTGAGACAACAATGTGCTCTCATTAATAATGACACATACTTGTGTCCATGACCGGAAAGCAAGGTCATCCAGTATTAACGAGTTTGTCAGAGACATGACAAAGGGTAAAATGGTTTGATTATGTTTCTACACGTGCGTATGAGCTTCCATATAAATCACATATTTATAGACCATAGCAGTTATAGCATAAAAGAATAATACATTAATCATGAAACATATGTATATTTATTGTCTCTCGGGCATACATCCAACAGAAATCCCCAATGAGATCGGTGAAGGCTAGCGCTTGGAGTAGATGAGGCGGAGGGAATTACTGACTGCCTATGTCTCCATCCACCATCACTGACCGCTCGGGGGGGGGGGGGGGGGGGGGGGGGGTCTGCTCTACCAGCTTGCATAGATGGCCGTGAACTACCCAACGTCATCTACAACGAACTCTAGATTTGCGACTATTTCCACATAATATGTACCATTTCATGTAGTCTTTCTCTTTCACGTGTTAATATTTTTGGAGGATTGATGTGTAGACGCTAAATCTAGACTCAACCGTCTGCAGGAGCTAGATGTAGTATAGGATTCACTATTTGAGCTTGGCTAAACTCGATAGAAACTCGTGAGGCTTAACACCTAATTTGTCAAGCCATCAGTTTAGTGCCTCACATAAATAAGGCGACTAGGTATATCATTTTAAGTTGAGCATGCAACTGAGAATTTTATGTTTTTAATTTTTTTTAAATTTTCAATTCAAAATAGAATATATATAATACCAATATTGTAATTAATTATAATATATTTTCTTTTGATAGTATATATACATATGTAACAATTGAAACTTGTGTTGACAATCAATAAAGTAGTACAAACTAGCCAAACTAGCCACACACAATCCAAAAAGTGGATCGCTTGACTCTCCAAAATCAGCTGGGATCAAGGTGTGAACAGATCCATTCACAGCATTATGGAAACAATATTTAAACAATTAAGACCCTACCTAGTGCGCTAGCCACAGACATTCCAAATAATGGATCTGTTCACACACAACTTCATTCTAGGATCATCTAGTGATAACCCTTACACCGGATCTTCTGTGTAAGAAGTAACAATTATATAAATTAATTTATTTGTTGTTGTCATCGCTAAGCAGTGTACCAGAGACTACTAATTTTAATTTCATCCATTGAAGTATATGTACTCATCATCATTGCCGTAACTGAAATTATTAGATTTCTCTCTATGTTACATCTCTCACGGTTTCATCTATTTCTGAATTTTTGTTGGCAGTGTCGTCTATAACAGGAACTTCCTTTCTGCAACGACGCAACCAACAAATAATACTGATTTTTCTTCCTCCTTATGTTAGAAGTTGAGTTTTTTTTTCAGCATATGATGGTAACATTGTGTTTCAAATGTGTACATATACCATTGTGTACGTGATGGTATCTATAAATGAAGTTGGTGTTGTCGATATATATCTTATATTTGTGCCATGAGAGTATTGAAATGTGGTGTGAAATATCAAATTAATTTTTGAAAAAAACATTTTAAAAAATACAAAAAATGCTTATTGGAAACGATGAAAACAAAAATATGTTACTCATGATCTACGCACTTCAGAAACAGAGAAAACACGTCGGTTAGCATTGAACTTGCTCACATCAGTTACATGATCGTGGCCACAGTCTTTCTCCGTCACCATTGAGGTTTTTGACCTGTTTCCATAGTGTCGTTTTATACTAGTGACACCTCAATATGATAACTAAGGAGAAAGAGATAAATAACACACTCATCTGTTATATTTCATGATAAGAACATACTATTATGAAAATCCCATACAACTATCTTAGTGAAAAAGTTTTAAAACTGTAACTTCGACATGAAGGAGGGAAGAAAAATAAGCATTATATTTCTTGGTCATGTCCATGCCTTGGCAATAAAAATGCAAAGATAAGAATTTGTTTTTTCTTCGCCCGGTATGACGATACTTGCATTTTGCATCAGCTATTTCTGCATCATATAGGTTTAGTTTATGATATTATATTACAACAATCTTGCTTTCTCGAACAATTTGTGGGATTTTCGTCAAAAACTCCTTTTGTGATCGTATTTAATTCTAGGAGGTAGAAATCTCCTTTTCGTATTTATTGTTTATGGGGACACCAAAAATCGAGGAAAAAGTCCGCGTCACTTTTTCAGAAGAACCAAGTTAGCAATAGTTGAAGTCTCACGAGATGAGCCACGAGACTCTGGGAGGCCCATGGCGTGCCCAGATGGGGCAGATGCGCCATGGTAGGCTCTCGACACCTCAAATTTTGTCAAGCTTCCCGTCTCGCAAGTTACAAGAATTAAACTTATGATGTGACATGAAATGATGAATAAATGTAAATAAGTAAATGTACCAGTATGTAGATGAATAAAAGGAATATGTAAACAATATTGAAATATGGACTGTGGGCATAGGTTCACTAGAGCTATCTCTCTAAACATAGGAATGTTTGGTAAAATAAATTACAGTGGACAGCGATTAAATTGTACTATCTTTACTTTTATGGTAATGATTGTCCATGGCATGATTCTTATAGGCATTACGTCCAAAATATATAAAACGTTAGTCCAAAAACATCTATAACTAATACTCCACTCGAAATACTCTATCGAGCATGCATCTCAAAGTATTAAGTTCATACAAAGAAATAATTTCATTAAGTAAGATGACATAATGTAAACTGTAAAAACATCAATCATGTGTGGCAACTATTGTTTTATCCTTAGAAGCAAAAACACATTGCATGTCTTGTTCCTTAATTACTATCACCAGGATACATAACGCAACAACGTTGAACCAACTATCATACACCACTCCTTATGAAGATCTACTCATCATACCCGACCATAGCTGACAAATAAATCAGAGAGCATATGACTAAATTATGCAACAAGACAACATAAAAAATATATAAATGTAAATCATGATAGATCTAATCATAAATTAAAGATTTGTAATATCCCAACAAACACAAAAAACTTTACATCAAATGGATCTCCATCATGTAGGCTAGCTCATAAGACTTTTGTATTGAAGAATAAGGGAGAGATGAAGCCATTTAGCTACTCCTATGGACACATAGTCCAAAGGGGATTACTCACGAATCGTCATGGAGGCAGCAAGGTTAATGAAGAATACTGCTGATGGATCCCCATTCCGTCAATGTACTGGAACAGGCTTAATATTTCTTTTTCTGGAACAAGGACTTTCGGTGGTGCTTCTCCAAAATAAACTCCGTCTAAAGGGTTTGTGATTGGAAATAAGATATATGCGTCGAGAGGCGGTGGGTATCGCGCCCCTTGATTGTGAGTTGGGGTCATTTCCACTACGGGAGAGCGGTACGTTGCGTGTGCCAAAAGCACACGGCGAAGACCCAAAAGCACACGGCGAAGGCTTTGCTGTGTGCCACACACGGCAAAGACCACACGGGGGAGAATTGCACGGCAAAGTCGGATGTCGGGCGCACGGCAAAGACTAACGTGGGACCCACATTGACTTGACGACGATGGACGTGACGGCGGTTCTTTGCGTGTGCCCGCACAGGCAACGTCGTGTATCTTTGCCGTGTGCTCCCCACAGCAACGACGAACAGCGCGGGTCCCAGCTGTCAACCTTTGACGTGTGCTAGGCGGGACACATGGCAAAGTCGTATCTCTTTGCCGTGTGCTGGGCTGGACACACGTCAATGCTCTTACCTCTTTGCGTGTGCTAGGATTGACACACGGCAAAGGGGACACGTGTCATCAGCCTGTACATCCTGGCGCCTGGCGTTCCAGGTTTTTGGCAGCCTTTGCCGTGTGCTAGCACATGGCAAAGATGACCAAATTGTCATATTTGTTTTTGTTTTTCTCAATCCCTGCATTTCAAAAATTCTAGAACAATATACAGAACATAAATATACACAAAATATCACATATTTCACACATAATATCACATATTTCACACAAAACATCACATAGTGTCCTATCGAGTCCAAATGTAGCACAACAACAAAAGGCCGCTCCGATTACATCAATGAAGCACAACAAAACAATGGCAAACCAACTCCCGGTCATCATGCCATCGCTGCCATCCGCTCCTAGCTCCAATCCATCTAAAACATGAGAAAAAGACACAAAGGCATGAGGATTCCAACATCCATGAAAAGATACATGAATTCAACACAAGTACATATGAATGAATGAATGAACTAGCATTCATGAAAAAATAACGAGTACTTGTGGCATACATGAGCATATTGCACAAAGTAGTATGACAAGCTAAGCATATGGGTAGTGCAAATAATTGCTAGTTGACATGTATGATTAATCAACATCAAAGTAAGTTTTCGACAGTATAGCAGGGGAGAGCTATGAGGGTTTGAGCTAACTACCTGACGGCCCGCTGAAGCTGGCGGAGTAGTGTTTGCTGCTCCTTCTGCTGCTCGGGTGTCTGGGGCAAGGGCGATCCGTTCGAGGCCACGGCAGAGGCCTACATGCATGAAGAATTAGATGGTTAGCACCGGTTAGAAGGACATGGTAAAAAGACATAAAAACTTTGAACATGAGAACTTACGGTAGTGTGCGGAGATGAATGAATCACCATCGCTTGAAACTGTGCCATGTCGGGAAGCATCATACCGTTGGCCGGAACATATTCTGCATATTATTGTTGAGAAGCAAGGTTAGTAAATGAAACAGTAGACTACCGTTGGTATCTTATGCGCATGAAACTCACCGCGAAGACCGCCATCTATGCCCGCATCGCCTCCATCTCCTTCCTCGTCTGCTCGGCCTGCTGCCTGTGCTGCTCCTCTAGGGCTGCGTTCCGTGCTGCCATCTCCTCCATCGCCTGATCCAATGAAATGGTTTGCATTAGTTAGAACGAAAACATGCAAATAACTAGAGGACACATCGTTTTAATGAAACTAACCGCTCGTAGGTCACGTGCAGGCTCGTCGCGCCTCTGGATCTGCAGGCTGGAGCTCGTAGACCTAGCCCTCATGCTGGCTAGGCCCTCCATCTCTAGGGAAGGTGCTGGCTCCAAGAGCAGGCCGACCGTGCTCAGTCCTCTCCTGACGTCATGACCAGCACCGGGTCCAAGTCCCGGGAGCTCGGGTCAATGGTCTCCCCCTCCCTCGCCTTGAGCGCATCATCGTACTTCTCTTGCGTTGGCTGTGGGCAAGTTGAAAGAGGTGCTGGGAGTAGCGGGATCATACGGCTTGGCCTTTTTGGCGGATGCCAGCTTGGCCATGTGGTACGCCTGGTACGTGTTAGGCTCTGGCACCTTATTGTGAGCCGCCTACAATTAAAAGTGATATGGTTAGAAGAGCATATCTTGTTCCGCCTAATCAAGCATGCATAAAGAACTTGTGAAAAATAAACACTTACATATATCTTGGCGTACCCACCCAAGGACTGGCTACCCTGGTGGTGCGTAGCCTTCACGACCAACCGATTCGCCCTGCCAGCGTTGATCGCCCTCCACTCGTCAGAGTCCCACCAAGCCGACAGCCGCCTCCAGCATTCCGCGTGGGAGGCGCACCAGGTAGGCCTCACCTACATAAAGGAGTATGTGGTTAGTATGCATGAAGAATAACTCAAGTGTTAGCCATGCATGTATGTAAGGAATAACAAGAAGTAAACTTACCGAATTATACTCGTGAGCCTTGGGGTACTTATAAATGGCTTTATCCCTTGTGCATGACAACCCCTTGGCCGCCTCGATCCTGACGACAGCTGCGACACGCGCCTCGTAGATCATGTCCGTCACCTTCTTGACGCCCATCTTAATGAGGATCTTCCTGCACTCTGCCTCCTTCCCCTCCTCGCATCTAAAGAACTCCTGCAATTAAGCACGACGAATGTGCAAGTTAGTGAAATGAGATGTGCTAAACGAAATGTGGTTGCTGACTTACCCAGAAATCGTGGAGCACGGCCTCGTACTTAGAGCCGTGGGTGGTGTCACAACGAAGCTTGTAGTCCTCCCACCGCGTAGCTGGCACGACCTCACCGGTTTAGGGCGTGTCACCAACCCCGGGTAGTGGGTCTTCATCAGAGAGCCAAACACGTGCCCCATGTGCCGCCCTCCATCTTCATGCTTCTTGAACCTATTTGCAAAACCGGAAACAAAAATGTTAATTAGAATGTGTCGAGAGATTTAAGTTTCAAAATGTAAGAAACATATTAAATAGAATGTGCATCTTACGTAGAGCCCTTTGGTTCAACCAAAGGCCGTTGTGCTAGCGGGACTGACTTTGGGAGCGCTACCGGACCTCGCAGGTACACGTCACTGGACACCTCCTCTCACAACCCTCCTCCTCAGAATCGGAGCCATCAGCTGACGGGACCTCGTCTCACACCCATCCCTCTCCATCTCCTCCACCCTCTCCTCCCCTCGTCCCCCTCCCCCTCTGTCTCCTCCCCTCGTCCCCCTCGTCTCCTCCCCTCGTCCCCCTCCCCCTGTCTCCTCCCCCTCCCCCACCCCCCTCCTCTTCCTCATCGGAGGCCTACCCTCGGTCCCTCTCGAGGAACCGCCGACTCTGGATCCTTCGCCTCTTTCCTCCTGTTGCCTCCTCTCCACCGCCTGGATCACGGCGTTGAGGGGCTTCGTCGTGCCCCCTCTCCCTCTCCTCCCTGCTTTCCTCCCGCCCCTCTCCCTGTCCCGCTGCATGAGCTGCCTCCTACCATGTTTCTGTGGCCTGCAATGACAAACATTGAACCGATTAGTACGAATGCAAAAGCAAATAAAATAAATAGAACTCATGCTAAGCAAATAAACTAAGTGAAATAATTAGAAAGCATGTGAAGCAAATAAAATAAATAGAACTCATGCTAAGCAAATAAACTAAGTAAAATAAATAGAAGCATACATATATTGGTCAAAGTCGGGATCATCTGGATCTGGAGGTCTAGCATTAGCCAATGGAGCGTCAGTCTCATCGTCACTATCACGTGTGTCATCACCGTCGGTATCCCCACCGTCGTTCTGTGAACTTAATCGCTGGAGAAATGCCAAGTCGTTAATGTCGTCAACCTCTTCTTCGGAGTCGACACCGACACTGCCAACGTCTTCTTCCATGCCCTCACCTCCCGTCAAGTCGATCACGAAATGGCCTGTGAGCCCACCTTCCTCTTGGAAGAATTCTCCCTCATATGTGTCGGCGTTTATGAGAGGGTTATAATCATCGTCGATTGGCATAGGTAATTTACCATACGGCGACACCTTGTACGGGACATCGTAATCCCGCAAACGAGCAATCTTGCACGCGTATGGGAGGTAATAAACTTGGGTCGCCTCTTGAGCCACGATATAGACATCTGGGCAATCCAAAAGCTTTTCTCGATTAATTTCGACTAGCCCAACAGCCGGCTCCTCTATAATGCTCTGGATCGAACCACTTGCACTTGAAAATAATGACCTTAGGATGCGGTCCTCCTACTCTTTTCCATTGTAGTTCATATATTTCTTCAAGTACTCCATAGTATTCTACTCCATTGCATACGGTTAACACTCCACTATTCGTTGTTTTTCGATTAGGCCGACTCTCCTCGTGGATACGGGTTCGGAAGCGATACCCATTGACGTCGTACGTGTCGTACCTAAGGACCTTATAGTGAAAACCCATGGCAACGGTTCTCAACTCCTCGTTCATTGCATGGTCTACGTCAGCCTGTAGGTTCAAGCGGAAAGCATTAGCGCCAGGTAAGGCGGGATTGAGATGATAAACTAACAAGGAGGGGAAATAGAAAGTACTTTTGCTCGCAACCAATCAATGTAATTTGGTTGGCCGTTCCCGGCACCCTCACGGAGAAAATCGTCCTCCTCGCTTGGGGAAGGTTCGTTGGCACTTGGCCAATATTGATTCATGAATTCGCTACAGAAACGAGGGAAAGTTAAGTTAGACACAAACTTATGATGAGTTGCGATACAATTATCGTAGAGAGCACTTACCCTTGGTACTCGGATGCTTCTTCTAGGTTTACCAAGACATACAAGGTTATATTGGACCACACTTCTAGACTCAATTTTTGCATCACTTTGCCGCCTGAAGTTCCCAGTTTCCCTTTGAAGAGGCTAAGCTCGGATACATGGTTGTCAGTATTGTAACGAGCGACTGGATTATGCATAGTGGGAACATCTGGCGGATAATATGTTGTGATGACGTTCGCCACCTCCTCAACGATGAATGCCTCAGCTATGGATGCTTCAATCTTGCATTTGTTTGTACATTTCTTTCGTACGGTCTTTAGCAGTCTCTCTAATGCGTACTGCCAACGGGCATGCACGGGACCTCCCATTCGTGCCTCCGTGGGGAGGTGTAAAATCATGTGGGCCATAGGAACAAAGAAGCTAGGCGGAAACATTGCCTCCAACTTGCATATCAACTCCGGAGCCACCTTTTCCATTTCATCAATCACGGTTGGAGATATCTCCTTAGCACAAAGAACGCGGAAGAAATAGCTAAGCTCCGCCAGCACCCGCCATTCTGCCTCGGGGATGAAGCCTCGAGCCATCACTGGGAGTAGCCGCTCGAGCCATATGTGGTAGTCATGACTCTTGAGCCCGATGATTTTCATGGCATCAAGCTTCACACCCCTTCTAAGATTCGCCGCGTACCCATCAGGGAACATCAACAGGGCGATCCACATGAGCGCTTCCTTCCTTTGCTCCCTTGTAAGAACTCCCTTTAAGAACGAAAGGGGCCTTTGGCTTCCTCCATCTCGTTCCCCCACCAATTGGTTTAGTTCAATATTTGGTCTATCGCAAATCGCCTTTTGGTCGACCCTAGCCTTGATGTTATCCCTCGACTTATCGGGGATGTCAAACATCATAGCGAAAATGGACTCCCCGATATTCTTCTCAGTGTGCATCACATCTATGTAGTGTGGAAGTTCAAGATCCGAAAGTACGGGAGATCCCAGAAGCACGGCTTGTGAGTCCAGGCGTGTGTCACACCGTATCCCTTGTACTTACCTGGATGTTCGGGATCCTCCTCGAGAGCGTTTAACTTAGCAAGTATCTGTGTACCAGTCAACACAGGAGGTGCCGTGTGTGTGACAACTACGTCTTTTCTGAATTTCTTGGTGTCTTGTCTGAACTCATGGTCAACACGAAGGAACTGCCTATGCAGATCAAAGCAACAATACTTGTGACCCTCGCTCAACCAATGGAACTCCATAGCACTCTTGAACTGTGGGCATGGGAACCTCCCGTACACGCTCCAGCCAATGAATAGCCCAAACGCCGGTAGGTCATGCATTGAGTACTGGTACCAGACAAACATATCGAAGTGTGTCTTCGTATATCAGTCGTATGTCCTGAAACCCGTATCCCAAGCTTCTTTCAGCTCATCCATTTAGCGGACCTGCACTTAGAAAATTGGCAAGATCCCTGTGTATAGTGCAAACCCCTGGATCGATTCATTTGCACACACAGTTTACGATGAATAACAAAACAAAGTATCAATTATTACACATGGATCCAGTACTTAGGAAAATATCCATTACAAATTGCAAAGCACGAAGCTAGCTTTGAAAGAGTAAAGCAGCGGAAAATTATTCTTCATGGAGTCTCCATCATCTTCATGCGCCACAGGCGAACATGTTGGTTGCAGACTCGAAACCCATAACGTAAACTCACTCGTCGTCAGAGCAATCTGCAACAAATAAAATTTTGCAACAGAGTGGGTCAGAACCATTAAAAATGGAACTGGCAAATGACACTATGTGGACACTTAGTGGAATAACTCTAATAACCTATATGCATATTTGGCTGGTGGAGTTCAAAGGCTATTTTGCATAAAGCCAATTTTTCCTAACTCTTTTGAAAACACTTTTCTTCTAGTCGAGACAAGTATGGCATGTAAACCATAGTCTCATCTACCATTATTCACCCATCAAAATTTTACTTAAAGAAATTGGAATGTTGGGATCCTCCGTTGACGTCCTTGATCAGTTGCTCAGAATTGTCCATAACCGGGGGCACGGCTAAGTACTTAGTTTGACACTCTCGAGAGGTTGTGCATGTTCACCATTAGACCCAATCAGCCCAAACTATCCTCTACATTCAAATTGTGCTAAGGAAAAGGAGAAGATTGAGACGAGACTTTTCAGAAGCAGTTTCCCCATCCCATACAGGCTTGACCCGTTCCACCTACATCCTTCTACATCTGCTTGTCAAGCCGGGAGGAGTCCACGCAACTTAATCCATCTAGCCAGAGCCCATATGACTAATGGCTGCACGGGAAGCAATCTTCACTTGGAGTTCTTCAGATCCCTTTGCTCCTGGGTGGCAATCCACAAGTGAATATCCCATCGGTATAACCCCTAGGGATAACACTCAACTCATACATCCAATCAAGCCCAAATCCACCCAGGTGTTCATTTTAACTTAGTAAAACTAAGCTTTTCAATAAAACACTTTTGCATAGCATCAATAATTCTACTAAGTTATAATAGGATTCTAGACAACTAGTAAAAGGAGATAGTGTAGTTTCAGCATAGCAATACTATCCAACACATGCTTATAGAAAAATACACTAAGTCATGCATAGAAAATACTTAGGAAATTTATGGGGGGGTGTGCCACTTGCCTTGGCAACAGAGAGAGCAGGAGTAGCAGGTGCAAAAGCCTTCGTCTCTCTCCGAAATTTCTAACACATCAAACAAGTCACAATGAACATACAAGCAAAACAACAGTTAAGAAAATATGATATGCATGAGATGCAAATAAAATCACAAGTAAATAATTTTTTCTAACTTCTCTAATTTTGCTAGTTCATACATAGACCAAATAACTTAGACATGTTGGCTAGGTCAAGGTTGGACAAAATAATCTTGATATAAAATAACTTGAATAGGTTGTATGGTTGCTTCAAGTCTTCACATGTTTGGTCTTCAAAGAATCTTCAACTTCCTTGTAGTTTCATTGATCTTCAATGATCTTCAATTAGTACTTTAGGGTCTTAGTCATAACCACTAAGGACTTGGTCTATGTCCACAGTTAAAGAGGGATATGAAGACCAGAAAAAGATAGAGAGAAAGATGTAATTGGTCTTCCCAAGAATCATATCCAGGCTTCCTTGTAGCTTTCTCCTTGGTGTGATGACTTCATTGAAATTTTGTAGACTTGATGGTTTTGGTATCACCAGGGCTGGTCTTGGATAAACTTAGCCACCATAAAGTCTAAGGGAGAAGAAAAGAAAAGGGAGAAAGACTTAGAGAATAAAGGTGGTTGGTCTTCTTGAAGTCCCTCTTCATTTTCTTCTAAGTGCTTTTACCTCTTGGAGATGCTTCTGGAGTCTATTTTCTTGGCTAAGTACTTCATTGGTCTTCATTGTAGTTGCTTCTTGTTGCCTTCAAAGATGGACGAATTCAACATCTTCTTGTCCTTCATGGTTTTCACTAGTTCTAACTTGGTGATTTTCAACTTGGAGGGTCAAATAGGGCTAACATACAAGCATATCAAATTTTGCTAAGGAAAAGTTAACCATTTCGAGATGCCTAATATTTCTAAGGAAAAGTTTTAACAAAACAAGTGACAAAATAATTTCTAAGGAAAGTACACAATTTATAAGGTGCTAAATTTTTGCTAAGGAAAGGATGACAAATATGAGGTCCAAATTATTTCTAAGTGTTTTTGAGAGCATCTCAATTCTTCTAAAAATACTAAGTCATGCATGATTCGAAAATGCAATAAAAATAATTTTTTAATATTATTTATAAATAAAATAACACCTAAAAATGGAATAACTACAAATTAAATACTACTGCGCCAAAATTAATATACAAAAATAAAAGGGGTGTTCCTACGGCCAGGGGATAACTAAACAAAGCAGTACAATTGGAATTACTCAAAAAGCTATTTTTAAACAAAAGTTATGTAATAAATACTCAAACTTCCCATTTGAAATTTGAATACATCTAAGTTTGACAAAACGTAAAACTAATACCGCAAAAAGATTCTACACGTCGAGAGCTTTTCAGAAACATAAAATTTGTAAAATTTGGCCAAACCAATAAAAAGTACTAATAGATCTAAGATCTAGGGTCTTTTCTGCAAAAATGCTAAATAGAATAAAAATGGGAAATCTTCTTCCACGCTGGCGCTGACGTGGCGTTGACTGCTGACGAGGCTGCTGACGGTGCGTTGACGTGGCGGGATCTCATTGGCCCGTACACCTTCGCGTATGGAAATAAAACATAGCCATCAGATCTAGATCTGACGGCTCAGATCTAATAAGACCAGCGCGGGCGGTGCTGGGTCAACGGAGTGTGCTCCGGTGCGGCGGTTCCATTGCCGGCGGCGAGCGGCACGGCGCATTCTGAGGCGAGGAGAAGGAGAGGGAAGGGGGTTTTCATACCACGAGATGCAGCACGCGGAGGCGATGTTGATGGCGGGGTGGACGGCGTCGCGGTGCTCTTCTCCTCCCTGGATTGCTCGCCGGAGTCGGAGATGCGGACGGCCGGCTTCGGTCGAGCAAGGTCCCATCGATCTGGCGCACCAACAAATCATGAAAAAAATTCACGAGGTGCGCAAGATCAAGACAAAGAAGATGGGATAGCTGGGAGGGCTTGGAGTCGACGGTGCTCACCGGCGTTTGAAGAAGACGGCAGCGGCAATGGCGGCACAGTGAGCACGAATACGAGCAGCCTGGCGGCTCGTAGATGAATTTTTTTGAGGGGAAATGAGAGGGGCTCGTGGACTATATATGGGAGGCAGAGGAACGGAAGATTCGCATCAAATCCTAATAAATTTGATCCGGAATCGATTAGGGTTTCGGGGAGAGGAAATCTTGGCTGGAGGTTGAAGGAGGTGACGTCACCTTTTGCGTCGCGGGTGGGACCCGCATGAGATAACCCCAAGAGCAGGGGATCACTGTAGCACCTCTCAATGTGGAAGTAAGGTATCGATCCGCAGGAGCAAGAAGGAAAAGTTATCTATTCCCTACAACTAAAGTATCACAAGTTTTAGTTGATTATGCACTAAACAAGTTTAAGGAACAAGATGGTTGATTTAATGGATGTGAGTTTACTGTAACAAAGCAAGAATGTAAACGTGTCCCAATCCTCTTCAATGCAAGAGGACAAGACAAATGTTTTCTCTTATAGGAACAATGGACATGGGTTCATGGGTTCACTTAATCCTCTCTCTCTCTCATCTATGGTGATTATCATGTTATAGATAAAGTACACATAATTGTCATATTTTAATGGTAGCTTTTATAACGGCTACATGTACTAAAACACATAGTTCAAAGAAATACTCATTTGTGTTGCTAGTGTCACCCTCGTAAGGCTAGCGTGGTTGCTGTCACACTCACATCATACTTCTCCCTTTTTACCCCCAAATAAAGGATGTTGGACGGTACTGTGTCACTCAATACCTATGCCTTCTGTCACATTGGCCACCCAGTACCCACATACATCATACTTCATAATGGATAATATTCTAAACACTAGTGCAATGATTTATATTTCGTGTGTGTGACCACATCTCTCTCATCTATCTACACTTGGTGGTGTCAATCACCTCATGATAAAGATAAACAAGACATTATGCATAAATCAAACCATCACATGCATCATAGAATATCTCCAAAGTATGAGAAGTCATAAAAGATCCAACAGAACAGTAAATGCATAACAAATATTATCTCACACCACAATATCCACCATGGGAATTACATAGATGACCGTAATCATGTTCAGTAGCTCATACGGTACTAATTAGTGAAGCTCAAAGAGAGGAGAGATACATAAGTTACCACCACAAACCCAAATCCAGGGGGTGGACTACTCCCCCTTCATCATGGAGATGGTGGAGAAGTCGTTGGAGAAGGTGGAGACCACCCCGGCAGCACCCCGCCGGAGTTTTCCCTCTCCAATCTGCAGCTCCTGATCTCCGTTTCGGTGTTTCTGTGTTTGTGCGGCGCTCCTTCCAGAGAACGTCGGGGGACCTTTTTTATAGGCGTTTTTAGGTCAAGACGATGTCGGTGGAGAAAAGATCGAAGGCAACGGAGCCACGAGGGCCAAACGGGTGGGTCCCACGTGGCTACAGTACCTGGCCACGTGGGCCACCCCCTTTTGGTCCTCGGACCTCCGTTTGTTCGCTTCCTTCGCCCACATGTCTTCTTTCTTCCAAATATTGACGCCCGTAAATTTCCAGGTGATTTCTTTGACGTTTGGGTCCCTGAAACATTAAAATAAGAAAACGGGGTTTTCTGCCTGTGCAGGGTTAATTCCATAAAAATAGGAAATAAATGAATATTCCCAAAAATCATTATAAAACATTGATATAACCCTTATATGATGCAAATATGATTGGAATATAAGTAATTAAAGTGCAAAGTTCATGTATGCATTTTACATGCATCAGCATTGCAGTGAGAGAGAGAGGGGAGAGAGGCTGGCCTGGGCCACTGCTGGCTGCACGCGCGCGAGGGAGAGATGGCCTTGGGCCCAGTTAGCTAGTCTCTATTTTTTTGTTGAACTCTTTTCCTTTTCTATTTTCTAAAATGCTTTTCTATCTTTTAAAATATGACTCCAAATGGATTCAAACCAATTTCTAAAAATTTGTAAAAACCAAACCTAACATTATAAACATTCAAGCCCACTTTTCCACACATTTCAAAAATTAAAATTTTAAAATATGTTTGAAAGCAAAAATTGACACTTAATGTCAAATTAAAATAGGTTTTTTTAAAACATAGTTTGGTGGCTTAATTAAAATAATGTACCACACAAGTAAGTGTTTGAAATTAAATTATTTTCCAAATACATACAATTAATTCTCAACTAAAATTTAAACATAACAACTAACACCATAACATCCAAAATAATATATAGGACATAAATTGTCCTTTTTAATATATTTTCTTAAATATGTTTTCAAGTGGAAATAATATTCCAACTTTTGAAATTTTCAAATGCAAACAATGCAAGAAGATGATGAATGCATGCATGATTTTTATTTTCAAATCAAAATACATATAGTTTTCAAAAAGTTTTTAATTTTTCTGATTTTTCAAATTCTTGAAAAACTTAGGATGTTACAGACTACCACCCTTAAAAGGAATCTCGTCCCCAAGATTCGAGAAGGCTAGCAAAAGGTTATGACGAGAATGTCTGGGTGGCTACCACCCTTAAAAGAAATCTGTGTTGGTAGTCAAACTTCAAGATGAAAACTTGATTGAGGGCGTACCGTTCACCATAGGCTCATTGTATGTTCCTTCCATGTGGACATGGTTCACATATCCTTGATCAAAAGGGTTTGACTTGGCAGCTTCTTTAGCCTTCTTTTCTGGGCACTCATTTGCATAATGGCCCTTGTTCTTGCACTTGTAACACATCGCCTGGCTGATGTCTTTCTTGTGGGGGTTGTTCTGGGGTTTCTTGTCTAGGCACTCAGTAGAGTAATGTCCTTGCTTCTTGCAGGTGTAGCAAGTGATATGGTTGAGGTTTTTCTTAGGTTCAACATTCGGACGGTGATTGTGGTTAGGAGCATCATGTCCGTTTTCCTGGTGGTCTCCATTGCTTCCCTTGAATCCACCATTGTGATCATGATGCTTGTGGTGACTTCCTCCACTATGGTGATTCCCATGTTTGTGACTATGGTTCACATCAGGAGTAGAGTGTCTCTTGAATGAAGGCTCAGAATGATGTTTGTTGATACTCAGGTTTCTCTTCATGTTTTCAGCCTTCTTGATGCTATCCTCCAGTGCGACTGCTTGGTCCAATAGGGCCTGATAATCCGAGGCGTATGCGACTGTGAAAGGGACTTTCATCTCGTCACACAGTCTCTTGAGAAAATTTTCCTTCCTCTTCCCATATGTGTCTATGTCTTCAGGAGCATAACGGGACAATGCATAGAAGTCATCTCTATACTCCTTGAGTGTCCTGTTTCCTTGCCTCAGGTTTCGGAACTCTTCTTGTTTCGAGTTCATAATGCTCGAGGAGATATGAGCATTACGAAAGCCATCCTTGAAGTTTTCCCAAGTTAAGGTGTCCAGAGGGTGAGTGATCTGATAGGTTTCCCAATATTGGGCTGCAGGCCCCTCCAGCAGATGGGCGGTAAACCTCACCTTTTCAGCATCATTGCATTTACTTGTTACCAGATCCTTTTGCACAGAACGCATCCAATTATCTGCCACATTTGGCTCAGCCGCAGTAGAGAACTTATTGGTTCTAAGCCTCAGAAATCTGGCAAGTTTGTTAACTTGGGGAGGGGGTGGTGGTGGTGATGGAGGTGGTCCATTTTGATTTGCCACGAACTGAGCCATCATGGTAATTAGCTGGGTTTGTGTTGCCATCATCTGCTGCAGCATTGCTTCAGTGTTGTTGTTGTTGTTGTTCTCAGGTGCACGACGGGGAGACATATGTGGGTTTTAGCATAGATGAGTAAAGGACATAATAGATCTAAGAGACATATTTCTACCCATACAAGCAATTTGACACAATCAACCACACTTGTGAAAATCCAAACATCTTTTGAGAAAAACGAACTAAACGTTTTGGATCGAAGTACACCAAGGGTATGGAGAAACAAATATGATAGTACTGCCATACCACAATTTGATAGGTCAATACATCAACATGCTCTCATTATTCTATTACATAAGGGGGGGGTCTAGTCTATTTCCTTCCTAAGTGCGTCGAGTTCTTCCTCTATCTCTTTCAGTTCATCAAGGTACTTCTGGGTGTTGTGGAGTCTGAATCGAAGTCTTCCTCCAAGGTGTTCGATTGCCTCCCAAGCTGCACTTCTTGCGTATTCAAAGAATGATGGGTGAAGTATTGGGTTTGTGAACATGCAGCAACCTTTGGTCTTGTGATCATCGTCCTTGTTCTTGTATATATGTAGTTGCACCCACCAGTACTCTTGACCTTCACCCATGAAAGGAAATCCTTTGTATATTGCTTCTCCTTCAAATCCCAAGCTCTTCATGGTATCCTTAAGTGCTCTTGGATACTCGGTGTCACATTGTAGGGTCATGGTCATCACTGGTCCTTTCTTGATTGATTCAATGAGGCTGGTCATCTAAAAACAAGAGAAGGTGTTTAGAAAGCAAGTAGTTAAGATAGTTAAAAGAATGACATTAGAAAAGTTTTGGACTTAGAGAAAATAAAATTTTGTCCTAGGGCTTTCTTATTTCTAACCAAACTTAGGGTTTCGAACCTACAGGCAACACAGTGCTCTGATACCATCTGTAGCGGACCTGCACTTAGAAAATTGGCAAGATCCCTGTGTATAGTGCAAACCCCTAGATCGATTCATTTGCACACACGGTTTACGATGAATATCACAACAAAGTATCAATTATTACACGCGGATCCAGTACTTAGGAAAATATTCATTACAAATTGCATAGCACGAAGCTAGCTTTGAAAGAGTAAAGCAGCGGAAAATTATTCTTCATGGAGTCTCCATCATCTTCATGTGCCACAGGCGAACATGTTGGTTGCAGACTCGAAACCCTTAACGTAAACTCACTCGTCGTCAGATCAATCTGCAACAAATAAAATTTTGCAACAGAGTGGGTCAGAGCCATTAAAAATGGAACTGGCAAGTGACACTACGTGGACACTTAATGGAATAACTCTAATAACCTATATGCATATTTGGCTGGTGTAGTTTAAAGTCTATTTTGCATAAAGCCAATTTTTCCTAACTCTTTTGAAAACACTTTTCTTCTAGTCGAGACAAGTATGGCATGAAAACCATAGTCTCATCTACCTTTATTCACCCATCAAAATTTTACTTAAAGAAATTGGAATGTTGGGATCCTCCGTTGACATCCTTGATCAGCTGCTCAGAATTGTCCATAACCGGGGACACGGCTAAGTACTTAGTTTGACACTCTCGAGAGGTTGTGCACATTCACCATTAGACCCAATCAACCCAAACTATCCTCTACACTCAAATTGTGCTAAGGAAAAGGAGAAGATTGAGACGAGACTTTTCAGAAGCATTTCCCCATCCCATACAGGTTGACCCGTTCCACCTACATCCTTCTACATCTGCTTGTCAAGCCGGGAGGAGTCCACGCAACTTAATCCATCTAGCCAGAGCCCATATGACTAATGGCTGCACGGGAAGCAATCTTCACTTCGAGTTCTTCAGATCCCTTTGTTCCTGGGTGGCAATCCACAAGTGAATATCCCATCGGTATAACCCTAGGGACAACACTCAACTCATACATCCAATCAAGCCCAAATCCACCCAGGTGTTCATTTTAACTTAGTAAAACTAAGCTTTTCAATAAAACACTTTTGCATAGCATCAATAATTCTACTAAGTTATAATAGGATTCTAGACAACTAGTAAAAGGAGATAGTGTAGTTTCAGCATAGCAATACTATCCAACACATGCTTATAGAAAAATACACTAAGTCATGCATAGAAAATACTTAGGAAATTTATGGGGGGTGTGCCACTTGCCTTGGCAACAGAGAGAGCAGGAGTAGCAGGTGCAAAAGCCTTCGTCTCTCTCCGAAATTTCTAACACATCAAACAAGTCACAATGAACATACAAGCAAAACAACACTGAAGAAAATATGATATGCATGAGATGCAAATAAAATCACAAGTCAATAATTTTTTCTAACTTCTCTAATTTTGCTAGTTCATACATAGACCAAATAACTTAGACAAGTTGGCTAGGTCAAGGTTGGACAAAATAATCTTGATATAAAATAACTTGAATAGGTTGTATGGTTGCTTCAAGTCTTCACATGTTTGGTCTTCAAAGAATCTTCAACTTCCTTGTAGTTTCATTGATCTTCAATGATCTTCAATTAGTACTTTAGGGTCTTAGTCATAACCACTAAGGACTTGGTCTATGTCCACAGTTAAAGAGGGATATGAAGACCAGAAAAAGATAGAGAGAAAGATGTAATTGGTCTTCCCAAGAATCATATCCAGGCTTCCTTGTAGCTTTCTCCTTGGTGTGATGACTACATTGAAATTTTGTAGACTTGATGGTTTTGGTATCACCAGGGCTGGTCTTGGATAAACTTAGCCACCATAAAGTCTAAGGGAGAAGAAAAGAAAAGGGAGAAAGACTTAGAGAATAAAGGTGGTTGGTCTTCTTGAAGTCCCTCTTCATTTTCTTCTAAGTGCTTTTACCTCTTGAAGATGCTTCTGGAGTCTGTTTTCTTGGCTAAGTACTTCATTGGTCTTCGTTGTAGTTGCTTCTTGTTGCCTTCAAAGATGGACGAATTCAACATCTTCTTGCCCTTCATGGTTTTCACTAGTTCTAACTTGGTGATTTTCAATTTGGAGGGTCAAATAGGGCTAACATACAAGCATATCAAATTTTGCTAAGGAAAAGTAAACCATTTCGAGATGCCTAATATTTCTAAGGAAAAGTTTTAACAAAACAAGTGACAAAATAATTTCTAAGGAAAGTACACAATTTATAAGGTGCTAAATTTTTGCTAAGGAAAGGATGACAAATATGAGGTCCAAATTATTTCTAAGTGTTTTTGAGAGCATCTCAATTCTTCTAAAAATACTAAGTCATGCATGATTCGAAAATGCAATAAAAATAAAAAATTATATTATTTATAAATAAAATAACACCTAAAAAGGGAATAACTACAAATTAAATACTACTGTGCCAAAATTAATATACAAAAATAAAAGGGGTGTTCCTACGGCCAGGGGATAACTAAACAAAGCTGTAGCAATTGGAATTACTCAAAAAGCTATTTTTAAACAAAAGTTATGTAAAAAATACTCAAACTTCTCATTTGAAATTTGAATACATTTAAGTTTTACAAAACGTAAAACTAATACCGCAAAAAGATTCTACACGTCGAGAGCTTTTCAGAAACATTAAATTTGTAAAATTTGGCCAAACCAATAAAAAGTACTAACAGATCTAAGATCTAGGGTCTTTTCTGCAAAACTGCTAAATAGAATAAAAATGGGAAATCTTCTTCCACACTGGCGATGACGTGGCGTTGACTGCTGACGAGGCTGCTGACGGTGCGTTGACGTGGCGGGATCTCATTAGCCCGTACCCCTTCGCGTATGGAAATAAAACATAGCCGTCAGATCTAGATCTGACGGCTCAGATCTAATCAGACCAGCGCAGGCGGTGCTGGGTCAACAGAGTGTGCTCCGGTGCGGCGGTTCCATTGCCGGCGGCGAGCGGCACGGCGTGTTCCGAGGCGAGGAGAAGGAGAGGGAAGGGGGTTTTCATACCACGAGATGCAGCACGCGGAGGCGATGTTCATGGCGGGGTGGACGGTGTCGCGGTGCTCTTCTCCTCCCTGGTTGCTCGCTGGAGTCGGAGATGCGGACGACCGGCTTTGGTCGAGCAAGCTCCCGTCGATCTGGCGCGCCAACAAATCATGAAAAAAATTCACGAGGTGCGCAAGATCAAGACAAAGAAGATGTGATAGGTGGGAGGGCTTGGAGTCGACGGTGCTCACCGGCGTTTGAAGAAGACGGCAGCGGCACGGTGAGCACGAATACGAGCAGCCTGGCGGCTCGTAGATCAATTTTTTTGAGGGGAAAATGAGAGGGGCTCGTGAACTATATATGGGAGGCAGAGGAACGGAAGTTTCGTAGCAAATCCTAACAAATTTGATCCGGAATTGATTAGGGTTTCGGGGAGAGGAAATCTCGGCTGGATGTTGAAGGAGGTGATGTCACCGCTTGCGTCGTGGGTGGGACCCGCATGGCAGTGATAGAGAGGGGAGAGAGGCTGGCCTGGGCCGCTGCTGGCTGCACGCGCGCGAGGGAGAGATGGTCTTGGGCCCAGTTAGCTAGTCTCTATTTTTTTTGTTGAACTCTTTTCCTTTTCTATTTTCTGAAATGTTTTCTATCTTTTAAAATATGACTCCAAATGGATTCAAACCAATTTCTAAAATTTTGTAAAAACCAAACCTAACATTATAAACATTGAAGCCCACTTCTCCACACATTTCAAAAATTAAAATTTTAAATTTGTTTGAAAGCAAAAAATGACACTTAATGTCAAATTAAAATAGGTTTTTTTAAACATAGTTTGGTGGCTTAATTAAAATAATGTACCACACAAGTAAGTATTTGAAATTAAATTATTTTCCAAATACATACAATCAATTCTCAACCAAAATTTAAACATAACAACTAACACCATAAAGTCCAAAATAATATATAGGACATAAATTGTCCTTTTTAATATATTTTCCTAAATATGTTTTCAAGTGGAAATAATATTCCAACTTTTGAAATTTTCAAATGCAAACAATGCAAGAAGATGATGAATGCATGCATGATTTTTCTTTTCAAATCAAAATACATATAGTTTTCAAAAAGTTTTTAATTTTTCTGATTTTTCAAATTCTTGAAAAACTTAGGATGTTACAATCCATCAACGGTTGCATGTACACACTCATATTTTTTTCCCGGGTAGTCAGGCCATGGAATTATCAAGGACAGGAACATGAACTTTCGTTGCATAATAGCGCCGGGTGGGAGATTGAGCGGGATAGCAAACACAGGCCAACAACTGTATGAGGCAGCCGTCATGCCATACGGATTGAACCCATCTGTCGCCAAGGCAATTCGCACATTCTGAGCCTCGTCTGCTTTCACCATCCAACAGATGTATCAACATCTTCTTCTTACTTGCGTCCTCCTTGATTCTTTTCCCATCTTTGTGCCACGCCATCATTTTTGCAGTATCCTTATCCATGTAAAGTCGTTGAATCCTTGGTATGAGTGGAAGATACCTAAGCATATTGGCTGCGACACAGGACTGTCTCTTCTGACCATCACCTGCGTCTACCTCAAAATACCTAGAGGAGCCACACTTGGGACAGTAGTTGGCGAACTCGTTTTCTTTCCTAAATAGGATGCATCCCTCCGGACATGCATGGATATGCTCGTATGGCATGTTAAGTGCACGGAGGATTTTCTTTGCCGCATAAAAGCTTGAAGGCAGAACATGAGTTCTGGGAGCCAACGACCAACGGTTGTCATAATTTCATCAAAACAGTCTCTAGGCAGGTTCCACCGGGCCTTGATAGCCATAATGTCACCGATGGCCTTGAGCTGTCTGTATTGGGTGTGCGCGTGAAGAGGTGCAGCCGAGGACTCCAACATATCATAGAAGGCCTTCACGGCAATGATACCCACAAGCATAGGGGATCGTTGAAATATTTGATGTGTAAGTATTAGTATCAATCCCACGAGGAGTAGAAGGTATAAGTGTTTATCCTTTCAAATAAGAGTGTCACTATTCTTATTATCTATGCACTAGACAAAGTAAAATGATGCAAGTGTTTTGGGTTTTTGGTGTAGAGTTTGAAATAAAATAAAATGCTGAAAATAGAATATGACAAGTGAAAGCTCTCAAAGAGAGAAAGCCCAATCCTCTATGCAGTAAGAGGACAAGCTCAAGTGTGTGTTTCTTATAAGTGGAGAACGTTCCCAAGGGCTACCTAGACTTCATGGCATAAATATTTCTAGAACAACAAGGTAAACATTTTGTCAAGTTTTAATCTTCTTTGGACAGAGCCATTATTAGGTATAGCTAAATAAACAAACTAAACCCCTTATGATGGTTCTTATGGCCAAGTAAATGACTGCACAAGTTATTAAGACATAGAGTCCCACCATAGCCTTAAACTCTAAGGTCCCCGATACTAATACCCTCATAATGCAACTTCATGACTCGGTCTCAGGTTGACATGTCCTCCCAAGTCTCCCTCACTCCATTACACTACGGTGTTCTCCTATGAGCCCATATAGGTGAAGTGATGTGCAGTCGATGTTCGCACAACACCATCATAGAATTACATAAAAAGATAAATACTAGACAAAATACCAACACATGTCATAAATAAATCATTTCCAATCCATCCTATGCCCCTAGGAACATGAGAGAACTACTCACAACGCGAAGACATGATATGATTCAATGGCATAAGTGATACAACACAATCTAAGAATATAATCTCCCCACAAAACAATGACAAGTAGCAATTCACAAACATGTAGAATAGTACTTAGACAATAGCTAGGGTTCAACAATCTCAAACTATGAGGGGGATGAAGTGGATCACGAAGATGGTGATGGAGATGTTGCTGGTCTTGACAGTGGTGTTGATGGAGACTCCGGAGGGGGGATGGAGGAGCCTTTCGGTGGTGATTCCGGCGGCGTTTCCCCCCTCCGATCTTCTCCGGCGACAGCCTTCTGTCTCCTGTTTCGTGGTTTTTGTGTTTCTCCGCCGCCTCCCTCCGAAAGCCCGCGGGGCACTATTTTTATAGTCATTTTTAGGTCAAGACGGAGGCACGGGGACGAAGATCGACGGCATTGGAGGCTCGAGGCCCAGGATGGGGGTCCCACGTGGCCAAGGAATCTGGCCGCGTGGGCCCACCTATCTTGGCCCTCGGGTCTCCGTTTGTTTGCTTCCTTCGTTCCTACGCTTTGTTCCTTCCAAAAACTGATGCCCGTAAAATATTAGGTCATTTGGACGTCGTTTGGGTCCCTGAAACATCAAAATATAGAAAATAGGGTTTTCTGCCAGTGCAGGGTTAATTCCAAATAAATGGGGAAACTGTGAATTCTCCCCAAAAATCATTATAAAACATAAATATAACCCATATATGATGCAAATAAGTTGGAATATCAAGTAATAAAATGTAAAGTTCATGTATGCTTTTTACATGCATCAGGCACCCTCTGGCTGCTCTTCCGCTTGCGCATCACGCCAGTCATTTATCAGGCCTCCTAACCCGATAGCATAGTCGCCGTCGGACTCTCCCGCCTCCTCCTCTATGATACGATCAGCCTCGCCATGATAGGTCCACACATAATAGCCGGACACAAAACCATACTTAACGAGATCTAGTCCAATCCCATCCCTATTGTGTATTCTGTTGTTCTTGCATCTAAAGCACGGACACCAAGCGGTAGCATTCCGCTCAACAAATGCTTGATCCAAGAATTCTTCCAGCTTAACAAACCATTCAGGGGTAATCACTGTTTTACTTTCACGACCAGTGTACATCCACTCACGGTCAGTATGATCAGCCATCTTCTTCTGCTCTTTTGGGTGACAACGGTGACGCATTTCATTACATGCAGCAATTAATAATAATAAATTTATTCAATGTCGTCAGATTAATTACGCCCAAATTTTATCTTTTACAGCATGCATGGTTGGTTCACCTACACTTCTAATAGGTAGGGGTCTATCTCACCCGAGTATGTGTAGATCGAGTCGTGTTCCATGTTCTACCCCTTCCTGAGACGGAATTTCGGCAGCACCTTCCCGTTGTTCTTCGGATGCGCTGTCCAACAGGACAATCCGGAAGAGTTACGGTTATAAATATGCAAAGATGGACAATCCTGCATATTTATAAATTTGTAACCCTTCCGGACGAGATCTGACTCGGGTTACGCGACTGACTTGGTGATCTAGATCAAAATAAACCTATGCAGCAAGAGAGGCAAAAGATTTTTATCCTCGAAGCGTGATCGGTGGCCAGAGAAGGTCGTGGACGTGCTCTAGAAGCGGGACGACGAAACAGGGGCACCGAGGCGGCACCTCCTCAGCTGGAGAAGAAGCCCCGCAACGACGCGCGAGACCGACGGTGGTGGCTGGCGGGAAGCTACGTCATCTGAAAAAGCACAAACAATAAACATTAGCACACAAGTATGACAAAATTAATATTCAAGAAAAACACCGACACAATTAACCACACATATATGAATCAATTAACCACACATATATGAACAAATTAACCACACATATATGAACACCGACTAGTCAGGATCTCTAATCTGCGAGCAAATAGAGAATAAGAATCCCATTACATGATGTACGGTATGAAAGGCGGAGATAAATAGTACTAGCACTAGTGCTCTAGCTAGGCAGTTGCAAAGTACTGTAGAGGATATATACATGTGCGCAAATAACTCAAAGTGCCTATTGTTCTATTTGTGCAGCAGAGTAACATGTATATATCACGCACAAAATTTCCCCTGGAGACGCAAGAAAATTCCAAGCAAAACGACTGGACCGTTCCCTAGTGCATTTAGCAAGGACATATCTCGTGATGCACCCAAGACAACAGATGCTCACCCAAGGAAGCAGCAAGGGGTTGGAGAGATTACCTCCGCCAGGCGTGAGTTGATGTGTGATGCGCTTTGGAGGAAGCAGAAGCAGGGGCCGGCCTCCTTGCCGGCGGTGACGTGCAGCCTCACCAGGAACTCGAAGGTCGACCGATCGCCTAGGACTAGGAGATCCCTTGCTGCAAACTCCACCGTGGGAGAGATGGAAATCGGTGAGCAAGTAGAATGGCAGGAGGGGTCCATTGGTTGAAATGGCGGGGAGGGGCAGCAATCGAACCAAGGAGGTACCTTTGGAGGTCCTAGACGGCAGGGCAGCTTGGCGTGGAGGTCGCCGGCCGCGGTGCGCCGGACCTTTTGCGGGCTCGAGATGGTCGGGGAATCTCCTCCCCGTGGCCGTCTAGGTTGGCGTGGAGCGGGGGGAGGAGGGGAGCGAGGCGGAGGTAGGAGAGGTGTAACGCCCTGGGATTTTTTCCCAATTTAGAATTGTTTGTTTTCTTTTTGCATCGTCATGACATCATGCATCTTGTTATCACCTTGCATGTCTTGCTAAATAAATAAAAATATTATTTTGCAAGCCCTATTTTTGTTTTGCAAATTAATAAATCGTTCTCCCTCTCTTTCTATTTTAATTTACCTCAAAATAATATTTGGGAATAATTGCAAAACTATTTCAAATCAAAATTAAAGTTTTGAAAATTATTTTGTAAAACCTCGCCCCTATTTTTGTTCTTCTCTTCTTTAATTTCTTTGCTCTCTTATCTCTCCTTTTTTCCCCTCTTCTTTCATCTCTTTTATTTCTGGATAAAAGAGAAATTCACAGCTACTTCTTAAATGGCTAGGAGAGCTTCTGTTGGCCCATCTTCTCTTCTGGCCCGTCTAGCTCATGAAGCCCATAACGCTTTGATCGTTGCTCTGTTCTTCTTCTTCTTCCTGTACGGCAGCGCATCCAGCGGAGCCACGTCGACCGACACTTGATGGGATGGTCGGAGCTCGCCACCCCATAGTATAAAAGAACCGCCCAAGCCGCCCTAGCTCCCTTCCCTCCTTTTCCGCCGCCGCCTGGTAGGTTCCTCTCTGCCTCTTCTTCCTTGAAAATTTTCCTCCATGGCTGAAGCCCGAAGCTCCACCTCGCCGTCGCGCTGCTGCCTCACTCTTCCTCGACTTCGACTACTTCCTCGACGGATCGAAGATTCCGGCTTTGACCCCCGGAGGTCCCTCGACCGACGTGCGAACCCAAACCCGAGCCTATACCTATATACCTATTTTATAAAATGTCATCTATCTTGTGCATATCAAATCCTTCATGCATGTGTTTGCATCTTGGGTTGTGGGTAAATAGCAATTCATCTGATAAATAAATATGGAGTGTGCGGGAATATTCGATAAATGTCCCGACTTCATTTAATTTTGTGTAGATCACCCATGCCTTGTGTTGCTATGTTAATCAACATTTAATTTGTGGGTAGATAAATAACTTGAACCTTAATATTATTCGTCGGAATCCCGGTTCCGCTTAATTTGGCTTAAGTTGCATTCTGTCTTGCATTTTGCCCTGTCATACATCATCTCTTGATCATGCTGGATCTTTTGCCGTAGTAGTAAGTGTTGCATCTTTTGCGCTTTCCAGTGTTTATTGCTTCTTCGCGGATAAGACGTTGAGATGATGTGAGCAACGACAAGTTCTTCTTCCTTGCTGGATTCCAGGCAAGCACTGTCCACTTGTTCCCAATGCATTGCCTTTCATTCTTGCCGTTGATCTCTGCTATCCTTATGTTACGTTGCTTATGCGATCCTATCCATGTTTACCTTGCTTCCATGATATAGCCCCACCTCCACATCCTATCACCCTGTTGTTTGTTTATCTTGTTGGTCTTGCGAGTCGTAGCGCATGCTTAGGTTGTTACCTTTTATCTTCTTGTTGTTACTTGTATCTTCGAAGCCCTGGTAAGTAGCTACCTGGTTATCTGTTGTGGGCCGATTATTATCTTAATGTTAAGGCACCGGTGAAAGGCCAGTGTTGGTGTTTTGTTCTGCTAGTGTCACCTTAGGACCTGAGTTCTTGTCCTCGGATCCAAGAATGAGCGCGCTATTCACATGTGGGACCTAATGAGACTCCCCGCGACTCGAGACCCGATCTGAAGCCTTGTCCAGGGCGCCGCAAGTAGTTCGGGCTTTCCATTTGGCGTACGCACATCCCCTTTCATGCAGGTGAAGATGATGATGATGTGATGATGATGATGGTACTTAACCGATATGCGTACAATTTTATAGGTTCGTGGACGCCTCCCAACCGGGTAGCTACCATAGAGGACGCCTGGGAAGGTAGTGTCTCACAAACGGTTGGGTCTGTGTCGGAGCCTCGGCCGGACTCTTGATGCGGGTAAGATCCTAGCTAGGTGGTTTCCTGGATTTGGCCGAAGAGAAGTGAAAGGTTGTGTCAAATGCTCCATGGCAATTTGATGCGTGTGGTTAAACAATAGTGCACCCCTGCAGGGTTAAATCTTTTCGAAAAGCCGTGTCCGCGGTTATGAACGACTTGGTGATGATGCTGGCCAACAAGATCATAGACAACTTACACCTAATAATGATAGCTCTTAAACTTGCCGCGTTGTGTGAGTGCCTTTGGATTGCTTACTCGTGGGTTAATCGAGTGAGTGATAATCGGCTGGGTATTGTTTGGTGTTAGTATCTAGCTGGTTCCTTGCTCGCGTTCTTATCCCTATCTTATAGACGAAAGTTGTAGCGTGTCTTCTGTAGATGGCTTAGTGCTGCTGCTTCAGTCCACCAATCCTTTATATTTTGGGAGCCTTTGTATTGGTTCTAAGTGTGCTTTGCTTGCCAGGTAAATTCCATTACCTGACCCAATCTTTTGGGTTGTTTTGCACTGAACAGTCAACAGGTTTGAAGTCTGACGACGTTAGCTTGGGAATCCCTCCGGCTTGGCCTGGGCAGGGACTGGACGTCATGGTTATCTTCAGGACTCTTAGTCCAACTTGTATCTTGTCCGTAGTCGGACACTATTTTTCTTTCGTTGTGCTTTGTATCTTTGTAATGTATCAGTTGTATCCTGACTCGTTTGAGTCGATCTTGTATATATTCTCTTTCTGCTGTTGTTGTGGATTCTTTCGGAAACTGTTGTAATGTTATCACAATTCCACCCACATAACGCGCATGTTTCGGCGTGCACGTTATGTCTGGTGGGCGACCTAAGATCGTTATTATGTGGATTTTGGCGGGATCGCTGAAATTCGCATGGTACCGATATGACCATCTCATCTTAGTCAATTGGATTGAAAGACATGAGTGTTCAATGAAAACCCACTATGTGATCGATTTTTTTAAAAAGTTGCCGTATTGCAGGTTGACATTTTTCCTCACAACTACTATGCATTAAAGGACTTCATGGAGAAGGATTGCATTTAAAAAATCATTATTTGCTTCCTTTTTTTCAAATTGGATAAGAAAATGGCCGCGTGGTTATTCATAATAAGGGTCGAATCTTCAAGATCATTAATTTTTATTTCTCTATAATGACTTCTTGTGTGTCTAAAATTTACTTTTTGAATTTTTAGTGGCGAAATATAAGACACTATCAGTCCAAAATTTAATTTACTTTTTAGAAATTGACATAAAATTATTTAAATGTGCGAAGGTATATAGAAATCTGTAGAATTATATTGGTTGAGAATCGCCCATAAAATATGTTCTATTTTGTGTGAAAATTGGTGTTACGCTATTTTGCAACATATTTCTTTGTACCGCCTTCGCAAAAAACCTTTTCACGTTTAGAACTTGAAAACACTTTTTTTATACAAAATAGTTGAAAACTCTTTAAGGCAGCATTATTTGAAGGGAAATTTTTGTTTTTGCCACACTAGTTTTTGCCCATTTTGCTTTTGCCACTCTAAATTTTGACATTTTGCTTTTGCCCTTTTGAGTGGCAAAAACGAAAGCAAAACAACAACAGTTGGGGCAAAAGCAAAACAAAATCAATATCCTATTGCTAGCTGTTCCAATCGCACGTCAAACACGAGCATGTCCACTGTCCACAACGATATTTTTTTTTGAGATGCTGTCCACAACGATTGGTAACAGAGATATTATACCTCTACATGAATAAGGAATCCAGTATGGGTTGATGCATGCACAAAATATGGAAAGAAACGGGACTGAAGAAGCAAAAAGGAACGGTTCCACTCTCCGAACGCGGCAGAACCAAATAACCCAGAGCATTTCCTTCCATTTCTAGTTGCCTGCTATCTGGACATGACCGATCACTCACCGTGTGCGCTACCTATAAAAAACCCACCATATAGCCTACAACCCTACAAGCAGTTGCACAAGGCGATCGAGTACCTACATACACATCTCCAAACCATCCAGATCGATCTTGCCGATTCATCGCATCATTCCATCCCGCTCCTCCAAATGGAGTCCTGCAACTCCTGCTCCGGCTCCACGGCCTCCGCCATCCCGGCCAACATGTCCCTGTCGCTGGGCATGGCCATCCGTGATGAGGACAAGAAGCACAGCCCAATAATGTCGTCTCGCGTCTCGTCATCGTCTTCCAAGAAGAAGGCGGAGGAAATGCGCATCGAGGGAGCGTTCAAGTGCAAGTTCTGCCCGCGCGCGTTCAAAACCGCTCGTGCGCGGGGCGGCCACCAGAAGGCGCACAGGCAACTGCTCGCGCCCAAGGAGAAGAAGAAGGCGGACAAGGGGCGTCGTCCCCTCTGCTCCCCGGTGGGCTCTTACGCAACAGCCCTGCGCAGCGCTTGTCTTCGGGTGCAACCCTTCGTCGATTGGCGCAGCCACTATGACCCCTCGGTTCAACCGGTCCCAGCTTCGTTCCAATGGCAAACGAGCGCTGGGAGTCTTGCCGCGGTGCTGGCGGCCGGCCGCACTGGAGATGGAGGTCGTCTTGGACGCCAGCAAGACGTGCGTGAAGTGAGTCTGGAGGAGGCTGCCGACGGGATAGACCTAACTCTCAAGCTCTAGAATTAGGGCTTGTATTTGTTTTCGCAACTAGTACAAGTTTATATTGTTTCGTTAAGTTTGATCGTTTGATTTGTTTTTGCTGGTTGTCTTAGAACCAGATATGATCCCATTTGCCGGGCATTCATATATGCTTGTACTTGAAGAAATCGAGATTTTCTTGCCCGAGTTGCTGCCACCGCAAGGAATCCATATAGGATCTAACAATGATTTTTGTTTCTGAAAAATAAAATAAACCTAGTTTGCCACCGCATTATTTCGTTCCTTGCTTGCCTAGAAGAGGGAGACGAGATGCTCACCCCTTAGACCATAACATCTATAGCACCAATATTGTTGTTTTATTGTAATCCAAATTCATATGAAGTCTATACAGATAAGAAGGTTAACTTCTACCGGAGCGAAACGAGACTCGTCGCCACATAGGCTTTACCCAAACCGCCGCCCGGCCGTCACCGAGTCGGATTGTTACCGACTTAGGGTTCCGCCTCTATATATACCTATTGTAAGCCGCCGGTTTGGGAAAAGCCGCAAGTTGTAAGTCCCCGCTTGTCTTCGGGCGCACCCCTTCGTCGATTGGCGCCCATATTTTTTTCTCTTCCTTTTTGAAAGGGGTTTTCACGTTAAATCGTATCCCCGTGCGTTGATCTTACTTTTCTGCATCGTTTATTGACTGTCGTTTATAACAAATACAAGTACGTCTTGGAGAGCCCGAAAGAGCGCATGGTACAGCGTTGTTGGACTCCCATGAGGTTTGCTGGTGGGCGGATGGCAGCAACCATCAAGGACGTGGAGAAAGGGTCAGGGTTAGGCCCTAGCGGCCATAGTGATGAGTAAAGTTGGAGAAGAGAGGCGGAGAGGAAGTAATGGGTTCTATACCGTCTTGTTGTCTGCTCTTCTCTGTTGATCCAAGACCTGGCTTTAGCAGAGCTACAAAGGTATTGACGAGAGTGGCGACTTTAGGTCGGCCACCATACTGTTTTCAAGGATATGGTGAAGCTCAAAAAGCTCACGAAGCACATGACCAACACAAAGAGGACGATTGGAAAAGGTTACGTACGTGGCCCGGCTAGGGGTGTTGATAAACCTGCCGTTGGATAACCATAGTTCATACCCAAATCCATATCCACATATTTGGGTAGGGTATGGATTAAAAAAAGTTTACCCATTTTGTTTGGGCATGGGTAGGATAATTATCCAATATATCATGTCAAGAAAAAAATGGACCGAAGGCCTGTGCTGGCAGCTAGCTGCGCACACGCTACTCCCTCCGTTTCAATTTAATTGACTTGCTATGCACCAAATATGGATGTATATAGACATGTAACAAGTCTAGATACATCCACATGTAGTGCATAGCAAGTCAATTAAATTAGAACGGAGGGAGTAGCTAGCCGCGCAGCGCACGTATGGCTTGCTCTGCTCGTACGTCGCGTACGCGCGTCCGGCGCGAAGGCATGCCCGGTGAAGCCAGCACGTCCGTAACTAGCTACGTTGCTATACAAATAGAATAATTGTCGCAGATTCCTCCTAGTGACGCAGCGCACAAAAGATTGTCACTGAATATAAGTGTTGGTGTAGATGGTGCACCATCACTGGCATCAGAACCGGGGAGACCATCCCATAAGAAAATGTCACATACTAACGTCACTGATGGTGGATGACTTCATAAATGATGTCATGTGATTTTTTTTAGAATTTATTCCTTTAAAAAGTTCAAAATTAGATTTCTTTTTTATTTTGTATTTTTTACTGTTTCCCTTTTTTGTAAATAAAAATTTATTATGGGAATAACTTCCCCAATTACATTTCATTAAATAATAATATTTTTTCACATATTTTTCACGTGTTATTTTTTGGAATTATTTTTTAGGGTGTAATATTAATTATTTTTATCTAATTCTAAGAGTTGTCGGTTACCCAAGAACCCAAAGTGGGATCAAGGTAGAGACACGAGAACAGGAAACTGAAGGAGAACATTGAAAACTGGTAAGAGTATGGAGTAGAATAGTTGGAAGCAATTCTCTAGGAACAACGATGATGTCAGAAAACCTAATACATTGATTGGTATGTTTATCTTAATAATCGAGGTTACCCGAGCAACGGAATAGGGACAAAATTGGACTATTGAATCTATAGTGTAGGGGGGCGGAGGGCACACGTCGCCCGGCCCGCTCGGGGGACGCTGTTTCCGCGGCTGATCTGGATCTGGCGGCGCCGACGCCGCCGAGCATTTCTCCTCCACGCGCACCGTGCCCTGCTTCGTCCGAGGAGGTCCCTGACTCGTGTGCGGGCTCCACCGCCTCCCCAGCTCTGGTCTCCGTCATCAATGCCGCTCCTCCGAAGCGCCTTCGATCCTTGGTCGTTGGCCACATTAATGTCTGCCAGGCTTTGAATGCGGGGGTGGGATCTAGCCACGGCCTCTCGCGCCGCCCGCGACAAGACACTCCGCCACAGCTCCCTCGCCGCCCCAACATGGCTCCCATCGAGGGCGAGCTCGCCTTCAAGAGGAGGATGAGGGGCCTCTGCTACTGTTGCCTCTCTCCTTGCTCTCCTCGTCACTTCGCCCGCATCTGCCGTGACCCCGTCCGCTGCCTCACTTGTCGTCGGTCGGGCCACAAGGAAAAGGAGTGCCAAGACCGCCTCGCCATTGATGACCCACAAGTATAGGGGGTGTATCGTAGTACTTTCGATAAATAAGAGTGTCGAACCCAACGAGGAGTAGAATGTGTTGACAAGTAGTTTTGAACAAGGAATCTCTGTAAATACTAGCAGACAAGTTTTTAGGGGTTTTTGATATTGCAGATAAATAAAATGCGTGTAAATAAAAGACAGTAATAATAATTGCAGCGAGTGGCCCAATCCTTTTTAGAGCAAAGGATAAGCCGGTTGGTTTACTTATGATGACAAATGTTCTTGAGGACACACGGGAATTTCGTCAAGTGCTTTCGCTCCCTACAACTGATTAATCTTTATTGTTTTGATAAGTGTTGTGTGGGTGAACCTATGCTAATGCACTGCCCAAATTTGGACTAATACATACTTGTGATTAAACCCCTTGCAAGCATCCGCGTCACAAGGAAGTAATTAAGATAAATCTAACCACAGCCTTAAACTCTGAGATCCTACACTCCTCATGCACCGGTTTACTAACGGGGGTTTAGGTTTCTGTCACTCCGGCAACCCCACAATTAGTAGCCAAATACACAATGCATTCTTCTAGTCCCATAAAGGTGAAGTGTCATGTAGTTGACGTTCACACGACACCATTAGAAGAATAACACCACAACTTAAATATCAAACCATTAAATATTACTCAACATAGTTCCACTACTAACAGCATGACTTCTCCCATGTCCTCAAGAACTAAACGAACTACTCACAAGACATCATATGGATCATGATCATAGGTGATGTAATGATGAATAACAATATGGACATATACTTCAATTCACCGATAAAACTTAATAGCATAAACGACAAGTAGTAATCAACACCGGGAAAGTTTCCCCTATGAACTACACAAAGTATAACCCTAGATGTTGCAGCGAAACGAAGTGGAGCGGTGGAGATGATGGTGACAGCGATGGAGATGATGATGATGATGATGATGATCCCGATGAAGTCCGGCGTGATGACGATGACGATGGCGATGATTTCCCCTCCTCTGGGAAGGAATTTCCCCGGCAGATTTCTGCCTGCCGGAGAGCTTTTTCTCTCTCTGTGGTTTCCGCCTCGTGGAGGCGGCGAAATATTTTCTCGATGACTCCCCGCGTCTTAGGGTTTCTGGGGGATGAAGTACGCGAAGGGGGAGCGCCAGAGGTGGGCCAGGGCGGCCACACCATGCCCCGGCGCGGCACAAGGGGGCCCACGCCGTGGGGTGGTGTGGGCCCCTCGTGGCCCATCTCAGCCTCCCCTTTTGGCTTGCTCCGGCATCTGACAAAATAGGAATATCTGTATATTTTCCGTGAATTGTTGATCTTCAGAAATAAGGTGTCTTGACGATGCTTTTTCTAGCTGAATCCTGACTCCGGCAGTTAATTCTCCAATAATCATCAAACGTGCAAAACAAGATAAAATAACATAAGTATATCATCTAAATGTGAAATATTTCAATGAATAGCAGTAAATTATGATATAAAATAGTGATACAAAATGGACGTATCAACTCCCCCCAAGCTTAGACCTCGCTTGTCCCCAATCGAAAGCTGAACTCAGTAAACAAGACCACAGGTTTATGGAGTGAAGTGTCGATAATAAAGAATACGGACAAGAAGCATCAACATGTACTAACACACAAATCATTTTAGATAGCAGCTTCCCCTCGTATAACTTATCTTGGAACGAGTAATGGAAATCACAATAAAGATGCATAAAGAAAATCATAGTTTGGTGATGGCAAACTTCGTTCTTGGTCAGAGAACAATTAACAGATTGTACTTATCTTTCGAGTAGAGTCCTTATATTGGATCTATATTGAAGAACTTACATGCTCAATTATCACAATTTCTTTACAGTCATTGATAACTTTCAAAGTTATACTCCTTCAGATAAAAGACTTGTGCAAAACAAGGAAGGATAACAAACATGATTGATAATATTAATGTATAGATGGTTGAACCACAACAACTCAAATGCTTGCTTAAGAAAGAAGAGAATAGGTTTACTGACTCAACATAAAAGTAAAAGAAAGGCCCTTCGCAGAGGGAAGCAGGGATTAAATCATGTGCTAGATCTTTTTAAGTTGTTGAAATCATATAGAGAATAAAAATATAAGTTTTGAGTGGTGTATGAGAATTGTCAACGAATCAGAAAATGGAAAGTACAATATGACCCCTGCCAACCAGACTTTTAAGAGCGGCTCCCATGAAGGACGTTATTTTTACCAGCAAGGCAGCTCATCCCTCTTTCTCTTTTGTTTACACATGCAGATATTTCACTGTTTGTCATTGCTTGACTAATAAATCAGGGCAAAAATGTGAAGAGAATTAAGCGGTTAATGTTGTAATTAATTGGGACTGGGCACCCCATTTGCCAGCTCTTTTTGCAAAATTAATGGATAAGCGGATGTATGTGCCGCTAGTCCGGTGGTAAAGTCTGTTTGACAGTTGACATAAAGACATCCACCCCGTACTCATGAGCTAGTAAACAGTGACACAAATAAAGAGTAGTAACTTTTGTATAGTTTAAAGGTAGCACATGAAGTATTTACTTGGAGTGACAAGGAAATACCACATATAGATAGTTATGGTGGACACAAATGGCATGGGTTTTGGCTCAAGGTTTGGATGCACGAGAAGCATTCCCTCTCAGTACAGGTTTTTGGCTAGCAAGGCTGGGTAGCAAGCATAAGAGTGGAGGGATACAAACAAATATAAATGTAATAGAAGCAATCATGCAATCTTCCTTGTAAACACAAATAATTTTAACTTGAGAATACTAAGCTCATGAGCCAACAAGAAAGAAAAATACTGAGATAATGTATCTTGATGGCGTGAATCACACGCTCGTTGGGAGACCCCAAGAGAAAGGTATGATGCAGTTCAGCAGCAAGTTTTCCCTCAGAAAGAAACCAAGGTTATCGAACCAGTAGGAGCAGCAACTCTTCAGAAGGTTGTTGGTGGCGCCGTTACTCGATCACCAACGCGGAATCTGCACACAACACAATCAAACTACTTTGCCCCAACGAAACAGTGAGGTTGTCAATCTCACCGGCTTGCTGAAAACAAAGGATTAAACGTATGGTGTGGAAAATGAGTATTAAATTGCAGAGAATGAAAAAGGAACAGTTTGCAGTTTGTGGTTGTTTAATCAGTGTAAAAGAATGGACCGGGGTCCACAGTTCACTAGTGGTGTCTCTCCATAAAAGATAACTAACATGTTGGGTGAACAAATTACAGCTGGGCAATTGACAAATAGTGAGCGCATGACAATGCATATACATGACATGATGACTACTATGATATTTAATTGGGCATTACGACAAATACATAGACCGTTATCCAACAGCATCTATGACTAATAATCCACCGCCGGGTTGTCATCCGAGTCCCCCGTTGGTATTAAGTTGCAAGCAACGGATAATTGCATTAAGTAAAGTGCGTAATGTAAACAAACACATATGCCCGTGGACATAGCATCGTTAGGTTATCCCTAGTGGCAACAGCACATCCACAACCTTAGAACTTTCTGTCACTGTCCCAGATTAAACGGAGGCATGAACCCACTATCTAGCATAAATACTCTCTCTTGGAGTTACAAGCATCTACTTGGCCAAAGCATCTACGAGTAACGGAAAGCATGCAAGATCTTAAATAACATATAAGATAGATTGATAATCAACTTGACATATATTCAATATTCATCGGATCCCAGCAAACACAACATGTAGCATTACAATAATATGATCTTGATCATGTAGGGCAGCTCACAAGATCTAAACATGATGGCACAAAGTGGAGAGACAACCATCTAGCTACTGCTATGGACCCGTAGTCCAAGGATGAACTACTCACGCATCACTCCGGAGGCAGGCATGGCGATGTAGAAGCCTCCGGTGACGATTCCCCTCTCCGGCAGGGTGCCGGGAAGAGGTTCTGAACCCTCCCGAGCTAGGGTTGACGGCGGCGGCGTCTCTGGAACTTTTCGTGGATATTTGCTCAGGTACTTAGGGTTTTCGCGTCGGGGGGAATAAGTAGGCGAAAGGGCGGCGGCTGGGACCCCCGAGGGGCCCACACCACCCTAGGGCGCGGCAGAGGGGGGCCCGCGCCCTAGGTGCGTGTGGGGCCCTGGTGGCCCTCCTCTGTGCTCCTTCGCTCCGTCAGGTGTTCTGGAAAAATAGGGACCCCCGTGTAGTTTCGTCCAATTCCGAGAATATTTCCAGACTAGCTTTTCTGGAATACAAAAACAGCAGAAAACAGGAACTGGCACTTCGGCATCTTGTTAATAGGTTAGTCCCAAAAAATGTATAAAAGTGATATAAAGTAGATGCAAAACATGTAGCAATTGGTATAAAACAAGCATGGAACATCAAAAATTATAGATACGTTTGAGACGTATCAGCATCCCCAAGCTTAGTTCCTACTCGTCCTCGAGTAGGTAAACGATAAAAACAAAATAATTTTTGAGGTGACATGCTACCATCATAATCTTGATCATATAATATTGCAAGGCACATGTAAATGAATGAAGTGATCCAAGTCAATGGTCTATAATTTGCTACCAAATAGATAATGAGTAAACAATGAATCACACAAGCTAAACGTTTTCATGAATAGTACTTTCGAGACAAGCATCAAACAGTTTTGCATAAGTGTTAACTCATAAAGCAATAGTTTCTAATAAAAGGTATTTAATCAACACAAAGGAAGAATTAGTTTCAGCATTTGCTTCAACTTTCAACATATTTATCTCATGGATATTGTCAACACAAAGTAGTATAACAAGTCCAATACATTGCATATAACGCATGTTGTAACAAAGTTGACACTAGTGTTTGCTTGTGGAAGACAGAAAGAATAGGAAAACTGACTCAACATAAAAGTAAAAGAAAGGCCCTTCGCAGAGGGAAGCAGGGATTAAATCATGTGCTAGAGCTTTTAGGTTTTTGAAAGCATATAGAGATTGCATAAAATATTTGATACTCCTCCCAACCTTGCTAACACAAGCCATGGCTAACCGAATCCTCGGGTGCCTTCCATCAATCACATACCATGGAGGAGTATCTATTTTTGAGAGGTGTTTGTTAATTGTCAACGAATGGTAGCGGGTGAGAACAGTATTCTACCTGTCAACGGACTTTTAAGAGCGGCTCCCATGAAGGACGTTATTTCTACCAGCAAGGCAGATCATCCCTCTTTCTCTTTGGTTTACACACATTCAGGTATTTCACTGTTTGTCATTGCTTACTGATGAATCAGGGCAAAAGTGTGAAGAGAATTAATTGGTTAAAGTTGTAATTAATTGGGACTGGGCACCCCGTTGCCAGCTCTTTTTGCAAGTTATTGGATAAGCGGATGTATATGCCACTAGTCCAGGTGTAAAAGTCCATTCAACAAATAGAATAAAGAATAACCACACTAATTCCTCATGAGCTAGTAAACATTGACACAAAAAGGGAATAATAACATTTTGAATAATTTAAAGGTAGCACATGAAAAATTTACTTGGAGTGGCAAGGAAATACCACATATAGGTAGTTATGGTGGACACAAATGGCATGGATTTTGGCTCAAGGATTTGGATGCACGAGAAGCATTCCCTCTCAGTACAGAGTTTAGGCTAGCAAGGTTATGTAAGCAAACAAGAATATCAACCCGTACACCAAGTTTTATATGACAAACATATTGCAAACGTTATAAGACTTCATACCGTCTTCCTTGTTAACCAAACCCTGTTATTAGAAAATATCTAGACCTTAGAGATACCACCGATGCAAACCAAATTTTCAACAAGCTTTACGGTAGTTCTTCACTAATAGGCTTAACTCATGTGATGCACAATTTAATCATGATCTACTTGTTAACTCAAAACAATTGACAAGCATCAAGTTATCCATTAGTGATCTACAAGATTAAGCAAGTTTTTCCTTATACCAATTACCACATGCAACATTTTCTGAACCAACCAAACACCAATCAATTTATTTATCAACTCTCCAAACAAATATAAGTGAAGCAAGAGAGTACTTTCTACAAAAGAAAGCTAATAGCTCTGACAAGAGATACATGAAAACAAGAGCTAAAAGCTGAACAGCGCTAGATATGAATACTCAACAAATATAAGTGAAGAATAGGAGTATTCTCATGAAAAAGCGGAGCGTGTCTCTCTCCCAATCAAGAATGCTAGGGTCCAGTCAAGCTTTATTGAAAATAAAAGTGCAATACTGAAAATAAAAGCACACAGACGCTCCAAGAAAAGCACATATGATGTGAAAGAATTAAAATATAGTTTCACTAGAGATGACCTGATAATTTTGACGATGAAGAAGGGGATGCCTTGGGCATCCCCAAGCTTAGACGCTTGAGTCTTCTTGAAATATGCTGGGGAGATCCATGGGAGCCTCCCCAAGCTTAAGCTCTTCACTCTTCTTGATCCTATTATATCATCCTTCTCTCTTGACCCTTGAAAACTTCCGTCACACCAAACTCAAAGTAGATCTCATTAGAGGGTTAGTGCATAATCAAAAATCACATGTTCTATAAAGACGCAATATGATTTGTTACTTTAAACATTAGCTACAGCCACTGATGTTATGTGAAGCTCTTCCACCCAAAAAAGAATTTCACTCAACACTAGTAAAAGAGAGAATGCAAAATAAAAAGGCATAATCTGTCTAAAACAGAACAGTCCGCAAAGACGAATTTTTTCGAGGCACTTACGACGCTCAGATCGAGAAACTCTGAACTAATGAAAGTTCAGACATTCATAAAGATTACGCACAAAAATTTCAGATTTAATTAACAATCTGGTGATTTTAGGAATTTCGTACAGTGAACAGCAAAAATCTGTTTCTGCGCAGCAATCAAAATTAAGCATCATCTTAACATTAGAGGCTACTCTTGGCACAACAATGCGAGAAAATAAAGATACAAAGGAGTTGCTACAGAAGTAAACACTCCTTGACTCAATAAAAGAAAAATTGCAGAAAAAAAAATGGGTTGCCTCCCATAAGCGCTTTTCTTTAACGCCTTTTAGCTAGGCACAAAGCATGCATCAAGTATTACCAAGTGAAGAAGCATCAACATTGTAATTTGTTCGAACAATAGAATCATAAGGTGGCTTAATCTTCTTCCTAGGAAAGTGTTCCATACCTTTCTTGAGAGGAAATTGATATTTTATATTCCCTTCTTTCATATCAATAATAGCACCTACAGTCTAAGAAAAGGTCTTCCCAGCACAATAGGGCATGATGGATTGCATCAATATCCAAGACAATAAAATCAACGGGGACATAATTGTTGTTAACCATGATAAGAACATCATCAATTCTTCCCAAAGGTTTTTTAATAGTAGAATCAACAAGGTGAACATCCAAGTAACAATTTTCCAAAGGTGCTAAATCAAGCATATCATATAATCTTTTAGGCATAACAGAAATACTAGCACCAAGGTCACACAAAGCATTGCAATCAAAGTCATTCAATTTCATTTAATGATGGGCTCCCAACCATCTTCTAACTTCCTAGGGATAGAAGCTTCATGTTTTAATTTTCTTCCCTAACTTGCATGAGAGCATTAGTAATATGTTTAGTAAAAGCCATGTTTATAGCACTAGCATTAGGACTTCTAGCTAGCTTTTGCAAGAACTTAATTACTTCAGAAATATTGCAACCATCAAAATCAAAGTCATTATTATCAAAAGTAATGGAGTTATTATCTTCCTTATTGCTAGAAATTTCAGCATCTTTATCAAGGACAGTTTCAGAGTTATCAGGCAATTTAGGACATTTTGCAATAGAAGTGGAAACATTACCAACACCAATTATCTTGCCATTAATGGTAGGAGGTTTGTTAACACTTGAGTTTGAAGCATTTTCAGAAGTAGTAATAGTATAAACTCTAGCAATATTATTCTTTCTAGCAATTTCATCCTCTCTTTCCCATCTAGCATGCAATTCAGCTAACATCCTCACATTGTTATCAATTTTAACTTGTATAGCATTGGCTACGGCAAAGGTATTACTCTCAATTGTTTCGGGCTTAGCTGCCATCTTATTAATCAAAGAGGATTGTGTTTCAGACATCGACGAAATACAAGTTTCAGCATGAGAAATTTTACCTTGCAAACCAGAAATTCCCTATTTAAATTCTCAAGTTGATGGCTTATATTTTTTAGCATAGCAGATTGTTCATCCATAGTTCTAGTAAACAGTTGGTTTTGCTCATATTGCTTTTGCATAAAAATTTAGTGGCCTTTTCAATTTCTAGCATCCTTTCCTCACTAGGCATTCTTGTTCTACCATAGGAATCTCCATAACCATTGCCACTATTAGAAGGATAGGGCCTATAATTGCTATTACCAAAATTATTCCTATAAGCATTGTTGTTGAAGTTATTATTTTTAATGAAGTTCACATCAACATGCTCTTCTTGAGCAACCAAAGAAGCTAAAGGAACATTATTTGGATCAACATGTGTTTGACCATTTGCAAGCATAGACATAATAGTATCAATTTTGGCACTCAAGGAAGAGGTTTCCTCAACAGAATTTACCTTCTTACCTGTTGGAGCTCTCTCGGTGTGCCACTCAGAATAATTAATCATCATATCATCAAAGCTTTGTTGCAGCACCCAAAGTGATGGACATAAAGGTACCTCCAGCGGCCGAATCCAATAAATTCCTTGAAGAAAAATTTAATCCTGCATAGAAGGTTTGGATGATCATCCAAGTAGTCAGTCCATGAGTGGGACAATTTTTAACCAATGATTTCATTCTCTCCCATGCTTGAGCAACATGTTCATTATCAAATTGCTTAAAATTCATTATGCTACTTCTCAAAGAAATAATCTTAGCAGGAGGATAATATTTTCCAATAAAAGCATCTTTGCATTTAGTCCATGAATCAATACTATTTCTAGGCAAAGATAGCAACCATTCTTTAGCACGTCCTCTCAAGGAGAAAGGAAAAAGTTTCAGTTTAATAATATCACCATCTACTTCCTTGAGCTTTTGCATTTCACAAAGTTCAACAAAGTTATTAAGGTGAACAGCAGCATCATCAGTACTAACACCAGAAAATTGCTCTTTCATAACAAGATTTAAAAGTGCAGGTTTAATTTCATAAAATTCTGCTGAAGCAGCAGGTGGAGCAATAGGTGTGCATATGAAATCATTGTTGTTCGTGCTAGTGAAATCACACAACTTAGTGTTCTCAGGAGTACTCATTTTAGCAGAATTAAAAACAGACAGAAAATAACTTGAAAGTAAACTAGATGCAAGTAACTAATTTTTTTGTGTTTTTGATAATTGAAAGCAAACAAGATAAAATAAAATAAACTAAGCAAGACAAAAACAAAGTAAAGAGATTGGAAGCGTGAAACTCCCCTTGCAGAAGACTGCTGTCTCCCCGGCAACGGCGCCAGAAAAAGAGCTTGATGCGTGAACACACGTCGTTGGGAGACCCCAAGAGGAAGGTATGATGCAGTTCAGCAGCAAGTTTTCCCTCAGAAAGAAACCAAGGTTATCGAACCAGTAGGAGCAGCAACTCTTCAGAAGGTTGTTGGTGGCGCCGTTACTCAATCACCAACGTGGAATCTGCACACAACACAATCAAACTACTTTGCCCCAACGAAACAGTGAGGTTGTCAATCTCACCGGCTTGCTGAAAACAAAGGATTAAACGTATGGTGTGGAAAATGAGTATTAAATTGCAGAGAATGAAAAAGGAACAGTTTGCAGTTTGTGGTTGTTTAATCAGTGTAAAAGAATGGACCGGGGTCCACAGTTCACTAGTGGTGTCTCTCCATAAAAGATAACTAACATGTTGGGTGAACAAATTACAGCTGGGCAATTGACAAATAGTGAGCGCATGACAATGCATATACATGACATGTGACTACTATGATATTTAATTGGGCATTACGACAAATACATAGACCGTTATCCAACAGCATATATGACTAATAATCCACCGCCGGGTTGTCATCCGAGTCCCCCGTTGGTATTAAGTTGCAAGCAACGGATAATTGCATTAAGTAAAGTGCGTAATGTAAACAAACACATATGCCCGTGGACATAGCATCGTTAGGTTATCCCTAGTGGCAACAGCACATCCACAACCTTAGAACTTTCTGTCACTGTCCCAGATAAAACGAGGCATGAACCCACTATCTAGCATAAATACTCTCTCTTGGAGTTACAAGCATCTACTTGGCCAAAGCATCTACGAGTAACGGAAAGCATGCAAGATCTTAAATAACATATAAGATAGATTGATAATCAACTTGACATAGTATTCAATATTCATCGGATCCCAGCAAACACAACATGTAGCATTACAATAATATGATCTTGATCATGTAGGGCAGCTCACAAGATCTAAACATGATGGCACAAAGTGGAGAGACAACCATCTAGCTACTGCTATGGACCCGTAGTCCAAGGATGAACTACTCACGCATCACTCCGGAGGCAGGCATGGCGATGTAGAAGCCTCCGGTGACGATTCCCCTCTCCGGCAGGGTGCCGGGAAGAGGTTCTGAACCCTCCCGAGCTAGGGTTGACGGCGGCGGCATCTCTGGAACTTTTCGTGGATATTTGCTCAGGCACTTAGGGTTTTCGCGTCGGGGGGAATAAGTAGGCGAAAGGGCGGCGGCTGGAGACCCCCGAGGGGCCCACACCACCCTAGGGCGCGGCAGAGGGGGGCCCGCGCCCTGGCCACGTGTGGGGCCCACGTGGCTCCTCTCTGTCGCCTCTTTGGTCCGTCAGAAGTTCTGGTAAAATAGGGACTCCCGTGTAGTTTCGTCCAATTCCGAGAATATTTCCAGACTAGCTTTTCTGGAATACAAAAACAGCAGAAAACAGGAACTGGCACTTCGGCATCTTGTTAATAGGTTAGTCCCAAAAAATGTATAAAAGTGATATAAAGTAGATGCAAAACATGTAGCAATTGGTATAAAACAAGCATGGAACATCAAAAATTATAGATACGTTTGAGACGTATCATATCTACATGCAATCTCCTCTTTACTACTTAAGCCTCAAAGTATTGTTGCTACTGAACAATGCTAAGTTTGCCAAAACCAAATAGATTTACTTGATGCTCCCAAAGTGATGCCAACACTAACAACAAGATTATTCATATGACGGAAATTTGCAAAGTAAAATAAAGTGTGCAGATAGTAAATGATAAAACTTCTTATTAATATTCCAATAACGGCAACTCACACCAAGGGATACATAGATAACCAACTAAGGAGAGATACTTCCACACTGCAAACCGTCCTACATGATAACTTCTCTACTCATCATATGACTCGACTGAAAAGTAAAAGGTAAAAGATAATGGTGATGATACCGCGGCACTCCCCCCAAGCTTGGAACAAGCTGATGGGATGCCAATACCAATGATGAATTACTCCTTCGGTGGTGATGGTGGGACGATCTTGATTGGGGACAAGAACCGCTCTAGCATGCGGCAAAGCCTATCGTTCTCTCTTGGAGTATCTCCACCTCCATCCTCAGAACTCGATATTGATCACAAAACTCATCTGTGACTCGAAGAGCCTCAGTTACTGCAGGAAAAGAGCTAAAATCTGGAGCAGGCGGTGTCGCTCCCTGCATATTATGAGAAAAGACACGTTGAGTATTAATTGTTCCCACAAAAGTACGTTTGCTTGTCCTTGATCTTGCAACAATCTGTCCCTCTTTGTTTGACGACATCTCCTTTACTTCCTCCTTGACGCTCTGATCCATATCCATGCGCCTAGCTGTGGTCCTTGCTTCTTCTGACCATCCTACGAAAGTCCCCTGATCGAGATCACGGAGAAGCTCATGTCGACGTCACAGCACGTACTTCTCTGAGGATGAACCCTGGGACGACATCTGAACAGAAACAACCCGAAACGAAAACATGACGAGAAAATGATATACGGACCTCGGGGGATCCGGGGGATTATATAGCAAAAAGTTTCATAACAAAAGGAAAGTACACGTCGAAACTGGGCTGGAGAGGGGCTCCGAGGCGCCCACACCATGCCACGACGCGGCCAAGGGTGGGCCCGCGCCGTGGGGTGGTGTGGTGCCCTCGGGCACCGTTTTTCCCCCATTTTCGGCTCGTAATTTTCCATATTTAATAAAAACAACAAAACATAAGTTGGAAAGTTAAACACGAACTTTTTCTTACCAAAACTGTTACCTATTCGAAAACAGACTCTGCAGTTTTCTGAATTTGACTTTTAATAAAATCTTCCGGAGTCACTACTTGAATAATATCAACGTCTTCGTTATAAGAATCCACAGAAATATAATGCTTGAGTCTTTGACCATTAACCACTTGAGATCTGTCACCATCAAGCGAAGTAATTTTGATTGCACCGGAACGGTAAACCTCTGAAACAACATAAGGTCCTTCCCATTTCGAAAGTAATTTACCTGCAAAAAATCTGAGACGGGACCTATACAATAGAACTTTCTCACCAACATTAAACTCTCTCTTTAGGATTCTCCTATCATGCCATTGTTTCACTTTCTCTTTAAAAATTCTAGCATTTTCATAAGCTTCACTTCTCCATTCATCTAAGGAACTCAAATCAAGTAACCTCCTTTTACCGGCAAGTTTAAATCTCTATTAAGTTCTTTTACGGCCCAATAAGCTTTATATTCTAATTCTAGAGGTAAATGACAAGCTTTTCCGTAAACCATTTTATAAGGAGACATACCCATAGGATTTTTATAAGCAGTTCTATAAGCCCACAAAGCATCATTAAGCTTCCTAGCTGATGCATGTAAAATGCATACATGAACTTTGCATTATTTTACTTATATTCCAGTCATATTTGCATCATATAAGGGTTATATCACTGTTTTATAATGATTTTGGGAATATTTGATATGTTTCCTATTTTTTTGGAATTAACCCTGCACAGGCAGAAAACCCTATTTCTATATTTTAATGTTTAGGGACCCAAACGACGTCCAAATGACCTGGAAATTTACGAGCATCAGTTTTTGGAAGGAACAAAGTGTGGGAGCGAAGGAAGCAAACAAGCGGAGGCCCGAGGGCCAAGTTGAGTGGGCCCACGCGGCCAGTACATGGCCGCGTGGGACCCCCCCTTTTGGTCCTCGGAGCTCCGTTGCCGTCGATCTTTCCTCCACCGACTCGGTTTTGACCTAAAACCGCCTATAAAAATAGTCCCCCGATGTTCTCTGGAAGGAGCGCCGCAGAAACACCGAAACAGAGACCTGGAGTTGCAGATTGGAGGGGGAAAACTCCGGCGGGGCGCTGCCGGCGTGGTCTCCATCTTCTCCAACGACTTCTCCACCGTCTCCATGATGAAGAGGGAGTAGTCCACCTCTGGACTATGGGTTTGTGGAAGTAACTTATGTATCTCTCTCTCTTGAGCTTCACTAATTAGTACCGTATGAGCTGCTGAACATGATTACGGTCATCTATGTAATACCTTTGTGGTGGATCTTTTTATGAGTTAATATATGTTTGAGATTGCAATGGTTTTGTTTCAGTTATGAAAGTAGATGCATATTATGTACCCCGTTCTTATTTACTTGTCATGATCAAGCATGTTTATGAGAGCGTGTGAGGGGGAACGTGTGCATTAGTTGGAGTAACGGGGGGTGGCTAGTGCAGTGAACGTGAGAGAAAGTTCTGCGATCCACTTGGGTATCTTACCTTACTTTGTTGCCTCACTAGGGATAAAAAGAAATACCATGCTACCGGAGATGTGGTGTGACCATTGCCACTTCCTCCATGACTAGATCTAGCATGTTCTTATTTTAACTTCATGTCATGATACTTATTGCTATACTCTGAGTTATCTTAATTACTGAGGTGTTATGATTTAGTTCGCATCTTGGTGGAGTATAAGAGAGACTAATAACCAAAAGGTCTCTATGTTAGGACGTGATGCCCATATAATTATAACTTGTCATTAAACTGTTGTGTTGCAATCTCATATGTCAACTCTAGTGTTCCATTGTCTACCACTTTATTAAAGAGAGAGTGCATTTGTGAAACCATGAACCCCGGTCCATTTTTAATCATAAGAAACACCTTTCCAACCACTTTTACCACTTTTCCATTTTCTGCCATTTAAAAATCCGAAAATACAAAAACACTTTTACATCTTGCATTCATCATATAAAACCCAAAAATATATTTATCATTGCTACCACCATCCTTGCATATTTATTTACCACCATTGCATATTTATTTCTTGTTTGCATTGCATATTATCTTGATATCATTCTCACACCTTGTGCTTGACAACCACTAGGTGAGGTTGAGGACCAAAACATTTACTTTGTTTTGTAGGTAACCAAAAGAAGGATAGGAAAGATAAATCTTCACTACTGATTCCCCGAGAGTTCGATATTAAACCCTCGAGTCACCCCTCGTGGGGAAAACACGTCTTCCACTTACTACACACTCTGCACTTGGAGTCTCAACCTAACCCATTTACTTTTCACGCAGGTAACTACATGAAGGGCCATCAAGACTGTTTTCTGGCGCCGTTGCCGGGGAATCATTGCTGAAAGGTTTATCCAAGGGTCCCCTGCACTAGCTCTGTTCTGGCGCCGGTTTATCCAAGGATATCTCACCAAGTCAACTTCATCACCAACTTGTGCTAACACCTAAGCTTGGGGAGGTTGCACCTACGTGAGCATCATCTTATCCATCTTTACCTTCAAAGCAATTTATCTTGTTTTGTCATTGTCTTGCATTTTTAGTTCGGTTTGCATATTTATTTTCAGTTTTGCATAAAAAATTAAAAAACACATAAAAACTTGCAATCATGGTTCTGGGAAACAAACAAGGAGTGAGTCTCCATTGAATTCGGTTTCTAATTTTAAACAATATCATGGAGAAACATTAAAAGATGCTTGGGTAAGAATTAATAGGATGCACTATGAAGATCCTACACCTTGTGAAGATGAAAAGCTAAATCTTTACTTCTATTATGGAATAGACCCTTGGTACCAAAATGCTTTAGATGGGGCTACAGGGGAAGTTTTGTGTTGTCAACACCACCTTGTGCAGCCATGACACTTAGAAGAATCTTTGGTAGCTTTGTGGGTAGCAAGAAAAAGTTGGAGGACACCGCGGTAGCACTTGCATTATCCAAAGATAAATTTGAAACTAAGTTAGAGAAGCTACCAAGTAAAGAGGATTTTGAACAACTAGTATCTTATTCTGAAAACATTATTCCCAAGATAAACAATGAATTAGTTAATGTCATGCATAAACTAAGATTATGTGAGAAGGAATTTCTTGAAAAAGATGTTTACCTCAATAGAATTGAGGAAAAGCTGGTTTGTGTTAGTGATTCAATAAGAAAAGACTCATCATTTAAACATGTGAAAGAAGTTCCTGTTAAGCAACAAGTTTGGGTTAAAAAGGAAAAGAAAGTTGAAGAAGTTAAAATGCTTAGTGAAGTCAAGGAACCATTGCTTGACTTAGAGAATTGTAGCTTGCATGAATTAATATCTATCTTACAAAAATTTGCAAGTGATCCTTCCATTTAACCAAGCTGGTTTTGGTTCTTATATTGCTAATCATGTCTTGAAAGAAAAGATTGCTAGGTACAACCAAGAGGCTATGATACCACCTAAGCTTGGGGATATATGGATTCCCAAAGTCCTAGTAACCATTGGAAAAGAGACACACCATGCTATACTTGATCTAGGATCTAGTGTCTCTGTTTTATCTAAAGAACTATATGAAGTACTTGAATTGAAAAATCTTGAAAAATGCTCTATTGAACTTGCACTTGCTGATGATTCCATTAAACAGTAAGTGATGTTATGGTAGAGTTACATATGACATTTGTGCCTGTTGATTTTCTAATCATGGATATGGGGAATAAAACCTCTAGTCCAATTATTCTTGGAAGACCTTTTCTTCGTACTACAGGTGCTATCATTGATTCAAAAGAAGGGAATGTGAAGTTTCAGTTTCCACACAAGAAGTGCATGGAACACTTCCCAAGGAAGAGGGACACACCAAAGTTCAAGCTCCCTCATGAGCTTCGTCCACAATAAACATCAAGTAAGAAGCCTAGCTATATGGCTATAAAGAAAGCGCTTTACGGGAGGCAACCCGGTTTTTTTATTTGTGATTTTCTTTGTGTCCTCTTGCTGTAACAAGAGACTTTGTTTAGTTTAGTTTCTGGAATTTTTAATAAAGTGCCAAGTTTTACTCATTTTGGTTTGAAGAAGTTGCTTATAGCGTTCGGAGATTTTATTCCTGCACGAATCTGTGCACGGTATGATTTTTAATTCTTATTCTGTAACTCCGAATGAGCTCATATTTGAACTGTAGTTGCAACTTTTCATCCTCTGTATGCATGAATTTTTCGGAATTTTCGACAAAGTTAAGTAGGGTAGAAAAATACGTTTTGCTGCTGCTGTTTTTCTGGACAGATTCTGTCCCATTTTGTTTGATGCATGCTTAGAACTTTTAACTTGAATCTTTTTGATCCAATTGAGTTTATGAGTAGGCATACAACATTATACACTTTCTGGACATTCATATGAATTTTTTCTAAGGATTATATGCAGCAAGAAATCTATTTGTTTATCACTACTAATGCACCCCACAGAAAAAGAAATGGGAGAAACGGTGTTTTGAAGTTTTTTCACAGGGATTAGAGGAGATGCACCAAGAGCTATCCAAGGATGGTGAAGACCATAAGCTTGGGGATGTGAAGACAACCCCACTGGACCTACACACTCTCGGTTTGCACACGTCTAACTTCTGTTTTTCGATCGAAACACTTTATCGCATAAACTTGGAGCGTCTTTTTGTTTGTTTTGGTTTGATTTTTATTTTGTGAGACCACCACACTATCATTTATATATGAGAGAGCTACTGGAAATTTGGGTTGAATTATGTTGGATGCTATTATGATTGGGAAAAGGGATGTTGAGTTGATTTTAAAAGATACATATAGTTGCATGATTCATGAGCTTGTTAATGAGTAATAATTTGCAAGTATTTTATCAAGAGCTATCTTTTATTCATGTTTTGATGCTGAATGTTATTTTACCTTGTTTTAACATGGATTAGTTAGTTCTATGGACACTCATGCATGCATTTAGATGGTCAACTTTCTCCCTCTTGCTAGCCCAAAAATTCCAACAAGCAAAAACTTGTTTCCAACACCTTCAACCAAAGTTTTTCCAGTGAGTCCACCATATCTACCTATTAGCTTTATGCTATTCCGAGTATGTTTATCATGATATTTGTGTTATCTATACCTCTGAATGAAAATGCTTATGTTTTGATTGTTGTGGGAAAAGTTGGTTATAAGCTCTCTCGAACTTGATGCACACTTTACTTTCATTGCATAAATAAAACATGACCCATTGTGATTAAAATTATGATGTTGTGGGCTTGACAAATGTCTTTGGTTGAGAGTTAGCTCATATGTGCTGTCACATGGCAAGCTTTCAACATGCACTTCATTCATTTAGTTGATATCATGTACTTTTGTTTATGGATGCTTACCATGGGTGAAATAAATGTGGAAATGAAGTGAGTTTAAATGAGTTTGTATAAATGGTTAGAGAGACGCCTGGGCCGCTAATCTAAGCCATGCATCATTCATGGTGGAAATTTACTTACATGCTATGGTGAACCTTCTGTGATACACCTTACAATAAAAAGCTATCTAATGGTAAATAAAAAGGGTGTTGAGATTGTTCATTGTGTTTGTTTGTCTTGTCATTTTGATATGGGCTTGTTCCATATCCTGGGACAAGAGGTACCCCAGTTGACGCTCTTAATGATACTATTATTACTTACAATGATATTTAACTTGAACTTGCTTTGTTTCCCAAGTTGAGTAACACATGGAGTAGGTACTTGTATTCAAGGGGCATGAGACTTTCAACCTGTACTTTGTCAAGCACACTACTCATTTGCTTTCACTTTAAACTTAATCATTCAAGATGCTATGATAGGGGAATGAGAGCTTGACACCAAGGATTACCACATTACAATCATTAACTTAAGTAGAGAAGTTCAGAAGTTAGATGAAATTTATTCATGCTTTACCTCTACTCATATATATCTTTCCAAAGTGTCCACCTTTTATATTCAGATTTTCATCAATACTCTATGACCATTGTAGGATGTTCTTACTTATCATTATGCATACATGTGGTCCATAGTACTTTCTTTATGTTACACTTTGTGAATTATCATTGAACATCCTTGCATTGAATACTTGATATCACTTCATAAACTATCTTGCATATTGCTACTCCTTTTAAGAATGAATCATTTGACTCTATGTAGCAATAGTAATCATCTTTGATATCCATTGTAGTATTAAATTGCAAAGTCCATGTTAGTTTTATCACCTTCATACTCGAGGACGAGTATAGGTTAAGCTTGGGGATGTTGATGCATGTAAAATGCATACATGAACTTTGCATTATTTTACTTATATTCCAGTCATATTTGCATCATATAAGGGTTATATCACTGTTTTATAATGATTTTGGGAATATTTGATATGTTTCCTATTTTTATGGAATTAACCCTGCACAGGCAGAAAACCCTATTTCTATATTTTAATGTTTCAGGGACCCAAACGACGTCCAAATGACCTGGAAATTTACGAGCATCAGTTTTTGGAAGGAACAAAGCGTGGGAGCGAAGGAAGCAAACAAGCGGAGGCCCGAGGGCCAAGAGTGGGCCCACGCGGCCAGTACCTGGCCGTGTGGGCCCCCCTTTTGGCCTCGGAGCTCCGTTGCCGTCGATCTTTCCTCCACCGACTCGTTTTGACCTAAAACCGCCTATAAAAATAGTCCCCGACGTTCTCTGGAAGGAGCGCCGCAGAAACACAGAAACACCGAAACAGAGACCTGGAGTTGCAGATTGGAGGGGGAAAACTCCGGCGGGGCGCTGCCGGCGTGGTCTCCATCTTCTCCAACGACTTCTCCACCGTCTCCATGATGAAGAGGGAGTAGTCCACCTCTGGACTATGGGTTTGTGGAAGTAACTTATGTATCTCTCTCTTGAGCTTCACTAATTAGTACCGTATGAGCTGCTGAACATGATTACGGTCATCTATGTAATACCTTTGTGGTGGATCTTTTTATGAGTTAATATATGTTTGAGATTGCAATGGTTTTGTTTCAGTTATGAAAGTAGATGCATATTATGTACCCCGTTCTTATTTACTTGTCATGATCAAGCATGTTTATGAGAGCGTGTGAGGGGGAACGTGTGCATTAGTTGGAGTAACGGGGGGTGGCTAGTGCAGTGAACGTGAGAGAAAGTTCTGCGATCCACTTGGGTATCTACCTTACTTTGTTGCCTCACTAGGGATAAAAAGAAATACCATGCTACCGGAGATGTGGGTGTGACCATTGCCACTTCCTCCATGACTAGATCTAGCATGTTCTTATTTTAACTTCATGTCATGATACTTATTGCTATACTCTGAGTTATCTTAATTACTGAGGTGTTATGATTTAGTTCGCATCTTGGTGGAGTATAAGAGAGACTAATAACCAAAAGGTCTCTATGTTAGGACGTGATGCCCATATAATTATAACTTGTCATTAAACTGTTGTGTTGCAATCTCATATGTCAACTCTAGTGTTCCATTGTCTACCACTTTATTAAAGAGAGAGTGCATTTGTGAAACCATGAACCCCGGTCCATTTTTAATCATAAGAAACACCTTTCCAACCACTTTTACCACTTTTCCATTTTCTGCCATTTAAAAATCCGAAAATACAAAAACACTTTTACATCTTGCATTCATCATATAAAACCCAAAAATATCATTTATCATTGCTACCACCATCCTTGCATATTTATTTACCACCATTGCATATTTATTTCTTGTTTGCATTGCATATTATCTTGATATCATTCTCACACCTTGTGCTTGACAACCACTAGGTGAGGTTGAGGACCAAAACATTTACTTTGTTTTGTAGGTAACCAAAAGAAGGATAGGAAAGATAAATCTTCACTACTGATTCCCCGAGAGTTCGATATTAAACCCTCGAGTCACCCCTCGTGGGGAAAACACGTCTTCCACTTACTACACACTCTGCACTTGGAGTCTCAACCTAACCCATTTACTTTTCACGCAGGTAACTACGTGAAGGGCCATCTCTAGCCCAATTCTTTCTAGATTTATTAACAGTCTTCTGCAAAATAGATTTAATCTCTCTATTTGATAATTCTACTTGACCACTTGTTTGAGGATGATAAGGTGAAGAAATTCTATGATTAACATCATATTTAGCAAGGGTTTTTCTAAAAGCACCATGGATAAAATGAGAACCACCATCAGTCATGAGATATCTAGGCACACCAAACCTTGGAAAAATAATATCTTTAAGCATTTTTAATGATGTCTCACCATCAGCACTAGATGTTGGTATAGCTTCTACCCATTTAGTAACATAATCAACAGCAACAAGTATATGAGTATAACCATCAGAAGGAGGAAAAGGACCCATAAAGTCAAATCCCCAACAGTCAAAAGGTTCAATAACAAGAGAATAATTCATAGGCATTTCATTGTGCCTAGTTATATTACCAACTCTTCGACATTCATCGCATGATAAAATAAATTTTCTTGCATCTTTAAAAAGAGTAGGCCAATAAAAACCTGATTGTAAAACCTTTTGTGCAGTTCTATCTCCAGCATGATGTCCTCCATAAGCATTTTCATGGCATTTCCTCAATATTTCTTTTTGCTCAAATTCTGGAACACATCTTCGCATTATACCATCCACTCCTTCTTTATATAAGTGTGGGTCATCCCAAAAATAATGGCTCAAGTCATAAAATAATTTCCTTCTTTGCTGAGCTGTAAAGGTTGGAGGCAAATACTTGGCAACAATAAAGTTAGCATAGTCAGCATACCAAGGACTTTCTCGCGAGCTTACCTTTATCACAACCAATTGTTCATTTGGAAAACAATCGTTAACAGGAACATGATCATAAGAAATGTTTTCCAATCTAGACAAATTATCAGCGATAAGATTTTCAGCACCTCTCCTATGTACAATATGCAAATCAAACTCTTGTAATAAAAGCACCCATCTTATAAGTCTAGGCTTAGCATCTTTCTTTTTCATAAGGTATCTAATAGCAGCATGATCGGTATGGATAACGACTTTCGAATCAACAATATAGAGTCTAAACTTATCACAAGCAAAAACTACTGCTAAAAACTCTTTTTCAGTAGTGACATAATTCTTTTGAGCTGCATCAAGAGTCTTACTAGCATAATGAATAACATTCAAATTCTTATCTACTCGCTGTCCAAGAACAGCAACTACAGCAAAATCACTAGCATCACACATAATTTCGAAAGGTAAAGTCCAATCAGGAAGTTGAACAACAGGAGCCGTGGTTAGAGCCTTTTTAGAGACTCAAAAGCTTCTTTACAATCATCATCAAAAATAAAAAGTACATCTTTTTGGAGAAGATTAGTAAGAGGTTTTGAAATTTTAGAGAAATCTTTAATAAACCTTCTATAAAAACCGGCATGACCGAGAATACTACGAATACCTTTAACATTCCTAGGACAGGGCATTTTCTCAATTGCTTCAACTTTAGCTCTGTCCACTTCAATAACTTTTTCAGAAATTTGATGTCCAAGAACAATCCCTTCATTAACCATAAACTGACATCTTATATTTACTAATTGGAGGCACCGTAAAAGCTCTCACGTTAATCTTGGAGGTTAGTAATTTTCTGGCCGTTCGATCGACTAATGATATATCTCCTACCGTTGGATGACATCTGCGCCACGATTTCCCCCCGCGTGAGGTGTGACTCCACGATACACATCTACTTCCGTAAGAATAAAAAAAGAAAAAAGAAATATAATTGTCGCCTCCTACCTAATCTCGCGGTGGCGAGAAATCCCGCCGCCGTCCTGCGTCGTGAACTGCCTCCATTAATCCTCGGTGCAGGTGTGGAGAAAACGCCTCCCGTTCTCCCGTGTTCAAGCGCCTGTACTGCTGTGCACATGGCATCATGCATGTATTGTACGCAACGCGCTCGCTTCTTCTAAATCAGATGTAATAGCACTGCGTGGAGATGATTAGAGCGAGGTTTGAGGTTTCTTCTTCTAGGCTCAGATCGATTTTTCTTCCTTGCTGCACTCTACAGGTAACCATGTACGGATCAATCTATTCACCAGGTTCTCTCCTTGACGGAGCGTCAGTGCGGCCGGTGGCCACGAATCGATTGCTCGGACATCAGCAGGTTCATCTTCTGTACATCCACCAACTGCCCAGGTAGTTGGCATCCTCATTGACCCCATCTTAACTTGCGTTCCCAATGAAAAAAAAATTGTCAGCGTGGGTCCTACGAATTACTTTGATAGGAAGTCCAAGCATCGATCTCAATCTGATTAGTAGTTCGGTGTATAGACATATGTAGTAATGGTTTAATCTGTCCTGCTTTTGCCTTCTAAACGTACTGACTTAACTGCATTGCAAATGATTTGGTGCAGTTTAGCTCCCAGTTAATCCCCAATTTACACTACTCTTCATCCAGTAATGAGTTGGATCAATCTCGGGATGTGAAAACGAAGTGCGAAGTAAACGAGACTTGCCGGGAAATACGCAGGGAGGACAGTTGATTGATCCCTATTTTTTTTTCTGTAAATGCAATCGAGGAATATCCCTTTGAAAAAATAGAATATATTTTCACTATGATACGATTACTTAGATTATTAAATCATCAATGTATTTTTTCTTCTGAACATACTAAGTTATACCTATTCATAACCTGTCTTCTAATATGCTTATACTGTTACCTATTTTGTCGTTTAAGTACGAACTATCCTTTTCTTTTTTTCAGACTTCACGTAATACCTGAAGGTCATCAACGAACAGTTTGCATGTTCCATCCTTGCAGGCATTTCAGAGTATATCTACAGTTCATATATAAGGGTCTGTGGCAACAGTGTACATGCAGCCAGTTGATTTATAGTAATTTAATTTATGGACATATTTCCATCTTTGTGTTTGGAGGAAAAGCTTTGAATAGAATCAGCAGCCAGTCCTGAAGAATACAGCCTTGGAGATATCTCATAGGCACAAGAACCATGTATAATATGCTGTGGGAATTTAGGATACTAAATAACCAAGAATGCTATACAAAAACAACTATGGAAAGGATTCATCCATCGGGGCCACTCCTTTTGGTATGATAACTGCTAACTAGTATATTGGAATTTAAGGACATGTCTTCCTCATGGTATGTGTGACCAAACATAGAATGTCTGGGACCAATCAGTATAGCGTATAGCTTAGTTCTCTGCAGTATGATATATTCTTTATGTTACTATGCAATTCATAAACAACTAAAATTTGACTCTTGATATTTTAACAGATCCATGACAGATGAAAGCAACTGGAATTTAGGAGAAGCTTCTGAAGTATCATTTGGTACAGTTTTTTCAGGTAACATCATAGACCCTTTAAGATATAAAATGGAATTCAGGAGAAGCTGCTGAAGTATCATTTGGTAAATTTAGCTTTCATTATTGTCCAGATCTTATTGCAAGAATAAATATCGAGAACCATGATGCATTGTTATGGTCAATTAGCAACCAAAATCTAATTCTCTGCTTCCAAATTTCTCAATTTTAATATGTAGTATGAGTGGTGTAGAGATAGGTAAGAGCCTTTACGTTGTTTAACTACTTGAGTCTTGCTTCATGGTATTATATCTGTTTACTCTTCAAACAGTGAGTCATTATCAGTTCTTTCTCCAGTATAAGAAAGAATGATTGAAATTTGTCGCTTCTGAAGATTTAGAGTTTGCAATGATTCTCCTCTTGCTTGTTCTTTTTCAATCTCTCTCTTCCTGGCATATCGGTTCGTGCTCTAACCTGCTCATATAGGTATGCAAGAATTTTTTTTCCATCAAGCTGGCATCTTTGCTCAAACAGATTCAGAATCTGGTGTGTAGTATATTTTCTCTACCAAGTCAGGTATCAAGTAAATTATAATCGATGTAAATATGATTAATTTCTTTTGGTATTATTAATGCCTCAATTTACATGTCAAGCAATATCTTAATCATAATATCAAGTATAAGAACATTGAAGAAAAATCTCATGCATCATATATTTTCAAGGACGCATGCAGAAAATGAAGGGTTGAATACAAGATGAATGCCAGGATGTTAACTAATTTAAACGATGGAACCGGCCAGATTTTGTGTATGCATGAAGAAAAAGAATCTGCTCATGTCGCTACTCCCTAGAGTAGATAAATCAAAGATTGGTAAATACGTATCAATACTACTACAGTAGGAAGCCCCAATCATGGTGCAACTTTTTATACATAGGAAAAAGCAAGTTTTGCGATTTAACATATATTAGTGAGTGATATAATTTTTTCCAGTCTATATAGGTAGTTCTCAGTGATGTAAAATATCTCTTGCTTACTTCTATTTGGCCGATGTTTGTATTATATAGGTTAAGCTGCCGAAGTGTAACTCCGATTAAAGTTACATGTTTTATCATGCTATGTTCTCACCCGCAAAAAAAAAGCTATGTTCTCATATTCTGATCAGGTATTTTATCAGGAAGCTATATCTTTTAGTAAGTCATATATGTTCGTACTGTCCTATTGCTCTTTTACGAGCTCTTTCAATTTCTGAATGTTTTGGTTAGAGGTAGATATCAGGGAGTTGACATTTTAGTACATTTTCTCAGAATACTTTGTATATCACACATTGAGTCTATGCAACTACGAGAATTTCCATGCAACCTTAATAAGTGATGAAAATTGAAAGTCCCTTTGTTTTACTATTGACAAATTGGCATTTCATTGATAAGATAAGAGAACAAAACTTTGCATTCCAGTTGGAAAAGATATGCTCGACTTATCATTTTCTTATATATTAGCAGTAGCACACACCTTACATAACATTATAGGAAAGGTGAAAATAAAACTGCTCCATAACATAACATTCTTAAGGTGTTAAAACATGTAAGGGAAGCAAACACTTCCAATACTGACCGGTTTCGCATAGTTCAACTTTCATGGATGATTAGAAGTTTATTTTCTTCTTTGTAATTCTCTTTCCTCATATGTGAGACATCCAAAGAGTATACTCCATTATTTTTCTGTGAATACCATATCCCGAATTGGTAGGGTGTAGGTAAGGAGTCCAATATGTTGTTTATATAAAATATTGAAATTGTTAGTGTTATATTAGATTACAAGGTAACATTAATAACTAGCCCGTGCGAATGCACGGGTTAACGACTAGTTTCTCCTAATTAAGAACAAGATTAGTTTCCTCACATCTCTGCAAAACTTTATCAAGGTTTTGCAAGCAGTTATCAAAAGAAGTTCCATAGACGGAAAAATCGTCCATGAATACTTGCACAATTTTTTCACAAAAAACATGAAAAATAGCAGACATGCATCTTTGAAATGTAGCAGGAGCATTACACAAACCAAAAGGCATACGCCTATAAGCATAAGTTCCATAAGGACAAGTAAAAGTAGTTTTCTCTTGGTCTCTTGCTCTAACAGCAATTTGTGAAAATCCAGAATAACCATCAAGAAAGCAAAAATGAGTTTTCTTAGACAACCTTTCTAACATTTGATCAATAAAAGGTAAAGGATAGTGATCTTTCTTAGTAACTTTACTAACCTTTCAAAAATCAATGCACATCCTATATCCAACAACTACTCTTTGAGGAATAAGTTCATCATTTTCATTTGGCACAACAGTAACTCCTCCTTTATTAGGAACACAGTGCACAAGACTTACCCATTTACTATCAGCAATAGGATAAATTATACCAGCATCGAGGAGTTTTAATACCTTATTTCTTACCACTTCCTTCATTTTAGGGATTAGACGACGCTGGTGCTCCACAACAGGTTTTGCATCATCTTCCATGTTGATGGCGTGTTGACATATAGCAGGAGAAATCCCTTTTAAATCATCCAAAGTATATGCGATAGCCCCTCGGTGTTTCCTCAACACTTCCAATAGTCTTGCTTCTTCAGTACCTGAAAGTTTAGAACTAATAATAACAGGATATGTTTTCTTATCATCAATGTGAGCATATTTAAGGTTATCACGCAAAGGTTTTAAATCAAAAACATGATCTTCTTTAGGAGGTGCAGGGTACCCAAATCTTCCACCGGCAAATTATGCTTAAGTAATGGTGGTTGATGAAGAAAGATATTGTCAATTTCATTCCTTTCCTCCATAAAAACCTCACTTTCGTGTTCCTCCATAAATTGCTGTAAGGCATTATTAGGAGAAATAGCAATAGCAGCAAGTTGTTCAATTTTCGGGCCCTCATTAGGCAAATCAGTTTCATAAAGTTTCTTACCAAACTTAGAGAAATTAAACTCATAAGATTCTCCTTTAAATTTAGTGTAAATTTTCTCTTTCTTACAATCTATAATAGCACCACATGTATTCAGAAAAGGTCTACCGAAAATAATAGGACAAGTTTTACTAGCTTTAGAACCAAGTACTAGAAAATCAGTAGGATATTTAGTTTTACCGCATAAAACCTCAACATCTCTCACAATACCGAATGGAGAGATAGTTTCCCTATTGGCAAGTTGAATAACCACATCAATATCCTCAAGTTCACAGGGACTAATTTCATGCATAATTTCTTTATAAAGTTCAAAAGGAATAGCACTAGAACTTGCACCAATATCACATAAACCATAATAGCAATGTTCTCCTATCTTCACTGAAAGCACATGAACACTTGTTTTCTTAAATTTCCCAGGATGCGAAACAATATTAGAATCATCTTCACAAAAGATAATATGTTCTCCATCTATATTTTCAGTTACCAAATCCTTTATAATTGCTACTTCAGGTTCAACAGTTATTTGTTCATCAGGCTCTAAAGGTTTCTTGGCACTTTTATTAACCACACTAGCTATCAGAGAATGTTGCTTGACTTTAACAGGAAAAGGTATTTTTTCAATATAAGGTTCTGGCAAAATGTGATCAACAGTATGAACTTCAATACTTTTGCCAATGGCCGAATTGGTTTCATTTTTATAAGGTTCATGAAGATAAGAGGCAAAAGCTTTGTAATAATTTGCAACAACTAGAGAATCAAGACAATAAACAGCATTAACATTACGGAAATCATCAGTCTCCATCAAAGATTTAATGCATTCATAATCATAATTTATACCTGACTTTCTACCTTTGTCGTTCTCCCATCCTTCAGTATTTTCCTGAATACGGTCAAGAAGGTCCCATTTAACTTCTTCTTCAGTACGTGTAAATGATCCAGAACAAGAGGCATCCAATAAGTCCTTATCATGAAGAGAAAGCCTTGCATAAAAATTATTGATAACAATATTACTTGGGAGCTCATGAATGGGCATTTGAACATTAGTGACTTCAATCTCCCCCACGCTTGGTCAATACTTTCTCCATCATAAGGCCAAAAATTATATATGCAATTCCGATCTTGATGAATCTCACTAGGAGGATAGAATTTAGAATAAAAGAGAGGTACAATTTCCTCCCAGCCAATAGATCGGCCATTCTTTAGTATGTTATACCATTCCGCAGCTCGGCCCTTCAATGATATAGAGAATAACTTCCTCTTGACTTTTTCCATTGAAATACCTGCACACTTGAACAACTCGCATAATTCATGTATAAATAGTAAATGATCACCAGGATGGATGGTTCCATCTCCAACATAGCGGTTATCCATAACACGTTCAACAATTTTCATAGATATTTTAAATGGATCTAATTCTGCAGGCGGCGGTTCATCTACTACCTTTGCAGTGGCAGTAGTATTCCCAAATAGGGATTCAAATGGAGATCTCTCCATAATAAAATAAAGCAGCAAGCAGAAATAAAAACAACACTTACAGAAAAGGTTTCCCTTACCAATTCCACTTACCAATAGCACTTCACTCCCTGGCAACGGTGACAGAAAATAGTCTTGATGACCCACAAGTATAGGGGGTGTATCGTAGTACTTTTGATAAATAAGCGTGTCGAACCCAACGAGGAGCAGAAGGTGTTGACAAGTAGTTTTGAACAAGGAATCTCTGTAAATACTAGCAGACAAGTTTTTAGGGGTTTTTGATATTGCAGATAAATAAAATGCGTGTAAATAAAAGACAGTAATAATAATTGCAGCGAGTGGCCCAATCCTTTTTAGAGCAAAGGATAAGCCGGTTGCTTTACTTATGATGGCAAAATGTTCTTGAGGACACACGGGAATTTCGTCAAGTGTTTTCGCTTCCTACAGCTGATTAATCTTTATTGTTTTGATAAGTGTTGTGTGGGTGAATCTATGCTAATGCACTGCCCTAACTTGGACTAATACATACTTGTGATTAAACCCCTTGCAAGCATCCGCATCACAAGGAAGTAATTAAGATAAATCTAACCACAGCCTTAAACTCTGAGATCCTACACTCCCTCATGCACCGGTTTACTAACGGGGGTTTAGGTTTGTCACTCCGGCAAGCCCACAATTAGTAGCCAAATACACAATGCATTCCTCTAGGCCCATAAAGGTGAAGTGTCATGTAGTCGACGTTCACACGACACCACTAGAAGAATAACACCACAACTTAAATATCAAACCATTAAATATTACTCAACATAGTTCCACTACTAACATCATGACTTCTCCCATGTCCTCAAGAACTAAACAAACTACTCACAAGACATCATATGGATCATGATCAGAGGTGATGTAATGATGAATAACAATCTGGACATATACTTCAATTCACCGATAAAACTTAATAGTATCAACCACAAGTAGTATTCAACACCGGGAAAGTTTCCCCTATGAACTACACAAAGTATAACCCTAGATGTTGCAGCGAAACGAAGTGGAGCGGTGGAAATGATGGTGATAGCGATGGAGATGATGATGATCCCGATGAAGTCCGGCGTGATGACGATGACGATGGCGATGATTTCCTCCCCTCCGGGAAGGAATTTCCCTGGCAGATTTCTGCCTGCCGGAGAGCTTTTTCTCTCTCTGTGGTTTCCGCCTCGTGGAGGCGGCGGAATATTTCTCGATGACTCCCCGCGTCTTAGGGTTTCTGGGGGATGAAGTACGCGAAGGGGGAGCGCCAGAGGTGGGCCAGAGCGGCCACACCATGCCCCGGCGCGGCAGAAGGGGGCCCGCGCCGTGGGGTGGTGTGGGCCCCTCGTGGCCCATCTCAGCCTCCCCTTTTGGCTGGCTCCGACATCTGACAAAATAGGAACATCTGTATATTTTCCGTGAATTGTTGATCTTCAGAAATAAGGTGTCTTGACGATGCTTTTTCCAGCTGAATCCTGACTTCGGCAGTTAATTCTCCAATAATCATCAAACATGCAAAACATGATAAAATAACATAAATATATCATCTAAATGTGAAATATATCAATGAATAGCAGTAAATTATGATATAAAATAGTGATGCAAAATGGACGTATCAGCCATCGACATCGCCCGCGCCGCCGCCCGTGAAGCTGACCGCCCCAAGCAATTCCCTGCTTCTCGCCGCATGGATGGCCGTTCTTGGGTTGCGGTTGTTGCGCCCCCTTGCGAGCACGGGGACCAGGGTCCCCCTTTTCAGGCGCAATTGTCGACCAGTTCTGTGACTGCAGATGCGATGCAAAAAACATTCCTCGAGGAGGAAGCGACGCTGATGTGGGCCGACCTGAGTGGCTTGGTCACGTCCAAGCTCGAGGAGATGGTCACGGCTCAACTCGCAATGAAGGAGTCCGTGAACGGCTTGATGGAGCGTTTTGGGAGCTTTTTGGAGCGGGCACAGGCTGCTCTGGAAAGGCTTTCCATGGCGCCAGCTATGGTTCAAAGGACTACAGCGTCACTCCGACTTTTGGGTTCAACGATGCTTGTGTGGAGGGTGGTCTCGAGCTCTATGGTTGTTTCTCCCCTAGGAAGCGACCAACTCAGCGTCGATTCTCTCCCTTGTTTCGGAGTGCGTCACTCCGATGATGCAGGACATGCCCAGCCTTCAGGAGCGGGTGGGTTTTGACATACGCAACCACGAGGCGCTGGGTCAGCAGGTGATGCTGCTGGACATCGAGGAGGTGGCGAACGATGATGGCCTTGATAACTACGGTGACTCAGTGAGGAGTGAGTTTCAGCCCGTTGCAGATGGCATTGACGCGGACGCGGAAGCTGCTGCGCTGGGAAACCTCCTCGCCACTGATGCTGATGACGTCGCTGACGATGATGATGTTGCTGACGCTGGTGGTACGTACTCCCTCATCAGGCACCGTGATACGCAGTGTCGTGGATCTCTTCAGCCTGCCGGCCGTGCCGTTGCTGCCCACGCCTATTCCGCCAATGCCACGTGCTCCTGTGGCCCTGCCCACCCCCGATCGCCGCAGTAGCAGGCTCGCGGCGAAGCCACAACTCCCAGCGGTCGACAAAGCGCAGCGTGTTCTCCACATAAAAATGGGGCTCGACCTTGGAGATATGCCCCTGATGAAGGCAAGGGAACAATTCACGAACACCTGCAAGTCTCCGTTCTCTGCTTCAGCAATCAGTGGGTTGAGGACCCTCTTCAGGTTGAACTTGCCGTCCATGACGTCAGCCGATGAAGTTTTGATTGACCTTGCTGGCCCAGGGGGAAGCGATTTCCCGCCGCCGACATCGCTGGACGTCTCCGACTGATCTGCTCCTTGGCCCCAGACCGCGCCACTTAGTCGCATTTTGAAGAAATGACGATTTATCTTTCAGAGAGACTGGACGAAGTAGGATGGTTTCTCTCATTTAGTAGGCCCTGACTTGTTTGGTTTTTTCTTTTGGCTTCGGCCATGTCATTTTTGCTTCTCCTATATCAATATAAAAGGCAAAGTTTTTGCCTCGTTTCAAAAAAAAGAATCCATAGTGTTGTCTCTCTTATGGATAGTCCGCAAAGTGGATAGTTTCTATTAGCATTCTATCTCTCTCGACCGTTTACACCGACACTTACATTCATTTCAATCCTTGGGGACTAATATTGTGCTGTCAACAATCACACAACATCATGAAAGAATATTACCACATCCATACCACATGTAACATGTTTTGATTTTTGCGGAATCATGATTAGTCCATAATGTATACAAATAGAACCTCGGATCCGTATTCTATGTCGTGTGATTTCAGCTAAGCTAGTACAACCAACATGTGTAGCGTGCACCACCTTTTTTTCGCGATAGGAGACAGTATGCAGGGGCGGAGCGCTCGTACAAGGGCTGGCCAACAAAGCCCAAAACCTTCTCTGGGCCCATCTAAGTCAGGCCGTACATAATGGCCCATAGCCCACGCTAAAATCTGCTCATGTATGCGTTCGATCCAGACTAAGCACGTTCTCGGCGTTTGCCGCACCTACTGACCACCAGGGCTCCACTCATCTCAGCACTAACCCAAGATCGATTGAGCGGCGGCCAGCCTTTCCCGGACTCCAGCGATTTGACGCCATGAACTCGGCAGCCGGCTCACGGAAATGGGTGGCAAGTCACAACGACTCAACGAGCCAACGAGCGGCAGCGTCGGCAGAAGATTGAAACTAGAGATTTAGCCGCTCCAGTTCAGGTAATTAATAGTTCACACATCAATTCGAAAAACTAAACTCGCGTGCAGCCAATTGCTTGCGCTTCTGTACTCCCCTCTAGTCTCTAGCAATCAAATCATCCCTAAGGGCAAAGTCTAAAATTATATTATTTTCGATTTGTGTTGAAGAGAAAACGATGTGATGAACATAAAAGCGTCGCTCTCTCCTTATCCCTTCGCTGGTACTGTTCGGGAGAGGCGACCGGGGAGGCGGAAAAGTCCACAGTTCTCCGCCGGCGGATCCGCTGCTCCCCTTCGTCTCCGGCGGCCGCTTCGGCGCCGTGAGGCGGAGGGGAGCTCCGGGATCTCGGCCTACGTGTAGATAGGTAGAGGTAGGTCCTCTGTTTTCGTTCTCCAGGCGTTGCTGTCGAAGACGGTGGCGACGGCTTCGTCGTGTTGGAGTTTGTCCTCCCCCTCCTTTCCCCGTTCCGGCCGTGGCGCCGGGGAGGTAGTGGAGGTTCGTCGGGCGCGGTTCTGCACTTCTGCTTCTCCGGCCGGCCTCGGTGGCGAGGGGAGGAGTAGGTGGAGTTCGGCGCTCCTTTTGGTTGCAGGTGGTTTTGGTGGGCTTCTTCGTCGACGCTTCAGCTCTGGCCGGCCATGGTGGCGAGGGGAGCTGCGTCCGGAGGTGGCGAGGGGTGCGCGGTGGTGGACTTGGGCGATGCATCGCCGGCTGGATGAAAGGTGGTTGCGGGGAGTGGCGGCTGCGGCCGTGCTCGTTCAGCGTTGCTCGGATCCGTCCTCCAGAGGCGGACAGCTGCTGCGGCCTTCTACAAGGTGGGGCGGTTCCTCTCCCGGCGGCGAGTGGTACGGCGGCGACGCCATCGTCTAGGCTCTTGGGAAAAGCTGAGGATCTGATCGCGTTCTTCTCAGGCAGCTCGGGGTGCTCCGTGCAAATTCCTGGGTTTTTGTGTGTTTTCCTTGTTTCTGTTGGACCTAGCTGTAATTTGTACTGAGTTTCCTGTTTATTAATCAGATCCTTCCTCAAAAAAAAAAAAAGATGTGATGTTAATGTAGAGACCTCTAAGCAGTCCGTCCTGCAATTGGGCAAGATAATGCATCAAGAGAGATTAACTTGGATGAGTAGCCTTTATAATTCCCCCAGTCGGAAAAGAATTCATCAGTACACCAACAATCCTAGGAAGCAAAAGATGATATAAGGTGAATATATTTAACTTGTTTGCTGCTTTTAATTTGGAGAGGTTAGTGGAGCTAGTTATGTTTTATCCGGATAGTTTTTATCCAATGAAATTGGTTGCTCTTCGTCCCCATCTTAGCATATATATTGACAATGGAAGAGCAGACAATTTTTTTTGTGATTTGAGTCACATTGGTGTTTTGCTAAATCATTAGGGACACAAATAAGCATGTATCTTTTTCTTTGGTCTATCAATGCTGAAACAAGTGCTAATTTTGCCAGCTGCCATGGTGTCAGTGGAGAGATACTTCTAATTAATGAATATTGTCGAGAATGTGTTGTGGAATAGTGGGGAGATACTTGTCATCAATGAATATTGTTAAGAATGTGTTGTGGAATAAAAGTGGCGAGCTCTTCATGAGTCATTGTCTCATGTGATTTGTGGAGAAAGATATGTCTTCCACTATTACTAAGGATGCCGTGATTGATTGCTTTAAGAAATGAAAAAATCGAGAAGGGAAATTATAAAATGTATGTGAGTCCAATCACATGTTTCAGTTATCCATATTTCTCTCGCCTTTAATTATTTACATGCACTTTTGGTTTTTCTTATCGTCTCCATACTCCAGGATGCTGCAAATGAGGCCATGGAATATTTTTTTGCGAGTTGCGACTTTATTCCTCATTAATGTTTATAAATAGGTGGATTTAGTACGTCATCTAAACGGTATGCCATGTTTTAATAATTCGCACACTTTCATCGCTTGTATTATCTTTTAGCGCTGCATTATGGTATGGGATATGACGTGGTACAAATTTCCATTATATTAATGTAATCTGCATAGCTCTGTATAGTAGTCGACCCCATCGCCGAATTTTTCTAGTTTCGCCCCTGCAAATATGTCAAGGCTAACCAACATTCTGATTGTAGACATTTGAGTGACTATTCAGAATACTTATAATAGAGGCAAATATATATGATTATTGAAAGCAAATTCAGAAGCAGTTTTTATTAATCGAGTTTGATTTGGAAAGCCCAAGGGGATGGGCCGCATGTTGATTAAATATACCCAACGTCCCAACATAGCGTGATCTGATGACAATGCAGTGGTTTGATGGGATGCTAAGAATCGTAGTGCCATCGTAATGCTGGCCTCGAAGCCCATTCTGTTCAGTTGCTTGATTTTTTGTGTGCATAAACATCCATGAGTTAACCGAGTTTATTCGGTAGCGCACTAGCGATTCCTGCCAGGGACTCGCCCGTGGATGGAACGGAGCACCTGACGGCCCGAAAGCCCTAGTCCAAACAGACACGCCAGTTATCCTCACTTCCTAGCTCCTCCACCTTCCAGAGCAGAGCATAGAAATAGTGTACATGTCCTCGCAAGTTCCCATATGTCCTTCTTACCACAGTTTTATTTTTATTTCCTTTTTTGTTCATTGTTCTTTCTTTTTTGTTTCTTTCCTTTTTCGCTTTTAGTTTAGTTTTTCTTATGGTTTTATTTAAATTAGGCATTTTTGTTTCATGATTATAATTTTTTTGTTCCATTTTGTTTTCCATATATCGTTGCGATTGATTTATTTAACGAGTGCTAAAATGTGTTCCATTTAATCAAAAAAATTGTTTTCCGGTAGTCGTGATTTGTTCCCCATGTTTTACACCTTGTTCTGCATGGTCTAATTTGTGTTTATCTTTTACAGGTGAATTTTTTCACCTGCTATAATTTTTTGGCCCAAAATCTGTTATGCTTGTAGATGATATTTTGTTCTTTGGGCATTAACTTGTTTCCCTTTGGTCCAAAGTTAGATTCGGTTAAAATTCGCGATTCGCTCTATTTGTGCTGAAAGTTGTTTTCACTTAGTGTGAAGTTCTTGTTCCACAGGTAGTTTTGATTTGTTCCACAATTTACTAACGTTTCATTCCGCTTGTAGTCATGATCTTTTCATGGGTGCTCAAAATTTATTCCAATTGGCTTAGTTCTCTTATACTTGTGATTTGTTCAGTAGACGCTAATCTTCTGTTCCATTGGTCGCACTATGTTGTTCTACCTCTAATTTCAATTACCTATGTAGATGTGGTTTGTTCTTTAAGAAACTAAAACTTTGGACCACATGTAGTCGTTTCTAACTAGTTTGGATGTTCGGACATAGAGTTCCCAATATGTTCATACACCTTAGGTCTTAGGGTGGTGTTCAATACTCTGTAGTGAGAGAGTAGCAATGTCGTAAGAATGGTGTGGTGTTTGATCTATCCCAATTGTCCGGAAAGGGGTAGGTTTCTTGTAAATACATGTGCCTTCTCTAAAATTATGGTACGCGCTCTTGTATTCTAAAAAATATATATATACCACCTTGTTGGACTAGCAAGTACAACAGCGCACTCGAACGAATGAACCGATTTTTTTTTGGATGGGCTTGTGGGCCTTTTGGCTAGGCCATGCGCTCCTCTCATGCTGATTGGTCGATCTCAGGGAAGGAAATCGCCTCAGTAACCTATAACTCATACTCAATTTGAGAACACTATCGTAGAAACAAGCCCATGTTTAAAGTCCATCCGGATATATAACCTGCTTGGATAAAGTTCGTGTCAAAAAATAAACCCATGTTGAAAGACCAATAAATTTTTAGAAGTAATCACAGCGGTTCACATCGATCACAGTTTGCTTTGTTGTCATCTTTGAAGAATTCCATGTAAATAAGATAAATCTAGAGTTTAAGGAAACGAAACAAGCAGAAAATTCAAACCTAATGGTGCAACTTAAAAATTGAGGTGACAAACAAAACAAATCTACGCGCGCGCTGATCCTACAGCTTCAGGGTTAGGTCAATCCCGTCAGCAGTCTCCTCCTGATTAACTTCATGCAGGCCTACAAGGTGACCTCCATCTCCAGTCCCGCGGTATCCGTCCACCGCCGGCGCTGAAGACGGTGCCGGAGCAAGGCCGCCGGTGCCAGTTTGCCGTGGGAACGACGGCGGGACCGTGCGGGTAAATGGATGGTAGGAGTGGATGCGCCACGCGATGAACTGCGGCGCGTAGAAAGCCCTGCGCATGCTGGCGGCGTGGAACGACGACCGCCAGTTGCTTGCCGGGCTCCAAGCCAGGCGAGGCGGCTTGTAGAGGGCCTCGCGCAGGTCCTTATGCGCCTTCTGGTGCCCGCCAAGCGCCCGCGGGCACTTGAACGTGCGCGGGCAAAACTTGCACTTGTACGCCGGTTTAGTAGCCGACAACGGCGGCGCTAAATGGCGGGCGCGAGACGACGCCGCGTTCTCGTGCTGCAGCCTTAGCATGCTGTCATCAGCACGGGTCCCCAGCGACAGGGTCGTGTCGGCGGGGAAGGGGGACGCGGCGGAGAAGTCCATCTGCAGAGAGCGAGACCGAAACTAGCTAATTGGCTGGACTGTTTGGAGATCTGCACCTACGTACTCTCGTTTTCTTGCTTCTTCTGATCTATGGTTGGGTTTATAGCTAGCGTGAGGGACCCGATAGTCCATGCATGTACAGGGGTACAGCTAGGAGGAATACCTAGAAATGGCAGCAAGTGAAAGCGCTGTTTCCGTATTTGTTTATGTCTAAAGTATTTCGCATTTCTTTCCATATCTTTTGAGTACGCTTCAATGAATGGTGGCCTGTTATGCACATGCTCATCCCCTCATCCTTGATAACTGGATCAGTACTAGGGAATTAATTCTGCAAATATGTCTAAAGACTTCGATACTCTGATTTTATCATATGATCGTACACAGGCTGGTCTGCTTATCTGCTTACTCCATTTTCAATGGTACCATTTTATGAGATAAATTGCAGCTTCTGATAGAGCGAATATATATATTAATGTTTTCGGCTACGTATCTTTTACTACTTGGTTTAGCGAGTTTTAGCTAAGGCCCCGGATGGATTGACGCGGAGGTCGATGTTATTTTTGGAACTTTTTAATGGGCGGATGTGGAGATGCGGGGCGTTGACGCGTGTCTTGTGCGGAGCATCCCGCTCTAGAGTCTGGTTTATTACGATGGAAGCCGGGTTTTAGCTTGAGGCCGTTTTCTCGATCTTTTTTGTTTCTCATGTGGTTTTCTTGGTTTTTATTTCTCTTCTGGTTTTCATTGATTTATGCATCAAAACTTGCAATAACTTTGAAGTATATATAAAAGACGTCAAAATGAAACATAAAAACTGGACATCAATGAAGTACAAGATGATACTACTAAAAAACTAAAATATGTACAATATCGCATATACGTCTTAGATACACACATATACCTATACGACAACGGGGGGAGGGGGGAGCGGGGTGTTCTTGAACAGTGAACACCCATGCACTATTGTAAGGATAGCTGGATAAGTAAGGAGCTACGAGGAGTCGATGACTCATGGAGATAAAGCGACCACAAGAAGGGGTGAAATTTGAAAAGCACACATGAAAAACACACATGGATACTTCACACATATAGGTTTGGGCTGCTGGCATACAATACAAGATTTCACATTGTCCAGCAAATAAGCTTTCATTTTTGTCTTGTAAAAAAAAACTTTCATTCTTGTCCAACGAAACAAGGAACGAATCCTCTACAGGAAATGCTTGAGTAACCCATTCTGAAATTTGTAATGTGACTGAGAATCAGTTAAAGACACACAACTGTTGCAGTAATTTCTGGGCCTCGGAACCCTGATAACGAGAACAATATCCTCCAGTCAAGCAGGTTGACGAAATAGGTTTTCGCCCCGCTATATAAATATAGCAACCACCCGATACAACATTGAGTCCACTGCTGGGGCAAACAGCACAGTCAAGCCCACAAGAAAAGAAAGAGAAAAAAGAAGAGAAAACAACGCCGACATCGGCGGATCAACGAAAACGAAAGTGACTCGCAACCGATGCGTCCTCTCCGACGTACTCCCACCACAATCCTAGCGCTCTGAATCGCCGCGTACTAAACAACACCTCCAAGAAGGAAAACGACGACGTCGACGCGGCTGTACGGACTGGTCCTATGGTTTCCCCGGTACGCTCCGAGGAGAGTGGAAGAGGTACACCCGACGCCCTTCAAGAAGGGAGGGTGACACTCTCAAGCGTCACCGCGTCGGTGCCAAAACGACAAGGATTTCTCCCGACCCCCAAAAAACCACATCCCAGATAATCCGTAGCGCTCCACCAAACTTGCCGCCCACCAACACACGCACCTCGGTCTTGAAGTCACCAACGCCGTCTCACCATGGAAAACACTACGAGGCCCGACTGTGAAGAGACAACCGTAGACAATGGGTGGCGGTACCACAACCACGCGGGAGGGAACAACCTCCACCGCCAAAGACGGTAGCCGACCGGACATACCAACAAGAGCACACTAGACCATTGACGCCGGAGGGTGGCAGCAGCACGGCCGCCTGGAGGACATCCTCCACCGCAACTGCGGGTGCCGACTGGACGCGGTAGGAAGGACACACCAGGCCGGGCAGGCCCGGCTGGGTCCTCATGGGACCCGTAAAGTCCTCGCCGCCACGCTGCTGCACGTAGCCCATGCCGCCGCTACCCTCTTGACCGACACCATAGGTCCGGCCGGACCCAGAAGAGCCCGTGAAGCTCCCGCCATCATGCAGTCAAGCAGGTTGATGACCAGAAATAGCCAATCAGGCATAAGAAGAAGAGTGGGGCATCCTCGAGAGTGCATCAGCAACTGCATTATTAATACCTTTCTTGTACATTATTTGATAAGACATGCCCATCAACTTAGTCAGAGCTTTCTGTTTCTATTTAGTATGCAACCTTTGGTCAGTCAAGTACTCAAGTGAACCAAACTCTGCTGATCCGCCTAATCACAAATGTTTTTACCTGCATATAAGACCGCCATTGTTCGATAGGCAAAAAAATAGCCAAATATTCTTTCTCAGAAACAAACAGTGTTCCACTGCTGGGACCCCCAAGGTTCTGCTGAGCAAAGAAAGTGGGTAACCTTCATGCATTAACACTGACCCAATGCCCAAATCACAAGCATTAGTTGTGATCACAAATGTCTTACTAAAATCTGGTAAGGCTGAGACGGGAGCAAAGACTAGAGCTAGCTTTAGGGTAAGAAATGCTTCTTGAGTTGCAGGTGTCCACACAAAAACAGACCCCTTATTGAGCAGTGATATCAAGGGTTTGCTAATGATTCGATATTTACCAGCAATACTCTGATATCCTCTACTCTCTTTAACATTCTTTGGTACAGGACACTATTTGATAGAGTCAATCTTACTAGAATCAGCAGCCACTCATGTCCCACTAATAACATGCCCTAGATAAGAAACCTTAGGCTGAGCAAATGCACACTTCAGTAATTTCACTTTACACTATTGCTGCTCAAGAATAAACAACACCTGATGCACAAGACCAAAGTGATCATATATGGATTTATTTTGTATTATTACATCATCGGGAAAAAATAAAGCAAATTTCCTCAAACAGGAGCAAAGGAATTATTCACGACCCTTTGAAATATTTGAGGAGCACCAGTTGATCTAAAGGCCATTACAGTGAACTCATAGTGCCCATTATGTGTCTGGAAGGTATTGAGATCTTTTCTAGGGTCCAATCTGATCTGGTGGTACCCTGGCTCATCGATCACATGCATCAGGTATTTACTTTTGACTGTCAGGGCAATCAGATTTTTGGAGTCCACCAGAAGTCTACAACGGTAGCTTCTTTATTAACCAAGAGCACTGAAGAAATTGTGCCTAATCATATCACTGTAACAATTCAGAATTAGATTTTTCAAGCTCAGTTTTCAATGTGAAGCAATTATGTAAGGTCGAATGGGAAATGACCTGGCACCAAGGATCAAAGGATTGTATGATAATGTAGACGGTCATGTGGAGAATATACTGAAGCAAATTTATCCAAAAATGGTTAAATTTTTGCTTAAATTGGAACCGTTTCTGTAGAAATCAAAGAGGAAACTGTTACCACGGTCCTTGCAAAGTCACCACTACGCATTGTCTCTTGAAGGACAACCATTTGTAAGTCCAATCCACATGCATATAGGGTTGAGATCACTGAGCCAATCCAAGCCCAATATCCCATGATACACCCCGAGAGACAACAACCTGAAGAAACTAACAAACAAGTGTTCACTCCAAGACCTAAAACAATCCAGAAGCCTATACTCTTACAAGTCAATAAATGTGCATCTACCACTTTGACAGAAACTGGCACTCGGTCAGTCACAGAAACTGGCACTCGATCAGTCACCAAGAACGAAAGTGGACTGCCTGAATCCACTAAGAAAATGATATGCTGATTCTTTATCCTCACTTTTTATTGCAACCTGGGAGCACTAGTGCGATAACCGATTGTGCTGATGACAGGCAGAATATCTGGTCAGGTGATGCTGTGTCCCCAGACTCAGAAGTACCACTCTTGGGATGGTCAATTAATTCCTGAGCAAACTGTAACTGGACTAACGGCTTGCAAAGTGTTACTTGCCCCCTTTCTCAATAGAGAAGAAACACAGCCCCTGGACTTTCGAAAATTGCGCAAATAAGTCCACTTGTCATATGCATTACTAGTTCGTGTACCATCAGGAGCACGACTGTCACTCTGTCAGATGATTTGCTGGTACATTGAGGTAGTGGCAGAGGCAACACCCTGGTAGACTGCCTATGTGTGTTAACCATTGTTGCACCACCTACCTCTTCATGAAGTAACACAAGCTGGTATGTTGTTTCCAAATCGGCAGGTTGGTGTGTCTTACACTGAAACACGGACTGCAGATTTAAATCCATAAAGGAATCGAGTGACATAATGCAAGATAGCAAGTGCTTCTTTTTTGACGATAACAGCGAGCGCTGTGATCTTTTATATTAAGAGAATACGGACCAAGAGCCGTTCACAGAATTACAACTGCCAAAAAGGCGGCAGCAAATATAGACAGACGAAAAACAAGAGGGAACTATACAGGGCGTAGAAGCACGCCCGAAACCAGGCAGCTACAGCGCGTCAGTCCAAGTTGCTCCTTTGAGCCCAACCCTCGCCTAGGAGGTGAACTCTGTGGCAATCTTATCGTAGATCGAGAAGAAGTGTAGAACTTTTCCATTGAAGATCATGTCATTCCTTTCACGCCAGATTAACCACCAGATCGTCATTGTCATCGAAGAGAAATGACTTCGTCTCTGGCTTCCATGCTATATTCAGCGCCTGCAGCCACCACGTCTGTAGGTTTCTGACCTCCTGTGTAGGTGTCAATTGAATTGGGAATCGGTACTTAGTCAGGCAGTATCCTGCAGTATAAGGGCAAGTGGCAAAAAGATGTGGTGATGTTTCCTGTCCCAAGTTACACAGAGGGCAAGAGGGGTTGTGTGGCCAATTGCGCTTAGCCAAGTTGTCGGCAGTTAAGCATTTTTCTTGTATTGCCAACCAAGCAAAGAACCGAATCTTCCCAGGCATTCAGTTCGGTCAGCAAACTGGATGTTGTAAGCTGAGCTTGATGAATATTTCCGATTTGCGGTCAGTTTCTAGGTCAGTTTCTAGGTAATTGTGTCAACTGAGGCAGTCAGTGTAATTTGCTGCGTAGCATGCCAAAGGTCAATGTATTCTCGAAGCACTTGATCAGTGGGATTCTGTTTGATCAGTGCAATCCATCTTCGATTGGTTAATCCATTTCTCACCGTTAATTTTCTGTCTCTGCTGTGTTTGAACAGGGTTGGGAATTTATCTTTGGGTGTTTCACCTTGCATCCAATGGTCAAAACAGAATGAGGTCTTGGCGCCCTCGCCAATAGATATGTCTGTAGCTGCTTTGAATAGGGAGAGAGCGTGAGGGGAGGTTGGTAGTGGCAGCCCTTGCCAAGGTTTATCATCATTGACCTTGTTTTTTTTTTTTTTTTTTTTTTTAGAACCTGACTGTAGGGCCAAAGCCCCACAGTATTTTATTGAAAAAAAAAAAAAAAAAAACGAACCAAAACAGGAACAGAGGTGTGCCTTGCAGTGCCATGTTGGGTATGCCTAGTCCACCCAGATGCAGAGGTGTGCATAGCTGCGACCACTTAACTAGGCACTTGCCTCCGCTTACCTTATCAGATCCCACCCACAGAAATGCCCTCTGCAATTTTTCCACATGTTTTTTATTCCATTTAGGGAAGTCTATTGCAATAGCTGATAAATGGGCATGGCAGCCATAACAAACTTAACGAGAATAAGCCTGCCATCAATGGAGATCCATCTCCCTTTCCACCCTGCTGCCTTTTTAGCAAGCTTGTCAATGATAGTTTTAGGTCATTCTTCTTCAGTTTCCTGTCAGACAATGGCATGCCCAAATAAGTGCAGGGGAATGTTGCAAGCTGGCAGCCCAATACCTGTTGCAGGGGTTTAGGTTCAAATCATCACATCTATTTGGGATTAATTTTCTCTTGTTTAAATTTGTACGCAGCCCAGTAGCTTCACCAAACAGTCCTAAGATCTGAGTCACAGCCAACATGTCTTCATGAGCAGGTTTCACAAAGATCATCACGTCATCTGCATAGATGGATGCTTTGTGTCGCATGTGCTGCTGCCCTAGCAGTGCGAGGATACCTTCAGCTTGTGCCTTATCCATAAGTCTGCCCAAGCAGTCCATAACAAGAACAAAGAGCAGAGGGGATAGAGGATCTCCCTGCCGTAGGCCACGGCGGTGCAAGATGATGTCAGTCAGAATTGAGTTAACTAACACCTTGGTAGAGGAAGTCAAGAAGAGAGCAGCAATCCATCCACACCACTTGGTACCAAAACCTCTATATCTCATCAGCCTTAAAAGAAACTCCCAAGAGACGGAATCAAAGGCTTTAGAAATATCTAGCTTGAGAAGCAATGAGGGTATTTTCTTTTGTCTCAGGACCTTGGACATTGACTGGACATAGATGAATCTGTCATGAATGGCTCTTCCTTTTATGAAAGCATTTTGGCATTGGGAAATGAGAGTGTTCATCTTAGGTTGCAGTCTGGTTGCTAGAATTTTGGCTGTCACCTTAGCAAAGCTGTGTATTAAACTGATCGGCCTGAATTCAGATGGTGCATTGGCGCCTGCATGCTTCGGTAGTAGGATCATCGTAGCTTTATTCAGCAGATGCAAATTTTGTGTATTTAGGTTCTGGAAGTGGAGGAAGGCAGTTGTCCAGTCATGTCTGATCACCTCCCAACATGGTGAAGTAAGGGACTTCATGGGTGGCCCGATCTTCACGGATTGACGGAGGATGTGGACGAACGCACGCAAGAACACGAGGAACACGAAGAACACCAAGAAGAACGCCCCGAACACAAGAACACACACGATACAAGAACCGTTTCCCTTACCGGTCGGTCCAACTGGCCCAATAGAATCCACACGAAGGTGGGAGATCGGCAAGTAGATACAAGAAGGGATCTTGGACGGTTGTTTCTCCAACGGCTAACCAAGCCGATCCAATAAAGTCACCCGAGGATGAAAGATTGGCGAGTAGTCAAACTACAAGTAGAGGTCTTGAATCCACAAGGGGATCTTCTCCACAAGGGGAGGAACCATCCCCGCAAGGGGAGGAAGGAGACCGTCTTGAGGTGGGGAGCCTAGCTCTACTCTAATCTCAAAACATAGTCTATCCTAGATCTGAGATGGGGAACTCCTATTTATAGTCTAGACCCAAAGGGGGTAGGTGGGAGAGGGATACAAGGAAATATTCCCTGCTGGTTCCCGCAGCAGCGGTAGTACCGCTGGTGCGGGCCAAAGCTTGCGTTGACTTTGCTCGGGCGGTAGTACCGCTGACTCGGGCGGTAGTACCGCCGGCAGTGCCGCACATGGGCGCGGAGGATGGTTTCTAGCGGCACTGGGGGCGGTAGTACTGCTTGAAGGGGCGGTAGTACCGCCCAGTCTCTTCTTGCTCTCTTTCTTCTCCTCTTCCAAGCCACCGTCTTGGCGTCCTCCATTCCTCTTGCACCTTGGTCATCCTCTCGTGTACGTGTAGTCATCGTGGCGAACCTAGTATCATCAAGGGACGAAGGATGACGTAGTATACTATCCAAAAGGGTGGGAATTGAGTTATCTAAGAGGAATGAGTTCACCTTTGAAGTCCATGGTGACTTGTGGCATGTTGGAGTGCTTGACATGGTGATGGTCCTAGGTTGGGCTACAACATCTCCCCCCTTTAAAAATAGTCATCCTCGACTCTTGCTCATCATCATCATGGCAAGGAGGTAGATGCGTAGAGCTTGTCGTGTGGTTCACCATGTAGTCGATGGAAATGATGTGGCACTTCTTCAATGTCCCTTCTCCTTTCAAGTAACCTACAAAACTCACAAGGAAGACGAAACAACACTCAAAGAGTAGCCAATTCTTGAAGGTCATCGCATTCCGTCATAGGGATGCGTGGTTGAAACAACTCATGGAGGCTCATCCAAAGGTACGACCTACACATCAAAGACCAAGCAAACCATATGTGTGCAAGATAGAGGAGCATATCCTCAATGACATGTCCATTCATGTTCATTACACCATTAGCACAACACAAATATGTGAAATTCAAAGCATATGCAAGGTCAATGTGCAAGCAATTGCTTGGAACATTCTCAAAATGTGGGAACACAAAAACTCCCTGAAAATTTTGAACCATATGATCAACATAGCACACAAGGCATTGGAAAAAGAAATTGGTCAGCATCCTTGATGCAATAAGCGGAGAAGTTGGCAAAAACACATGATGAGAAATGTCCAAATTATCAACATGGGTGCAAACAAACCATAGGAAAGAGCAAGTATTCAAATATTTGTTGCAACACCAAATGAGTAGAAACCAAAACACTCATGACAAGACATGCACAAAATGTCATTATGTTTGCACACAAGCCATTGGAAAGAACAATTGTTCATCACATTTGTGGCAACACATAAATCATCCATGTGAAAGATCAAGTAAACATGCTTGTCATATAGGAGACCAAAAGCAACATCATGATTGCAAACAAACCATAAGTAAGAGAAATTGTTCAACTTGTTTGATGCAAAACATGGGCAAAGTATTAGAGTTGGATTTAATCCACAACTCACATGTATGCTCTCAAGAGCTCGTATTGTCAACTCATGCTCAGTTGAGGTTGACATTATCATGCGTTTAACGGCACACACAAGACACCATATAAAGAAATTATGTGCACGGTATATGAACACATCATCCATCATGAAGTGTCTCTTCATTTACACATCACCAACCACACAAAAATCAATTGAAAAATATGACATATGTGGATAGTCACTATGCAAAGTGAAGGATGGAACAAGATCCATAAGAGAAAACGAAACATCTCCCAAATGTGAGAAAGCTATGGGGGCAATCTCATTATCAAGCATTTCAATATTATTGCAAGCAACACATGTGAAAGAGGCCATTCGTAACATGTTGCATGCCACAATAGGAGAAAAATGGAAACATTCGTAACAAGACATGCTCATGGCAAAATCTTCACAAATAGGTGATTCCACATGATCAACGTTGGTTTCAAACAAAGTATCACATGGGAATAAGAACGAATCATATGTGACATCAATAAATCATCCATAGCATGCAAGCAATCATAGTTCATCATGTCCACTAGCGGGAACATGGTCACATCAACACCCATACCTTTGTAGTCCTGCTCATGTGAAGTAGGTGTTGAAGTAGTAGGGGCTTCCATGTAGCCGACTTGTCAAACTTGAAGTAGACATGGGGTGGCATCATCATCAACCTCCATGTACATCTTCTCCATTTGAGGCACCGTCAAGTCGAGGATAGGCGTCTCATCATCCATGGAACCTAACTCACAATGAGAAAACACACTAGAGGTAGATGTTAAGTTGTTAGAAATCGAAATGGCCTCACAAGACCTATCAACTACCTCTCTCAACTCAAGTGGTGTATCACTCATTCCCTCAAAGTGAAAGCACTCAAACTCACATATGGTGGAGGCACTCAACTCACTCTCACTCTCACTCAAGTGGGCTAAGTGGCTCTCATGTTCACATGGGATTGGTACCATCGCATAACTCAAGCTCATAGGGATAGGCTCGGTTTCCTCATCTCCATTCGCCTCCAAGGTTGAAGGGAAACTCCCATGCTCAACCTCCTCAACCAACTCGCCTCCAAAGGTCAATGCCATAGTGAGGCATCATCACTCGACTCCATTGCCGAAGGGAACATCCCATGCTCGGCATCATCATCACTTGACCCATGGTCAAAGGTGATAGCATTCTCCATGCTTGCCTCCTTGGTCGAAGGGAAAATCCCATGCTCGACCATCTTCTCACCATCTTGGTCTCCATTTGTGCACTCCCACATCATGTGACCTCTTCCATTGCATATTGGGCACAAGAGATTGGGGCATTCTCGTGGGTCATGGTCTTGGCCTTGGCAATTATCGCATATGAGGTCTTCATCTTGCCATATGGGGGCCAATGTGGTGGTGGCACTTGGTGTAGAAGTCATATCAAGAGAAGTACTTGAGAAGGGTGCCGTCTTGGTTGTGGCCTCACATGTGTTGCCATGCTTCTTGCGGCGTCGATGTGAGCTTGACCGTTGCTCGAAGAACTTGTCGATGTCGGCCATGAACTCGTCAACAATAGCATCAACACTAGATTGAGACACCATAGGATGTGCACTTGCCGCCATCTTGGATGTGGGGTTGCACCTTGAACTTGGAGTGTAGGCGTATGTGCTTGATGGCATGGCGTCCGTTTTGACTTATCCTCTTGTCGACGTTGACGCTCTTGAGTGGAGGGGTGTCACCGAAAGTCATTCGGATGCTTCTCCTCATGTTGGTGTCGGCGTCCTTGTTGCTTTGGTGACCTTGTCTTGGAGCTCCCACTCGAACTTGGTGATATGTTCCGAAGCTTGGCAGTGTCGTGAGGTCATCTTGGAGCTTGGACAAGTTGCGGTCGACCTTGGCAACGTTCTTGTGGCGCCTTGATGAGCTAGATGGGACTTGACTTGTCTTGGCCTTGTCGATGCACTTCTTGGGACGCCGTCTTGTTGTCGACGTAGAATGGCGAAGCTTGGCACTCTTGGCGATGTCCTTGTCATGGCGCCTTCTTGAAGTAGATGGAGCTCATAGGATGGACTCATGGTGGTCTTCTTATCGCTCCATCTTGAGCTTGAACCATGGTAGGTTGTGCCATGACGCTTGGTGATACCGCCCTTGAACATGGTGGTGATGGGAGTCCTCTCCTCTTGCTTGTTGTCGATGTCGCCGCACATGCTACAAGAGTAGTAGTTGTAGACGTTCTCCACCATGTCATCGGAGTGGTAGTCGTAGTAGTGGCGGTCCACCATGTCGTTGTTGTCGAAGTTGGCATCATATGTTGAGGCATGTGAAGACACTTGCACCTCATTGTCGTTGGAGCTTGTGTAGTCGGAGTCATGGTAGATTCTTATGTACTTGGAGTCGATACCATATGATGAAGGTTGCTCGACGTCATGGTACCGCTCCTTGTCGTGTACGCTCGAATAGTCGGAGTCATAGTCGGAGTAGTTGTAGCGGAAGTCTTGGTGATGATCCATCATGTCATGGGGGTCATTGTCGGTGTAGTCGTAGTAGTCCCCCATGTCCTCAAAGTTTGAGGCATCATAGTCCATGTGACTCATCGTGTAGTCCTCCTCATAGGCTCCATAGTTGCATTCGCTCTCCCTAGACATGTTAACTCAAGACAAGTGTATATGTGGAGTGGAAAGGAACTAGAGCACAACCTCTCACCTTTGTAGATAGTATTGGACGTCGTGGACAACCAAGGGAAACGATCACAAAGTAAAGTGCTTGTGTTCAAGTATCCAAAGCAAACTCCAAAACACACACGGCTTAAAATTGGATAGGAAGGTATGGTAGGTGGAAAGCAAATTGAACCAACCGGAAACCAAGATATTTTCAAAGCAAGTAGAGAACCACGATGATCACAAAGCAAAGAAAGTCAATCTCAAAAGATAGAATGTAGTTCAAGGAAACACACGCGCGGAGAGGTAAATGAGACTTATGCAACCAAGAAGTGTGATAAAGAACCATATGATCCTAGCGAAGACTATAAGCTCATGTTGCATAAGTACAAGGAGAGCCACTAGCTCGATTGCAATTTATTGGTGGGCTACAAGATTTGCACAACAATGCACCACCTACTAGATGTTCATCGAGCTTGCGCGCTTCCTACAAGATATGGCAATTGGTGTTTCTTTCTTTTCTTTTCTTTCTTTTGATTTGGCTCTTTTGCTTCTTTTTCTCTTTTCTCTTTTGATTCTTTCTCTTTTGCACACCCACTTCTTTTGATGCCACAACAAGATATATGATATATGAACTAGCGCATGCAACGGTCGCTCGGAAACTACACGGTGTAAATGTGCAAAGCCCAAGCAATCATCAAGAGCTAGCCTCAATAGGATATGGTAATCGCAAAGATATAGTGTGGCTTTCAACGGAATGGCAAGGGGTAAAGATTGGCGATGTTATACCTTTCGTCGATGTTCTTCACCCTTTGTTGTAGAAGCTTCGTGCTTGCCCACGGATTTTGGTGGTGGTGTATGATGGATCTTCTGCAATGGTGATGAAGGTATTGTTCGTAGCTTCGAAACGAGCCGAAAACACCAAAAACATAGTCCGAAATCAAAAGATATGGCCAAAACAATTTTTCAGAAAATGCAGTTTTTGGTAGGGGCGGTAGTACCGCTCCTAGGGGCAGTAGTACCGCACATGCGCTCCAGAAGGTCGTTTTTGAGGTACCGCGGGCGGTAGTACCGCTGTACGGAGCGGTAGTACCGCTCCGGGACGGAGATTCGTGCCCGAAACGCGATTTTAACCAATTTTGGGCGGAAAAACTTGCACGAAAACGTCAAATCGGAGGGCCAAATGATGGAATTAGGCTACGGGAACGCAAAGGAAGGTAGATCAACTAGTATAGCAATAGATTTATGGATAAAAACTTGCAAAAACGCACTCAAATCTCATATCGATCCAAAACAATTTGGGGCTATTTTTGGTGGAAATTTTCGAATTTCTCAAAATCAAAGAAAAATTTGGTGGATTTGGGGGTGGAAACACAAGTCAAATCCGTGGCAACCATGCTCTGATACCATATGGTGAAGTAAGGGACTTCATGGGTGGCCCGATCTTCACGGATTGACGGAGGATGTGGACGAACGCATGCAAGAACACGAGGAACACCAAGAACACCAAGAAGAACGCCCCGAACACAAGAACACACACACGATACAAGAACCGTTTCCCTTACCGGTCGGTCCAACCGGCCCAATAGAATCCACACGAAGGTGGGACATCGGCAAGTAGATAAGAAGGGATCTTGGATGGTTGTTTCTCCAACGGCCAACCAAGCCGATCCAATAAAGTCACCGAGGATGAAAGATTGGTGAGTAGTCAAACTATAAGTAGAGGTCTTGAATCCACAAGGGGAGGAACCATCCCCGCAAGGGGAGGAAGGAGACCGTCTTGAGGTGGGGAGCCTAGCTCTACTCTAATCTCAAAACATAGTCTATCCTAGATCTGAGATGGGGAACTCCTATTTATAGTCTAGACCCAAAGGGGGTAGGTGGGAGAGGGATACAAGGAAATATTCCCTGCTGGTTCCCGCAGCAGCGGTAGTACCGCTGGTGCGGGCCAAAGCTTGCGTTGACTTTGCTCAAGTGGTAGTACCGCTCGACCGAGCGGTAGTACGCTGAGTCGGGCGGTAGTACCGCCGGCAGTGCCGCACATGGACGCAGAGGATGGTTTCTGGCGGCACTGGGGGCGGTAGTACCGCTGGAGCGGTAGTACCGCTTGAAGGGGCGGTAGTACCGCCCAGTCTCTTCTTGCTCTCTTTCTTCTCCTCTTCCAAGCCACCGTCTTGGCGTCCTCCATTCGTCTTGCACCTTGTTCATCCTCTCGTGTATGCGTAGTCATCGTGGCGAACCTAGTATCATCAAGGGACGAAGGATGACGTAGCATACTATCCAAAAGGGTGGGAATTGAGTTATCTAAGAGGAATGAGTTCACCTCTAAAGTCCATGGTGACTTGTGGTATGTTGGAGTGCTTGACATGGTGATGGTCCTAGGTTGGGCTACATCACAACATCTCCTGACGAAGAGGCCAGTGTAGCCATCTGGTCCGGGTGCCTTCTCCAGGTGGATATCAAACATTGCCTTCTTGATCTCCTCAGTAGTGAAGGCAGTATCGAGTTCAGCAAGATCACACGGAGGGAAGTCAAGTGCTGCGAGGTTTAGATCAGTTTGCCTGTGGTTTTGAGTGCCCAGGATGTCATTGAAGTGTGACCAAATGCACTCCATTTTCTCCTCTTGATCAACAATGCAGTTCCCGTCGCTTGGTATCATATTCTTTCTTCTTCTAGCATTGGCTTTTCGGTGAAAAAATCTAGAATTGCAGTCCCCTTCCTTTAGCCACAAGTATCTAGACCTTTGTCTCCACATACAGCGATCAAGGGCAGCAAGACCCAAGCACTTCATCTTTAGATGTCCTCTAAATGTGTGCTCTGCAGCAGTTAGATTACGATGGTCTCTTGCCTGATCGAGCATAAAGATAAGCTCGTTTACAATTTGCATCCGCAGGCATAAGTCATGCAGGGGAGAAGATGCCCAAGAAGAAAGCAACTTGGCACAGTGTGAGAGTTTGCTAGCAAGATAAGTGAAGGGATCAGCAGAAGTAGGTGCCTCTGTCCATGCCGAACTGACAGTTTCATCGAAGCCTTGTAATTTGACCCAAGCATTCTCAAATCTGAAGGCACGCTGTGGGCGAAATGCAGCATTGGTTGTTAGCAAAAGCGGGCAGTGGTCAGAGCTTGCATAGCATGTGCTTCTTCATATGTTGTCAGCTGATGCTATACTTAAGAGAACCGTTCAACGTAATCCTCCACTATGGCGATATGGGCGACATGAAACATTTGCCTAATCAATTGTTGGTGCTGGTTACGACCGAAATGATCCTGCAACACTTTACAGAAATGGTCCAGCCAATACGTGTACCCTTTTTTGAATCAATTTCGGCCAACGAGCCGCAACACCCTCAAAGTGAGCACAAGTATACGGAATCTACCGATGAGAGAGAGTCCCCAACAACTGGAAATAGTCCTCACATCTTGTTTTTCAAAGACGCGGATTGGACCAATCAAATCGTAGCAAACCAACACGAGGACTCGGACCATGTCACTCATTAGTCTTGCATGTTTGAGTATACAGAAGAAGTGGAACCTTTTTTGGTGGGTATTCCGACCTTCATAGGTCTGATTTGGGGCGGTACATACTCCCGTGATTGCTTGTCCCGGTTGTCCTTGGTTGAAAAGAGCTCAGTGAACACAAGTCCTAGAGCCCTGGTGGCAAATCTGGGTCTAGGTGGACGGGAGGTCTTCGCACAGGGCTCGGACCGCACCTCCTTGTCTCTTTCCTCCCGGTGTGCCCGATGTGGACACTGATATCCTCCTGCATAGTCTTCTAGGCTAGTTCATGAATTCGTGTGTCAAACACCTTGCTCACCTATGCGAGCACTTCATCAGGATGTGCCATGAACTTGTGGCCGAGGTCGTCGACAATGTCGATCTTGAGCATCTTGAAGAGCCCCTTGGTCTTCGGCAAAGGTTCTCCTGGGCCTCCGCCAAAGGTTCCCCTTGGCCTCCATCAAGCACCGCTGCTTATGTCGTGTATGGTGGTGATCATCGGGAAGCTCCATCTGATACCAAATTGTGAACGTGTATGATCGTGTATGGTCGTGTAGGGTGGCAGCGCTTGCCGTTATATGGTCGTTTTGGCTATGTAGAAATGATAAAAATTGTTCTCTTATACAGGTTATCTACAGGAGTACAGCTACGCTCCGTTCGGGGTCTCAGTTGCAACGTGCGGGGCATCGAGACATGTTTATGGAGGTGTGTACCAGTCTGGAGGATACAGCGAGAGACTTTTTATCCCAACATGGATGACAGCATAATTTGCGGATTGGCTCTCCACCATAATAGGCGTTCTTACAATATCTCATTATGATATGTAATTCGCCTTTTTTTATCTTTCGAACTTCCGTACTTGTTTCGGCTGTGTGCATCTGTGTTATGCAGAGGCTGGGTGTAATACTTAAACCTTTTAAGTAATAAAGCTCCCTTTATCTAAAAAAAACCAAATTGTGAACACCTTCTACGAATTGCTCATGGGGTGGATCCAGATTTGAGTTCAAGAAAAGTACTATGTTGAATTTATTTGTATTGTTGTTCTTCCTCCCAACCACCCTTCAATTTCGAGTCAATATCACAGAGCTACCATCCTCTACTTATATGCTCCCTCCATTCCATAATATAAGCTGTCATAGTTTTTTTTGATATGGACTGCATTCGGACAGAAATGAGTGAATCTACAAACTAAAATGCATCTATATACATTCGAATCCATCTAAATTCGAAAAGGCTAAACATTTAATTCCCCCTATATATAAAAGTTGGAGGAAACCTCTCCCAGTCCCGCAGCCACGTCACGCGCTTAACGCTGACCGTCCGACCGCCGCGACGGACGTCCCAGATCGATCCACGTCGCCCTCAAATCGCGCACTACTGTAGCACTGGAGTTTCTACCAATCACGTTGCGCCACGTCGCCCGGTCACCCCGCCGGTCACCACGCCTTTTTACAAAACAAACCCTCCCACATCCAGAAATTTCCCCGCAACCCACACTTCCTGACTAATATGGACCTATTTGCATTTCCCGGAAACCCCAAGTATTTCCCTGCAAAAACACCCGTCAGTGGACTTTCTTCCTTCTCCGCTCGGCCTCGTGCCTGAGCCTCTCTATCACGATCCCCAAATTGCCGCCGCCGTCGCCTTGCTTCCACCTCCGGTTTCGCCCGCCTCGGCCGCCGCCGTCCGTCGCAAACGACGCGCCGCCCTATGCTTCTCCTTCCTATCCAGCTCAATCTGGATTTCTTCCTCTCTCTAGCTGATGCGCAACCCTACTCCCCGGCTAGGGTTTCGGTGCTTGCCATGACTCGGCTGCTCCGCCGTGCTCCTGCGCTCAACTCCGACCTCCCGCGCCTCCTGCTGGTGCTACGACGCTGCCATGGCCGCTGCTCCTGCTGCGTCGCCTCCCTCTGCCATCTCGGAGACGAAACGGCAGGACGAGCTGATGGCGGGGATGGAACCGCCGCCTCACCGCCGATGTCCGAGCTGCAGCAGCCGGGCAGGAAGAGGTGCGCGTCGTCGGCGGCGCCCGGAGCTGCTTCGTCGCGCTCCCGCTCCACCTCATCCAGGCCCTCTCCCGCACCTCCGCCTCCGCCGACCTCCCGCCCGTCCTCGCGCTCGACCTCCGCGCAGCCGCCGGCGCACGGTGGTCCCTCGCCTGGTCGTCGGCGGCGCCCGGAGCTGCTTCGTCGCGCTCCCGCTCCACCTCATTCAGGCCCTCTCCCGCACCTCCGCCTCCGCCGACCTCCTGCCCGTCCTCGCGCTCGACCTCCGCGCAACCGCCGGCGCACGGTGGTCCCTCGCCTGGTCCGGCGCCGCGTCCCGCTCCCGCGCCAGCGAGGTGAGCTACCCCGTCCCTTCCCTGATGTGGGTTTGACAGCAAAGGCTTAGAGCCTCGAGGAGTCGAATTTTTTCACTGAACTGATACTTGCCTGGGAGTTTGGGATAAATTTTGCCTATCGAAAGTTTTAGTATTTGTTGTCAATCAAATCCAGCACTGTCAATCCCCGCGTACAGAATTGTAATGATCATCTCCGATTTGGCCTCAATTTGGTAGCCTTAAACACGCGTCTACACTACATAGAGAAAAGCTTGCTCCAGATATTTGCAGTATGACATCACATGGTGGAGCATTACAGGTTGCACAAGAGCTGGCAGAGTGCATTTCATTGCCTGATGGAACGGTAGCTCAGCTCAGTGCAGCTCGCTCTCTGACCAGAGCTGACTCGGTCAGTATAGAACCCTTTAGCGAGGATGATTGGGAGATACTCGAGAGCCGTGCTGATTTGGCCGAAGAAACCATCTTGCAGCAGGTATTATATTTTCTGTACGAGTTAGTTTGTTTGTTGTGCCTGCTGGTTTCATCTGTAAAATATCTCTCTTAATCACATGTTGCTCCAACTGTTAATTCTTGTCTTACAGTGAATTCAATCATCTGTACACCACACTTCGTTATATTCTGTATTTTTATTTAGATCCATTTTCAGGTCCAGGGCCTAAATTTTCAATTTTGTGCTTGACACTAGGTCGGTATTGTTTATGAGGACATAAAATTCCCGCTGTGGTTGGATGGCCATAATATTGTCATGTTTGTTGTGGTTTCATCTAGCCCCAAGAAGTCAGTTGGTATGCTTTCTTTTGCTTCATTCACCTGCATGATATGAGGCCCATTTACATATCAATGTGTTCATTTACATATCATTGTGTTCACAGGTTGTAATTTTTCTCTTCCCATATTTTATATATCAAGTCATATAATGTGCATTTTTAGGGGAACATTGTGTGCATTTTGCAATGACTCGAGTGAGTGCACTATTCTTATTATGGAAAGTATCCTTATAGATGTGCGCTTACCAAAAATGAAATAAAAAGGAAATCACTTACATGGACAGGATCTTTTTGATGATTTTTCATGTACCAAATTAAGCCTGTTCGCGAAGAAAACAAATTAAGTACTCCTAGGTCCGCTGTTAACTTCTTGATTTTTCATAATTTTAGGAGTATGTCAGTATCTTTTGTACATGTCGTAAGTATGGTTTTCATGTTGTCTACAATCAAACATTACGATGCCACTGCATCCTGTTCTCACAAGCTTTAGTTTGTAGGTACTTATGTATGTGTTATATTTATTTGGCAGAGGATGTCCAAGATTCTATAAGAGATTAACAATGCCAAGGTAGATAGAGGATCAAAGGGCGCAATACTTTTGACAAGGTTTTAATATCAAAAGGGAAAATCTGAGGGTGCTCAAGGTAAATGCATTAAGTCTCAGCCAAAATTCAGATATAAACTTTGGTTATGCCCTCCATTATAAATGCACTTTTCAACAGAAAGGTGGTCTGTTCGATGTTCTTTGAATCAGCGGTCTTAATTTTATTTGTACTTTGAATCACATTTGTAAGAACCGTCTTTTTAAAATTAATTGATGGTCTCTTCTTTATAAGTGAACAAAATTCAATGTTCTCTCATATGCTGCAATATGGTGCGCGCTGCCAAGTAAATTTTCAATCTTTTCACCATGGCAATCATTTTCATACAATGTTTTCTTACAATTCTCAAGATGTTGTTAGAACCTGGCAGTACATGGTGTGTCCTGCTTTCTGGATGAAAATCTTACATAGTTTGGTGGCAATTAAACTCATACACACGTGGATGATAATCCTTCTCTTTTTCATGTCACACTTAGCATGCATACATTATTTCCTTTGTACCTACATAAGTATATAAGGATTGGATATACCAATGGTTTGATTCTGGAGCATTTTACATCGCAGTTGATTCTTTTGTTGTGTCAGACTATATAATGTTTGTTCAATTAAAAATTTATGTATGCAATATATGGTACATGAATAGATGTCTTATTGAATCTGCTCTCAGTGTATTGTAAAATTGCGGCAGAGTCGAAGAAGGCGATGAAAAGTCCATCAGGTCCTACAACGCTATAGAGTGTGTCTGTGTGAAAGAAAGAAATTCATTGAGAAGCCACAACATCGGACACATAAAGAACAAGTAGATGTGTGCCTCTCAGATGAAACAGAATGCTACTCATTTGAACATTTCTCTACTGTTTGCATATTCTCTTGGATACCCCGTAACCGATATAGCACAATAGTGATTTGTATATTGTGGATTTACGTTTGCATTATATTGAGAAATAAATTTGATAACATATGTTAATTAGTGTGTCTTTGCTTCCCGAAAGGGCAGCATATACTCTGAACTCACGTTGTTTCAACTAGGAAAATGTTGAAATTGGTTTAATTTATTATTGTTGACAAGCGATTTTGTGTACGATGATTATGTTTCATTATTGATGCAACTGGTTGGAAACTTATTGACCATTGTTTGGTCCAGTCATGAATCACATCATATACATTTTTTGTTTACCTTTTTTATGGCATATATTGCAGCTGCACTCGAAGGGAAGAATGGTGAGGAATTACTGTATAGTGTATCATTTGCTTCATCTCATATAATGTGCAGAGTAGCGCAACCACACCCCTACATGAGTTATGTTTTGGTAATTCTACTAGGACTAATATATACCATCTTATATTATTTGAATGTCTTTTTTTTCCTGAAGGAGATTATTTATTAAGTACAACTTCGATAAAATTGTCGTCACGGGTGCGGCGTATCGCCGCTCCATGTTACCTAGTATTTTGGAACGGAGGGAGTAGATGTTAGGAGGCTTATTTAGTCCATTCTTGAACTCCAAGCCTCGCTGGTAACCTGGTCTTTCTTGTGGGCCTCGGCTCACGTGGCCCATCCAGCGTACGTGAAGCATTCCCTCTAGTCAGGTCGCTAACAAGACTGCTCCCAAATTCTTTGCCATTCCCTTAGCTAATCATGGACTTCTGTTTTACAATCGTCTTGACTCTTGCGTGGCAAACCTGATGATATTTTATTTATAAACCCTACCTTGGATGCAGATTTGTGGCACCCGGCACCAGTGAACCCTATATATTTTTCTTTTGAAATTTTGAAATTTGAGTTCGAAAAAAATCTGAAAAAAATTCCTATGATACATATGCATGTTTCCTATGTACATGCAATTTGCGGTGCAAAAAACGTCGTATTCTGAGCTGTATAAAAATAACAAAAACCTGGGCATAAGAAAAGGAATATATTGTGTTGGATCTGTCAGACATTTCTCTTTTTTTCCTAGCCCAAAATATAGTGAATTTTTTTACGAAACTCCTGGCGTACTTAAGTAATGTCCATATGTATCTGTGTAAATTTTTGCAGATTTTTTGGAAGCAAAAAAGTTTGGTTTTCAATTTTTTGAAATAACGAGCTCACTGGTGCTCGGGAGCCACAACGGATTTCCGCCCTACCTTGGTCTACACACTTATAGTAATAAGTTATACTCCCTCCGTTTCTGAATGTAGGGTGTATAGTTTTCTGCACGAATATTAAGACATGTGTATTTTGCATACAGTGGATTCATTTTTTTCTTGAAAAAATCACGAGAGATAAGTTCTTAATAGGCACAAAATGAATACAATCCGTTAAATCCCTATTTTGAGACTAAATCTCATTTTTGGATGAGTCAAATTATCCATAAATAGCAAATACACCTTATATTATGGATTTTTCGCCAAAAAACTATACACCTTACATCAAGAAACGGAGGGAGTATATACTTTTGGTGGCATATGTCGCGCGTACTTTAAACGAGGGCAGGTAGGAATCATATATACTACCTAGTACCTAGTTCTAAATATGGAAGAAGTAATGCGTATAGCCTAGCTCCAATAGCAAGGCTACATGCATCTTCACCAAAAGAAGAAGCACATATGAAGTTTAATCCTAAAGAAGTGGGAAGTTACGGTCGATGAACACGCCATTTCCGAGGACAAATTCCTAGCTTCCACCAAAACGCATGGAAGGATGAGTCCGGAGAAGCAAAAGCTCCATGCAATGTAGGCCATGATAGCCATGCCAGGCTGCGATAAGATGGAGTCTGGCAACGCCATGTGTAACGCCAATATGTATGTCGTGCCCACAAGGATGAAATTCGTCCTCTTATAGTTTGTTTGAAACATACAGATAAAATAGTTCTCCAAACAAACTCACATAATTTTCATTGGATCAAGTAATGTGCATTTCCCCAGAATTAAACGTCACATGGAAATTAGAGCACCAAAGTTTACATGCAAACTAAGGCTGAAAAGCTAATTTTGTTTTTTGCTTTTCTGAAAGGCTAATTTTAGCCCCAAACGATCAGTGTATGTTATTGTCGTGTACTCCGGTTATTGTAGTCCATGGATTTATATTCCAATGCTTAAAACATATATAGTGTGTGTACGAGTCATACAGCACTGGTCGATCTCGATATGATCACCAATCCACTCATGCATGCACCAACTAAAAGTGCATATATACGTGTATGATATATGATCAAACTTGCCGACAGTTTCCATATTAAATATACTAATTAATTGTACTTGGTAACTTGCCGGCCGGGTCTTAATTTCATGCTGCCTGCTTGATCAGCTCATGGGTGGTACGTTGTCCTGGGCATGCATCGTCGTCTGCCGCCGGCAGCACCGGCAGCATCCCTTTCTCCTGCAGGATCTTCACCGTCTCGTATATGCTCTGCAGCACCGGCACGAACTCCATCCCCGGCCCAGATCCTTGAGCCTCTGGTTGGTGAACTTGTACCCTTTCACCGGCGGGTTTACCTCGTCCTTGCACTTGGTGGGCACGGGGTACTCCGGGAAGAGCTTGGCGAGGACGCGGCAGAGCTCGCCGCGGTGGAGGGTGGTGCCCTCGGCGCAGATGTAGCGGCCGCGGGCGGCGGGCGCCTCGTAGACGCGGACGTGCGCCTCGGCGACGTCCCTGACGTGGACGTACGCCTGCGCCGCATTCACGTACGTCTTGGCCGACCCCGTCAGGTACTTCATCACGTGCTCCGTGCTCGCGTTCACCGTCGGCTGCAGCAGCGGGCCGAGCACCAGCACCGGGTTCACCACGATGAGGTCGATGCCCCGCTGCCGCGCCGACTCGAACGCCTCCTGCTCCGCCACCGTCTTCGCGTAGCAGTACCAGTTCTGCATGCCGATCGTGTCATGAAGGGGTAATGATTAAATCTTCAAAAGTGGATGATTAACATTGCACGCATGATTTTCTCCTAAGTAATGATTAGGTTTCATTAGTCAAAAAGTGGATGAGTGTGACCCTAACACTACATACTGTCGCAAAATATATTCTTCTAGCCGGTCGAGTTTGGTCTCAACTACAAAAGGAATGGATAGGATCCCGGCTTTAGGCTCTAGTGTGTGAAGTAGGTAGAGAGCAAAAAAAAGTATTTGGAGTGGTTAAAGATGGACGCGAATAATGTTCTTGGTGGTGTTTGACGCACTGGCCAAGAAACAACACCTCAGCCATGTATACCCATGCATGTAGATGTAGGTCAGAAATCAACGTCGCCCTTTTCTTTCGAAAATCCACCTTTTAATCCACGTTTGGTGAGGCTTGACATGTGTGCATCATCGATCGGAACCAAGCGTATGAGTAAATCAGTCGCTGCAAACATGTATTACTCTGACTCCCAGCTAGTTTCGAAGTATAAAATATTGGCAAATCAATCTGCATGATTCTTCAGTACTATTCCAGTTTTGCCTATGTACGAACTCACACAAACTATATACCTCTGTCTTCTTGCAGTAGTCGAGGTCGCTCCAGCAGGTATCGTCGACGGGCTTCTCCGTGTCCCTGTAGGGGTTCATGTACACCGTGCCGATGGTGGACGTGAACACCACGCGCTTGATGCCCAAGTCGGCCGCCGCCGTCAGCACGTAGTTTGTCCCACGTATCGCCGGCTCGATCATCTTCTCCTGATATCAAGTTCAGTTTTCAACCGTGTTAGCATGGGAATCAATTATTCAAAACTCGACCAGGATTGACGAGGAGTAATAGCAAAATGGTATACTTACAGGGTCATCGGTGACAGGGGAGGCGGCATGGAAGATGCCCTCGCAGCCTGTGAATGCGGCAACGAGGGTTTCCGGCTCCATGAGGTCGGCACGGAGGAGTACGAGGCGGTCGGCGGCGCCGTCGAAGCCTCTCAGGTGGTCATTCTTCGGATCAACTGAAAGTGATGTGCACGAGTTAGCCAGATGCATGATCGACACTGGACATCCCGCAAGCGAGCGTCTGCAACACGGATGGTGGCCGGAGAGTGTTGCACGTACCAGGGTTGCGGACGGTGCCGCGCACGGTGTATCCCTTCTGGAGGAGGCGCTTGACGAGCCACGACGCGATGAAGCCGCCGGCGCCGGTGACGCACACCGTGCGGCCGTGGCCGGTGAGGTCGGCCGGCACATTGTCTGCCTCGATCGGCATCTCACTTTCGGATGGATGGCTACGGTGTGTATATCTGGGGCTGTTTGTAGCTGCAGTAACAGTTGTTAGTACGTTTCTGTACTTCGAACTGTTCAGTGCAGGTAAGTAGGTATTAGGAAGGGAGCTGCCAAATATGCAAGTGAAAGTGGTACTAGACATTGCTCCTGTATTTATAGAGGGAAAGCTTGAGTGGTTCAAGACGGTTTGGAAACGTGTGGCCCGCACCGACAGGGACTCGTCTCGCCAGCGAGCTTCGGCACCAGTAGTTGGTGAGAAATTTACTTTATTTGCAACCTGCGCCAAGGAATTAGAATCTTGATTTGGTCATTACCGCATGATTCAAACTGTCCGAAACGTCACTTGTTCGATCGTGCGCTAGATCAGAGAGTTTTAAAATCAAATGGTTCGGCAAGCAGGCTTTGTTAACACATTAATCGATCTCGATCAGTTTCTTAGCCGGACCCTGCCGAGTCGTAAATTCGGAGTTATTGTCCTGAACTTTGACACCACTAGTTGGTGAGAAATTTACTTTATTTGCTACCTGCGCCAAGAAATTAGAATCTTGATTTGGTCATTGCAACATGATTCAAACTGTCCGAAACGTCACTTGTTCGATCCTGCGCTAGATCAGAGAATTTTAAAATCAATATGTTTCGGCAAGCAGGCTTTGTTAACACATTAATCTCGATTAGTTCTTAATAGGGCCTGCTAAGTCGTAGATCTGGAGTTGGTGTCGTGAGGACCGTACGTGTGACGTTCCAAGGTGTAATGGTTGATATGCTGCTACAACTTTGTACGTACATACTATGTGTGGTCTTCGGTCGTCGATCAACGGCATAGTATAGCAGTCGTATTTCGAGACAACAAGCACATGCACTTGGTATACTCAGTATTATCCTTGAGTCCGGAACAATTGCAGTTAGACACTAAGTACTTTATGGCGACTGCAAGTAGTACTTGAGTAGGTCGTTTTAAAAAGATGTGCTTAAGTGAGTTTCGATAGGATCAGTGAAACTGAAAGGAACATATTTTTGCACTGCAATAACAACATGGTCCCATTATAGCTATACAGTTCAATGGCAATCATGTACAAACGTTCAGCAGGTTTCAGACTTGAGGATCATAGCTTGCCTGTTTCATGCCAAGAACATGTTTTGCATGACCAAAAGAGTCCACAGGATCTTAACGGAGTGCTCTCGGTTTCAACACTCCGGCTCCGCGCTCCATCCCGCCATGGCAGCCCTCCTCGGAACGAGATCCTCTGACGTTGGAGAAACTACTGCAGAGGAACGTACATGCGTTTGGAACGTTCGATGCGCATCCGACGGCAGCAGATCAAATCCGTGGAAACAGAGCGTGCGAGTCGACCCAAAGCCCAGTTCAACGAAGATATGATGGAAAACGGCGCTCCAGCTCAGGAAAGAAACATCTCGCTCGTCGCCATTAGCTCGTCGGCACGCCCAGCTCCATGGACGTGGTCGGCTGCACCAGGCGGCCATGCCGTTGAGTCCGTCTCAAACAGCCTGGTCGCCGCGCTCAACCTCTACGCTCACGCAGCCCCGGCGCACGACGCCCGCGTCCTCCAAGAGGATGAGGAGGAGTCCGATTTCCGCCGCCGCGCTCATTTCTGTGTTGCCGCCGCCGATGCGCATGCTGGCTGCGTCCTCCAAGACGAGGATGGCGAGTGAAGGTTCAGGAGTTCGATTTCGTGGCCGCCGCGCTTATCCTCTGTACAAATCCATGACCAAAAGGTGAACGGATCAAATGGCTCCACAAATGAACAAGAGGTGAACTGAACATTCAAAACATGAACCCAAGAATACTGTGAGCACCATTTAGTTTAATTCAATCCCTTTTGCCATAGATATACTCCCCGGTTAGCATCGGTGCCGTTTCGGCACAAATGAAACTGAAAACACCTGTAAAAAAAGGCAAGGCAAGCAGCAGACCAAGGGAAAGGGCAGCCGCGCGAGAAGAATCGGCGGCATTGGCTTCGTAGCCTCCACTATTGGGCGGCGCCGGCGAAGATTGGTCCGCGGCTCGAAGGTCTCGACGGCTCCAGGGCGTCGACTCCGTACAGGGAGCAGGCTCGCTTCGCCGCCTCCACGGCTAGGCGGCGGCGCGCCCGGCAATGGCTTGCTCCGTCGCCTGCGACGACGATGGTTGGAGCGAGGCGAGAGCATTGCCAGCGTCAAACTGGGCCGCATGGACCACTTATTTTCGCTTCCAACCAAGTGAAAGAGGCAGCAGGCTGTAGTTTACGCGGACATCGTCGGATGTGCATCGAATGTTCCAAACGCATCGAGGTCCCTCTGCAGTAGTTTCTCCAACGTCAGAGGATCTCGTTCCGGGCCTTGCAAGGAGGAGGGGGAACGAGATCCTCTAAACGCATGTACGTTCCTCTGCAGTAGTTTCTCCAACGTCAGAGGATCTTGTTCCGGGCCCTGGCCCCTGGCAGACGCTACAGGCGGAACCAACGGTCGAGAGCTCCCCCTGCTGTTTTCGTCAACAACAACAAAAAAGAGTCCACAGGAGCTGTGTCCTGTTTATCCTTAATCTCATCTCGTACGTACTTGTTTGGTGTTTAGACAAAAGGCAAGGCGTGCCCAGCTTTAAATTAATAAACCCCGCGGAGTCACAGGTAGGAAGAACAGAGCACTGAGGTTACCAGTTACAGCAAAAGCTCACGGGCGAGCTGAGAAATAGTCTTAGGACCTTACACTAAGGCCAAGAAAAGGTAGAGATCATAACAGGGTTCATAACTTGTTTGGTCCACAGACTAAAGGTGAGAAATGTAAGCTAGCTAGTGATTGAGTTTGGTTGTTTGCTTCAACTAGTAGGTGAACTAGCTAGTAGTGGTTCGATGACAGAAGAATTATCAACGGCTCCTTCAGAGCAGAGCATATTGTGCATACACATACACTTCTGCTAGTAGGTAAAGCCATGGCTACTTCTAGAAAAGTACGGAGTGGTGAGCAAGCAGTGCTTTCTTGACGATCGATCGAGCGATCATGGCCGGCTATGTGAACGTGACGTTGAAGATTGGGAGATGCCTTGAGCTTTACTACTAGCGCGATTTTCCTTCCTTCCTGGACGTCTTTTTGAAAATAATCCTGCCCCCTGTGCGTGTAGTGGCCGCCGGCTCTTTGACGCGATCAATACTTGGCAGACTGCAGGAAGAAAGCTAAGGCAGAAATAACAGCATAAAGGGATCATAAAGTTATAAAGCACAAGATCGATCTCACAAACCAAATTAAACTGTCTAGCTACTTTGTTTGCATGCCAGATTATATTGTGACTGCGCACTGCTCGAAACGTACAAGACAGTTATGCCTGTTATTAGATGGCACGAATTTCTAAGTTGGTCACCTAGTAGGAGGGGAGATTCTGTGCTCCGAGTTTCAGTGATCCTACTATTTTAACAATATCGAAAACAATATGTATGATCTTCATAAAATTTTGAAATAAAACCCGGATGTAGCCAATGCTATATTTCACAAACGTACAAAACATCAACTTCAAATACTGTACTTTGTATTCTAGCCTACACAAAAATGATAAAAGTGTGGATCTGAATATGTATATTTTCAAATCTCCAAATTTATCAGATTTTATCATTTTTGTGTGGCCCAAAATATAGATATTTGAAGTTCATTCTTTGCACGTTTGTGGGATGCATCATTGGCTCCATCTGTCATTTAAAAAAAATGAAACTCGTAAATAGCTTTTCAACTTTGTAAAAATAATAGGATCACTGGGTTTCGAGAAGCAAAGTACAAAATTGCAAGAGAAAAACCAGTTCGACCTCCCTTGCCACCTCTGCATTAACTAACTGTATAGCATGGTTAAATTTCAAAAGTAGGATGACTAATTGTTGAAAATTTACTTAAAATTGGCATAGAACGCGTTAATTCCTTACACTCATTGAGGTTAATTATTTAAAATGATTGTATCTTTTATTCTCTTTTGTTAACTACACCCGCAATATCACAAATAGATGATGTTTTAGGCATGTCTTAACTTTGACTATAAATATTATTATGAATTTTTAGATTGATACTTCATTTACTATAAAGGGTTGGTTAGCATCGATGCTTGTGGCTATGATATTTCTTTGACAAGATAAAGAAGGAGGTGAAACTTATGTTTACCACGGGTACCCAACGTTTGAGTGAAATCATGCTGGGAAAGTGGTACGATTGTAATATTTTTTATTATGTTAATTAGCATAAAGGGGCAAAGCTTTTTCCTCTATTTAGAAAAACTTTTATGTGTTAAAATACATTTTTATGGAAGATAATCTCTGTATCAATTGATGCACGAAGCTATTCATTATTTGAAATCTAATAGGCCAAAAAACGACTTGGAAAAGAAACTACAAGATGCCTCATGACGCGTTAGTAACTCCACTAGGCAAGCACTAACCCTATGGGTAAAATACTAGAACAAATGAAAAGTAACAACTCCTAGGTTAAGCCTTTAATAAGGAATCGCCGGATGTGCGGCGATGATGACTAGTCCAACGATAAGTCAATCTCGAAAGTTCCTTTCCCAAACAGATATTCGAGCCACCATGTTCAGCAAGGGAACGACGCAGACGTGCGTCGATATTATCTGATAAGGGTTCTTGTGTTTTCATGGAGTATGGATGCTCATCCTTGTTTCCACCTCTATCATCGTCACTTGTCCGATTACAGACACCTGTCTAGACTGATACCGCTGGAGGGGATGCCACAAGACAGAGATGTCACATACCACCTCGTTTCTAGTCACTGCCGCACCACCATCGATCCCGCATCAACAAGAATGACATGACACCTCTGCTAGAGTCACCGTTTGTAGCACTCCATGGAAGAAGGCAGGACTTGACGCCTCCTCATGAGACGTGTGTAGACCAGCGACGATAGACATGACTTGACGCCTCCAAAAGAAACGTCATGCATGGCATCTGACGAGCCAGATCAACCAGATCTTGAAGTGAAGGGGGCATCCCATACCGCCACTAGGCTCGAAAGGCCATCACCATCTCGAGATCCAGTAGCTGCGTCATCCACACAACTAAGTAGGCTGCTATAATTTTTAAAAAAGAGTCGTCGCTCCTTGCCGCTCATGGAGAATAAACCGCCAATCAGATGGAAGAATATTGCAGCCCAAGCTAAGTCGTGTGTGCCTTTGGTGCTCTTCTCCTCCGGCAAGCTCAAATACAAGCATGTCGTCATCCCGAACAATGTCACCCCGTACATGAGCCATCACGGTGACCACAACATTGAGCTCAATATATCAAGAACCCGCACCTGATCCACCATGCCCGACCCTCTTCCAGGTCTCTGTAGGCCATGTCCATGACGGGAAAATCGCGGTCGGGGGAGCAGCACAGACACCTCCACACTCCACCATCATGCATCACCGGAACACCATCTCACAGAGGCAACTGGTATATGGTCTAACCGCACAAGATCAAGACCGCCTCCCTGACTTACTATACTGCAAACACGGAGGAAAATGTCGAGAAGAGTCACACATGTCGGCTCCTTCCTCCATGAGACCGCCAGTAGACCCCTCCCCACCCCCTCCCCACCCACCCGCACACGATCACTGGCGTCGCGTGTCTTTTCCGGCAGCGGTCTTCTGGAACAGCGAGAAGAGAGAGGGAGGCAAGAGGGTGGCAGCGGCCGTCGGCTAGAGTTTTCCTCCTTGGTTGCGGGATGGCTTGAAGGTCGTTTTCGACCTAGCTCCTACATGTAGCTAACAAATTAAGGAATTAACCATGATCCCATTGTTTTCTTTGATGCGGTTTATGATGATGACTAGGTTGTTGATTTGGGGGTTGGTGAGACCAGGGAGTAGTCGCAACGGGTACATATGTCAGAACACAACGCTCTATTAAAAAATTTGAGTCAAAAAAATTCCGTATATAGGACAGTATCTAGTGGAGTAATATATTACATCAGTTATTGGGGGTTATTGTCACTACGCAAAATGTCTTGCTACATGTAATTTACAAGGCCGTTCTAAGTATTTATATTTCATCAATGGTGACATTTTCACGTCTATAAGGGTCCTTACACTAGTTGGACTTAATACTTTACACACAACACTAGTTTAAACAACACTATGATATTGCATCTTTGAAACCTTTTGAATAGTACACAATGTCTGGATCCAAAATGACCCTTTGAAATTTGAATAGTACAAAATGTCTGGATCCAAAAGGACCCTTTGAAATTTGAATAGTACAAGATTCCTCACCGTGGACAGTGCATAACAGATGATTAAACCAAGATGCGATATCTTGGCACATGTGTCCCTGCGCGCAGGGCTCACCAAGATGCGATATTATCAATAACAAATCTGGGAGAAGCCATTATGTATTCCTTTTTGTTTTATGTTTTTCGAAGACATTCTGTATTCCTTTCGTGTAGGACAGGCGAGGAAGAACCGACCAAGCAAGCGAAAAGTCATTGTGGCTTCCGAAATCCAGTAATAACTTTTTTTCAAAATTTTAAAAACAATATTTTACAAGTTTTTGAAAAATCTGAAAAATTCTGGGTGTCAACCCGAACTCTTATATTCACTCTATCCACAATTGCCTTGCACTTTAGGTTTAGTGAAATTCAAACTTTTGAGAGATCCTACAGCGGGCTGTTGCTGGATCAACAAATCCGGGTTGTGTACTTTTCGTCCTTCTTTCTCTGCATCCGGTGCAACTGCTCCAAGAACAAGAATCATGATTCATGAGACGAATGGAATAAAAGTCAGCGATATATATAGGGGTATATGAAGGGTGCGTCATTGAAGAGAACTTCAGTTTTAAGCGTACACGTTCCAGACATAGTTCCAAAATTGCCAGAATAGAACAGTAGGAGAATCTGAGTTGAGATATGAACACAGCAGATTCTTCGACGAAAAGTCAAAAATGATTAGGTTCCTCAAGGAAGGTTCTTGCATTCTTGCTCATATGTTTGTTGTATATCATTTGCTTGGGAGTGCTGACCACGTTTGTCACGGAGCGTAAGTTTCTATATATCTCACATGTGCGGAAATATGTCTCACATCTCCGACTACGGGGTGTTGTTTGGTTTGCAACAAAGTCTGCCTTAAAATGCATGCATCTATGGTAAAGTGAGAGTGTTGGTAAGGTGAAAGTGTGGCCATTTTTAGTCCTAGAATTAAACTTATACTCCATAAACAACTCAGATGTTCTTTACCATGCGTCTTTTCCTTTATTCTTTGCAGTGCGGTCTAAGTTGCTGACCGTGTCATTAATTTCAAGGGTTGGTAGTCGGGAGATGCATATATCATCCGGTGTTTACTGGTATGAACACAACGATCCAACAGAGATTCTAAGTCTAGCTAGAACAAAAGTAGGAAAAAGACTAAGAATGTACGTAACACGCGACATGCATTGTCACCATAACTTGCACAGTTTTTTTTTTTCAGAACTCCATAACTTACACGCTGAGTAACTAGGTTGGGAGAGAATTAGAATTGGACAACTGCGTAAAGTCAACAAACAGGGTATCACTATTCGCACGTTCCAACCCTAGAGAGGCTCTAAGGCGGCCGCGACCACTTTGCCCCCAACCTTTGCCAGCGAGGCCACAAGTCCTTGCCTTCTTCGTTCTTCGTTACGGCCACGACAGGGGGTGGGGGTCTCGGTGTTTCGACTTTGGCGAGTAGGCATGGCTGGTTTAGATTTTTCAAGGTGTGTTGCATTGGTGGCGGGGATGGTGTCGCGTTGAAATAAGGTGCCCATGCTTCTCTCCCATCTTGACGGTGCTCTAATCATCGCCGTCGTGAAGTGGCTTGGTTCTCTCACCGTTTTTCACATCTAGCGAGATTGGTTTCTCGGTGTGTCGATGGTGGTTGTCAATATTCACGACGGTGCTGCTAGCCCAGGTCAGACGGATGCTTTGAAGAGAGACTGTTGATCCGAAGGTGGTGAATCTGTTGTTCATCCTCGATTTCGTCGATGGGGTGCAGTGGATCTGTGCCCAAGGTAGCACGGTCCCCAGGTTGATGTGCCACGCCGACATGTCTTGCGCTGCTTGTAACAAGCCTGTTCACAACTCACAAAGGTTCGTTTGTAATGGTGCTTATTTAGATCTGACAATGTTGTAGACTCGGCGCCTCGGTGGCGCTGGAATCGGGCAGCGGCCGCTGACTTTGGCGAGTGCAGAAAATCCTAAGGATAGTTTTTACTATCTTTTACGAATCTATCTGAAAAATTTCAGGACAATCGTGTTTGTCTGGTCTGTCTTTTAGTTTACACTTGTTGTTCGTTCATATAACTTGATAATCTATTGATTAAATATGTGGTTGCCCTAAAAAACAGGGTATCACTCGGGAAAGCAGACCTTCCTGGAGGTCTCCCGCGCAGCTAACAACGTGCGCAGGGTTCTCTGGTTCCGACGCATGTCGGGCTGTGAGAGTTCCCGTGCGGTTGTCTCTTTGCTCGTGTTGTTTCTCAGTTTTGTACTTTTAATACACCGTTTCTCCCGTTTTATTTTCAAGAGTACAGCGTGCAACACAGAATAAAAAATTCGAAATACAAAATTTGGAACTACAAAACTCGTGAAGTACAAAGTTCCCGTAGTACAAAAATCCTGAAGTACAAAGTAAAAACCCCCGAAGTAATATAAAATCGGGAAGTACCAAAAAAAACCACATATACACTGAAACCAGAATTACAAAAATGACGAGGAACAAAAAACACCGCGAAGTACAAAACTTTCGAGTTACGAAGTACAAAGTACAAATATACTGAAATCCGAAGTACAAATCACGAAATATAAAAATTTGCGAAGCACAAATTACCAAAAAACTGCAGAGGTACGAAATTATCGCGCGAAGTTCAAAAATATACTGAAATGTGCATAAAGTAGAAATATGCGTTCAATAAAAAAACATCACGGAGTTGCTCGACGATTATTCCTACTTATGACAAATTTCGACGACGATGATGCTCGCCTACTGGTCGGTACCGGGAGGCGGTCGACCGAGCGAAAATCAGAGTCTTGTGTATGGGACAAACTGGAAATGGGCGAACCTTTGAAGGTATCTCAAAATTTGGACTCACGCTGAAGTCGTGCCTAATTTCTCGGGCTCGGGGTCCTGTTCCTCGTCAAGCAAAAGTAAGACGGGAAATGTAGGCTGCGGCCTGCTGCTGGGTCACCGAACGAACCGATCATTGGATGAATTGTCGGCCCGTTTGTAAGTACTTTGGAGCGGCGACTGGAATGGTTTGCTTTCGGTTAGTGGAGACGAAGTATTTGGAAGAGTCGAAGGACAACGGAGGTGGACCCGGTCGGATGGTATGGTATGGCGAGCCACGGCGCCGGCGGGCTGCAAAGAAGCATGGAGTGGGCGGCGCTCGTGACGGATGATGGATGGGCACGACACTGCGCTGCGCGCTAGGGCGACGCGTCCGCCGATGTGTGGCCGGAAAGTCGGGACGTGGATGTATTCTTCCGAGCGGAGACCTGTTCTTGGACACTGTGGGATGGAGTGCACGCTGGGCAAGGAAAAGAGTTTCAGATTTGAAAAATTCTTAGAGTTTGACAAAAGTTCATATTTAAAAAATGTTGGGATTCAAAAAAATTGCTTCGATTTGAAAATTTTAAAAATGGTCAGATTTGAAAATTGTTCAGATTTAGAAAAAGAATAGTTGGAATTTTTTTCAATTTGGATTCATTGTTCATATTTTGAAACATTTTTCAAAATTGAAAATTGCTCAAATTTGAGCATTTTTCAATTATCAACATTTCTAAATTTAACACTCAAAACTGAACAATTTTCAGAATCCTAAAGAGTGAAAATTTATAAAACAGAAAAAGCAAAAGGAAAAAATAAATAGGAAAGAAAAGAAAAAGAATATCAGACAAGAAAAAATAGAATAAAGGAACATCCGTCCAATGGGCCCGCCCTTTAACGAATTCCGTCAAGCGGCGCGCGCATTTCGTGTTGCTAATGGGCGATATATAAGATTTAACCATCGAGAGTGAATTTCCGATAAAAACCATAACTTGCAAGGCCAAACATTTTTATCGGTACCGCTTTAAGAAAATTTGGCACTCAAACTGACAATGGGTCCAACTTATCAGCCCATTTAAGAAATCATCACGAAAAGTTGTACAAGGACGGGCATGCCAAGTAGGAGGAGCCTATTCAGTCCATGAAGAGCCTCTATGAGTTTGCAAACTAGGAGGTTGCCGCATGTACACTTCTCGAAATACCCATCAAAGAGGGCATTTGAATGGCACCCGCACCCATGGTGAGGGTGGATCTTAACCAAATCCGCACTCGCTTCCTCGGAACTTACTCGTCACGGTACCTGCACCAACATCTAGGTAAAATTTTGGGGCATACCCACACCCGGAGGGTGTAAGAAACACATGGGTAAAACCCACCCAACAATTCAACGACTCAACGAGTCAAGATAACAGCACAACATATAAAAATACATCTACTATGATTATTCTTTCACTAATTTAGCAAAACGGCACGCATATATGAAAATCAACAACAAAATAGCAAAATGTATATGAAAATGAACATCCAAACAACACAATGTATAAGAAAAATAGTACTCCCTCTGATCCATATTATAATTGTCGTTGAATCAGACGTATTTAGACATGTTTTATTGCTAAATACATCCGATTCAACGATAATTAATACGGATCGGAATAAGTAGCAAAAAACAAAATACTCTATATGTATGGGAAAAAAACAATACCTATATGAAAGAAACAACATTAGAGCCCAACATTAGTTGCATAAGACCATAACAATATGTAGTTCAAACTTAGTACTAGATTTTGGGGAAAAAATCTTGAATAAGCCTATAATATTAAGGATCCACATGCCATATGCAAAAATAGGCGGGTACGAGTTATGCTTCACCATACCCACTATCAATGGCGGAGCTAGAGAACTGAAGAGAGGGGTAACGGTGGTACCCCCAGCTGCAAATTTTCCTGTTTTAGGGGTGGCACACGTGAAAATAGCTACTTCACAAAGAAAATAATCTTTACCCAGTGTCATGTGCACCTGCAAGTTCCACTTGCATCCGCATTGCCCACTATACCAATTGGATATACACGTTTTACCATTTGCTTACCCATGGGTAATATTTTTTATTTTATCAAAGCCTTACCCTAATAATGGGTAGAAACCTGCTGGTTATGCGGGTAACGGGTACCCAATGTCATCCATATTCTAGACCTCATATAGTCGTAGGTGCCACCATTTGTTGACTGCAAAAGAGATGAAAACGTATTTAAGATGCATCTCATTTGTATCTCAAAAGAGCACCGAGTCATTATCGTGGAAAAACGTTGCACCATTTAGCAATCCGCGTATTTATAAGACGGTGTCATTATCGTTTCAATACAAAACAGCACGGTGCAGCTCGACGATTCCTACTCATGTCAGTTCCGACGACGATGACCCCCAGGTCCGTGCGTTTCTAAGGCCTAGTTTATTTCTAGTGTATTTTATATAATTAGAGGGAATTATCCAGGATCTCGGAAAAACGCCGATACTCCGTTTACTAATCCAGAGATAGTCCCTATAGATACTCCCCACCAACCACCTCATTTCTCTCAAGATTAAAACTCTACATGATTTATGGTGATGGTTTGGTGAAATCAAGTATTTCACCAAACCCATCCCATTCCCAATCCCTTGCCGATAAAAATACACCGTTGATAAACAAAGGCATACGCGTGCGGTGCAACCGCTCCTAGAATCGGAAGGCGATCGGAAATAAAAGTCTTACCTATGGCAAAAACTGGAAATGGGTGAAGCTTTGAAGGTACTCCCTCCGTTCCAAATTAGATGACTTCCATTTGTCCACATGCGGATGTATCTAGACATGTTACAAGTATAGATACATCCGCATGTGGATAAATGGAAGTCATCTAATTTGGAACGGAGGGAGTAGTCCGTATCTCGATCACGTGCACGTTGAAGTCGTGCCTAATTGACCAATAGCTCGGGGTCCTGTTCCTTGTCAAGCAAAGCTAAGACGAAAATGGAGGCTGCGGCCTGCTGGTTGCACCGAACAACAAACAGATCATTGGATGAATTCCCGGCCCGTAGGCAGCGGCGACTGGAATAGTTTTGCTTTCGGTTAGTGGAGACGAAGTATTTGAAAGAGTCCAAGGACAGATGGAGAAGGGGCAAGTAAGCAGAGAGATGTTATGGGGAACGCCCGGTTGCAAAGAAACTGTCGAGTGGACGCGCGTGACGGATGATGGATGTGCACGACACTGCGCTGCACGCTGCGCCGACGCGTCCATGCCTCCATGGAGAGCGAAGACCTATTCTTGGACACAGCGAGTGCCGCCTGAGAGTGCGAGCCCTTCCTTGCTAGGCTAGCCACGCCTAAGGCTCCGGACTCCGGAGGAAGACCCAACCGAAATATTTGTTTGGGTGTTGCATGGGCCAGCTCAGGTTTGCCTTTTATAAGAGCAAAACTAAGTGGTTTTGCCTCCAGAGCTCCAGTGCTCTCTCCGTTTAAAAAAAATCGAAAATCATATTTATAAGCTTCAAAAGTATTTGAATTTTTTTATGTAACCAATGGTGTATCCCATAACCGTGCAAAAAATCAAATTCAAATACTTTATATTATAGGGTACACAAAAATGACAAAATGTGAGAACATTTAGAGATTTGAAAGTATGTATACTCGGATCCATACTTTCTCATTTTTGTGCCGCTCAAAATACATAGTATTTGAAACTTATATTTTGCAGGTTAGTGGGATACAACATTGGTTATACCCAGATTTTTTTGAAACTCATAAATAGATTTTTTGAATTTTTTAATATGAGGGATCACTGGAGCTCGGGAGCACAAAATCTCTACTCCAAAACTCTAGCGGATATCATTAAAAAAATATTAACTTTTTCTCTACCGTTAATAAAAAGACCATACCGTGAAATCAGTTTGGATATGCCGAAACCAAAACCGGTTTTATGATTTAGAAATATAATGGCTAGAACATATATAGTAAAATCGTACAAAAATATTAAAAAAAAGATACCGTAAATTCTAAATAAATAAATAAAGACCTAGCGTTACATTTGCAACGAAATTTAAGTGGCAGCAAACAAGTCAGACATACATATCATCATCATAGCAGTTCATACATTTTAGGGGCTACATTTTGTTTACCTAAAACCCAAATCCTAACCAAAAGCATCTACCGGGAATGTTCATCGAGCCTTATGATGCGGCGGCGCTGCCGCGTTACTCGATATCAGAGAAGGAATACACCTGAAAGAAACGCTGGCGGTGCCGCTCCTCCTCCCACTCTTGCACGTGAGCGACGTGCTCGGCATCCTGCTAGAGGAACACCTCCTCGTTCGCACGGCAGCGCTCAAAGCGCACCAACTTTGCGCGAACGCACTGCAGCAGCAGCTCATCGCCGTCGCAAGCTCCTCGGAGTACTCGGTAGAGTCGGCGTTGAAACGGGCGTCGGCAACACTCGGTGGTGGGCCACGCGCTACGGCCAGCGAGGACCACGCCTCCGCGTCTCGTGGCGTAGCAACGGTGGGGAATGGACAGGCGGGGAGTAGGCGGTGAGTCCCAGTTGGTAAATAGGCGGCAGACACGCTTGCGGCTGCCTCCAGCTGCGGCGGCGGCGCTTCTCGTCTTCATTGCCGCTCGAACGGCCTCTATCGGCCTCTATGGCTCCCACCGAGGTAGCCATGTCTGTGAACAGATCCGGAGGCCATCGCCCTGGTAAAAAAAAGATGGAAAACGGAACATGGGAGGTGGAGAAATCGCGCGGATGAGATATGCGGTCGAGCTAGATGGGGGAGCTAACACTAAGAGGTTGTTTGGTTAGGCCATCATTAGGTGTTTTTGGTGCTTTTATCTTTTGGACAGGTGTTTTTAGCTTTTGGATATTGTTGCATGATGACATAAGAAAAAAGCCTAATCGAACATCCTCTAAATCTCCTTAGTCCCCTAAATATAGTGGACCGTTTACTGCTCGGTTGGCTTTAGATTAGAGATTAATCGCTTATCGGCCGATTAATCCATTTTATCGGTCATCTATTTATCGGCTAGTTTTTTTTGGATATGTCAACTTCTAGCACTAAAAATTCTAAAATATGCTTTGCAAAAATTACATTTGAGTATTGGATATAAGTGCCACATTGATTCCTTTCTTTTGAATCAACAAAATGGAAAAATTTGAGCAATTGTGAAGTTTTACAAAACTATCGTCCGATAAATCACCAATAAATGGCAAAAATCGGCTGAAAATCGGCTGTCAAATCAAAAAATCGGCCCTAACGATAAACTCGACCGATATGCTATAATCTTATCGGTCACCCCACAATTCACGATAATTCGGCGTATGGGCCAATATTTTGAACATAGCTCTCTAGTCCCCACCTAGATATAGGGGATAAGCCAAAATCACCTAAATGACAAAGCTAAAAGCCAAGAAAAAAACCCAATCGAACTTCCTCTAAATCTCCTTAGTCCCCTAGATATAGTGGGATTGCGAGGGGATACTATCTAGTCCCCCCTAGATATAGGGGGATTGTGAGGGGATTTAAGGTTTTTTTGTCGAGCCTTTTGAGCCGGTTGTGGGTGTTCAGGTAATTGGCAAAATCTACGATAACCCCTCAGTTCGCGCGTCTTTGATCATATGCCCCCCTTTATGTCACAGATATGATCAACTGTAACACAAAGAAGGGCATATGATCAAAGGCGCGCGAACTACTGTGACACAAAGGAGGGCATATGATCAAAGCCGCGCGAACTGGGGTTATCATCAATTGCCCCAGGTAATCTGGTTGAGATATAGATGTTGTGAGTGCATTTTCCTTTCGAGCCGAATAACCATGCGTCGGCACGCCTACGCTTTTTGGCTGGATAGCAGACAAAAATTCCAGGATTACCAATTCAGTCGAAACTTTTTCATCAAGTTGATCAATTCAGTCAAAACTCTCTAAATGAGTTACAGCTGGTTGCAGCCTGATGACTGATGGGATCCGAAAGGCGTATTCAAAAGATTGCATAAACATTAGCACCATTATTTATTTGAACTGTCAATTTCTAGAAACTCAGATTCATGCATGGTCCACAACAAAATGCAACCAACGATGGGAAACACTGCAGAGTTGAACTCGGAACAAAAGCAGCAAATCCTTCAACTCTTCTACCCCACCGGCCAGCCGTTTATTTATGCTAACTACTCGTCCTAGCCGTCTACTTCCCATCTCGCGGCGGCGGCGGTGGCGCCGCCGCGTCCTGGCGCTTCTGGACGTCGCGGCCCACGGCAGGGTCGCCGTGCCCGACGGCCACCTTGGCGACCTCGGTGGCCGGCGTGCCTGGCCTCGCCTTCTGGTACAGCACCAGGTAGCCGAGGGCGCCGACGATGCCTAACCCCATGAGCGCCATCGTCCCGGGCCCGTACGGCAGGCGGCCGCCGCGCTGGTGCAGGACCTCCCCGGGGCCGGAGCCGCGGCCCGGCGGGCGCTTGGACGCTTCCACCCCCGCCGCCCTCACCTCCTCCGGGCTCATCTTGTGCGTGTCCGCGTTGCGACGCCACTCCTCCGTGCCGCTATTCGCCATGCTCCCGATCTCTTCTCCTCCTCTGCTAGCTTCGTCACCGGCGTGCGAGGTGTGTTGTTAGTGGTGTTGGTGTGCGGTGGTGAATGGGGTGTTGTGGACGATTGTTGTAAGCGAGGGAGCTTGCTGAAGAGTGTCGGGATGCGGTGTAAAGAATGCAACACGTAGAGGGGACAGGTGTTGGAAGAAGCTCGTAGAAGAGACGAACGAGGCGGCGCTAGCTGCCGCCGCGTGGTCTGCCGAGATCAGGCACATGTAAGTGTTACATTCGGCGGCGAGTTCTCAAAAATATAACCGAGGAATGTTTCAATCAGCACCTCCAGTCTTACTCTCCAACTTCTCCTCCTCTCCTCCCTCCCGTCTCGTTCCTGTCCGTTGACCCACCAAGACCGGGCCGAACCCGAGCTAGCTCCGGCGGCTTTGCCGGCCGGAGGTGGCGAGGGGGAGGCGCCGGAGTAGTTGGTAGGATTAGTTTTAGGAGTTTCGGCTGTTTGCCGGTGTTTTGGAGTAGGGCGTCAGTCTTTTTCGGCCGGATCTGGCGCAGCTCGCGGTGGAGGTGGCTCATGGTCGAGCTCCGGTGGACGGAGCTGATGGAGGGTGCCGTCGCCGCTAGGATCTCCGCAAATAAGGCCGTGCTCTGCCTCGCCTTGATACGGGTCACCGTTCTGCTGCGTTCTCTCTCGCTGGCCGGCCATGGAGGCGAGGGGGAGAGAGGATGCAGGAGCGGCGCCGGTGGATTGGAAGCAGGGCCAGGGTCCTCCCTCGTCTTGGCGCTCTGGTGCGGTGCCAGATGGTTCTCTCCAGCTCTCGCTGCTGTGCTTCCATGGTGGATGACGGTGGATTTGGCGCTGGAGGTGAGGGGCCAACTCAATAAGCACCTCCTGTGTTGCCGATGTCGACGCGGTGGCCTTGCTTTCCCCTGCCTCTTCTTGGCCGGCCTCGGTGGCGAGGGAGCGGAGGTTGGTGAAGGTGTTGTTGCTTGCGTTCGGGTGCGGCGATGTTGCCGCTGTGTTGTGAAGCTGCTTCCGGCCAGCGAGAGAGGCGAGGTGAAGCGGCATCACGATGGTCATGTTCCTGCGCGATGGGCTCTGTTTCGGTGTCTCCGGCCGGCCGAGGAGGCGAGGGGAGGTGTCGTTTTGGTGGTTACCGTCGGTGGGTTGCTTAGCTCTGGTTTGTGGTGCTCCTTCATCCTCTTTCTCTGGCCGTCCGAGGTGGCGAGGGGGGAAGTGACGATGTTGGAGTTGCCTCTTTTGTCCGGTGGTCAGGATGTTTGTGCTGCAGAGGTGGTGGAGTGGTCAGTGGTGGAGGGATCTGGTCGCTCTGGACTAGATCGGATGCGGTTCGAGCTCGGCGTGTGTCGCCGGCCGATGTTCGTTAATTTCTCCCTAGATCCAGTTCGTCGGAATTGGTGGATGCTGCGGTCCGTTAAAGCCTTTTGGCGAGGAGTTCTTCCGTCTCCAGAGTTCGGCGTCGACGGCGGTTTCTTTGCCGGCGTGCGCGCTGGTGGAGGTCCGGGTCGATGGCGAGAGGTTGAAGATGATGTTGGTCCTCTGCTTGTTCTCATCCTGTATCCGTTTGTGCTCTTGTATTCCTACGCGTATGTCTGCTGTATCCTTACTTTTGTCTACTGAATACAAGTTGCTTCTCAAAAAAAAAAAAATATAACCGAGGAACAGCGCAGAGGCAACCTAGAAGCCCTCGGAAAACGCACACGTGCTCTGAAGCTTGCCGAAGGTGAAACAGAACCGTGGCACCCGCAACGCAGTTTTTTGTGTTCCAAGACGTGTGAAAACCACTTCAGAGGCATTTCTCATTTTAGTCACTCAAAGAATATGAAATTTTCTGATCTTAATATGGAACATTTCATTTTATGCATTCATGAAAACAAAATATGCATGAATATTTGGTTCATAATTTTTTGTGAAAACATGGGTACAAACACAGACGCTCACATACGCACACACACCTTATCTCCATGAGTACCTCTGAATCTTAAAATTGACGAAATCACCACAAGTGTCTCGCTATCGTTGGAACGTCGACCCCACAGAAAGAATATTCCTCATTAATGAGAAAATACTAGTGTCAAATATGGGAAGGTTAAGGGTACAACGCCACATGTTGGTTCTTTGGTCGATACTTCAACAATGTGAATAGTGATGTGCAATAATTACTGCTAATAATACAAAATGTTGACCGAATAATGCATACAATATGTGTTGGTTTTGGTCATTTTCATGAAGCCTATTTTGGTCATGAAAAATGCACAAAAAATCATAATATAGTAGCCGAATTAGGATTGATGTTGGAAAAATATAACACAAAAAAACAATCCGTTGGCAGATAAATTAGGATAACTTGACAGTTTATTCTGCAAAATATGCAGTTCTTCTTGAAGATTAATGTCTAGAGTCAAAGGGGTATGATTAATAGAATGGACGGTGATTGGCGTTGAACACCCTAAAATTACTGAACTAACTTTCCGGTGGCTCCATTCTTTTATTCTTACATGAAAAAATTAGAGTATTCTGCAAAATATCCGAGGCTTGATGGAGTTACATGTATGGAACTACACCATGAATCTTCAGGAATGGACGACATAAATAGCAGATGTACAACCAAATATGAGTGGAGCTCATAAAGCATTTTTGTGGGATACATCGTTTGATCGTTGACAACCTGTAGAAAAAATTCAGATTTTTTTAAACTTAAAAAGTATGATTTTTGAATTTGTTTTAATAGAAGGAGCACCGGAGCCTGGAGGCAGAAATTTCTACTCGTATACTAGTCCCTTTAACTGTACAGCGGAGATTGCACCTCGAAGGCTCGAACGCAGGTGTGTGCAGTGCGCTCAGCAGGGGCGGGCCCACTGTGGTGCCAAGTGTGTGGTCTGCATAGGGCGCATAAATTTTGGGGCCCTAAATTTTTTATCTCTACTATATAATATGTCTTCAGGTGATGGTCTGTTTTTCACTTCCGATTTTACCCTTGTGTTCTTGTGTTGCTAGGTTAATTACCGAGTATGCCACCGCCAAGTCAACATAACAGTTCGTACAGAAAAAAGTCCAACTCCCCTGATCGCCGGCGCCTCCCCACCCTCCAGATCCTATCCATACGGATCCTGCCGCGGACCGCACCGCCACCCCACCCTGTCCGTGAGCCCTGCTCGCCGGCGCGCTTTGCCCAGACCAATCCCTGCTCGGCGCGCTCCGCTCCAGCACGTTTCTGGTCGTGGAGAAGCTCCTCCACGATCCATTCCTCACCGGCTCGCTACACATTGGCACGTTCCTGGTCGCTCGCGAGCTCCCCCGATTCGTCCTGTCCTTTTGTTTGTCTAAGAGAGATGTCATCCTTCTTGCGACTGATGATGTTCTTTATGGAATTTGTCCCTGTCCGACTTCTATCCCCAAATCGCCCGTGGCCACGGTGGCCGACGTTGATTGGGAGGGAGTCCCGGGTTCTTCTAACTCCTGTCCGATGTCGCCGAGAGGGCGACGATTTGAGGCGGCCAGGCCCGATGTGGCCGGGCGGGCGGCGATTTGTGGCGGCCAGGACCTCAGATCATTGGTTCCACACCAGGATCTGGTTATTCCCCTGCGGCTCGTGGCGTCCTCGAGAATATTTCGAGTCAATCTGCTCCGTGGCGTCCGCCATGCGCCATGGCAGCTCTTGCTCACCGTGCTGGAGTTCCTGTCACTAGATTAGTTGTAATAATGTTGTTGCCGATGAAACTGCAGGCATATACAATTTCCACATGTTTGATTAGTTTGCTAGCCACTGCAGGTGTACCGTGCGTGGCCCTCCACCACCGGGTCATGGAGGCAGGACCAGCGCCTGAGACGGAGGTGGGCAGCAGCTGCAGCGCCTGAGACGAGAGGTCCATGGGATTGGGAGAAAAGCTGCGCCCGGTAGTGCTGGCTGTGGCCACTGCTCTAACTGCCTCGACGTTGAAGCCACTACTGTCTTTCTGACACTCAAAATTCCTCAGAGCTTGTCCAATGTCCCCGTATGGTGGCTGAAGGGGAAGATGCAGGGGTCACAACATACTCCTAGAACATAGGCACCTGAAAGAAGGAGTTGGAGAGCCTTATCTCCTCCCCCTCCCCCTTCTACAGTAGAGAGAGGCGAGTGAGAGGGAGATCGTCGAGTTCCCCCCGTTTCCCCGTCGCCGCCGGTGGTTCCCCTCTCCTCCTTCGTTCGCTGCGGCGGGGGAGGGGTGGGGGAACCCCGGATCCGTGTCGTCGGGTTGTAAATAGGGTTGGGAGGTGTGTGGCCGGCGTTGGCGTCTTGGTGGGGGCGGCGCCGGCGTGTTTGGTCGTTGTTTCACCCTGGATCCGGCTCCTCCTCGACGGTGCTGGTGGCGCCGGCGACGGATCTGTGGATGTTCCCCTTCGTGGGCGGCGTGGCGACGACGTCGTCCCCGAGCGTGGGGATCCCTGTCCTTGGGCCCTCTGTCGATGCGCCGCCGTCTCCTCCGTCGTCGGCGTAGGGCTGCTGAGGTATGTGCTCGGAGGACTTCCAGCTTGGGTGGTTCCGCGGCCAGCGCGGGTGTGGTGGTCGAAGGTGGGCGGATCCGGCGTCGACGCTCCGTTTCGGTGGTGTTCGTGCTTGGTTCTGCGAGAGGACTGGCGATGCTCGTTCAACGGCTTAGGTTTCGTCGCACTGCGGCGGACGTCTCTTGTCTTCGAAGCTGAGAGGTTCTCTCAGGTGGTGGTTAGTGGGTGGAGTGGCTTCGTCTTCTCCGGCGACGGTGAAGGCGTCGCCGTTGCGTTGGTTCGTGTTTCTCCCCGGCGTGTTCCTGTACTGGCATATGTATTGTACTGTGTACTTTGTATTTTCTGATATATATATATGCAGTTCTCAAAAAAAAAAAAAAAAAAAAAAGAACATAGGCACCTGCCTTCGTGCGCACATGATGCGGGCATGACGGCTTGCAGCCCGAGTTCTCTGGATTTTCTTCTCCCTCCTGGCCCACTCCACAACAGTGGCGAGGCGACGGATGTTGCGTTTCCTGGCTCCATGCTGCAAGCCTACCCGGCTCTGTAGGTTCTTTTTTATGGGTTATTATTGGAGATCTGCTTTGTTTTGCTTAGATTCATAGTTTAGAAAATAGGAGACCTAGCTTTTGTAGACTCTGCAGTTGATTTGACAGACAACGGTAGCAATTTACAAATAAGACTACCTGTCATGGATGTTAGGATATCTTCAAAACTTCAACCATTTGGAAATCAGCGTCTATGGAAGAGTGCACCCTTGCAGAACAGGTCTCAAAGCGATATTATCTTAGTTGCACATTTACATTCTTGGCGTGGTACTTCAGTACCTTGCCTAGAAAATAAGGCCATGCACATGTTAAAATATGCGCTGGCGAGTACAGAGATTGCAGAAAAGTTATGTTGTTTAGTTTAGTTATAAAACAATGAAATAATTGCAGATTAAACGGAAGTGATATATAGTTCCATTTTGGCATGATATGGGGCTTTATCTGTGGTGGAAATCTAGATAAGAACAAGGACACACTATCAGCCAACGTATGTAGCTGATCTTTTCTTGTGTGTTTTATATCGCTTCTAGGACCCTCAATGGTGAAGAAGTACAATTTCATTATACTTTCACCCAGTACATGATTTCAGATTTGGTTTCCCCACTTAAATTTGCATAACATGGTACTAGGGCATACTTGTATTGCGGATTTCTCTTTACAGATCCGTATATGTGCTTTATTATCTTACACTTGTATGAGATGTATGCATTTGGAGATGCTCCTATTGGCAAGATAATTAATGACCTTAATCTTACCATATTTGGATGAACCCAGAGAGTTGCTAGTATGCAGTAGTATACCTTCAGCAGTAGCAGTAGCAGGTTCGTGAACGATGGACTACTCCGCTCCTGGGCCTTGCGCGCGTGACCGTGAGTCGAGCCGCGCGTCCGGCCGTCTGCGCAGCGTGGCCTGCTTCTCACGTCGCTACTCGCTTACGAGAATTTTTTTTTTTGACGTGCTTAGGAGAGTTAGTAGTTAACATCAGAAAGTGGAAACGAATACGGATCCACAGTTTGACACCACGGTACGATCCGATCGGAACGAGCAGAAACGAGTCCCGACTCCGGACACTGCTGATCGCATCTATCGAGGCCGCCACGGCGCCACACTTCTGATCGCAATTGGACGATTCCCATCCAGCCGCCACACACGATCGATCAAATTGCAGAGCGCGGGAGACCAGGCCCTACCGGCAAAGTGCGTGCGACACTGCTGTTTGCTGAGTGCTATCGGTAATTCTTCCTTTCTGTTTATCTTCGTTTTTACAAGCTCCTACTACTAATTTCCAAATCTTAATTAACTTTTGCTAGACGTAACATGGGGAAACATCAGTCCGATTTTCAAAAGCGGAAAAGAAAAGAAAAATGACAGAATTTAATTACTCAAAAGGGTGATATGAACAAGTTTATTAGCAAAAGAAGCATCACAGGTGTTATCCGGTAATCAGTATGTTGATCCTTCTGTTCTTACACTTGCAATTGTTTTTTACAATTATTTTAGAGGTAATCATAGAGAGGTAGATAATATTGAGGTAGAATAGGATCATATTTATGATAACTTGAATAATTCACCTCGTATGGATGTTCATGATGTCACATTATATGTAGATTGCGCTGGCCCTTTCCATCAGATCGGTCTTTTGAAATAGTGGTTAGTGCATGAAGCTTAACATGGTATCAGAGTCAAGGTCTCGAGTTCGAGTCCTAGCTTCCGCACTTTATTCTAAAATTGCTATTGCCCCCTCGGTGTCCACGTATAGGCACGTATAGGCCACGTACAGGCACCTCATGTCTCATGGGCCTGCCTCTGACTCTACACGTGTTGACTTGCCCGTCACACGTGAGAGGGGGTGTTACAGTATATGTGGATTGCGCTGGCCCTTTCCATCAGACCGGTCTTTTGAAATAGTGGTTAGTGCGTGAAGCTTAACACATGATTCTTTTCAGTCTGATATATTTGATCCAAAAAGTGGGATTTTCTTGATTCTAAACAGATTGATATTTTAGCACAAAAGGATTCAAGAAGAGACTTATCAATTAAGAAAGGTTTTAATAAAATATATCGTAATTTTTTTATTGCAAAGTTCTATACTAAATCTCTATCAAATAGGGAGCATTGTGATAGGGATTGGCTTGTCTATTCGAAGAAACTTGATAAAGTCTTTTGCTCTGGTTGTATGATTCCTAATATATTAGAATAATTTATTAGTTCAAATTTCCGTGTGAGATAGGGCCCCGATTTACAGTTTCGCACAGGGCCTCAGATTTTGTCGGCCCGGCCCTGGCGCTCAGCCAAGGGCGTGTTTGGTTGCCCACAACGATAGGAACGTGGCATTTCTCCTCTTTTCGGTCCGTTTGGTTTCCAAATCCGTTCCTTCTCCATGTATCTGCACGAATCTTAAAATACCCTTAGGCCTGGCTAAGTAGGAACGGCCGAATCGGCCGTTTTCAGTGAGCCACCCTCCGCATTCGCGAAAAACCCACGTGGCCTGACGTCGGCTGGCTCTCTGGTGTGAACTTTGTTCTCCTCACCTCACTTAAACTCCTTCACTTAGTGTCTCTCTAATCTAACCAAATATTGCTTGAATCAAAATAAAGTGTGCATAAAAAAATATGCGCGCCGATGAGTAGGTTCCATTCTGATGCTCGGTTTCGAGTTTCGTCGACCGTAGCTTCTGATTTTTGAAATTCCCTTTTGAACTTTTTTGTCAAATTCGTCGCACTAGGTCGACCGTTTGAGATATCCTTTGACGTGTAGATTCATCTCAATGTTCCGCACAACTTTCATGTTGCAAGATTTCTGATTCAGCGATCGTATACGAGCAGATCTTGTGTTGTATGTATGCACGTATATAGACTGCGGTGGTACAACATGTTTGATCTTCAACCTCTGGCACCGCCGCTGCCGTGAACTCCACCTCGCCGCTGCTGCTACTAGGTGTGCTTGGTGTAGGTGTTCTTCAGCTACTCGACATCTTCTTCGCTCAGCCGACATTGCTCGTAGCCATGGAATTCGTCGTCGACGCTGCAGCCGTGAACTCCGCCGTCGCCGCTGCTGCTACTAGGTGTACTAGACCGCGCACCGCCACTGTCCCGGCACCACCGTTGCGCCACGCCGTTGTCCTGCTCTCCGCTCTTCATGGTGGTGTGATGTGTGAGATAAGTCTATCACATGAACACGAGGTAAGAGTACACGAAAAACAGATGAACACCAAATGCCGTGCTCAAAAATCTTGCACACAGCGAAACGGGTATGGCTAGAACATTGTTGGTAACCAAACTAAATGCACAACATGGCTCTTCAGGATCAGGCCCTAATGAGCCACGGATGCAAAATGGCTAAAAAGCATGCGAGCAACCAAACACGCCCCAACTGAGTACTCCTCCGTCCTCTACTCCCTAATAATTCTCGCAAGTTCAGAAATCATAAAATATTAAATATCATCGATGAATTGTAGAGATGAAAACAAAGATTAGAGACAAGGATTCAACATTGCCAAAATGCCTCGCTTACTTCAGGTTATCATATGCTGTAATTTTAAGAGCTTCTGGTTATTTTTTCAGAGAATATGGGTAGAAAGTAGAAAATCATTGCTGGTAACTGCATGGTTTTTAAAGCGGTTACGTAAATTCAGATATATACTAACACTCACGACTTTGACTCTCGTCCCTACAAACGCCAACAAATGTACACGTTTGTATGTTTTTCTCAAACACGAAACAGATCTCGCGGAAGGCAAGAATACCATGCATTGGGACTTGGGAGCACCTGATTTAATAACATAACAACCTAATCCAGTACTCCCTCCGTCCCAAAATAACTGTATTAAATTTGTCAAAAAGTAGATGTATCTAGACATGAAATGAAACAAGTATAGATACATTCATTTTTGTACAACTTTGAGATACTTATTTTGGAACGGGAGTACAAAATTTCAACCTCTGGTTCACTTAAAAACGCTGCAGAATCAAGACATCAAATATTTATTTCGAAATGACAGTGCATACTTATAGATCTCATAAAGAGGGGATGAAGGTTCAGGTACATTTAAAAAGCTAGGCTACTTCATAACATGCAGCATGAGAAAGCAGATATGAGGTTTAAGCCTGTTAGCTAAACATTTGGCAATTAGTTTATAGATAACATTGCATAGGCTTATAGGTCTGTAATCAGCCGGAACCAAGGGCACCAATTTTTTGGGAATGAGCGCAATGTGAGTTTCATTGATATGATCAGGAAGGACACCGGAGCTAAAAAAAGATTGAACTAGATTGAGGACATCATCTCCAATCCAATCCCAGGTGGCAAGGTAAAACTCCACGTTAAAGCCATCTGGCCCCAGAGAGGCATTTTTCTTCATTTCGGAAAGAGTAGCCCACAACTCGTGCTTATCAGGGATAGAATAGGTAGGATCATCCAAGTTAGCAGGTGGCACATCCGGGAAAGGCTTTTCTCTGCTCGTGTTTAGAGTGGAAAAGATAGATCTGAAATACGACACAAAAGTTTGAGCAATACGGTCCGGCATAAATTGCAGCATATGGTTTTCATCTTGAATGGACATAATTGTGTTCCTTCTTTTCCTTTTGGCTACAGATCTATGGAAGAAAGAAGCGTTGCGGTCTCCATCTTTAACCCAACTCTTTTTAGCCCGCTGCACATAATAATCATTGAGCTTAGTGACATTTTGTTCATACCTGATAATGAGATTACCTTCAAGGGAGTGATCCTGCATATGCAGCGGTTGGGACTGAATTTGCTCAATTTTCTCCTCTAGCTCCTTGAGTTCCTCCTGGATAGGCTTCTTTTTCCTGCACCACACTTTTAACTTGGCAGAAAGATGTTTAGTACGAGCATGAAAGGAGTTGGAGTTGCACTGAGCCCAAGAATTTTTTGCAACTGCCTGAAAATCTTGTTCTTTAAGCCACCAATTTTCAAACTTAAAAGTGTTTTTTAATTTCCTGGAGACACCATCCGTGGAGAAGAGGATGGGCGCATGATCACTAAAGCAGTGCAGCAAAGGCATATTATAAACATTAGAAACAGGGAAGGCAGCGCACCATTCATGATTAACTAAACATCTGTCTAGACGTTGGAAAAGAGGTTTCGAAGAAAAACGCCTATTAGTCCAAGTGTAAGCCGGCCCACTGAAACCAAGGTCAAACAAACCACAGTCTTTTACAAAAGAGCGGAAAGCAAACAAACGAGCACGATTTTTATTAGGGGAACTCTTATCAGAGTCATATAAGAGTTCATTCATATCGCCAATACAAAGCATGGGCAAGTTGCTGTTATCAAACACAAAATTCGCAACCTGCTCCCAGATAGAAGCAGTCTGGCGGTGGTAGGGGTCACCATAAATACATATGAGACCAAACTTTTTACTAGAAGACCTATCAGTGGCAGTAGCTAGGATAACATGAAAGGAAGCCGTATGTACATCTATTTGAATGTTGTCAGACCACATGAGCCACAGACCTCCCGAGCGCTTCCGAGAGGGCACTACCACACTATCAGCCATATTGAAACGAGTAACAATTTCATTAGGACTGAACTTGGAAGTTTTGATCTCAGAAACGAAGGTTACCTGGGCCTTAGTAGCAACGAGCATTCTGGCAACAATATCATCATTGCCCAGGACTACATTCATCCCTCTCAACAAGCTTTCATAGAAGGACGCAGAATCAGCAACAATATCATCATTGCCCAGGAGATTACGCACTACTTTGAGCTGTCTTCTTGGAAGGAAAAAGCTTTTATGCTCAAGATTGATCTTGCCAAGGCCTTTGATCGCCTTGAGTGGCCTTTTATTGTCTCTGCTCTCACTCGTAAAGGCTTGCATGGCCATTTCATAAACCTAATTCATGCATGCATGTCCTCGCCCATCTTTTCTGTCATAGTAAATGGTCAACCTTTTGCGAGGTTTGTGAGTGACCGAGGTATTCGTCAAGGATGTCCTTTATCACCCTATCTGTTTGTCCTTGCTGTTAATGAATTGTCGCTGGCTCTTCAGGATGCGCTCTCCTCAGCCTTGCTTACTGGAGTTATCTTAGGACCGAACTGCCCCCCAATCCACTCGCTTCTTTTTGCAGATGATCTTCTTATTTGTGGCAAAGCTACCATTGAAGAGGCTCAAACTATGAAGCAAATTCTTCACTCGTTCTGTGCGGCCTCGGGTCAATTGCCAAACAGGTCCAAATCAGGAATCATTTTCAGCAAGCTGGTACCTCCCTCTCTCAGGAATGACGTCACAGCCCTTTTCCCGGTTCCCCTGATGGACGCTTCTTTTGTTCACCTGGGTCACCCTCTCATTTTACCAGCCAAAAACAGATCAGAAGCCTACAGTTTTGTTCTAGATAAGTTCAAGACAAAGCTCTCTACCTACAGAGCTAACTCTCTTTCTCATGCAGCCAGACTTGAGCTTATTAAATCTGTTTTTGCAGCTATACCCGTGTACTATATGTCTAATATTATTTTCTCCAAAAAGTTCATTGCCAAGCTCACTGCTATCATTAGAACTTTTTGGTGGACAGGGGTCAGTTCTGAACCTAATACAAGACCTCTTTGTCTTAAGGCCTGGAAGGATATATGTGCTCCAAAAAAAGAGGGAGGACTTGGAATCAGGAACTTGCAAGCTGTCAACCATGGCCTTATCCTTGGGGCAGCCTGGAGGATTGCAAATGAACCTGCCGGACTTCTTTATAGAACTCTTCAATCTAAATACTTTGTTGATTCTTCCATTTGGAGGCCCAGCCCAAATGCCCCCAAATCTGCCTTCTGGGCCTCCATTCTAAAGGTCATCCCGCTCCTGCAGGCTAATGCTTTCTATCAAATTACAAAAGGGGACATCTCAATCTGGAACACGCCGTGGTGCTCAGCCTGGACTCGTGTATATGAGGATCTTATTGTTCAAAACCCGCCCTTCTCTTATCCGGCTACTGTCAAAGATCTTTGGACTCCAGGGCACAAGTCTTGGAATGTTGCTCTCATTGACTCTCTCGTCCTGCAGCCTACAGCGAGCAGTATTAAAAATACGCCAATCATTCCCGCTGATGATAATGACATTCTCTGCTGGAAGCTTACTCCAAATGGCAAGTGCAACTCGAAAGCTGCATACCATGCTTGTTTACGTTCTTTGCAGGATGCAGGTCTCCCCTTGCCCAGGCCGGTGAGTCAGACTACTATTAAGGTACTCAATCAGGTTTGGAAGAGCAAGAAGATGGTGCCCAGAGTTAAAACTTTTGCCTGGAGACTACTGCGCCGAGCGATCCCTTCCGGCTCTCGTGCTTCCAGGTTTTCCAGGCACATTAGTGGAATTTGCTCCAGATGTGGCCTGGTGGAAGATGACATGCATATTTTCTTCACTTGCGCTTTTGCTAGGGCTGCTTGGTTCCAGGACCCTTGGTACATTAGGCCGGATATCTTTGTCCAAGGCTCCAACTCTCTCTCGCAGATTGTTCTCAACTTGCTTTCACTGGATCACCCTCATATGTCTATTCATAATATTTTCACTTTTGTTTGGTGCTTATGGAAGTCCAGGAACGACCATCGCTTCAGTAGGAATCAAAACCATCCTCATCAGGTGAAGTTGAACGCGGCAGCTCTGCTGATGGACCTTGAGATGGATGAGGTCCAGATGACACGCGTGCCGGGGGCGACTACCTCGCAATTTAGACAACCACCCCTCTGCTCGCTGCAAGCTCTGCCTCAAGGCTCCACAGTGTCTTCTGATTTCTTGATTGCAGGTCCAAAACTGTACGTGGATGCTGCATGGAAGAGGAGACTTGCTAATGCTTCAGCCCGAGCTGGTCTTGGAGTTTACTTTCATGTGCAGGAGGGCGAGACGCATACGGATGTGTTCTTTCAAGCGACCGCAAGAGGTGTGACATCTGCGTTCCAAGCAGAAATGGAGGCTTTGCTCCTTGCAGGTGCAGTGGCGGCAGGACTTGGTTTACAGCAACCGATCTTCTTCACGGACAACCTCGGCCTGGCCAAAGCTGCAGCAGCTCCCTCTTCTTCTCATGCCTCTGTTCTCTGGGAAACAAGGAAGCAAATTGCAGAATTTCAGGACTTGGTCCGGCCTTTCAACCCCAAAGTTTTTCACGTTAAAAGAGATATCAATGGGGTAGCTCATAATTGTGCACATCAGGCAAAACGATCCTGGCGATCTGAGCCTATCTGTTCCTGTAGGAACTCAGCTCACAACAACTCTTTATGCCCTGTGCTAGCTGCTTCTTCTCGTATTCAGCTTCATGGCATTGTAATTCACTATGTTCTATGTTTCTGAGCTGAATGAAAGTTGGGCACTTCGGTGCCCTTTCCCGTGTTCAAAAAAAAAAAAAGCAGATATGCATACATATATGCTCACCTGGTTAATTCCAACCAAACGAAAAGTAGAGGACTTTCACCTGGTTAATCAGAACGGTGGAGCGAGAGACAGGCTGCAGAGCTCTCACAACCCCGAGCTCTCGCGACCCCGCGCTAGGGTTCCAACCCCGCCGCCGCCGTCGGGCCGCTCCGGCCCGGCTCGCCTCCCCATCCTCCTCCCACCCCTCGTCTCGCGACCCGCGCCGCCACATCTCCCCTCTCGTCCCCTCCCTTTTCTTCTCCCTCCGCCGTCGCTGGTGCCCGTGCCGGCCGTTGGCCGGACGGCGCCGGTGGCGGCGGATCTGTCGGGTTTTCCCCTTCCTAGTAGCTGAGTGGCGCGGGGCAGCCCAGCTCCAGAAGGTGTTCCTCGGGCGGCACAGGTCCGGAGCGGCGCTGGCTTCGCCGGTGGTGTGCGGATGATGAACGGGGGAGGGGGCGGCACTGCCGTTTGGTGGCTGGGGCAGCAGCGGTGATTCCGGCCCTGCAGGCCCAGATCTGGGCCCTTTGGGCCCGATCTGGGTTAGGGCGGGTTTGCTTCGTTGCCCCCGGTTTGGCCTGATGCGCGGCTCGCGACGGAGTTGACAGCGGTGACGCCACCCTTGCTGCAGCGTGGCGGTGGGAGCTTTATGGGCCTAGCTGGGTCCGGCTGAGCCTAGGAACCGAGTGGGTAGCGGCGGTGCCGGCCTACGTGCAGCAGCATGGCGGCGGGGACTTTACGAGCCCCCGGGCTCGGCCGGGCCTGCTTGGCCTGGTGTGTCCCTGCTGCCGTGTCTGGTCAGCACCCGCCGGTGGCAGTGGAGGACGTCCTCCAGGTGGCTGCGCTGCTGCCGCCCTCCAGTTCCAATGTGGCTCGGTGTGCTCTTGTCGTAGCGTCCGGTCGGCTATCGTCCTTGACGGTGGAGGTTGTTCCCTCCCGCGTGGTTGTGACTCTGTCGGACCCTGTCTACGGCTGTTTCGTCTCGGGCTGACTGGCCCTGTTATGTTTGCCATGGTGAGACGACGTTGGTGACTTCAAGACCGTGGTGGCGTTTGTTGGTGGGCGGCAAGATGGGTGGAGCGCTTCAGATTGTCCGAGACATGGTTTTTTGGGGGTTGGGAGAAATCCCTGCCGTTTGGCACCGGCGTGGTGACGCTTGTGAGTGTCACCCTTCCTTCTTGAGGGACGCGGGTGTACCTCTTCCCCATTCCTCAGAGCGTACCGGGGGAAACCCTAGGTCTGTCCGGGCAGCAGCGTCGTCGTCGTCGCTTTCCTTCTTGGAGGTGCTGTTTGGTACGCGGTGATTTAGAGTGCTAGGTTTGTGGTGGGACTTCGCTAGAGAGGGCGCAGCGGTTGCGGGTTACTTTCGTTTTCGTTGATCCACCGGTGTCGGCTCTGTTTTCTTTTCTTTTTCTCTTCCTTTTCTTTTAGGCTTGATTGTGCTGTTTGCCCCAGCGGTGCCTCATTGTTGTATCGGGTGGTTGCTATATTAATATAGCGGGGCGAAAGCCTATTTCTTCAGAGACACGCTCAATGTCATCCTACACGGCATAGTCGCTCAAATCAAAATAATAATATCAGCTAATTACCGGCGGCAATAAAGAATTACTAGTGACACAGGCAATCGCTAGTGACCCCAGTTACGTTACAAATATATCAGCATGGAGCGATCAAAGCATATTGAATCATGATGAAAACTTTTCTACTGCAGTACCAGCACCAGTGATCTTATGTTAGATGAACAGATTGACAAACCAAACCTACTAGTAAATAGTGGCCAGGATTGGCTGATGTAACGTCAGTTGACTTTGGCTCGATGACGTGTGGGACCGGGCGCGTAGGGCCCACATGGGAGTGACCCAAAATCACCTGACGTTTACGTCAGAGAATCTAAGCCCAGTAAATAGACACACACAAATGGATAACTAGAACCTTGCTTGCATACAGCAGCTAGTCAGGGAAAATGACGGTGTGCACGCCCTCAATCGAGTTGGAGGTCATCTTCATATTGCAGTGAAGATGATGAAGCGAGCTGCCATAGCGGTAGAGTCGGCAGACTTTTGTCTCTACAATAAGCCTTTTCTTTTCTCTGTTGAATCAGAGATACACATCGCTAACCAGAAATTTTGCAAGTGCTAAACAAGATGACCAACTCTGCATATACCACAATTAACAAGAACAGCAAGCAGTGGAACAACAAGACTGAAGAACACAAGCGGATTAAAAGCCATAACTACCAAGCATGCATTCAGGGAGTCTTCTTCACAAACAAATATCTTGGTCAAATATAGTCATGGTACCATAGGGACAGGACTACTGCTCAAGTTTCATAACAGCCTAAATAATATATTACGAGTTATAACAAAGACAATTATAACTGCTACTAAGAAAATGCAGCTCTCCGCTGTTCATTGTCGATGCCTTTTTTGGTATCCTTCTTCACATTGAATTCCTGGTTCAAGGAAACCGAGGAAGGATCACGATGGAGGTAATTCAGTACTAGAATATTTCATTATTTTTACAACTTATGCATCAGAATATCAAATGGACTAACATGAGAAGTAGCTAGTACAACGATAGTCACTTAAATTTTATGTGCATCAGAAATCAATAGAATGAATTTGGTATAGAAAAATTGTTTTTTTTAAGTTACAGTGCACATTAAATGCCCTCAATCGTGGACCGACATGTTTCAAGTCAAGCATACCCGGCTGCATAAAATGAAAATAGGTGGTACGTCTGATTCATACATAATGCATAAACTAAAGCATACCCGGACGCATAAAGTCTACGACCCACTTGAGTACGACACACTAAGCAACACTCGGCAAAAACCCAAGTAATAACAATCCCATACATAAGTTTCAAAAGAAATAATCTAATGCATAGTTTGAGGTTCACAATTACAGATAGGCAGTAGAAAAATACACCATGATTATATTAAGAAATAGAAGCTCGAAATTCCAGGGTTGATGGATTTGTGATAATATTTCAGGACAACCAAATACAGAGGCCAACATGAAAACAAGGCTAGGAACTTTCAGCTCTTATACATGTTGCTTTCTAATTTTTTATGTCATAAACACCTTGCAATATTACCCTAGTATGCAAGTGATTTCAGAACATCATAAGGCAAACACTGTCTAATGTCTCATAACTAGTACTATTAAAATGGTCTAAGGACACAATCATGTACCGAACACCATCCCATTGCTATACCAAACAGTGCAAAACTATTTAACCTAGCAAGAGCAATATACAGATAATCCAAAAGCCAAATGACAAACATTGCAGAGTCATCCTTGAGTGCAGGGAAAATGGGTGGCCAAGTCATCATAAAAAGATAGACACTCAAATGTTGATTCTTTTCAGCCGTCTCATGCACTTTACGCAGTTTCTTTGTCATGACATCTAGATAGAGTGTGCATCCACACATTTTCAATAACGCAAACTCAGCATTATCCCCCACGTGGCACAAATAGGGGAAACCAGTACGCTCATCCTTGAGCGTGTGATCTAGCATCCTCAAATTTGCATATATCTCATGCAAACAAATAGTATGGACCAGCAACCAGTTGTCGCCCTTGTGGAGCCAGATGCAAAGTTGAAGCTCATTGACATGGGTGAGGTAGACACCGGAAGCATCATCTGCCCGTGACAAGGTGGTGCTAAAAGGGTGATATGTCACTTCTTGTGGGAGTGGAATTCTGGACAAATTTGAGGCCGTAAAATCGAACACAACAATGTCTTCACTGAATGCGGCAACCATATAGATTTTGTCGCCGACTAGCACAGCTTTTGGAGCCGTCAAAGGTTGACGGATCTGCTCTGTAGCCATGGTACGCAGGCACCATGCGCCATCTTGCAACACATATACGCTCATCTTGAAGTTTCTTGGCCAACTAGTCCACTCAGCCAACACATACAGGTAGGAGAAGTTGCCGCCTTCTTCTTTGGACAGTACTGCACCTAGAATGTTCTGGATGGGGTCCTCGATGCTTGGGAATGGTGGGACGATGGGTATCCCTCCCTCGGGACACAGTGGGCGGTGCAGTTCAAGTGCAAAGAGCCTTCCTTTGCAACATCTGGTGAATACACTGCCATTCCGGCAGTCCATAATCGACAGCCTGGGGCCAAAGCTGTATCTGGCTACGCGACGCACGACGGCAGCGAGCTCTCGGGGCTGGGGCAGCATTGGCACGAAACGCAGAGCTGACCAGACCTACCCTTGCTCGTTGATGTAGAAGCCAAGGAGGCGGGGCGGGTGGCGCTTGCGGAATTTTTTTAGGAACCCGCCGTCAGAGACGTGGTGGTACCAACGCTTGCAGACGAAGGCGGCGCGGACTAGGGTGGTGCGAAAGCCGAGCGAGAGGAGGATCTCGATGAGGAGGTTGTCGTCCTCAAGGACCTTGGAGACGGCGGCAGCCGCCCCAGACGGTGGAGAACGCCGCTTCTGCGTCCTGGCATCCGCACATTCCGTCTCCTTGGAATCCACCAACCTGGAAAAAATAGAAAGCCGGCGTCAATGCAAGCTGAGTAAATTCTTCAACCAATGCCACTCCAACACGCAGCATCCAGCAGGAACACGCACAAACAATGAAACAAACTGGACCAAATGAAAAGCGGGGAGAATCGGAAGAGATGGAGCGATTGGATCTTACAGTGGGGGGATCTCTGTCAGGAGCTCTGAAGCTGAAGATCGACAGGAGAAGGAATTCAGTTAACTGTAGCTCTTCCAGATTTCTTCTAAGCCGTTCATCACCCGATCGACGTCTCACATTGCTTCTTACCGCTTCGCGTTAACTTGCAATGTGAACTGTCCGTCAGTAGATCAACGGCTGGAGAACACTGAAGAAGTTACGGTTTGAATCCCTTTCCAGCTCATCGCTTTCGCGCCAACCACTCCCTCGGTTGTCGTCTTCCTCCGCTGCTTTATATATATTTGTAATCCGCCGTGGAATGGAGCTATCTATCTAGGTTTAGGGTTTCCCCCTTTCCGTCGCCATGTCCTGGCTGGCTAGAACTCTCTGAACTCAAGCTTTCAGCTGTTGAAATCATCCCTCTGTAATAATTCAGTCCTATTTCGGAATAATCGAGAGTTGTGTCTGTGAATTGCTTGTTGATGTTCGAATTCGATAGTAGAATCATATCAAGTGGTATCAGAGCCCTACGGTCCTCGGCGGCGATTAGATCTGGAGCGAAGAGAAGTTGGGCTCTCTCGTGAAATCCTTCTCGGTTGCTTCCGATCCCGACGGCGGTGTTGAGCTCGACGACTAGGAGCTGTGGAGGCGGCTTGGCAGCGGCAGCACTGCTCGGACACGGTTCAGGTACGGATCTGGTTGCTTAGGAACACTTCCTTAGCTGTAAAATCCCACCCATCCCACCCTGTACGGTGTGTCTTTGGAGGTGAGTGGCATTGGTGGCGGTAGACCGGCGGCGGTAGAAACATGACAAGATCCATTGATGGCTCGACAGAGAACACTAGTAGCCTGGAGCTTAAATCTTTGATCTTGGATGTCAAGACCTTGCAGCGTGTTCGTGAGGAGGATAAGCAGGAGTTTTCTGAATTCTCTGAAAGAGTGGAAAAGAATTTCGTCAGTATTCAGGAAAACTTCGACAACATCCAGATCAGTTTGGGGAAATTGCTTGCAGCTGCTCCCCCTGCGGCTCCACCGGAATCACCTCCACCACTAGCGAATGCAACAACAGCTGAGTCCCCAGCACAGGGCAGTGTCAACCAAGCACTGGTGAAAGCAAATATGACAGTGATTCAACCAATTGGTACTGCTACACTGCATGACCATGAAGGAAAGGAGCTTAATTTGGATGGTTCTGAGAAGATTCCTTACAGGCATCCCAACTCTAGTGCACCACAACCACAACTGCCTCACAGGAAGGATGGACAAAAACAAGTGGTTGTTCAGCAACAGGGGCTGGAGCCACTAGTGCAGCAAAATTTACATTTCTTGGAACATCCTGATATGCAAGATGATGATGACAGAAGAGAAGCTCAGCCAAGAAATAGGGCCTTGTTTCCTCAGAATGACACAAAAAGAATCAACCCAATTGTCAAACCAGCTAGAATGAATATCCCTGAATTCTCTGGTGAGGACACTGAATCCTGGATACAAATCATAGAGCAGTACTTTGATGCAGCTAGAACACCTTTGGAGCAGAGAACTGAAATAGCCACAACATACCTCAAGGGGCCAGCAATTCAGTGGTGGCGTAGCACTGGTATTCAGCCTGGAAATCTGCCTTGGCACCGTTTCTGTAGACTGGTGAGTGATAGATTTGCTGTAGCATCCATCTGTGATAACATCAAGTCTTTCCATGCTTTAACACAAAAAGGATCTGTAGCACAGTATACTATGCAGTATGAACAGTGCATGAACCTCATGAGAAGAGATAATCCTGCTTTAACAGAGGAGTACTACTTACACAGCTACATTTCTGGCCTTAGTGACTATATACAAAATCACTTACAGTGCCACAAGCCAAGGGATATGCAGGAAGCAATGTGGATGGCTAGAAGAATAGAACAGGCTAATACTGTTAAAAGAACACTTTTTTCTCCACAGAGTTATGTTAGAAGGCTACCAAATGTAGAGCAAGCCACTATCACCTTTAGCTGCTACCATAGAAGAAGCTAAACTGAGCAAAACATGCTTCAGAGGTAAAGAACCATGGTTTCCTGGTCACAAACCTGTGTGCAAAATGAATCAAAAGGCACAGGTGCAAGCTCTGCAAACAGAGCAACAAGAGAAGAAGCAAACTATGTACATCATAGAAACTGATGATGGGGATATTATTGAGGCTGAGCTACCTCCTGAGCAGGAATTAGAGATTTCTATGCATGCTATGCTGGGTTTATCTGCTACTAAATACACATTCACAATGAATGTATTAATAGGAGGTCACTATGCCACAGCTTTAGTTGATACTGGCAGCACTACCACATTCATAACCCCACAGCTTGCTAAATTATCAGCTTGCCATCTCTCTAGTACCAGTAAATTAAAGGTCAAGGTAGCTAATGGTGAAACCCTGTTTACAGAATTTTCTTGTTTGAACTTCTGTTATTCCATACAGGGAGTGGAATTCACTAGTGATTTCAGAGTGCTCCAATTGAAAGGATATGACTTAATCCTAGGTGCTGACTGGATACATGCTTACAGTCCTGTTCAACTTGATTACAAAAAGATGCAAATGAGTGTGACACTTCTGGATGGTGTTTCTCACACATTCATTGATGAAAGTCTTCCGCAGAGCATACTCTAGTAAAAGAAAGCAGTGATATTGATAAACTGCTAAATCAGGCTGTCTGTGGTGCCATTCTGTTTGTACAAAATACCAATATGGCAAGCCAAAAGGAGGAGGAAATTCCTAAAGCAGTGCTGCAAATTCTAGAGGAATTTAAAGACATATTTGAGGAGCCACAGTCCCTACCTCCAAAAAGGAGTTGTGACCACACCATTCCTTTTGTGCCTGAGGCCAAAGTGGTTAATCAGAAATGTTACAGACTGCCTCACCACCAGAAAAATGCCATGGAGCAAATTATAAAGGATCTCTTGGTCAAAAAGGTAATCAGAGACAGTTGCAGCCCTTATTCTTCTCCTGCTCTCCTGGTGAAGAAAAAGGATACAACCTGGAGAATAATAAATGATTTCAGAAAAGTGAATGGCCAAACAATCAAAAACAAGTATCCCATTCCGGTAATTGAGGATCTTCTTGATGAATTACATGGTGCAAAGATGTTTACCAAGATAGATTTGCGGAGTGGGTACCATCAAATCAGAATGGATGAAAAATATATTGAGAAAACTGCTTTCAGCACATACATGGGACATTATGAATATCTGGTTATGCCATTTGGGCTAACTAATGCTCCTGCTACATTTCAAAAACTCATGAACATGTGCTTGCCCCATTTCTGAGAAAATTTGCTCTGTCTTCTTTGATGACATATTAATTTATAGCAAATCATTTGGGGAACACAAGGAACACCTGAGAAAAGTTTTTCAAGTCCTGAGAGAAAATAACCTCTGTGCTAAGAAATCTAAGTGCAGCTTTGCACAGGCTAAAGTGGAATATCTGGGTCACATTATTACTGCACAGGGTGTAGCAACTGACCCTGCCAAAATTGAAGCCATGGCCAATTGGCCTGTGCCAACTAATGTGACTGAACTGAGAAGTGTGTTGGGTGCCACTGGATACTACAGGAGATTCATAAAGAATTATGGTGTGATCTGCCAGCCACTGTTTCAAGCACTGAAAAAGGATGGATTTCTATGGACAGAAGCTCAGCAAATAGCGTTTGATACTCTGAGGAAGAAAATGACAGAATCTCCTGTTCTAGCACTACCCAACTTCAGTCTGCCTTTTGTACTGGAAGCAGATGCTTGTGGCTATGGAATTGGAGCAGTATTAATGCAAGGTGGCCAACCTATTGCTTATCTTAGCAAAGCTTTGGGCACAAAAGCAGCTGCACAGTCTACTTATGATAAAGAAGCAATGGCTATTCTGGAAGCCTTAAAGAAGTGGAAACATTACTTTGCTGCATCTTCCATCATCATCAGAACTGATCAACAAAGCCTCAAGTATATCCAAGAGCAGAAATTAACTGACGGAATTCAGCACAAGTTACTGGTTAAGCTACTGGGGTATAACTATGTGGTTGAGTACAAAAGGGGTAAAGAAAACAAAGTGGCAGATGCCTTATCACGCATGAAGCATGCACTCCACTCATTGATGTCTTCTGCAGTGAAGCCAATCTGGGTAACTGAAGTTGTAGACAGCTATTCAGCTGACAACAGATGTAAGGAGTTAATTACACAGCTCACTGTCTCAGCAACAGCAGTACCTAATTATACATACAGCAACGCACTGCTCAGATACAAAAATAAGCTGGTAATTGGAAACACTAATCAGATAAGAGAGAAGTTGATCACAGCTCTGCATAATTCTGAATTGGGTGGACACTCTGGAGAAAGAGCCACATATCAGAGAATGAAACTGCTATTCCATTGGCCTGGCATGAAACAAGATGTCATTGCTTATGTAAAGAAATGCCCAGTGTGCCAATTGAACAAAACGGAGCATTGCAAATACCCTGGCCTCTTGCAGCCACTGCTTGTACCTGACATGGCATGGTGCCATATCAGTATGGATTTCATTGAGGGTTTACCTCTTTCTGATAACAAGGATCTAATACTGGTAGTGGTAGACAGATTTACAAAATATGCTCACTTTGTGGCAATGAAGCACCCAATCACTATACAATCAGTAGCTAAGGCGTTCCATGAGAATGTATTCAAGCTGCATGGTCTGCCATCTGTAATGGTTACTGACAGGGACAGGATATTCACCAATAATCTTGGCAAAAATTATACAAATCCTTGGGAGTTAAGCTCCATTTCAGTACATCTTACCATCCTCAAACTGATGGGCAAACTGAGCGTGTAAATCAATGTCTGGAACAATATCTGTGATGCATGGCATTCCAGAACCCCAAGAAGTGGCATAGCTAGCTGGCCATGGCTGAATGGTGGTACAACACTTGCTTCCACACTGCCCTAAAAATGTCTCCCTTCAAGGCTCTTTATGGCAAGGACCCCCCTCAGCTAGCTGAAACACTTCTGCCCAATATCGGTGACAATACTGATGAACAGGAAATGGAAACTCTTCAAGACATTTCCCATCAGATAAAGCAAAATTTGCCAAGGCACAGAAACGAATGCAATTCTTTTCTAACAAGAAAAGGAAGGAAAGAGAATTTCAGGTTGGTGATATGGTTTACCTGAAGCTCCAACCATACAGGCATACTTCTCTCAGCATACATAGATGCCTCAAACTCCACTCCAAGTACTATGGTCCATTCAAGATAATACAGCGAATTGGTCAAGTCTCATATAAGCTGCTGCTACCTGATGGCTGTCAGCTACACCCTTCTTTTCATGTCAGTCAACTAAAGAAGCATCTTGGTCCTTTGGCAGTTCCATCTCCACATTTGCCTCTGATCAACCCTGATGGCACAATTCTTCTAGCACCAGAAAGGCTACTGGAAAGAAAACTAATTCCTAGAGTACAAGGTGATATTAGTGTCCCTGTTGTGCAGTGGTTGATAAAATGGGTAAATCTACCTGAAGAGAATGCTACGTGGGAGGATTCTGCGTTCATCCAGAAGGCCTTCCCAGATTTTCATCCTTGAGGGCAAGTCTGAGCACAAGACGGGGGAATTGTCAGGAGCTCTGAAGCTGAAGATCGACAGGAGAAGGTATTCAGTTAACTGTAGCTCTTCCAGATTTCTTCTAAGCCGTTCATCACCCGATCGACGTCTCACATTACTTCTTACCGCTTCGCGTTAACTCGCAATGTGAACCGTCCGTCAGTAGATCAACGGCTGGAGAACACTGAAGAAGTTACGGTTTGAATCCCCTTTCCAGCTCATCGCTTTCGCGCCAACCACTCCCTCGGTTGTCGTCTTCCTCCGCTGCTTTATATATATTTGTAATCCGCCGTGGAATGGAGCTATCTATCTAGGTTTAGGGTTTCCCCCTTTCCGCCACCATGTCCTGGCTGGCTAGAACTCTCTGAACTCAAGCTTTCAGCTGTTGAAATCATCCCTCTGTAATAATTCAGTCCTATTTCGGAATAATCGAGAGTTGTGTCTGTGAATTGCTTGTTGATGTTCGAATTCGATAGTAGAATCATATCAATCTCCTCAGTAGCAGCCATCATCTATCTCGCCCTGAGCTGAGCTCCTCCCGCTGAACGCTGCCACAGCAAGTAGTAAATGTGGGCTAGGGTTTAGGCGAAAAATCCATCTAGCTACCTAGGGTTTCCGCGGGGAACGAAAAGCGAAGAAGTTGGAAGAGAATGGGAAGGAGAAGAGCTGACCTCAACCAAATCCGGAGTGGAGGGAATAAGGAGCGTCTGCCAGTTGCCACCGCGGACGGGCTCAGGTCGCCGCCGCCGCCGCTTTCTTCCAATTGGGTGAAGCTCGGTGAAGCGGTGCCTCGCCTAGCCAGATACTGAAGGGTGAAGGCTCATCCCAATTCCCAATCCGGCCCAATGCAATTTTTCGATGAGGCGCATACAGCTCAGTACATCTGACACGGAACCAAATTCTCAAGGAAAAAAATTGTCTGGCATGGAACCAACGCGTACGCACAGCTTTTGCCTGAGAATCGGAACACGTTCACATTTGCAAAACGCTCAACTTTTTTTTTCTTTCTCTCTTCAATTGTTACTTTTTACCAGTGAGTTCCATCTTGATTAGCTTGTAAGTAGATTCTACCTTATTTGAGCTCCTCTCTCTCGGTTCAGATATGACTGCAAACGTTTGTATCACAGTTATGACTGCAAACGTTTGTATCACAGTTACAAGGAAGTTAACTTGTGATTTTTCAATATGAGAAACACATATCTGAGGACTCTAACCTGGTTTATCATAGCAGTAGAGCTAGAGACCAGCTCAAAGTTTATGTCCATCAAGGACTAGCTAGTCCTTTACCTTCTTAGAGGCTCGATCATCACACTATCAAGCATATCAAGTTCCCTTACCAGTTTACGAAAGCAAGAATCTTAGTACATTTCATATATCACTACTCGAGCAAATGATAACACACAGGAGTGTCACAACAGGAAAAGGCTTACGGACACACACACGAGAGTATCAGGATGCATGTTTATCTGTACCGACACCTTCTCTTTAAAGGTACGATTTTACTTGATTCCTAATGTTATAGGTCCACTTCTTTGAGTTTCGGCTTGCTGGCATAACATGGTGGGTAATGCTATACAGTATACAACAATATAGCCAATCCTTGTGGATTGTACTAACTCTAGCCGGTGACAAGTATTGTTTTAAAAAAACAGAGCAGGTTTCAAATATATTCTCAGGTGTATGCATGTTGTGTTTGCTAAAAAAGGCAACAGTTTCTTGCTACAAGGAATTTGTGGTCATGGTGATGAGGCACTAGAGTTGAAACTGCAGGCATTGGAGTTGGAGGTCCACTCTGTTATTTATGTGCTGCGCTTTGTACATTCCTTATCTCAATCTTCCACTAGATTGCAGAACCTTTAATTCCAGTTTACCTTGCTTGCAGAGAAGGATCGACGACACCTGGGACTCTGCATCCTTTGTTTTCAATCAGCTTCAGATCAACACCTGGGACAACAGCTCCAACCGGCTCTGTTGTCAGTGCAGTATCATCGCCTTACAATCTACAACAATTCTACAGACATGTTTCTTGCAAATTATATTGCCTTACAATCTACAACAATTCTACAACAATGCTCCAACCGACTTACAATCTACAACAATTCTAGAGATCACGATGAGCAAGTTATAATGCCTTCGATGATCGCATCCTGTGTTATGTTTCTTGCAAATTATTATGAGTTTGTCTACCCAATTTTGGTTGGTAAAGACATGAAACTGGCCTGCGGTATATTCAAAAACGAACATCAGGCATCAATTGATATCACACTTGTCTTTCCCTGATTCAAGTAAACTAATCACTACATGCATATATGATGAATTTACTGCAGTTTGGACCGTCAACCATGCATGGCCCTCCGTGTGCAGCCTCAAAGTAACGCACTACAGCTAGTACACACACATCGCTAACGACACCAACTGAGCAACGGTGAAAAAATAAAAGGCTGATTTTGCATACAGCATAAGCAACAGTCACAAGAAGTCGAAGCAAACGGATCAGACGAGGTAACTACTAAACACACATACAAGGAATACGTCTTGTTCACGAAACATAGATCACAGCTCGAATAGGCATGATGCCGAAGGGATAGGAGTTGTGTCTAACATTTGAGTATTGCTCAGGTTACATAGCATCCCAGTTATCCACTACAGGTCATCGTGGGCACAGCTCTCTGCTCTTTCTTGATGGTGACCGGCCATCCGAAAGCTTCCTATTTTATAAAGGAAAACAGAGGGATTCGGGTCAGAATATATTTTCCTTGCCACTTTATGCACCAAAATATCAAATGGACTAACAGTGCCTAATACAACAAATAACCAATTGATATGATATGTGTGCTCAGAAATCAAAATCACGAATTTAGTCCAGCGATATAGCCCTTTTTTCCAAAAATCTAAAGCAGCATAGGGTAGATTCCTTTCGTATCCCAGACGGATATATTTCCATTTTGCAGTTTGTATTCTAGTAAAACAAATCTCTGAGACATGAACTGCCACACAAGCTCAAATTACCCACTCCTAGCATGGACTAGCCAGTATGATATATCTACATCACACTTCATGCCAAAGCTCAAATTACCCACTCCTACGATACGAAAAAATATGATATCCACTAAGCACCATTTTGAAGAAACAAGTATTAATGATCTCACACATATAGCTTCAGGTTCAGAGTTCAAAGGTACACATCAGAAGATAACACCATTATTATTATATTTAAGAAACGTCAAATCAAAATTCTGACAGCTGGGTTTGTGATATATTTAAAAACAATACAATATAGTGGCCACCATGGCAAGAAGAGTAAGAGTACTTTTGGTGGCATTGATAGTTCAGAAAAACCAGTGTACAAGAGTTCCATGCTATAAACACCAAGTAAGTCAATTTTCAGCACTACTACAGCTTGCTATTGTGAGACCATATAAGGGATAGAGCAAGTTCAGGAAACCCAAGCTTTAACAGAAGTAACCAGGCCCACATGTAAAGGTCCCTACTATGACCGCAGGTAAAGACCATGTAAAGGCCCCTACTATGATTTCAAATCTTCTTACAGCAAGCATTCTCCAATGTTGCTTAGCCAGTATTGTTAAAAAGACCCAAGAGGAACCAATGCACAAGTGATTTGAAATGATCTTATGTCAAGGATTCTTAAATGTCGGTTAACTAGTATTGTCAGAATAACTTAAGGAATCAATCATGCAGCTAACACTTCTACGTAGCTATAAGTGCAACATTTTTTAAACTTAGCAAGTGCACTATACAGGTCCTCTAAACATCAAAAGGCAAACCTGGCAGGGTCGTCCCTGATGGCAGGAAATATGGGAGGCCAGATCATCATAAAAGGATCGATAGAAACAACGCGCCGACCAGTTATTGTGTTCTCATACACTTTACATAGTGTCCTGCACTTAATATCCAAAGAGAATATGCATTCGCACATCTGTAAGATTACAAACTGACCATTGCCTCCCACTTGGCGTATCAGCACATCAGCAATACCTTCATTCTCAAGCCTGTGGCCTCGCATCCCCAAAGTAGAAAGCATCTCAAGCAAACAAATAGTATCAATCAGCAACCAGTTGTTCCCTTGTGGAGCCAGATGCGATGTTGAAACCCCTTGACATCGAAGAGATACACATTGGAAGCATCATCTGCCCGTGACAACATGCTCTCAAGATAGCTATACTTCACGCCTTGTGGGAGCTGAATTGTCGAGAAACTTGAGTCCATCAAATCCAAGACAATAATGTCATCACTAGTGGCGGACGGCAAATATATTTTATTGTGGCCAATATGCTTGGCTATTGGGTACAAACGCATACCATGGGGCCATGTGGCCGAGGTATGCATGAGCCACTCACCACCTTGCAACATATATACATGTAATGTGTAGTTTCCTGTTTCGGTAGCCACCCCCAACACATACAGGTAGTACATGCTGCTGCCTTCTTCATTCGAGATCATTTGACTGAACAATATATCATGTTCCTGCACGCGTGGGAGTGGTGGGATGATTTGCATGTTTGTCTCAGCACAGAGAGGGTGGTGCAAGGTAAAGACGGTGCCATTCCGGCAATCCGTGATCTCGTGGTCGCTGAAGTTGTAGCTCTCCAAGCGACGGATGGCGGCAGCGAGCTCTGGGGGCTGAGGCAGCATCGGGACAAAGCATGGAGCATCTATCCACTGAAACAAAAGCGACCCCATGGTGACGTAGTAGCCTAGGAGACGGGGCGGGTGAAGCTTGCGGAAGCAGCTTAAGAACTTGGGGTCGGAGGCGTGGCCGAGCCATCGCTTGCAGACGAGGGCTGCACGGACCAGGGTAGTGGGGAAGCCGACGCGGACGATGATCTCCCTGAGGAGGTTGTCATCGTCGAGAACCTTGGTCATTGCCACCGCCTGCGTCAGGGAACAGAGCGGTGTCTCGCCATCCTCGCGTGGTTTCTTCTCGGGACGGACCCTGGAAAAATCGCAAGCGACGAACAAACACACATATACATCAGAACGGTGGAACAAATGCTCCCACAAAAATAGCAAAACAGCCAGCGCAGAGCAATTCATCCATAATGCAGCAAAACATATTAAAAAAACAAATTGCCTGAAATAACATCTGGGTAGAATTGGAAGAGATTGGATCTTACAGTTGGGGGATCTCCTCGGCAGCATCCATCATCCACCTCACTCCCTCAGCTGAGTTCACTGGGTTGACCCGCTGCCGCAGAAAGCAAAAGTTTAGGTAGGGTTTAGGGAGAAAATTCACCTAGCTTGGGTTTCCCGCGGGAAAGGATGGGGAGGAGAAGCGCTCGCCTCGAATCGGAGAAGAGGGCGGGAAGGAGAAGCTTCCGCCGGTGCTGGGCAACGGCTGGCCGCTGAGGTCGGCGGCGCCGCCGCTCCTTTCTTCAGGGGGCCTGAAGCAGGGCTGCGGTGCGAGCAGTGTGGGGAAGTGACCTGACCGACGTGGGTGAAGTAAAGTAGGTCTATGCATCGCCCGTGCGGTCGGTTTTGTGTGAATCAGTATATCCTTTTTTAAAGACTTTATTTTTCTCATGGTTTATGTTGGAACATAGTACTTTTTTTCGTGCACCAATTTTGACTATTAATTTGACCAATAAACTATGCCCTTGTATTCGTCTTAAAATAAATTTCTAATGGTATAATTTTAAATTCATAGTTCTACAGTCACAACGCCCTAGGCCAAAGCTAATTCTACAGTCACAAACAGTGCAAAATAGTGCGTGCTACAGGGAGGCGGCATTTTGGGCATTTTGGGTAGTAGGTGGAGATGCACCTATTATGTAAAACATTTTTAATATTTTTTAAAAATGTCAAAAATTATAGAAAAAATTTCGGATACACATTAGAACATTTTGTGTTAGCACAAAAAAATGTCGTGGAGAAAAATCATTTTTTGTATTGTCTTTTTTGCACAGGTCATAAAAAATGTCTTTTCTTCACGTAACTTTTTGTGCTAACATAAAATATCTTGAAGTATGTCCGAAAATTTTATTTCGAATTTTTTGACATTTTCAAATTTGTTTTTTTGCAGTGGGTCCATCTACACCTGCTACCCATTATGGATTTCCGGTGCTACAGTGGCTATATTCAACAAAGGATTAGCTGTCACGCCCAAGCTATGGCCAGTGTGTAGCCTGGCGCCGGCCTACACCCCTATTCATATGATACAATTGTTTGAGGGAGGCGTTTTGCCTCCCGAGTTCACCTGCTCCGGGGCGAACAACAAAATCAAAAAATTGTGTTCCATTTAGTCTACTTTTTTCCCGCTAGTATCCATGATTATTTTTATGAACCTTAATATTGTATTCCACTTATTCTAAACTTTGCTTAGCTTTCTAGTCATGAATTATAGTAATTTTTTATCCACTTATTGCAAGAATGCTATTTGGTTTTCTCCATGTTTTTTGGACGTTGTTTGTTCTATTAGTAATCCTGAGTTATCAAACATTATTTTTTTATTCGAGTAGCCATCGTGAATTGTTCCATGATGATTTTCTTCTACAATCATATTAAGTAATTCATTTTTGGTTAGGTTGTTCTAATAAAAGTTTTATGGATGTTTTACTAGTAATCATGAATGTTTTTGCCAACACTATCGTGTTTCTTCTCGATAGTCGTGGCCGTAGAAATTATGATCCATAGGTATTTCATCATTTGGACATAATAGCGTTTACCACAGATGGATAATAAGGGTTTATGTTTGAGTGCGTCATTTTGGAGCTCGGGCTCCATGAAGCCTGTTATGTGAAAGAAAAATAGCAATTTTAAATTTCAAATATCCGGAAAAATTCCTAGAAGTATATAATGACGAACTAGCTACTAGTGAACGGAGTGAGTACATCATTTACTTTATTACACAAGCATATCTTATTTTATCAGGACAAACCTTAATAAACATTACTCCCCATGTAGATTTATGTCTATCTGGCCCATTTGAACACCCCAAACGGACATAATTTGAGGGCATCCGGATAGAATAATTTTAGTGCGCTGTTATAACATAAACGCTGGTTTTTCACGATGGTGGGTGCCTATATGATTCTATGCTATACACGGTATTTCTACGACAAGACAGAATATTGCACATGAAAAGAGAAATCTTGAACATCAGCCCTTTCGGAGATCCCACACACATATAATCAACTACTAAAAAAAACATTGAGGAAACAAAAAACCGCGTCCCTGTGTTGCCCCCAGGCGACACAGGGGCGACACCCATCTCGCCGCCGCTCGAGGCCCTTCGCCAGCTCGCACGGCCGCTGCCGCCGGCTTCGGCCGCGGTGGCAGCAGGCCCCTCTTTCAAAGGCTGCGGGGCCGGCTTTTCTCCTTGTTGTTGGTGCCGCTCGAGGCCGGTTGACGCGGCTGGGGGCGTCGGCCGGAGCTCGTAGCGAGCGGACGCCGGGGTGGCGGCCCCGGACCGGAGAGGGAGCTGGGCGACGCGGCGGTGCTGTCCGGCGTTGCGGGAGCTGCTTCCTCGCACGGTGGAAGAGGAGGTGCTGGCGGCGGCTCGACGGGGCGGATCTGGGCCCATCTGGGCTGGCGGCGCCAGGCTGCGGTGGGCCGCCGAGGTGACGGCGTGATGCAGCGGCGGTTCTGCGGAGGGGAGGGTGTGGTCCTGGCAGCGGGTCTGCTGCGGGAGCGTCTAAGGCGGGGAGAGAAGAAGGCGTCGGGTCCGATCTGGGCCCAATCTGGGTCGGGAGGGCCAGGAGCTGGGGCTTGGTTGCAGAGCTCCGAAGGGCGCATGGTGCTGATGGCTGCGCGGCGGCGATGGCGTGCTGATTCGTGGCACGGTGCAGTGACGGGGTCGCGCGGTGCAGGATGGTGGAGAGTGGTGGTGGTGCCCATGCAACGGTCTCTCGGTGATCTAGCTGCCTCGTGTACCCAGTGAACTGCAAGTTATCGATGGAAGGGAAGAAGCTCCGGTGAAAGCTTTGCCCAACTTTGGTTGGTGCCGGCAGCGGCCACGCCTTCGGGCGTCGTTTACCTTCTTGAAGGTATTGTCGTAGAGCTTTTTTATCTCTCCATTCGAGGGGCTTGGACTCTCCGGGTGAAAACCGAAGCTCCATCCGGAGAGGGCGACGGCGACAGTTATGTCGTGACCTCCTTGGAGGCGTCGCTTTGGAGGACGAGTCTATTGACGCTGCATTGGGTTCTCATCCCTTTTGGGTCCGAGGATGTCGGGGCAGCGGCCCCGAGATGGCGGATCTGCGTCGAGGTGGCAGCCTCGGGCAGCGGTGCAGTGGTAGCTCCATGAGGCAGGGTTGCGGCTTGTCACAGCTTTGGGTGGTGACCATGAGCGGCATGGGCGGCGGGGTTGTCGGCTCGATCGACGCATCCCAGCGGGGATGGTTGGACAGTATGTCGGGGCGGCGGCCCCGGGCATGGTGTGGCGGCCGTGGACTGCGGGCAGTGGTCCTGTGTAGCTCGGGCTACGGGCATCTGGGCCGTGCGGCGTTGCGGCTCGAGGACGAGCGGTGTTATGTCGGGGTGGCGACCCCGGAAGGTGGTGTCGGCTAAGTGTGCAGGGCATACTGAAGCGGTGGATGTCGGGGCGGCGGCCCCGAGAGCTTCGCGGTGGAGGCGAGGTTGAGGTTGTCGGCTCTTCTTCGCGTGTGTGTTGGTTCGTCTCGGCTTGTTGGTTATTGCGAAGTCGAAGCTACGGTGTACGATGACGAGCGACAGGCGGCTGAGCGCCCCGGAGGGTTGGTCTCTTAATCTGCGTTGGAGTGTCCCGTATCTACTCCTCCCATACCAGTTACGGTTTCTTCTCTCCGGCAAGGGTGGAAGGCTGGCCGGATCTTTGCGGAGTGGTGGTTTGAGCTTGACTTTAGCGGTTCTCGAGGTTGTGTGTATTGGTGTCGTTGTATGGTTTTCGCCCGATTTCTCCCACAAATAAATCGGGCACATTTCTTCTTAATTAATGGATAAGTCAAAGCTTTTGCACTCGTTTCAAAAAAAAAATCAACTACTGAGTACATGGATATGGATGGATCACGGCCACACGTATCGGCCTCTGAAGCCAAAAGAGCTTACTCACAATTGCCCTATCTGTCTATGTACATACAAGAGAAAAAAGGGGTGTCATGTTTCTTCCCGGCAAAAATTCCTACAGATAGGAGTTAATCAACCTACATGTCCCACTGCACATTTGCCTCCCTGGGATCAAAACTCACAAGAAATGAGGAAATGATGAGATGCGTGGCAAATGGGTAAGGAGATCCCCAAATGGTTCATGCCTTGGAGGTAATGAACCACTGCGATCATCTCCTCCAACCGGAGGCGCATAAGGTTGGGGCTTTCTCTCATAGATCTCATTATCACCGTGAACACCAGCGTTTACCTGGCTTGCGCCTGAACCTATGTGGATCAATGAGCAGAGAGAATTGACCCTTGACATGAGCATCCTCTCGTCAGTGGCTGCGATTTGGGAGTCGTTCAGAAGTTGCCGGGTCAGCTCATCAAATGCTAGTTCACCCCTTGAATCATGGCCACCGTTGACCATCTGAGAGTCACTCAGCAGGTACCTGGTGATGTCGTCTAAGACTAGTTTACCCGATGTGCTAGCACCACCATCAGCTGCAGGTAGATTCCCTGAATACATCTGTCTGTATATGTGGTTCCCAATGTGGTTTGCCATCTCACTCTTGGACATGGATCGCCTCATCCCTGGCAACTTAAAACCGTTCCAACTAAGGATGCTTGTTTGTGGTTCGCTTATACCGGAAGCGTCGTCTTGTTTAATCACTTCACCAGTAACTGGAATGGGAAAAATGATGAGCAAAGTCATTCACAGTACATATTACAATGATCTTAGTGGTTACTGGCCGGCATTGACCAAGTGAGTCATGAATACATGTGAAGGTTAACACCGGTAGAGATAGAGAATAAATTGAGCAGCACACTATACAATGGTTCGCTAGCATAACTCAACCTAAAATAGGGTTGCAACTTTTTTCTTGAGAAACCATTGCATTTTGCTGAGAAATGAAATGAAACCCTATTTTTATAATCATGAAATTCACCTGAATTCGAGAAATGTCGAGGCAGGCCATTAGATATTCCAACTTCATGTCTTCCTTCAGCATCTATCCTACTGGACGCAGAATGGTGCGATAACAGTTCTCTAAATCTTTGGGGTCCTAACTGATCATCATCAAGTGCACTGGCCTCAAAGTCTTGGCACTTTACATCATCTGGATCTTCAAATATAGAACACCTTGATTCAAAGTACGGATTCTCCAAAGTGATGTCACTTTTCTGGCTTAGCGACAATAGACGTGGGTCACAGTGAATAAGCTTCTCCACATGCCTATTCATCATTCCCGGCGCACACTGAAGAAAGTGCCTCCTGAAACAAATAAACTTCAGAAATTAAGGCACCAATGTCACTCAGCATATTATGACAACTACTTGACTGTTATGTAGGTCTGAATCTGGTTTTCACTATGATTTCACGAGAAATTGGGCTAAACTCCACTATGTTTTTACAAAGAGTAGTACATTTAGATGTGAAGTTCATTGGGTCTAAGATAAAAAAAATAACTTGGCATAAGACATGACTTCATGTACCTGTGTATGCTTGCTTGTCCAGCGGTAAAATCGGAGGTTGCCTGCCACAAAGTGTGCTTCCTTGGCTGAGGGTTGGTTTCTCTGAAGAAAAGTGGTTGCCTGGACAACTAGACGAAGAAAGAAAGAGACGATGATAAGCAACAGAGAGAGTAAGTAACAATGCCCCGCAAAAGGCCAAAGTAGACATGAATTACTGCTCTACTAGATCCTTAACACTCCTATTAATATAAAACGTGTGGTTCGTTGTGGGCATAAGAAATATTAACTCGCCACCAATCGCACTATTGATTTTGTGTAACTGCATGTACTTACTGCAATCTCCAGGGTCCCAGGTTCTGTTTCAGGACAAACCACCTTAAGTGCACAGATATCAGACCACTGTATCTCAATTTTGCTCTTGAGACCACCATCCAGTACTTCCCACACGAGTTTGTGCTTCGCAAAATAGCATTTCACAACCAAATCTCCTTCGTACCTTGATACCCACTGTTCATACACAAAGTTCAAATCTTCAGCATAAATGAACCAGTTCTTGGATAAAAAGTTAAAACCATGTATTACTTGGGGACCATGATTGCTACAAAAGAGAAGTGTGGGAGCATGAATGAGCACATAAAAAAGCTACTAACCTCCCAAGATCCTATTCTCAGTACAGAACCAGGGAAATTCGAAGCTTTTAGTTTCTCTGTGGCACTAGCAGTGCCACCGTGCCTTGCATCTTTGGCCTTACCGGCCTGCACAAGCTTCATTTGTATTAAATCCACCAGAGAGGGGCTCTTCTTAAGCCGCAAGCCGAGTGGGCTAGGCTCCTCAAGAAAATCATGTTGCGTCGGCTGCTGATTGGACACACCAGCACCACCTGTGCTCCATTGCTGCATGACACATGGTGAAAACACAAGGATTAAATAAAGCACGTAAAGCATGATTTTATCAATGCTACATCCATTCACAAACACGGCACGTTTCTCGCTTGCATACAGTTATTTTGATACCCATCGATACAGAATCATCTTCTGTGAGATATTATTTTATTTTTATTCCAAATCCGTGCTGAAAAGAGGAAAATAGTGGCCGAAAAGGCCGAAGTAGAATCTTGTGGGATACAATAAGGCCAGCTTAACACCAGAGGCCAGGGCTTAACACGTGTGAGGTGGGGACAGTTCGGATTGTCCACGAATCTAGTATACTGGAGGGTACACTTCTGCCTTGTCCTTTTTTTTTTGAGGAAGGTCGCAATTACATCCGTCAAGATTCTTACAGAAAAGCCCAAGAATGGACATGATCTTTAATCTAAAAAAATAGAACGGAAAGGATAAACTAGTAGTAATAATATCTTGGGAACAGGAAAGATTCCAGTGGACTTGACTTCACCGGATCTTTTTCGTTTGCATGCGTATGGCGTATCTATCCTCGACAAGTTGCATGCCTTTTGCACAGAGACGCTTTCACGCTGGCGTAGCAATTTAATACTAGAATGTTATCATATCAACACGCACGATGGGCAACGTACTAGCTAACAGTTGACGCAAATTTGTCCAATTGCCCAAAAACCTCAGGAACGGAGAGGAGTGAGTTGTACGCGACCAGATTTGAAGGAAAATTTGTCCAATTGCGCAAAAACCGTAGGCCGAATAAATATATTGCAGATTGCAACTTCCTAAATTATTTCATCAACATGAACGCGATCAGTCCGGATATTACGATGCAAAAAATGGTAGAGAAAAAGTTGCTCCTATCATCCGAAGAGTTGTTTTTTGCCAGGCCTATCATCCGAAGAAGAATTAACGGCGAGGACTGAAACCCACCTGCGGAGGGGGCTGCTGCTGCGCGAGGCGGGACCTCTTACGGAACGGCGACGCCTCCGCGGCCGCGGCGTCGTCGGCGTCCACCGCCTCCTCCTTCACCTCCCGCCGCAGCTTCCCCAGGTGTGGCAGGTGAACCATCGTCGCTATCACCGCCGCCGAGTCCACCTAGAGGATGTTGTTGGTCGAGGCGGTTGGTTGTTGTACGGCGGCGGAGTAGGAGGAGGACGAGAGCTGTTTGCACAAGCAAGCAAGCGGCGCCGCGCGGATCGGAACATAAATAAATATCTTCATCCGGGCGGGCGGATGAGAGGAGGAAGCAGGATTAGATTTCCCTCGGTTGGAGCACGTGCCAACTGGGTCCATCTGGATTTACCGGCCACCGTGGCGCTCGGAGGAGGCGTTTTACTTCTTTGCCCCCCGTCAGCCTCTGTCCCTGGGTCGCTTCACGGGGGCAGGTCCGTCAAAGCGACACAGTCGGCAGTTCCCACGCGCGCAAACGCCTGCGCAGGGGAGCTACACGTGTCCTCGGCCCCAGCAGGGGAAAAAGAAGGAGCGGCGTGACGTGGTTGGTGCGCGTGTGACCTGGAGACCGGTCCACTCCACTGTACCGGTGCTATCCGTTCGCATCAGCATCGGCCCCCTTTTGTCTCTGTGTGGGCTTGTGGATAAGATCGTGGGCTGGCCGGCTCGCACAGCGCAGCACCCGTAAAGCGACAAGATTGTTGTGAGTGAGGAGGAAGACTTGACTTTGGATGGACCTAGTAGATGAGTAAAAAGTTTTTTTTAAGCAAAGATGAGTAAAGAGTTGATAGTTGATACTGCTGCTCAAGGGAGTGTGATCTCACTTTTTTCAAAAAAATAAAAAATATATATATTTAAAAGTTTTAACAAAATATGAAAAAAAATCATGCATGTTTTCAATGATATATTCCATAAACGTATAAAATCTCAATGTAAAATATTTTACAGTTTTGACTACACAAAAATGATAAATGAACAAATATAAATATAGTGAACAATATGTAGTTCTAAATTGTCAGTTTTGTGTAATACACAGCGCATTGTATTTTGCATTGAGATTTTGCACGTTTATTTGATTTATCTCCGTGAACATGCATGATTTTTTTTTCAGATTTTTTGAAAACTTTCATATATATATATATATATATATATATTTTTTTTTTTTTGCAAAAAGCGAGATCACTGAAGCTCGGAGCAAAAATGACTTTCCATGCTCAAGGGCTCCAACTTTTAAATCTGTATCAAATTTTAAAAATTAAATGGATGTGTTTTTTTAAGCATCTTCACCTGCGCCCCATAGCCCTCCATCAGTCCAATCAGTCCAATGGGGTTCGAACAAGAAAAAGCACCCCAGCTTAGAGTGTTCGGACAAATCATTGCCATGTCGAAACTGCCCACAAGTCATCCACTTTAGTGCGTGGCCGATCCGTTGCGAGGATTTTCTATGACTAGCCACCTCCTTTTCATTTTTTTTGGCTAAATAAATTTTTCTATGGTCACAGGAGGGTCCCACCCTCATGCCATCCATTTAGTGGATTTTATGTAATTAGCTGTGATCAACTACGAATAAATAAATTTCACAGAAGACCCAATGAGTAGATTTTTTTAGGAAAAAAATACAATCCGACACATGTAGATCGGGGCCTAATATATGTCCGAATATGTTTTCAGAAGCCCGTAGCAGACACCATTTAGGTTGCCGGACACATTAACATGGACGCCGGTAGAGATACTCTTAGCTTGTCAATCTCTCTCTCTCTCTCTTCTGGTACTTAGCTTTGCCAATCTCATCTTGACACAGCTACTCTCCTCTAGTGAATGAATTGCCCGTTGACAATTTTGTTAGTGTTGACAGCGAATTATGCTTTTATTATTAAAAATATTCACTCAAATAATAATATCTTGTAATTTCATCATTCACTGCTGTGTCGATTCCAAAGTGATTTTGAATAAAACGTTTTTTGCTTCTTTCTGGCGCGGAACTGGAGAAGGAATGTCAAAGTAGCGTGCAGTACGAATATGGGGTTCAGGGTGTTTAATAGACCAAAAAATATACCATGGGGAAACAGAGAGCAAAATGGACCATTTCCCTTTCAAAGAAACAATGAATCAAGCAGCAGCAAACAGTATCTAATTTTCTCCACCACCTAATTTCAGGCTCATCAGCCATTCAACATCGTTGCAAGCGCATGACCAGTAACAAATGATACAACAACCAGTTTGTTACAAGGAAAAATAAACTGAATCTATTGGCATTTTGGCATATATCTTTGGTGCAGAACAAAAGCTCTCGGATTCTTCGTACGAATATGAGATAGAAAGTCAGCAGCATTTCTCAGAACAATGACTCAAACCATTCAAATATGCCTCAGGAACTTTTACCCTAAACACGGAGTAATGGTGATTCAAACTTTTCTCCCCGTGCAATCTGTAGACACCGCCCAGTGCTCCATTAATTGGATTCGGGAAAGCATAGAAGACGCGCTTGAATCTTTGGTGTACGAGTGCCATAGCACACCTTCAAAGAAACAAGCATGCCCCGTTAAAAAAAACAAGCATGTCAGCATGAACGGTAAGCAACAATCAAAAAGTGATGTCATAGTCTGATAATACTGAACGTACATCGCACATGGTTCCCAAACAAGGTAGATGTCGAATCCTGTGCATAGATATGGTCTGTTTCTTTTAGACAAGTCATCGCAACATGCTGGATCCGCAGATTGTTCTTTATCCTGATGTTCAAACTCGAACTTGTTAGGGAAACAGGAATAAATATGCATCAATTCTTCAGTCTTCTGCTACAACAATACTAGAGTTATTAGAGGCGAGAGTAAAAAGGCTCACTTTTGTAACTATCTTTAGCCGCTTTGCCGGTTCATCATCAGAACGGTTCTCCGCATCACCATTTAATTTTGGTTCGATTACTGAAGTAGGGAATAACATTCTATCCCTGTCGGCAGCATTTTCAATGGCAACTACTGCAGCATGTCTCAGAGGATGCCACAGAAAACCACCTACATGGGGCAATGTGTTCTGCTCAGTAGACTTTTGTTTGATCCACCCGAAAGGGTTTATACATGAGACCTCCATGTCCAATCCATTGCAAAAAAGGGGGCTTCGAAGCAACGAAGAGCCGGCTTTATCCTCAGTTGCTTCGGGCAACGAGCAGGCATTCTCTGCTTCCACTCTGGCACATTCGTTCCCTTTTAGAGAAGTATCATGCTGTTGTGTTTGGTCTGTAGACTTCGAAATTATTTGCATGCTTGATGGATCAACAATAATGGCAGAGTTGCCCACCTGGAAAATCTCACCCATGCAGAAGTTAACCATTAGTGTTGATCCAGACCAGACAATCAGCAAGTTAAAATCACATCATGTAAAAACGATAAAAACACGACATGATGCCCTTGAAGACAGGATTTAACTTACTCTCACAAAAAGGATGGCCTTGACCGCTTGACTATCTGTCCTAAAACAAATCTATCTCGCAGTATATTAAACTAGTTGATTCGCAACGGAAAAAAAATCACAAACTGCAACTAGGGTTATTGGTAGCTGTAGTTTTTCATAATAGCAAATATGAAATAATGTGAAAATAACATGGGGAGAAACTGCAAGAATTGTGAGATGTTCCAACATAGCATAACTTGTGTGCGTTCAGCTAAACAAGCTGTTTTTAACAGAGGGCTCACTACCAGTTTTTCAAACCTCGGTTTACATTCTTGTAATCACTCATCTATTGCACAAGTTGTGGGTTATGGTGATCAATGTAATAGGCAAACGATGTGTTCGTCCGTGACTGAAATTTTATTAAGAGGCATTAGAAGAATAGATAACTTTGAATTCTCAAAAAAAGGATTGGATGTTCTTTTTTACTTCTTCAAATATGCAAATGCCAATCATTGAGTTTAAAAATCTGATCATGACTAAGATTATATAAGATGTTGTCCGTAGCTCACCTCCTCTCTCCTTCTGTCTATGGCGGCTGGGAGAAGGGAACGTAGTGTTGCATCGTCTTCTCCTCTTCTGTCCCGTGTCTCTTCTAGGTCAGCCCCTTAATGGGCTTGGGCCACACTTCAACACTCCCCCTCAAGATGGGTGATAAATATCTATCATCCCCATCTTGTCACATGCCAAGTTACAATCCTTTGTTCCTAATCTCTTGGTCAAGCAATCTGCAACCTGCTGCCCAGAGCTGACATGAGTAAAGCTGATGATCCCAGCATCAATTTTCTCCTTAATGAAGAAGCGATCAATTTCCACATGTTTTGTTCTATCATGTTGAACTGGGTTATTTGCAATACTTATAGCTGACTGATTGTCACACCACACTCTCAAGGGTCCCTTCCTCAGAAGTTTCAACTCGCTCAGAAGGTGTTTCACCCAGAGCATCTCACTCAGCCCTTGAGATAAAGCTCTATACTCAGCTTCTGCTGTTGATCTAGACACAACTGTTTGTTTCTTGCTTCTCCATGACACCAAGTTTCCTCCCACAAAGACACAGTAGCCTGACGTTGATCTTCTATCATCTTGACAACCGGCCCAATCAGAATCACTATAACCATCCACCTCAAGATGTCCGCTCTTTGCGAACCATAACCCCTTTCCTGGAGTTCCCTTCAAGTACCTCAGGATTCCGTGGACTATATCAAGATGCCCACTCCTTGGTTCATGCATGTATCTGCTCACCACACCCACGGCATAGGAAATGTCAGGCCTGGTGTGACACAAGTATAATAACCTTCCAACCAATTTTTGATACTCTTCCTTGTTCACTAGTTCACCTGATTGAGCAGTCACTTTATGATTTGGTTCAATTGGGGTGTGGGCTGCACGACATCCCATCATGCCCATGTCACTCAAGAGATCCAAGGTGTATTTCCGTTGGCATAGAGAGATTCCCTTCTCTGTCCGGGCCACTTCTATGCCAAGGAAGTATTTTAGGTTGCCCAAATCCTTCACTTCAAACTCCTTGCTCAGACACCCCTTCAGTCTCTTTATTTCCTCCTGATCATCTCCAGTGATGATAATGTCATCCACATAAACTGCAAGAATAGTGATCTTGCTATCTGAGTGTCTGTAGAACACCGTGTGGTCACCATTACATTGACCATACCCCATACCGCAAACAGCACGCTTGAACCTATCAAACCATGCTCTCGGCGATTGTTTCAGCCCATACAAGGATTTCTTCAACCTGCATACCCTCCCCGTTGTCTCTGAGGTACCAAATCCTGGTGGTATCTCCATGTACACTTCTTCCTGTAGGTCACCGTGCAAGAAAGCATTCTTGACATCTAATTGGTGAAGTTTCCACCCAAAGTTAGCAGCACAAGAAACCAATATTCTTACTGTGTTCATCTTTGCCACTGGAGCAAACGTCTCATCATAGTCAATTCCATAAGTTTGACTATACCCTCTAGCGACCAATCTTGCCTTATACCGTTCCACCTTCCTTCTGGATTCTGCTTCACTGTATAGATCCACTTACAACTCACTGCTTTCTTTCCGACCGGCAATGTGGTTAGTACCCACGTTTTGTTTTTCTTCAGTGCTTCCAACTCCTCTATCATCGCTGCACGCCACTTTGGATCTTGCTTTGCAGCCTTGTAGTCATTTGGGATTGACACAGCTTGTAGAGAGGCAACAAATGCTTTGTAGGAGGGAGACAAGGCCTCATAAGACACAAAATTGCCAATGTCATGGTCATCAAACACGGTTCGCAGGGCCTTCCTTGCCGCTGCACGTGTCCCCTTTCGCAATGCAATCGGTAGCTCCAGTTCCGATGTGTCAGAAGGGCTTGCATCACTGCCTTGCTGCAGCTCCAGTTCCGATGTGTCAGAAGGACTTGCATCACTGCCTTGCTGCTCCCCCTGAACATGTGGCTGCTCCCCCTGCACTTGTGGCTGTCGTCGAGAATAAACCAGGGATTTTTCAACCACCGATCTGGCTGCTCCTCCTGCACTTGTGGCTGCCGTCGAGAATAAACTAAGGGATTCTGCAACCAACGATCTCGAACAGGAACTGAAGAGAACCAATCTGAATTGTACCCACTACTGGCTGTACCTGAACCTGAACCTGCACATCATCATCATCAATGTTAGTGCGCACAGAATCACGCTGAGCATGGGACACAGCCTTCTCCCCCTCATGACCATCTTTCACAGAGTGAGATGGTCTTTCACAGAGTGGATGGTCAAGCTCGGCAAACAACAGACTAAGATCAGTTGGTTCACCATAGAATGGCTCAGACTCCCTGAAGGTGACATCCATACTTACAAACATGCGTTTCACAAGGGACTCCAACACTTATACCCCTTTTGACTTGAGGAATATCCCATGAACACACATTTCACTGCCCGTGGGTCCAGCTTCCCAATGGATGGTCTATGATCCCGAACAAAACAGGTACTGCCAAATAACTTTGGAGGGACAAGAAACTTATTTTCGCCAAACAACAACTCACATGGGGATTTCATACCTAGTATCCTTGAAGAAGTCCGGTTGATCAAGTATGTGGCTGTCATGACTGCTTCACTCCACAAAAACTTGGGGACATTCATCGTGTACATGAGAGAGCGAGCTACTTCCAAGACATGGCGATTCTTTCGCTCGGCAACACCGTTTTGGGGAGGGGTATCTGGACAAGATGTTTGATGAAGAATACCTTGGTCAGACAAGAAGGCCCCAAAGGTGGAGTTCACATACTCCGTGCCATTGTCCGACCTGATCACCTGTACCTGAACGTGAAACTGATTCTTCACATATGCATGGAAGTTCTGAAAACAGCCAAACACCTCATCCTTGTGACGCATCAAGTAAATCCAAGTCATACGAGAATAACAATCAATAAAGGTAACAAAGTACTTCATTCCATTCACTGACACCACTGGGCAGGTCCATACATCAGAATGGATGAGCATAAAAGGAGATATGCTCCTAAGCCCCTTACTTACATATGAGGTTCTGGTGTGTTTAGCATATTCGCAAGCATCACAAAACAACTTTCCCTTGCCTATGCCACACATAACATCCGGAAATATCCTACTCATCTTGTCAAAAGAGACATGTCCCATCCTACAGTGATGGATCATTGCCTGCTTCTCCTTGTCCTCCATGGTTGCAGCACACACCACGTCTGGCTGCACCCCCTGGTCCACATACCAGAGTCCTCTACGCCTGATGCCAGTCCCAACCATCTGCCTCGTCTGCCGCTCCTGAATTAAGCAACCAAACTTGTCAAGAGTCACACTACAGTCTATTTCATCAATTAGAGCACTCAAAGAAACCAAGTTAACAGGAAACGCTGGCACATGCAAAACAGAGGATAGCGAGATGCTCGAAGTGCACTTTACTGTGCCAATACCAACAACAGGCTGTTTTGTACCATCGGCAGTCTGAATTGTGCCCTTGTGAGTAGGAGGATGCTTAGTGTAAGATTCAAACACACAGAGTTTACCCGCAACGTGCTTAGATGCACCAGAGTCAAGAACCCATTCGACATCATTGTCATTAGTAGCAAGAGATGCCTGTTCAGGATTACCTTCATCAGTGGAGGCCCAGTGAGCAAAGTCTCCATAGGCAGCATCATCTACTCCTTCGCCCTTGGATTGCACATTTTCCCCTTCAACTACCATGTGTGCCCTCTGACCCCCGGAGCTTCCTGAGTATCCACCTCTGCCACGAGTAGTCTGCCCCCTGAAGTTTCCCGAGTATCCACCCCTACCTCGGAAGAAAGTCCTACCACTTCCCCCTCTGTTATATCCTCTGCCCCTGCCACGAATTGGGCAGTCAAACTTCACGTGACCTGTCTCCCCACAAATGAAACAGTCCCTAGTCTCTCTCCACTCCCTGCGCTCAGTAATGGCAAACGTCGGAGTCGGCACATCCTTTTTGTCAGCTTGTTCAAGAGATAGCCGCACCTCCTCTTGTGCCATTGCTGCAATAGCATCATCAATGGTAGGCAGAGAAGTGTGGTGCAGTAGGGATGCCTTCCTGCCATCAAAGGACTGGTTGAGCCCATTTAGAAGTTTCAACACGCGCCTGCGCGCCATCCACTTGTGTCCTGACTCGATGCAGGCTGCATCATAGAGTTCGAGAGGATCACAATTATCCTGATCTGCCCACAAAGCCTGCAAAGCTGCCACGTATGCCATCACTGACATGTCACCTTGGCGTAGATGCTGAATCTTCGCATCAATCTGAGCAATAAGCATGACATTGCCCTTGCCGGAGTACTGAGTGGACAGAGTCTTCCATATCTCAGCAGCTGTGGGTAATCCCTCCACAGAGCGACCAATGGAAGGCGCCACCGAGTTCAACAACCACCCAATAAGCAAGGAGTTGAGAGACTTCCACTTCTTTCCCTCTGCACTAGTCTTGTCTCCTGGATCTGTAACAGTCCCCACCAAGTGCCCATCAAGGTCTTTCTGCTCCACAGCTAGCATCGCCCTCCGAGACCAACTCAGATAGTTGGTAACCCCCTCTAGTTTGATGTCAGTAGGAGATAGGTCAATTTTCTGAACAACTTCCTGTCGAGAGTGTTAAGGGTATAGTAGTCATATTAGTCAAGGGTAGTATTGTCATTTCATATACTAGGGTTTGGGTGCTCTCATGTACTATATATATCCCCATTGGGGCCTGTCAATATATCGATCCATTTCAGCTTCTCTTATTCTTGTAACATGGTATCAGAGATCTAGGCTCGATCCGGCCCCCACCCTCGTCGATCTCCGCTGCGCTGCCCCTGGGAGCATCGATCTTGCTCCTGGGGGCAGCATTTCTTTCATCCCCAAACCCAAATCCAATTTTTTTTTCCCGTAGATCGAGTCACAGCAGCAGCAGGCTTACCTTTTTTTCCCCCGTCGGGTGCCGTCGCGAGTGCCGTCGTCGCGGGCACGTACTCCAGCCGCTGGCCGCCGTCGCGGCCGCGGATCTCCTCCAGTCGCTGGCCGCCGTCGCGGCCAAGAATCTCCTCCAGCCGTCGGCCGCCGTCGCGGCCCGCGGATCTCCTCCGCCCGCCGGCCACTCCCTCCGTCGCGGTGCCCGTCTTCGCGTCGCTCATCGCGGGTCCGGTGCCGCCCTCAGCAGCAGCCATCGTCGCCACCCGTCGTCGTCCCGTCCTCGCTCATCTCCGCCTCGTCAGCCCCGGCCGCAGATCAAGCGGCCGCCGTCGCGGCCCTCCTCTGCCGCCCGTCGCGGCCTCCTCGCGTCCTCCGCCCGTCGCGGCTTGCCTGTCCGCCCATCGCGGACGTTCCCGCCGCGATGCGTCGCCGTCGCCGTCCTCTGTCCCGCTCGTCTCCACCTCGTCGGCCGCACCGTCCATCCATCCGTCCCAGATATACACCCCTGCGGCCCCGCACCGCCCTCGCATCCGCGTCAAACGGCCCTACGCCGCCACATCTCCGCCAGTCGTGCGGTCCGGCACCGACTCCGCCTCTGTTGTGCTGTTTATGCTGCATTTGGTGATCCCGTTTGGGCCCAAGGTGATGTTGTTTTGGGCCTGCAATGTGCACAGCTTGGTGTGTCTACTATTTCCATCGATTTCTACTCGCTGCTACCTGTTGCTAACTGCTGTTTTGAGGCAAAGTGCCTTTGCTGCTGCTATATAGCATCTGTCCTGCTGCTAGTGTCTACAATATCAAGTCTTTTTCGTTTGTCGCATGCTCTACTATATTCCATCCAAGTCAGTGTCCATCCAAGTCCAATTCCAATCCTCCAATTTGTCCAAGCTATGCAGTCCACAAATTTCAATGTCAATCGACCAATCACCCTGTTTTGGTTAGCTGAGTCACGTCGATTTGGCTAATCTTGTCATCGTCCTTGATGCGATATTTGCCCTCTTGGTCCCTTTCGTAGCCGTCTTGCTACACGTCATGACCAATGGCCGTCTTCGTCGTCATCAAGACCCATTGCTTGCCGTCTTGCAGCAGTGGTTTATCCATCATCCTTTTGGTTGATTTGACGCATCTCACACATTGTCAAGTTGAAAGTCTCCCAAGCAAGCTTCCCGTTTGAAGAGTCGACGTACTGGTTTGTGAAGACTTGGTTGTTCACCACTTGTGGAGGAGAACGTTCTACAAGACATGTTCAAGAGCTGCACGCTTCGACGACATCTTTGTTGTTTTCGGACATTGGATGTATTTGTGTTTTAGTCGTGTGTATTCATTGTGAACTCTCCAAATGCAACGACATTGCATTCACGTTGCATTTGAGAGGGGGTGTTAAGGGTATAGTAGTCATATTAGTCAAGGGTAGTATTGTCATTTCATATACTAGGGTTTGGGTGCTCTCATGTACTATATATATCCCCATTGGGGCCTGTCAATATATCGATCCATTTCAGCTTCTCTTATTCTTGTAACAGAGAGACCACAGCCCCAGAGTTCGAGCCATCCTCCTTAGAGGTAAGGAACTTAGTGAGCTGCTCCACGGCCAAAGCTAGTGTCTTCTCGTCAGCCATCTTCGCCTATCAATGTTTCGGCCGGACAGTCTGGCGGGTGTCCGGCTGCTCTCGGTATCCACCCCTACCTTTTCGAGTGACCAGAGAACAGCACAGAGAACAGCAGCCTTCACACCAGCAGCAACTCCTCCACAGCAGCACGCACAGCTCACAGCCGCTCTCCACACAGCAGCTCAGCAGCCGCAGAAGATCCTTTGAGTGGATTGAGCCAAGAATGACGGCCAGGATGACACTTCACTTTCATCCAACGGTTCAATCGCAGCAGCCTGCCCTTCTCGATCTCCTTCTGGCTCCTTCCGCAGCCGCACGCACAGCAGCTGCAGCCCGAGCTCCAGCTCCTTCTCTCCTCCGGCAGCAGCAGCCCCAGCCGCCACCAGCTACCTCCCGCGCACAGCGGCAACACACTCCTCCGGCAGCAGCAGTCCCAGCTCCTTCTCTCCTCTCCTCCGGCAGCAGCAGCCCCAGCCGCCACCAGCTACCTCCCGTGCACAGCGACAACACAGCAGCACCCGCCTCCAGCTGCCTTCCTTCCCCCCCAGCGCAGAACCGACGCCGAGCTCTGATACCATGTTGTCCGTAGCTCACCTCCTCTCTCCTTCTGTCTATGGCGGCTGGGAGAAGGGAACGAAGTGTTGCATCGTCTTCTCCTCTTCTGTCCCGTGTCTCTTCTAGGTCAGCCCCTTAATGGGCTGGGCCACACTTCAACACTCCCCCTCAAGATGGGTGATAAATATCTATCATCCCCATCTTGTCACATGCCAAGTTACAATCCTTTGTTCCTAATCCCTTGGTCAAGCAATCTGCAACCTGCTGCCCAGAGCTGACATGAGTAAGCTGATGATCCCAGCATCAATTTTCTCCTTAATGAAGAAGCGATCAATTTCCACATGTTTTGTTCTATCATGTTGAACTGGGTTATTTGCAATACTTATAGCTGACTGATTGTCACACCACACTCTCAAGGGTCCCTTCCTCAGAAGTTTCAACTCGCTCAGAAGGTGTTTCACCCAGAGCATCTCACTCAGCCCTTGAGATAAAGCTCTATACTCAGCTTCTGCTGTTGATCTAGACACAACTGTTTGTTTCTTGCTTCTCCATGACACCAAGTTTCCTCCCACAAAGACACAGTAGCCTGACGTTGATCTTCTATCATCTTGACAACCGGCCCAATCAGAATCACTATAACCATCCACCTCAAGATGTCCGCTCTTTGCGAACCATAACCCCTTTCCTGGAGTTCCCTTCAAGTACCTCAGGATTCCGTGGACTATATCAAGATGCCCACTCCTTGGTTCATGCATGTATCTGCTCACCACACCCACGGCATAGGAAATGTCAGGCCTGGTGTGACACAAGTATAATAACCTTCCAACCAATTTTTGATACTCTTCCTTGTTCACTAGTTCACCTGATTGAGCAGTCACTTTATGATTTGGTTCAATTGGGGTGTGGGCTGCACGACATCCCATCATGCCCATGTCACTCAAGAGATCCAAGGTGTATTTCCGTTGGCATAGAGAGATTCCCTTCTCTGTCCGGGCCACTTCTATGCCAAGGAAGTATTTTAGGTTGCCCAAATCCTTCACTTCAAACTCCTTGCTCAGACACCCCTTCAGTCTCTTTATTTCCTCCTGATCATCTCCAGTGATGATAATGTCATCCACATAAACTGCAAGAATAGTGATCTTGCTATCTGAGTGTCTGTAGAACACCGTGTGGTCACCATTACATTGACCATACCCCATACCGCAAACAGCACGCTTGAACCTATCAAACCATGCTCTCGGCGATTGTTTCAGCCCATACAAGGATTTCTTCAACCTGCATACCCTCCCCGTTGTCTCTGAGGTACCAAATCCTGGTGGTATCTCCATGTACACTTCTTCCTGTAGGTCACCGTGCAAGAAAGCATTCTTGACATCTAATTGGTGAAGTTTCCACCCAAAGTTAGCAGCACAAGAAACCAATATTCTTACTGTGTTCATCTTTGCCACTGGAGCAAACGTCTCATCATAGTCAATTCCATAAGTTTGACTATACCCTCTAGCGACCAATCTTGCCTTATACCGTTCCACCTTCCTTCTGGATTCTGCTTCACTGTATAGATCCACTTACAACTCACTGCTTTCTTTCCGACCGGCAATGTGGTTAGTACCCACGTTTTGTTTTTCTTCAGTGCTTCCAACTCCTCTATCATCGCTGCACGCCACTTTGGATCTTGCTTTGCAGCCTTGTAGTCATTTGGGATTGACACAGCTTGTAGAGAGGCAACAAATGCTTTGTAGGAGGGAGACAAGGCCTCATAAGACACAAAATTGCCAATGTCATGGTCATCAAACACGGTTCGCAGGGCCTTCCTTGCCGCTGCACGTGTCCCCTTTCGCAATGCAATCGGTAGCTCCAGTTCCGATGTGTCAGAAGGGCTTGCATCACTGCCTTGCTGCAGCTCCAGTTCCGATGTGTCAGAAGGACTTGCATCACTGCCTTGCTGCTCCCCCTGAACATGTGGCTGCTCCCCCTGCACTTGTGGCTGTCGTCGAGAATAAACCAGGGGATTTTTCAACCACCGATCTGGCTGCTCCTCCTGCACTTGTGGCTGCCGTCGAGAATAAACTAAGGGATTCTGCAACCAACGATCTCGAACAGGAACCTGAAGAGAACCAATCTGAATTGTACCCACTACTGGCTGTACCTGAACCTGAACCTGCACATCATCATCATCAATGTTAGTGCGCACAGAATCACGCTGAGCATGGGACACAGCCTTCTCCCCCTCATGACCATCTTTCACAGAGTGTAGATGGTCAAGCTCGGCAAACAACAGACTAAGATCAGTTGGTTCACCATAGAATGGCTCAGACTCCCTGAAGGTGACATCCATACTTACAAACATGCGTTTCACAGAGGGACTCCAACACTTATACCCCTTTTGACTTGAGGAATATCCCATGAACACACATTTCACTGCCCGTGGGTCCAGCTTCCCAATGGATGGTCTATGATCCCGAACAAAACAGGTACTGCCAAATAACTTTGGAGGGACAAGAAACTTATTTTCGCCAAACAACAACTCACATGGGGATTTCATACCTAGTATCCTTGAAGAAGTCCGGTTGATCAAGTATGTGGCTGTCATGACTGCTTCACTCCACAAAAACTTGGGGACATTCATCGTGTACATGAGAGAGCGAGCTACTTCCAAGACATGGCGATTCTTTCGCTCGGCAACACCGTTTTGGGGAGGGGTATCTGGACAAGATGTTTGATGAAGAATACCTTGGTCAGACAAGAAGGCCCCAAAGGTGGAGTTCACATACTCCGTGCCATTGTCCGACCTGATCACCTGTACCTGAACGTGAAACTGATTCTTCACATATGCATGGAAGTTCTGAAAACAGCCAAACACCTCATCCTTGTGACGCATCAAGTAAATCCAAGTCATACGAGAATAACAATCAATAAAGGTAACAAAGTACTTCATTCCATTCACTGACACCACTGGGCAGGTCCATACATCAGAATGGATGAGCATAAAAGGAGATATGCTCCTAAGCCCCTTACTTACATATGAGGTTCTGGTGTGTTTAGCATATTCGCAAGCATCACAAAACAACTTTCCCTTGCCTATGCCACACATAACATCCGGAAATATCCTACTCATCTTGTCAAAAGAGACATGTCCCATCCTACAGTGATGGATCATTGCCTGCTTCTCCTTGTCCTCCATGGTTGCAGCACACACCACGTCTGGCTGCACCCCCTGGTCCACATACCAGAGTCCTCTACGCCTGATGCCAGTCCCAACCATCTGCCTCGTCTGCCGCTCCTGAATTAAGCAACCAAACTTGTCAAGAGTCACACTACAGTCTATTTCATCAATTAGAGCACTCAAAGAAACCAAGTTAACAGGAAACGCTGGCACATGCAAAACAGAGGATAGCGAGATGCTCGAAGTGCACTTTACTGTGCCAATACCAACAACAGGCTGTTTTGTACCATCGGCAGTCTGAATTGTGCCCTTGTGAGTAGGAGGATGCTTAGTGTAAGATTCAAACACACAGAGTTTACCCGCAACGTGCTTAGATGCACCAGAGTCAAGAACCCATTCGACATCATTGTCATTAGTAGCAAGAGATGCCTGTTCAGGATTACCTTCATCAGTGGAGGCCCAGTGAGCAAAGTCTCCATAGGCAGCATCATCTACTCCTTCGCCCTTGGATTGCACATTTTCCCCTTCAACTACCATGTGTGCCCTCTGACCCCCGGAGCTTCCTGAGTATCCACCTCTGCCACGAGTAGTCTGCCCCCTGAAGTTTCCCGAGTATCCACCCCTACCTCGGAAGAAAGTCCTACCACTTCCCCCTCTGTTATATCCTCTGCCCCTGCCACGAATTGGGCAGTCAAACTTCACGTGACCTGTCTCCCCACAAATGAAACAGTCCCTAGTCTCTCTCCACTCCCTGCGCTCAGTAATGGCAAACGTCGGAGTCGGCACATCCTTTTTGTCAGCTTGTTCAAGAGATAGCCGCACCTCCTCTTGTGCCATTGCTGCAATAGCATCATCAATGGTAGGCAGAGAAGTGTGGTGCAGTAGGGATGCCTTCCTGCCATCAAAGGACTGGTTGAGCCCATTTAGAAGTTTCAACACGCGCCTGCGCGCCATCCACTTGTGTCCTGACTCGATGCAGGCTGCATCATAGAGTTCGAGAGGATCACAATTATCCTGATCTGCCCACAAAGCCTGCAGAGCTGCCACGTATGCCATCACTGACATGTCACCTTGGCGTAGATGCTGAATCTTCGCATCAATCTGAGCAATAAGCATGACATTGCCCTTGCCGGAGTACTGAGTGGACAGAGTCTTCCATATCTCAGCAGCTGTGGGTAATCCCTCCACAGAGCGACCAATGGAAGGCGCCACCGAGTTCAACAACCACCCAATAAGCAAGGAGTTGAGAGACTTCCACTTCTTTCCCTCTGCACTAGTCTTGTCTCCTGGATCTGTAACAGTCCCCACCAAGTGCCCATCAAGGTCTTTCTGCTCCACAGCTAGCATCGCCCTCCGAGACCAACTCAGATAGTTGGTAACCCCCTCTAGTTTGATGTCAGTAGGAGATAGGTCAATTTTCTGAACAACTTCCTGTCGAGAGACCACAGCCCCAGAGTTCGAGCCATCCTCCTTAGAGGTAAGGAACTTAGTGAGCTGCTCCACGGCCAAAGCTAGTGTCTTCTCGTCAGCCATCTTCGCCTATCAATGTTTCGGCCGGACAGTCTGGCGGGTGTCCGGCTGCTCTCGGTATCCACCCCTACCTTTTCGAGTGACCAGAGAACAGCAGCCTTCACACCAGCAGCAACTCCTCCACAGCAGCACGCACAGCTCACAGCCGCTCTCCACACAGCAGCTCAGCAGCCGCAGAAGATCCTTTGAGTGGATTGAGCCAAGAAGGACGGCCAGGATGACACTTCACTTTCATCCAACGGTTCAATCGCAGCAGCCTGCCCTTCTCGATCTCCTTCTGGCTCCTTCCGCAGCCGCACGCACAGCAGCTGCAGCCCGAGCTCCAGCTCCTTCTCTCCTCCGGCAGCAGCAGCCCCAGCCGCCACCAGCTACCTCCCGCGCACAGCGGCAACACACTCCTCCGGCAGCAGCAGTCCCAGCTCCTTCTCTCCTCTCCTCCGGCAGCAGCAGCCCCAGCCGCCACCAGCTACCTCCCGTGCACAGCGACAACACAGCAGCACCCGCCTCCAGCTGCCTTCCTTCCCCCCAGCGCAGAACCGACGCCGAGCTCTGATACCATGTTGTCCGTAGCTCACCTCCTCTCTCCTTCTGTCTATGGCGGCTGGGAGAAGGGAACGAAGTGTTGCATCGTCTTCTCCTCTTCTGTCCCGTGTCTCTTCTAGGTCAGCCCCTTAATGGGCCTGGGCCACACTTCAACATAAGATGACAGAAGCAAACAGGAAGCATCACTCCATAGTATATAGTCTTTCCATGGATGTTAAAGTTGACAAACTATTTCCATCGTTTATTGCATTGCAGAAATAAGATAGTGAAGAAAAGCTACACAAAACAACAGTCTGACTCTCCACGCGCGGATTCAGTATCCCTCTAGCTTGGGCACTTGCCCAAGTGCCCAGGCTTGACAGTTGCGCGTTGCCTTATATCAGTGTATCTTTATGGCGATTTAAGCTTGCCCAGGCTTCCAAATGTTCCTGGGTCTGCCACTGTGACTCTCCCTGAACAGTTAGTAAAGTAACAATACTGACTAGCATCTAGCGTCCAAAGAAAAAATGCAAGTGTAGAATATCACATAATGTTCTAACAATAAACAGGGTATATCACCTGTGATAACTGCATAGCAGTCCTCATGCAATCAAATATTGATGGTAATTCCTCCTCTTTAAACCCAGATACACAATCAATGCTGCAACATTAACAGTGAAATTGGAAAGCTTTTAATGACACAGCATAAACTATATCCATAAGTTACGATCAGAATTACATCCAATGGCAATAAACAGTATATGAAATCCTAATTTCTATTGGACGTGCATGCCATTTTAATCTCAGTCTGCCCAAAATCCCCAAAAGAAAAGAGATCGTTTGACTATAAGGCAGTTTCAGAATAACAAGACGGAAAAGACGAAAATTGTCAACTACGTTTTAGACAACAATTCTAAGTCATACATTTACCATTGACATACAAGATCAAGATATTCTAACACACAATGCAGCCAACCTTGTTTAAGTAATGGTCCACTGTGAAGAAATAGATTTAAAAGTATCTGTAATTTCAACAATGACTTTTGTGAGCTAAAATCAAGAATGCTCGTAAATGTGAAGAAAATGGAAAACATCTAAGCAAAGAGTATTTCTAAAACTGGAACTCATTCCTCGTGCAATAATACTTTTGAATCACACTAACATGTAAGAATCTATAAATTTTATTTTGACAAATTGATCTTCCCTTGAAAAGAATGACACAATCAGAATTACATAAACTATATTCATAAGCTATAATCCGGATATAGTTTATGTAGTTGATTGTGTCATTCTTTTCAGTTACAATCTACATTTTTCTCCCTATTTCACGTTTTGGTTTCCTTATGTTTCTGTTGGGTTTCATATCTAGCGTACCCAGCTTGCTTGGGACACAAGGATTAGCTGTTGTACGTTCATAAGTAACAATCAGAATTCATAAGTCGAAGAGTTTCACTCTCTAACTTGAACGCCCATAGCCCCTTATTTACTAATACATAGAAGAATTTGAGCTTGAAAAAATATTCACAAAAGCAGAACAAACAACTTTAAATTCTTGAGAACAACAAAAGAAATACACAATATGATCTGTTGTGACTAGACGGAACATACTCGTGAGGGGGGTGATAAGATGTTGGCCAAAGCTTGCACTGTTCCTCCCACTCTTCTTTTGACGTAGCAGAACAACTGGCAACCTGTTAAAGACCTTCGCCAACAGTCAACATTTGGCAGGCGCCTACTGTAAATAGCTAGCTAAGCTTAAGCTCCTCTTAGGCAGTTTCCCAGTTATTCTTTATGCATCAAGAGTGAGGCATCTCCAAATGTATCCTTTTTATGCATCAAGAGTGGTAACTATTATAAGTGCATTGTGGGAGAGGGAAAATGGTGTTTCTTTCAGACTGTTTACATGTGATACACCGACACAAAGAAAAAATGGACTCACTACACAAATTACAAAAATCTTTGGTGGTAGTTGTCATAGAGATGAAACTCGACATCACAATGTTCAACCAGGTGACTGCATGCCGAAACATACAATGAGGTGTGAAAACAAGCAAAGCTTAATGTTACCATTTTGATGTGCTTAACTTGACACAAGGCAAATATTATATGAGAATGTTATAAGTTATAACCTTTAGCTATAACTATCATACCCTGAAGCGGTGTTTTAACATCGCTGTTAATTTCTCCAAGAACAACAGGCGTACTTACTTTTGCAATGAAAGGACTCAAATGGTGTCTGTCCACTATCTTATGTACTTCTTCAGGAAAATCTTCGCTACAATTTTCAGGCCCAGTGGAAATGCATAATATGATTGATAACTCAGAATTTTCTGTCAAAAAAACCATGACACAAAAATTAGAGCGGGGGACAATAAACTATTCCACTATGTTAATTACTGGTCACATGGTAGACTCAGTTTAAAAGACAGCAAGATGCTAAGTTTATTTTCAGAATCTATGGAATGTTCTCTAGCATTACAGATTGTTAGGAGCTCTGACAGAATTAGTGGTTCAGTAGCAGAAATCTAACGTATGTCTTCTCTTAATTCTATGAAATTATCGTGTAGTGCACTGCACTCCGAAGGCAAACAGAAAATAATTGAGAAACAGATAATAATGCATATACCGCCAGACCCAACACGCCGACGCACCCGCTTGACATGCCGTAGATTCTCTAGTGGGCATAGCTGATTCAATTGCCTGAAATAGCAGTCACACAAATAAATCACCATGTCCAGTGTTTTCAAAATAATAACATGTAAAGTTTGTCAAAACAAAATGACAAAAAAAGGAACTGCATATTAATATCCTACAAAATCTCAAAATAGAAGACCTACATTTCAATTAGACAACAGAAATTGAGCATGTAATTACAAAAACAAATACAATTTTCCATAAAAAAAGATTAACCGTCTTTAGTTTTTCTTTAAGTTAGTGCATTTTTTTCGGACAGCATAGAATCACTTCTCGCACAACTAAAATGTAGTACCAGTGCCCAGGAAATTTAATAAATCCACCTTTATGATTTTTTTGCCACTTAACCAATACAATTATTTTATTAAACTGAACACTATAAGGTTATTCAAGTGTATTATCAAATATGAACTGAAGTTTATGAACTCTGGATGTATGCCGTGATGTACTAAACACAAGACCTACTTCCTATTCAACAGAGTTGAGATCTGAATGCAAACATCTGTTGAGTTCTTGGTACCAAACAGAAGAACTATTTCCTATTTAACAGAGTTGAGATCTCAATACAAACATCGTTTCAGTTCTTGGTACACCATACCCAAGGGAAAGCAATCCTCAAACCTCCCTATGCTCTTTCCACCTATTTGTTCAAAAAAAGAACAAGGAATGGTTTGCGCTACTATGAACCTCAAAACCATGTTAATTGCATTTCAAGATTCCTAGACAGTAACAAACCATTTGGATAAAAAAAACTCAGAGAAGAAGCTATTTACCTGATGAGAGTATTTGCTAACTTGGGTTCGATGTTCGCTGCCACCACATCAACTAGCAAGCAAAAGAAACAAAAAAGTATGAAACTACAACAGTAGCAAAATCGACAAGAGCACCAAGAGAAGATACCTACCTGTAGAATGTTGGGGAGGAGATGGATTGCCAGGCACCTCAATAAGCTCCCAAACCATGGCGATCAATTTCAATGGAAGCTGAAGTCGAGAATAATCAACTCACAGACATGTTTTTCAGGCAATAATTTGATTAAGCTTAATTTGCAAGTTGCAGCAAACAGAAAAAGTTGCCAACAGCTAAAAACAAGAAAAGCTAGAAATGGATTAATAAATCTGATAAATAAAGGAGGCGAGCAATAGCGGTGCCGGCGTGAAGCTCAGAGCCAAAGAGTCATTATAGGTGTTGGGTGCTAGCAGCAGCTGGGCTCGCAATGAGAGGCAGAGCCAGGATTCGATTGTGCCTCAGCCTGCACAATTACATGCTACGGTAACGCTAAAAACAACCCACACTTCGACAAAGGCCAAAACTAGTATTCGGTATAACGAAGTTCAGAAATGAAACTGCCAAAGATAGGATCAATTTTCTGAAGAAAAATAATAGAGAAGAGAATCAGTATATCTTCACCTCCAAATTGCATTGTTGTCTAAGTTAAACAGGTGTTTGGTTCGCAGGTTTACAACACTGGGATCTAAGGTACATATCTGCTGCAGATTAGCCACATTTCAATCTATATGCAGCCACCAAGTTAGGACATTCTCAAAGATCACAAAATTGTTTAGTTCTGGTTTGCTACATCTTTCCACAGAAACGTTAACAGAAATGCAAGCTGAGTACATGCATCAATCGATCGAGGTTGGAGCACTCTCTCCTATTCGACAAAAAGAACAGCTAACAGAAATATATGGCACCATAACTTTCAATACCACTATCTCGTCCAGAGCATAATTACACGCTTTAAATAAAAAACATGCAACAAAACAATGTAGCATGGCATTTATTTTTCAGCGAAAATACAACATGACCTAGCTAGCTACGTCTGGGGAGATACAATGTTGAGATCATGCTGATATATTTTAAATTGGCAGCACTCAAAGAAGTATATTGGCATACTGATAATACAAATTGACCTAGAATATCATGCACATAATCAAAGAAGTACATTAGCATGCTAATACTCACCAGGAGAGAGGAGAGGAGAGAACATGGGTATGGGCAGGAGCGAACTGTAGCTGGGTAAGGGTGCGGCGTTCTCTACTATGGCGATATTTGGGCGCTCCCAAAGCTTCTAGTGCCTCCCACGCGTACCAGCGTTCCGGTGGCCGGCGGCTCTGCGCTGCTGCAGCGGCGGGGGCGACTTGGAGACCGGCGAGGAGAGGAGAGGAGCGGTGGCGGGTGGAGAATCCGACAGGGGTGCTACGCTGTACTCTGCAAACTTTGGGCGCTCACCGGCTGCGAGCGCCTCCCGTGCGTCCCGGCGGCCGGTGGGGAATTGCTCTGCCCCGGCGGCGGCGTGTTCCTGTCGAGAGGTGCTGATGCGCAGCGCAGCTGCGGTTCGAAACTGGCCCGTTCTTCCGAGAAAATTCGTACGGTATATGGCCCATATTGGTGGTGTGGCCCATCAGTTCCCATATGGCCCAGTCTAAGTTTTGGTCGACGCTCTGCCACTGAATTTCATGACCATTTCTTTCCCAATTTGGACGTGAGTCGCGAGACATGCATGGTGGTTCGCCGCGTGCCTTTCCGTAGTACAGTACTCACCAGGAAAACGTATCCTTCCAATTTCCAAACTAGTCAAACACGCTGTAGGGGAGAAGGTGCGGGCCCAAGAAGAAGAATGGACGAAAGAGTTGCCACTGGCGAAGGCAAACTAGGCAGGAGAGTCAAGTCAACGTCACCGTCAACGTAGGAAAAAACACTACAAAGCCACCGACATGAAAGGGAACTATTTGTAGTATACAGTACTATTTTTCCATGATTTGAGTGCTCATTGACCTGTTTTCCTTAAGAGGTTATATGGTTGTAGAGGAAACGGCCAGAGTGGAATATTGATTTTTTTTTCCTCTTCCTTCTGGGTGTCTTTCCAGAAATCTCAATCGGTTGGTCTTTACACATTGCTTTGTTTGCATGCACGCATTGTCTAACTTAAGTTGGTCTTACACGGTCCGCGTAAAAAAACGCAGGCCTATTGACACGTTTGCATTCCTGAATTCCTTCTAGATGAGTTCTTTGAAATACCAATGGAGCCAATCGAAATTAGATCCCATAGGCATACTTCTGTTTTGTAGCTCAACATGTACTCCCTCCGTTCCAAATTAATTGACTTCCATTCGTCCAAATGGAAGTCAATTAATTTGGAACGGAGGGAGTATCTTGCACGAGTAATTATTTTCTGAAAATGTGTATGTTCAAAGTGAATATCTTTTGTATAGGGGAACTTTTTTTTGATGAAAATGTATGAAGAAATATAAAGAGTGTTATGACAATTTGCGATAAGATTTACTAGTGTAAATGTAATAATGCACATGTTGTGAGAGAAAATTTGTTAGTCGGACATAGGAAAACTTGCAATTGGATAAAAAATTGAGAAATATTGATAAACGAAAACCGAAGGACTTGCTAAACACGACGGTTCAAATAGGCCTCGGATAAAAAAAATAGTAAATTCAATCTTTTTGGGATCGAAAAGAACCGTGAACGAAATGGTATACAATTTGATTTTATGATACAAAGTCCGTTTCCAAAAACAAATCGTAAAAATAGTTTCTGAATTCAAATAATGTGAATCTGATCAGGTTTATAGAACAATGTATCCAGAACTATAATACTATATAGATACAATGCAAACATATATATCATGGTGTATCTGATGATATTATTTGGCATTGAAGATGTTGATAGTTTTTCTTAACAAAATTGGTCAAACATTTACTCCCTCCGTCCTAAAATAAGTGTCTCAAGTTTGCCAAAAAATGGATGTACCTAGACATGTTTCATGTATAGATACATCTAGTTTTGAGTAAACTTGAGACACTTATTTTGGACAGAGGGAGTACATAAATTGATTTCTGACAAAAAATTGTATGCTTTCTTTTCAGTAATGGAGGGAGTATGTGCAAGTATTATGTGTGCGAGAAAGGTTTCACACCTTTTCAACTCGAAATCAAACTCCCCAGAACTGTTAGTAATGCGCGGCTACCTGAAATCTTCTTAACCATTTCTTTGAAGACTTGTCGCACTACAATAACGTGGACTGATTTCTCCAAGTCAAAAGTCATCCATTGGCATAGACCGACTTGCCCTGGTCAGCACGCGCATCGGCCATTCCCCCCAGCTACAAACCCCGGCAGCATTAGCCAATATTAATCCTCCGATCCACCAATCCTTTCTTCTTCCCACTCTTTCAAGTTGCAACTAGCTAGCCATGGCTGTCAAAACCACCCCAGCATGCTTTACTTCCCTAAAAGAAGCCCTGCTACTCCATACGCGAAACGCCAAGCTCTTCACATTCGTGCTCCTTCTCTTGGCCGTTATCACCTTCCTTGTGCCCTTAGTTCATGTGGTGTCCATGCAGCCTCTCGCCGACGATATGCCAAGGGACAGCCATCTCGTCGAGATCAAGAAAACCGGCCCGTTCAGTGCCGAGTATGCCAGGCTCCTAAATGAGATCAAGCACGACGTTCTGAAGCTCGTCATCATCAACATCGCCCCCCAGTTCATCACGCCGGCGCTGGGTTTCGTCAAGCAGATCATCGCATTCCTCGCGGCCTCCACGACCTACTTCGGCGAGATTATGATCCACAAGACGGGCAGTTGGATCACCGACGCGGTCGTAGCGCTCCTGCAGGTTGCGCTGCTTTCTGCCGTCATGCGCCGCCACTTGGGGGTGCTCTCCGTCCAGGGTCTCGTCTTCCTCCTCGCGTTCCTAGTGTTCCTGGTCTGTTGGAATAATTAGAGCAATGGGTTCGTTTTAATCTATATCTATACCTAATAATAAAAGCGTTAAGGCTTCCGCTCTTTGATTTGGTAGGTCATTGGATTTGCCCTTACAGTTGTATATAATTACCTACCTATGTCACCCGTAAGTCATCAAAAAATAAAATAAAATAAAATACGTTTCAGGATCAGCGTCGCCCTGCCGTGAGACTGATTTCTTTCCTCCGTGCGTGCACCCCTGGCCGTGGAGAGGCCAGCGTCAGAAAACTAGCCTGCGACTCCCATCGCACTAAATATTCTCTGCTCCGCCCAAGATGCACACCGCCATGCCCAAGCACGTCAGCAACGCAGCTGGACCGCCATGCTCGTCGCCAGCGTGCAGCCAGGTCGCTGGGCTTGTCGACCGTGCGCCTCACTGTCATCCCCCATCGCCGGCGCCCCAGTCTTCCGCCCCATTGCCAGCGTCAAGCATGCCTCGACAAGCTACAGATTTACCTTACCAGTTAGCTCCGACAATGTCTGCTCGTTCGCGGTGGTCAGGTCACCACAATGTCCACGACTTGAGCACGTGTCGGCCGCAACCTCCACAATGTCCAGTAAGCCTGGGCACAGTTTGGTCTGAAACTGGCGCCGGCGCCGCAGACCCGGAGATGTCGGCGTTGCTGCATAGGCTCTCCAGCCGGGCGTGGCCCGCGGCACTTGACGCCAGCCACCATGGACCGCGTGTTGGCCGCCATGATGCGGCCGAAGTCGACGAGTTCAACGGCGGCCATGGCGCCGGCGCCGCGGACCCGGAGATGCCGGCGTTGCTGTGGAGGCTATCCAGCCGGCCGTGCCGCGAGACGGTGAGGTCCACCGCGGCCGCGATCTGCGCCTCATCGGCGACGTCGCAGCGGGTATACTCGGCGTTCGGGCCCACCTCGGCCGCCACGGAGCGGCTGACATCGCCTTGGATGTCCGCGAGTATGACCTTTGCGCCGTTCTGGATGAACTCGACGGCCGTCGCCTTGCCCATGCCGCTGGCCGCGCCGGTGATGACGGACACCTTGCCGGTAACATCTGGCAGTTCGACGCCGTGGACAAGTCATGTAACAAGGTTCCCACAACAATCGTCCGACGGTGCCAAACCATGGAAACAGCTAAACCAGACCGAACCAAACCGTATATACGTCCGCCACCGACGCGTCTAAACCAACCCAGACCAATCAAAACCGGGAAATATTTTTCCGGTTTGACAAACCGGTTCAAACCAGCTAAACCAGTGTTCGCACAGGCTTAGGGTGTGTTCGGTTGTGGGATAGAGTGGAATGGAATGGAACCATTTCATTCCACTGTCACGGAACCGTTCCATTCCTGTGTTCGGTTTGGACAAAAAATTGTCACGGAACCGTTCCATTCTTGTGTTCGGTTTTGGAATGGGATGAGAATGGAATGAATGGAGTGAGAATGGAATTATTCTAAACTTAATTAATTATTGCTAAACTTGATTAATTATTTCTAATCTTGATTAATTTATTCCTAATCTTAATTAATTATTCTTAATCTTGATTAATTATTGCTAAACTTGATTAATTATTGCTAAACTTGATTAATTAGCGCGTGCCAGTCACCCGTTCCACTTCGTCTGGCCGAATCGGCCAGACGGTGTATTCCGCATCTCGTGCGAATATTCCCTTCAGAGGAACGACTGCGTTCCATTCCACTCAAAAACCGAACGCAAGGATGGGACCAAGGAACGGAACAGTTCCGTTCCATTCCAGCCGGTTCCACAACCGAACAGACCCTTAATGTCCAGCACAAGGAAGAGGAACACGTCCTCGAGTTGAGCGGCAGCTCCGACGCGACCGTAGCACGGCATACGCGACAGTGCAGGCCATACTGCAAGCTTTTTTTTTTAACAACTGCAAGCTTTGGATGCACAATGAGAAGAAGAAAGCACGAACACGGGAGATACACACCATGTGCGCTGCTCTGGTCAAACGACAATGACAGAGGATAAGAACAAAATTTGCGGTGGACAAAATTCTCCACCTTTGTTCTAAAAAAAATCATAGGAGATTTTTTTTATGTATACCGATGGGTGCTTTATCTTCACACACATAGCAAAATGTCTATCTAGGGAGGGCACTCATATGGTGCACGTAAGAGAAAAAGGCAAAGAAGTTAATTTCACTTTTTTTCTTTCAAAATAAAATAACTAATATGAAACATTGCTATGCCTGAACTCATTAAGTTTACCACACATAATTTATTACACATGTTATGGCTATGAGTATGATAGTCTTATTTGCACAAACTAAAGGATATGTTTGTTGATGTATCGTATCTAAACAAGAGCTATGCAATATGTACGATATTTAGAACGAAACTTGGAAATTCTTGTGAGCCTAATTTTGTTACAACTTAAAAATATTGTTCATGAACCGATCTATAAAAGATTTAGTTGTATACTCAAAAAAAAATTAAATGTTATGCATAATATTTTGTACTTTTAAATAACAATGATGCGCACATAGAAGATTGGAATTGGGTGCTGAGTTTTTTTAGAGGATTGATCTGCAGTGCAACAGGGAACTAAATCAAAAGAAAAAAACCTAAACTGTTCTAAATGGTACAAACCAAAAACAAAAGTGAAATATAAGATGTTTAAGAGCTAGAAATAACATATCATATATTTTCTAGATTTGTGAGTGATATTAAATTATTTTAAAACCGTTGCAACGCACGGGCACTTTTCCTAGTTCATAAATAAAGATATGACTGTTATCATGGCAACATCAATCATCGAGTGTTGCACGTAAACTCTAGCAAGTTAATTATCACTTAACGTTAACGATAACTAAGCATATACTACTCACAAAGTAGTACCTGGTGGTAGTCCTGATTGTTTGGTTCGGTCAAGTGTCCGGGCTGGTAGGAAAAAAAATTGGCCGTGTTTGCGGCAAACGCCTCGGAAAGAAAAGAAAGAAAGAGAGGTGGCGGCGGTAGGGTTTCAACCCTAGCCGTCGCCGCCGACGCCATCTACACCTTTATTGTCACCTTCGTCTAAGAATTGATGGGTCCTCACCTCCTCTGTGTGCCACTCTGGCACTAGAAGGGGTGGGGACCTCGGACCTGCGCATGACGCTATACAAAGGTCATTAATGTTAGAGCTTGGTTTTGATTGTTGTCTTCTTCGTTAATGGAGATGACATCGTCTGCAATAAGTGATCTTCCGCGCTTCGTTCGTCGGCAAGATCTCCTTTCTGACGTCAATGGTGGTTTTGAAAGATTAAGTTTGTCTAGGTATGTTTTTTCAGATCTTGCTTCGCCAGATCAATCTTGGATTGTTTCTCATGGTTGCCGCGAGGAGGTTTGTCCTCGCATTATCTATCCCGGCTACTACGTCTTCGACAATGGTGATTCGTTCTCTCGGCTCCCAACGACGTCGACAAAGTGGCTCGGTTATTTGTGCCCTGAAATATCAGTGGTGGTGCTCTTGCCGATGTTGCTTGATTAATTTAATGGATGCGTGCATGCACAAAGTCTTGGCATTGCGGCTCAAAATTAAAAGTGGAGAACCTTCGTTGGTATTCACATGTCTGTGGTTTGGTGTTTTCGGCGTTGTTCTACGGTTGCTTTTAGAAAAGTACAAGATTGTGTCTTGAAAGAAAAAAATGGCTTCAAGATATCATAGATTTGCTCGTCTCTTTTCGTATTGTTTTTATAATCGATATAATTGTGTACTCTTTGTTTGTTTAATATATGTGGAAAAATTCAAAAAAAAAGTAGTACCTGGTGGTAACACTTGCCGGCTGTCCCATGCGCGCGCCTGTTGCCGTCTCTCTCGTCCAGCGGTTGATGGATGCTGGGTTGTTGGATAACCAGGATGTATTCAAGTGTGCATTAACATCTTGGGTATCTTTACGATCAAGTTCATGTAGAGAAAATTGCAAAAAAAAAAAACCACCACATTTCAGGTAAGGGTTTCAAAAAAAACCACCACGATGCGTAATTTTATTTAAAAAAACCACTATTCCGTAACCGTGTGTAAAAAACTCTGATCAGGATTTTCTGCATCCTAATTTAATTTTTGACCAGTGGACACATGGCAGGCTTACGTGGCATATCTATTTTACAAAAAAGAATTTCATATATTATATCTTTTGATTCCCCATCCCTCGGTAAAAAAGAGAATGGGCTGCTTCTACCTAGCATGCCAGCGGTCACCTCTCCTGCTCTGCGAGCCCTTCTGGTATTGCCGACCGACCGGTTGACACAAAATATTCTGGTATTCCCGACCGATGATCAGACAGTGTATATTCGTATTGCCGACCGATAGTCCGAGGCAAGTTTTCCCGACCAACTTTTGGTCGGCATACATGACTATTCCCGACACACGTCGGTCGGGAATTTGGGGCGTGGTGTAGTGTGGCCGGCGGTCATCTCCCCGACCTCCACGGGAAAGGGCAACGTGAGGCTGTCGTGCGAGCGCGTAGACCGGCCAAGTGAAGGCCTTCCCCGTCGTCGTGGCCGCAGGCTGCGGGTGACTAGCCTCCACCATATGCAAGTTCCCTCCGCCGCCGCACGCCATCAAGGACGGAGAGGTTTCGACAGCCATAGGCACTCGATTTTGGCGGCGCTCTGCCTGCTCGCTTCTCGCAGCACCGTCTCGCCGTCGTCCGCCGTGGCATCGCCACTAACCCTCGATGCTGGCAGCGTGCCGAGCTGCACTAGGGCGCGGAGACCTCGTCTCCATACGTGCCGTCTGCCGCAATCGCTGCGTGCCGCTGCCGAGCTGCGGCGGGACCATTTTACAGCCAGAAATTCACAAAACAATATAGTGATTTTTGAAACCTTAACTCGAAATGTGGTATTTTTGCAATTTTGTCAGTTCAGTTCAATGTATGACGATTTATTAAACAATCATATTTGAAATTTTTGCGGAATATATGTGAAAATGAAAGTACCGCTAAAGATTAGGATTTATATTATGTTCCTTCATTTTAAAGATATTCGAACCAAGTATAATTTGGTAAAAAGGAATTGGCAGGGAAGTAATAAATGTTATTTTGTGACAACAATTTTTTATTGAATGACCATTTGCAAAGATAATATACTCCTGTTGTCAATATCCACTCGAGGAAATGAAGAACGAAAATCCAGTAGCCCAAACAAGAACATCACCCATACCGATGAACTATTCATCATGTCATAACTCTGATTGGCGCGTATATTCTTTTTTTTTTTTTGCGAAAGGATCAGACAACATTACACCTCCGTTCATACAGAAAGATCCAAAAAGAAAAAGAAATTACAAAGAAGTCCTTCTTCTAGGTCCTGACGCAGGCGACACAGAGGAGCCGTCGGTGACGCGCCGCTGCCGCTGCTCCGCTTCACGCCTTGGATAGGAGCCAGCCCCTTAGCAGTCGGGAAGTCGCCAATCGTCGGGCTCGAGGACCCTACTCGCCGGAGCACCGCCCTCGCCGCGGAGAGGTACAACGCCGTCTTCACCTGGAGATTCAAACACCGGAACCACCACCTACTCGATCCCGGACGGGGCACGACGAACTCGATAGATCCATGGACCGCCGAGCTCGAGGAAGTCAGCTGCTTGACGAAGAAGCTCCCAGGAGCGCCATCGCCGGAAGGGGAGCGCGCCGACACCAAACACTGAACCAGCAGCTTTCCCGCCTCCAAGACGCCGCCGGCCGGAACCAGACTTACCCCTACACTATGTACAAGCCTCGATCCGTGGATTCCCCAGCCTCCCGCCGCCGGAGCGGCCGGCGGAGACGGAGGGATCCACGGATCGGAGGCGAGCGAGGTGGGGAGACGCGGTGGTTTTAGAAAATCGCCTCTCAAACACTGTAGATGGGGAGAGAGGAGAAGTCCAAGTCTAGAAGGCAAATAAACTGATTGGCGCGTATATTCAACATGCTAATCAAGCTCCGTGTTGAAAACTTCAGATTACAATAATATATCGTGGACTCATTGTTCCAAGTCTTCCATTTGGTAACAGCGACGTGCCCTTGGTTTTCCAATTTCTCATTTGACTGGTGAGCACGCGTTCAGCCATTCCCTCCACCCCCGGCAAAACTACAAACCTCCATTGCCTCTCTTATGCAATTAAATCCTCCATCCCTTCTTCTCACTACTTCATCAAGGTTCAACAAGCCATGGCGGCCAAAACCACATCATCATGCTTTACTTTCTTGAAGGAAGCCCTGATCCTCCCGACGCGAAACCCAAAGTTGTTCACGCCCGTGCTCCTCCTCTTGGCCCTCGCCGCCTTCCTTGCCCCCTCAGTCCATGTCCTGTTCGTGCAGCCTCTCGCTGCCGACATGGCAAACCATCTCATCGAGCTCAACAACTCTGACCCCTCGAGCTCCGAGTACGCCAAGATCCTCGAGGAGATAAAGCAAGACGCTGTGAAGCTCGTCCTCATCAGCATCGCCGAACTGATCGTCACGCTGGCGCTCGCCTTCGTCAAACAGATCATCGCCTTTTTCGCTGCCTCCACCACTTACTCCGGCGACCGCTACTCGCTCACCGAGCTCATCCGCGAGATCAGCAAGGGGAACGCTGTCAAGGGCCCTATCATCACCATCGCCGTGGTCACCGCGCTTAATTTCGCGTGGATGGCCGTACTGGCCGCCATGCTTTCACCCTTGATGCGCGGCAGTCCGGTTCTCTCCGTGCAGGGTCTCCTGTTCGTCCTCGCGTTCCTCGCCTTCATGTACTTCACCGTCCTCGCGCTGGTGAGCGTTGCAGCGTCGGTGGTCGACGAGGAGTACCGCGGCGTGAGCGCGCTCCGGCAGGCGTGGAGGGTCATGACGCGGGTGAAGAGGAAGGAGGGTCTCGTCCTGGTGCTCGTCGCACACCTCCTGCCGACCGTCGTGACTCCGTTGTACGGGATTGCTCTCTTTTATGCGAAGAGCACGGCGGCGGCTTTGTGCATGCTGGCTGTGTATGCTTTTCTGGTTGGTGCGCAGCAGCTATTCTACATGGCGGCAGCCACGGTGTACTACTACGAAGCCATGGAGAGCAAGGGCGTGTCGCCTTGTGATTATGCCAAGATTCCATGCGGGGAAGCAAATGTCTGATTGGTGATCCAAGTGAGCGCTACAAGAAGTTCTCATTTTGTTGAATCCGATAGTGAGATTATATGAGACTTGCTATGCTATATATACTTGTGGTCTTGTGTTAGATTTCGATAAAGCGATATTGTTCGGTATGTTCTCCTGTTTAACCATAGTCTAATCAGTGTGTATACCTATGAGTTTCGAGATTGAAGTAGTATATGCTTGATGAAATTGGTTCATTTCTTTCTTTTTGAGGGAAGAATATTTTCAACTAACCAAGATGAACATCGTTGTCACTGCGGATACAAAGATAGGGTTGTGCTTGGCCATAGATTCCTTTCCCTTCCACGGTCCGGAAATTCCACCAGTACGTTGGGCCCCCAGCACTATCAGAGCCGTTCATTCTTCCAAGATTCAACGCAGTCAAAGGTCGAGCAGTTTTTGCATTTTCAACCTCCATAAAGTATTAAATCAACCCGCACTCCAGAGGCTATTTAAGGGCAGCCGGACCCCAAACCCTAGCAAATCCAGTCCATCACCGCCGCCCCACCCCCTCGCTCCCCTCTCTCTACCTCCTTTCCGCCGGCACCAGGGCCCTCTCGTCGCCTCTCCCTCGCGCCTCGGTTCTCCTTCTCGTCATCTCCAGCAGAACCACCGGGCGGGCTACAAACGGGAGCAGCGGCAAGATGGCGGAGGCGACGACGAACCCTCTCCAGCTCCTCCCCGGACGAGGCAACGTCGAGCCACCCACCTCTCCCTGGTCGCCAGCCTCTCTCCGGCAGCGTCCGTGCAGGGCTGTCCGCTGGTGTCCCCAGCTCGGCAACGGCGCTGGTTAGGAGGTAGGCACAGGCGCGGCCAAGCTCCGTGCGGCCGGCGGTGACCTCGGCCCGGATCTGCCATGGATGGCGTGGATCTGGAACTTGATGGCCTTGATCCATGCTGCAGTATATCCTATCTTTTTTCCTAATTTTTTCTTGTATATTTGTTGTATGGATTTATGAAAATGTCTTTAAAACAGGACAAAGTCTTGTAAAATCTGTGTTGCGTCTTGGAAACGTTCAAGAGAACAGCTATGAATATCTTGGGAAACAATGGTATGGTGGTGTATGATTCTTCAGTTGTGCGGTGTATAATTTGTTATTCAGCCAGAAGATGAGTGACCTTGGATTTTCTGTACCCGATTTGGTTTTCAGTATGTGAAGTACCCAAAAATATTCACGTTTTCTGTCCTGTTATGTTGTTATATTCAATCGTGTAGGAACTCGGAAGAATGGTTACCGGACGTGATCTGTACTATGATTTCTCTGAAAAAAGACTGCTTTGGCTTCGGTGATAGTTTTTTTACAAGCTGTCATTTTTATTTGTTGATAGAATACGTGCATACAGAAGCTATACATAAGCTACATATAGGTGTTTCTTTCTCGTAGGAAAAAGGTACAGAGTACTGTGATTTCAGGAAATTAAAACTCCCTCTGATCCACTAAATGTGTCGTGCAAAATCAATGTACTAGGTACAATTGTCAATTTGAAACCTTAATTAAACTCTAGGAAACCATAAGATCCTTGTGAATCTTCGATGGAATATATTAGTAAAACCCATACGAAATTTTGATAAAAATAAAAATATCCTGAATATCAAAAACAAAAATGCGGTCCAAGGTGGTCAGAGTTTTTTGTCTGACGAAAAAGTTGGTTTAGAACTACTAAGCTACTCCCTCCATTTCAAAATAGTCTACATCCTACAAAAATTCAGACAAATTAGCGAAACATTTATTAGTGCTACTTAGCCACTCACCAAGCATGCAATGCATTAATTGATCACAGAAAACAAAGCATTTGTACCAATTACCCATAGCTTAATTAATGTTAGCCATGCAATTGCCCAATTGACTTACTCCATACATACTTGATTACCCAATTTTCTCTCTCACTTTAATTAGTACTATGTGGGACCCATCCAAGATGTAGACTATTTTGAAACTTAATAGGGAGCCAGAATGTAAACTATTTTGAAACGGAGGGAGTATGTCTATACTTGTCGTCTAATTTTACAAGTGAATTATCTAAAAAACCTCGCTATAACTAAATGATTTTTTGGCCAATCATCTAATAAAATTGAAACGTCACGAGATCATCTTAGAAACCTCGCTAGAACTTGATGATTTTCTACTAAATCATATATATATATAACGAAAGCAAACAATTTCTTGGACAGTGAAAGAACCACACTACCCACATCCATACAAGATCATATCGAAATTCATATTTCTTGAAAAGAAAAGATTCATACACAGTATCCGATGACCCATAGTAGATCGGATATTTGATGATTCAATGCATAGATATGCTATATATAGGTGTTTCCTTCTTGTAGAAAAAAGATCATGTATTTTAAGAAAATTAATATAAATTTGTGAAGATAACAAAATTATATAATACCTATCCTCGTGCTTTTCTTGCTCTTGCTTGTACCGAGTGGTCTATATATTTTGAAAAACAATTGTGAAACTAAAAAAAACTTCAGGGAAACCACCGCCAAGTAATTATAACTTCGCTAAATTCCTAGTTAAACTCCGAGAAAACATGAAACCCTTTTGAAACATTGATGAAACATGCTGGAAAGTGGAGTGAACCATCTGCATAATCCATGCGAAAGTTCTTAAATTTTGATCAAATAGTAGGCTTCTTTCCGCAATGAAATTTATATGTTTCCACCTTCGAATTCCACTTTGATCAACTAAATTAAATCAAGGTTTAATGAAAAATTATCAAGATTTCTTTAAAAAAAACACTAGGAGCTATTAGGCTGGAATCATCGACTAAGTGTTTTCATGCTTCATTTCTTAAAAAAAAACACTTTTATTGTATTCATGCTTCATTCGATCTATGTGGCCCAAATCTCCAGATCCAGAAAAATTTGTGTAGATCTTGAATGGATTTGTGAAATTTGTATGAATATTGGGTGGTTTTTTAATGGATCATTCAGATCCTCATGATCTTCTTAGACGATTGATTGGTGAAAATCATTATCATTTCAAAGATTCCATGACCCTATGTATTTTCTATGAAATTGTATTAGAACTAAACAAAACAGAAGATTTGTCCTAGTCTACAGTCTGTCCCGAGCAAACTTCATATAATTGTAGTGCATGTTGCAGGACCTGGCACTCTCGCTAATGGCTTTAATCAGTACCAAAGAGTCGTTTGCGAACAGTAGTTGATTAAATCTCGGGGCACCATTGCAAAACTGAATGCCTTCCAATCGTCGGTCTTCCTCCGCCTTATCAAGTCGTTACATGTGTATGTGTGTACCAGGCCTAGTCTGACCTAGTCGACTCACTCGTTACGGCCGGGCGCGTGTTTGCAATCTGTTACAGATTTCTTACTGGCAAGTGTGTGAAGCCATACAGCTAAAAAAAAGTGTGTCAGGCGAAACAGGCATTTCATTTCTGAACGTAGCATTCGATATCTGGATTGCAGCAAAAATTCACACGTTAGATGGTAAATGCGGAGCTCGGGAATGCTTATCATACTGAAGCGCGCTACGGCCATATCGGTCGCAGTTCCGTTCAAGCAAATGATCGGAGGAGCCCACACGCAACCTATCTCAGCTTATGTGCTTCCAGTTCTAACCTCTGCAACTATCCAAACTTGGCGTGGATAAAATTTTGTCCGGGAGCGTAACCGATCGAAAACCGGGACGCAATCACAACTCACGGTTGCAACTACATCACCTGCATTGCATGGCTGCACAGCAACATGCCAATTTTCACGATAAGCATCCGGTCCGGAAATTCCACAAGTGAATTGGCCCCCCCGGACTATCTATGCCACCAATTTTCTGTTGGAGATTCGTACCGGTCAACTAGTCAAAGTTCCAGGATTTTGCATTTTAGCCCCTATAAGAAGTTAGTTTCGATCCACAGACCACGCGCCACATATATTAACCCAGCAGAAGCGACTGAAACCTTAGCCGCCTCCTGCCCTCTCGCGTTCTCCTCACCTTCCTCTCCGGCGGCGCGTCTCCTCGCCGTCTCGCCGGCGAGCCATGGAGAGAGAACCATGTGCCCCGAGGTTGATCTTGGTGCAAGCGCTCCTGAGCAAAAACACCATAGAACTACTTGTTAGACCCAATTGTAATGTAATCTACTTCAAATATAGAACCAGGTTAGGTCAGTTTGCTATGGCTAAGGTACGTCATTGCACCGTCATGTAAATACAAGTTGACGCGGCTCGGGTTGTATTGAGTATATACGCCTAACAAAACTTTAGCAATATCTTCGTACGTCTCTTATGTTGCATCCTAGATCTTACCAGCGAGGAGTAGGACGCACAGGTACGCCGCATATACGGAACTCTGGGACTTTCTCGACTTGCCTCTGTGGCGACTGGCGACATGCCGTAACTCTGCTTCCTTCTTCCTCATCCAATTCCAATCCCCTTGATCTCTCCCCAAATCTCTATCCTGCTGTTTGATTCTCCTCAGTGCTTCACATCCTATCTCGATCCAGTATCCTCCTTCATATTCCTTGTTCCCAAATCTCGAAAACCACGCCGGCTCTGTGGCGACTTGGGCGACTTGCCGGCGACTGGCGTCATGCCGCTCTAATCTCTTCCCCGATTTCTCAGTTGTTTTTGTTTTCTCTGATCTCCACCCAGATTCAGCACGGTTCCTCTAGATCCGAATCCCTTTTCCCCAATCCAGCTCCCTCTGTTTGAGAAACTACCTGCCCTGCAGCTGCTGCCTTGGACGCTGCCGCTGACGCCGGTTATCTCTTGCCGTCCGGCGTTTTTCCCGTTCGATTACCTCATCGTTTCTCTCTACCATCTGCCTTTTCCAGCCCGATTGATCTACCTCCTCTGCTGCAAGCAAGGTGAAAGATACGGTTACGGCCCAAAAAGAAAGAAGCTTTGCCACGCAACCTGGTTGGTGCTCCACCGCTTCCACTCATTTTCGATCCTCGACCTGTAGTGGCTGTATTTCTGCTGCCGGCAACACAGTACTTCAAGATCTAGCACCACCAGTTCCTCAGACGCCAAGGAAGCTGATCGATTAGAACTCAAAGAGCTGGCCAGAAAATTGGACAAATCCATCTAAAGGTGCTACCTTTCCAATTCGTGTCCTCAACCAAGGTGCAGGTGAACCTCCTTGCTATGATTATAACCTACAATCAATTTCTTGTGCTATGAAGACTCTTGGCTGGAATTGCGGAGGCATGGGCAAGGGCCTCTATAGCCATAAGATGTGTCACCTTGCCAGGATGATAGTGTCCACGAAAGCACAGATAACTTTCGTTTCTGAGATAAAATCTTCTAAGGTTAATTCGGTGGATCTTGTTACTAGATTCAATATGTCTGATAGTATTGTCGTGCCTTCTCGCAAACGGTCAGGTGGGCTCTGGCTTATGTGGTCCGACGATATCCAGTTGGCTGTGCATAATACTAGTTTTCATCTTATCTTAGCCACGGTAATAGTTAAGTCTAGTAACCAGAAATTTGCTTTGGCTTGTATATATGGTGATCCCTACCACCGTCAAACTAGCCAAATCTGGAATCAGGTTTCAGCTTTTGTGTTTGATAATTGCAACCTGCCTTTCCTTTGTATTGGAGATATGAATGATATCCTGTATGATTCGGACAAGAGCTCCCTTAATATCAATCATAATCGTATGTATGCTTTCCGCTCTCTCATCAAGCAATGTGGTCTTTTTGATTTAGGTTTCAGTGGACCTGTTTACACTTGGACAAATAAACGTTTCACCACAAATCCTTTGTATGAAAGGCTTGATAGATGCTTAGTAAATCATGAGTGGTGCTCTATTTTCCCTGTCTCCAATGTCTACAACATGCCTATCATGCATTGTTTTAGTGATCATGCACCAATCTTACTTTCCACTGATGGTACGGTCCACAAAATCAAGAATAAATTCAAATTTGAAAACTGGTGGCTTAAAGAAGAAGATTTCCATAAGTTTGCAAAAGAAAATTGGATGAACTCTCCCTCCAAATCTTTTTCCAACAGAACTAACCATCTTGCAAAGAAGCTAAAGGTTTGGTGCAGGAAAAAAAAGCCTTTGCAACAAGAGCTAAATGAACTAGAAAAGCAGATCGAGCAAATCCAAGTGCAGCCGCTACATACGCAAGACCACTCTAAGGAGGCCATTCTGATGCAAAGGTATGAACAAAACATAACCAAATTAAATGACTTCTACATGCAGCGAGCAAAGAAGAACTGGGCCAAAGATGGAGACAGGAACACGGCGTTTTTTCACAGAGCGGTGGCTAAAAGGAGAAGAAGGAACACCATCGTATCCATCAAAGATGAAAACAATCTTACTCATTTCATGCCTGACCACATTAGCCATACCTTTTTTACCTATTTCAGATCCATATTCTCCTCTACAAATGTTAATGTTGGTAGGCCTTACGATCAAGCCCAGCTACCTCAAGACACTACTGATCCCACATACTCCATCCCGGATAAGCAGGAATTATGGGATACTCTCAACGATATGAAGAAGAATGCCTCACCGGGACCGGATGGATTCAACGTTGAATTCTATCTTGCTACTTGGAGCTGGATAGGTGAAGATGTTCTCCAGCTTGTCAAGTCATTTTACCAAACAGGTAATCTTCCGTCCCATATAAATGACACAAACATCGCTCTTATCCCCAAAAAACTTGTTCCTTTGGTTCCTGCTGATTATAGGCCTATCAGTCTCTGCAACGTTATTTACAAGCTCATTGCTAAAACCTTGGCGAATAGGCTAAAGCCACACTTGCCGGACTATATACACCCCTCCCAGCAGGCTTTTATTGCAGGACGCAGAATTAGCAACAACATCATTGTGGCACAAGAAATTACCCACTCTTTTGCGCTGTCCTCGTGGAAGGATAAAGCCTTCATACTTAAAATTGATCTTGCTAAGGCTTTTGACAGATTAGAATGGCCATTCATTGTGGCTGCTCTCTCGCGTAAAGGTTTGCACGGCCATTTTATAAATCTGATTCATGCTTGTGTTTCCTCGCCCTCCTTCTCGGTTGTCATCAATGGCCAACAATTTGCGAGATTTGTCAGTCACAGAGGCATTAGGCAAGGTTGTCCTTTATCCCCTTATCTGTTTGTTTTAGCCATAAATGAATTGTCCCTTGCTTTACAGGATGCAATGGCAAACAACTCACTCACAGGGATCATCTTAGGACCTAATTGCCCTCCCATTCACTCCCTTCTCTTTGCAGATGATCTTCTTATCTGTGGTAAGGCAACCCTTTTGGAAGCCAACCGTATGAAAGAAATCCTTATTAATTTTTGTGAAGCCTCTGGTCAGATGCCTAACTGGGCCAAGTCAGGTATTATCTTCAGCAAGTATGTGCAGCAGGACGACATTGCCGCCATCAGACAAATATTCCCGGTACCACTCATAGATAGCTCCTTCTCGCACCTTGGACATCCGCTCATTCTTCCAGGCAAAAACAGATCTGCGGCCTACCATTTTATTCTAGAAAAGTTCAAAGCTAAACTCGCTACCTATAAAGCCAAATCCCTATCTCATGCGGCCAGAATTACTCTTATTAACTCTGTTTTTGCCTCCATCCCAGTGTACTATATGTCCAACATTATTTTCTCCAAAAAATTCCTTGCTAAGATCACATCCATCATTCGTACGTTCTGGTGGACGGGGGTCACCAATGAGCCAAACTCCAGGGCCCTTTGCCTTAGAGCGTGGAAAGAAATTTGCGCGCCAAAAAGAGAAGGGGGATTAGGAATTCGAAACATCCAGGCAGTAAACTACAGCCTTCTTCTCTCGGCTGCTTGGCACATAGCTGAAGATCCAAATAGCATGCTTCACTAAATCCTTAAGTCCAAGTATTTTCATGACTCCTCCATCTGGAGACCCAAACCCAATATGCCAAAATCAGCTTTTTGGACCTCTATCCTGAAAGTCATTCCCATCTTGCAGAACAACTCCTTTTACCAGATTACTCAGGGGAATATATCCATTTGGGGTACACCGTGGTGTACAGCATGGGTCAAGATTTATGATCACCTCGTTACCCAAGAAAACACCTTCTCTTATCCTGCGACGGTTAGTGATCTTTGGCTCATGGGGCAGCGAACTTGGAACCATAGCCTCATTGACACTTTATTTTTGCAGCCCACAGCAGATATTATCAAGCAAACCCCAATTATTGATGCAAATGATCCAGATATTTTATGTTGGAAACTGACTCCAAATGGCAGGTTTTCTACTAGAAGTGCGTATCTTGCATGTTTACAGAAAATGCAGGGTGAAGGGGAGCCAAGACCAGCACCTGTCAGACAAGAAGTCATTCAGCTTCTTAATCAGGTGTGGAAGAATAAGCGGCTAGTCCCACGGGTGCAAGTGTTTGCATGGCGTATCCTCAGGAGAGCACTTCCAACAGGAGCCCGAGCTGGCAGGTACTCAAAACGAATTTCCTCACTGTGCTCAAGATGTGGTCTCCCTGAAGATGATATGCATCTATTCTTTTTATGTCCCTTTGCTAAAGCTGCATGGTTTCATGCTCCTTGGTATATTAGAACAGAGGTATTCTCTACCAACTGCAGCTCTATAACACAGATGGTGCTCAACATTATAAATCTCAGGCACCCTCATGCTTCTGTTGAAAATATATTCACTTTTCTCTGGTGTATGTGGAAGTCTAGGAACGACCATCTTTTTTGCAGAAAAGAAGGACAACCCCATCAGGTCAACATGGCAGCTACTGCCTTACTCTCGAATTTGGAGATGCAAGTGATTCAAGAACCTGTACCTCCCAGAATGAGGCCTTGCAAAGTCTTCCATCCTGCTGCCATTCCGCTGCAAGGGACTACGGTAAAATCTGACTTCTTTGTTGCAGGACCGAAGCTTTACATTGATGCTGCATGGAAGCCGAAGAAAAACTCTGCCCTTCAGAACAATAAGGCGGGTCTGGGCGTTTACTGTCATTTCAAACAGCATGAGCAAGATATCGACATCTTTGTACAGGCTACAGACTTGGTAGTGCCTTCTGCGCTCTCAGCTGAGGCACAGGCCCTTCTTCTGGCAGCAAAGTTGGCAAATGCTCTGCAACTTTCCTCGCCCACCTTCTTCACGGACTGTTTGGGCCTTGCGCGTGCTGCGGCTGCTTCTTCTTCAACTGCAGACTCGATGCTCTGGGAGATCAGGAAACAAGTTGTTGAATTCGGCAATTACTCGAATCAGCTCCGCGCCAGCATATTCCATATCAACAGGGACATTAACGTAGTAGCCCACACTTGTGCTCAGCAGGTGAGACGATCTACTGGATCTGAGCCTATCTTTAGATGCTCGAGTTCAGCTCACAGAAGTGACTCATGCCCGATTTTAACTGCTATTTCTAATCTTCAGTTATCAGGCATTGTACTGAACTCTGTTTACTGTTTCATTCAGCTCAGAAACAGTACCAAGTCGTCGTACTTAGAAAGAGACTTATATTGTAGTGTGAGGTACCATTATAACTTTGAGAAACAATTGTGAAACTTATACGAAAATTAAGTGAAACCAGCGTCAAACCATTATAGCTTCGTTAAAACCCTGGTTAAACAGGAAAACATGAAACCCTTTGAAACCTTGACGAAACATGATAGAAACTGGAGTGAAACATTTGCACAATCAATGTGAAAATTCTTAAGTTTTGATAAAAAAAAGTAAGCGTCTTTCTCTAAGGAAATTTATAGGTGTCCACCATCGAAATATACTTTCATCAACTGAATTAAATCACAGATTCATGAAAAATCATCAAGAATTGAAAAAAAACTACTAGGAGCTATTAGGTTGGAATTATAAACTAAGTGTATGTGAAATGACGTATACAAGAGTGGTTGGTCCGCACTACAAAGTGAAGTAACACAAAATTACCAGTATGCACAACCAATGGTTGTCCGTGGTTTATCTTGGGCTAAAAAAGTGGTCAGGGCTTTTATATGTTATTTTTCGAGTTTTTCAAGTTTGATGGAAATGAATAAGCGTCCATCAACAATGAAAACTATTGATTTCCACGAGAGAAAATATTATTAATTTAAAACCTTAATTAAACTGTTGGAACCATAAAGTCCTTGTGAATATTCGATGGAACATATTAGTAAAATCCATACGGAATTTTGATTAAAAAATATCATGACCATCACCAACAAAAATGCGGTCCGAATTTTTTTGTCGTCCTATATTGACAAAATAGTTCGTACGGAACTACTAAGCTATGTCTACACGTGTCGTCTAATTTTACAAGTGAATAATCTAAAAAAAACATCGCTAGAACTAAACGATTTTGTAGCCAATCATCTAATAAAATTGAAAAGTCACCGGAGAATCAAAGAAACCTTACTAGAACTTGATGATTTTCCAGTGAATCATCTAAGGAAAGCAAACATTTTTGTGGACCCTCAAAGAACCACAACCCACATCCATAAACTTTCGAATTTTGATGTTAATAAAGAAGCGTTTATCGACAATGGAAAAAATAATACATATTCTCGTGCTTTTCTTGCTCTTCTCGTACCGAGTAGTCAATATATATGTTGAATAGCTTTTGTGAAACTAAAAAGAATTATGAGTGAAACCACAGTCAAATAATTTAAATAATTGATCAAACAAAAACGACACAAATTTTCCAAAAATTAATAACACATATTGGGATTCTAGAGGTTTTCCGTCGTATTACACTATCAAGTTTTGTTGGCACTGGTAGTACTGAGCAACAACTTAGTCTAGTCATCTTGCTCGTATCGAGCGCCCTCAACAATAGAAAACAAATAAGAAGCTTGAGTGAAACCTTTGTATATTCAATATAACTTCGTTGAAACCTCAATGAAACTCTAGTGAAACAATAACCCCTAACTTATCATACATGAAGTTCAAAAAAATGGAACCCATATTAAGATTCCTAAAATTTGTACAAAAATAACCATCTATCACCAGTAAAAAACCCGGTTGCCACCAACGAAAACTATGTAGGCCAAATCACAAAAGTCGTGACAACTTCATTCTATCGAAAATCAACAACAACCAGAATTGTGTGTCTATTATGAGGTGCGAGGCCAGAATCATTGAGTAGGTGTATGAGACAAAAAGTATTCAAAATAGAGGTTCTACATTGCCGATTAAAGTAGGTCAAAACACTAGGATGCTCAACCAATGGATGTCCAAGAGTTGTTTTTTGAGTTGCTGTATAGACAAGTGGTACATCTTCAAGAGGGGCCACGGGATTTTATCCTTGATTTTGGATCATCAAAAAATGTTTACATGACTTGGCCTGCCCATGTCGAATTTTGCTTGTAAGAAAGGGTGTGGCTCCTATGTGAAACCCTAGCAAAACCAGAAATTAACTTGGCTGATACATTGAAAGGACAAGGATGTCGCCTAGAGGGGGGGGGAATAGGCGATTAAAACTTTTCCGGTTTGGGCTTGCTAATTGCGGAATAAAATTAGGTGTTTAAATTAACAAGCCAACAACCTAAGTATACTAGGCTCACCTATGTGCACCAACAACTTCTGCTAAGCAAGACAAGCAACAAAGTGATAGCAATAGAATACTTCAAGCACGAAGGCTATCACAATGTAAAGTGCGTAAGTAAAGAGCTTGGGTATAGAAATAACCGAGACACGCGGAGACGAGGATGTATTCCCGAGTTCCTCTTTTTAGGGGAGTACGTCTCGTTGGAGAGGTGTGAGGCACCACAAAGGTCGATCTCAACGCCACAAAGGCTCACCCTATTCTCCGATGAACCGCACCACAAAGGATTGGTTCACCTTCCACTATCGGAATCCTTCAAGGCGGAATCCGGAGCCTTTCACTAGTACAGAACGACACATCGGAAATGGGCCAAAAACCCCTTCGGCAATGAAGAAAGGGTCCGTGTCCCCGCCTCTGTCACTGATGTGAAGGCCTTCATCGGTAACGGAGGCCAAAAACCGTTTCCGATGAGGTCTCCATTTGGCAACGGTTGTGCGCAGACCTCCGTTTCCTTAGTTTTCCTTCATCAGATATGGAGTTTGCCATCCACCCGTTTGCACTCAGCATTTCTCATATTTCGGTTACAGGATGCCACGTTTACAAATGCCACTAGATACTTAAAATCTCACAGCACAAGCTCAAATACTAAAACGGTAACAGATTTCATTCATATCACAATGTAACTTTATATTTCCATCACAATTTCACCTTTACAATTGCATCACAAGATGTGACAAACATAAGAGGTAAAACGATAACAGATTTCATCTATACTAAGCCTATCATGTCAAAGGACGGAAAGAATATATGATTTTTTCCCTACATCCTTGTCCACAATCCTCGCATGTGTCACTCTAGCAATCTCTTCTTATCTTAACTTCTTGAGAGAAGGATGTTGAAGCTTTGGACCCTATACATCAGTAAATAGAGTTACAATTGTTAAATACATATGCTAAACCAAATACACTATGAATTTAAGCAAACTGAAACGATATCTTACCTATGTCTTGAGGTGACTCTTATTGATGAACCGGAGCAGCCAACACACGGCTTGTCAACAAGATATTGCGATGTCAGCAGCTTCATAAGATTCCTGACACCGATCATCCTGTCCATGGAGGCCACCACCGGCTCTGGATTTTTTATGCAGTGTCACCGAAATCTAATCTAATACGTCACCGATGTGACATTTCGGCGACACTGTATAAAACACTCTTACTTAAAAAAGTATTTTATGCAGTGTACCAAAACGTCACAATAGGGACGGTGGATATGTATGGTGGAGTTTGAAAGGGAATAGCTTGATATCTCTAAATGTAAATAAGGAATTATGTTAGTTCTGACACTACTAGATAGAACGAACAATTTAACACAATAATATGAAGTATATAGTAGTATTTAGTGTGTACTGACCTGTGTATGTAATTGGAGAACATTATGGGAAAGTTAACAAACACTACTGTCTTGAGTAGTATTCATTGTTTGTTCTGTGTCTCCGACTTTTTTATGCAGTGTCACCGAAATAGACTCCTGTTTTCACATGGACTAGTTAGCTAAACTACAACCGGTTGCAAATGCACAATAGGCAAGTTAATTACATCAAGAAATTAGTACCGGATGTGAACTGAACTACTATCAACAAGTTAGCTAAACTACAACTAATTGCAAGTGCACAATAGGCAAGTTAACTACATCAAGAAATTATCTAGATAGAACTACTGGATGTGAACTAAACTACTATCAACAAGTTAGTTAAACTACAACTAGTTGCAAGTGCACAATAGGCAAGTTAACTACATCAAGAAATGATCTAGATAGAACTACCGGATGTGAACTGAACTACTTTCAACAAGTTAGCTAAACTACAACTAGTTGCAAGTGCACAATAGGCAAGTTAACTACATCAAAAAATTATCTAGATAGAACTACCGGATGTGAACTGAACTACTATCAACAAGTAAGCTAAACTACAACTAGTTGCAAGTGCATAATAGGCAAGTTAACTACATCAAGAAATGATCTAGATAGAACTACGGATGTGGATCTGATACCTTCTTCACGTCGCCGTTGGATCGATCTAGCAGATCCGGAAGTGGTGGAGGCAGAGGAAGCGGACAGAGCGACGACCTCGCCATGTCGGGCGAGATGGCGAAGACCTCGCCGTGTCGGGGGACATGGCGAAGACCTCGCCGTGTCGGGGGAGATGGCGAAGACCTCGCCGTGATAGCCGTCGTCTGGGCGGAGATGGCCGCAACGCCAGGAGGCGCCGCCACGAACAGATCTAGCATACTGGGACATAGTGAGGAAACGAGTGCTAGGTTTTGCTCTGTACGCCCATATATATAGGTAAAACATAGGAAACGGTTCTTTAGAAGGATCGTTTCCTTTGTGTTTCTTCCACTGAGGTGTGGGACCTACGCGCCCACTCTGTGGAATTTCTTCTACTCTCTAGAATAATATTTTTCTAATCTCTACTATATGGAGAAAACCGTTTATAGGATACTTATATTAATATTAGTGATTACTACATAACATACGCAGTACATATTAATAATAATAAAGTAAATTATAGTTGGAGAACTTATGGAACTACTACTAGCTACTTCTTGTTTTTCTTGCGCCCTGCTTCCGCGCAATCCTCGTCCTTCTCACGGCCTCGCTTATTGGGGGCCATTGGAGGTGGTGGCGGCGGCGGCGGCAGCATATCGGAGGCGGTGGCGGCGGCTTTCTTCTCCATCGCCGGGGCTCCCTTCTTCGGGACCGGCGCCTCCGCCTCGTCCTCCTCGTCGTCCTCCTCCTCCTTCTCCTCTTCGGTTGACTCGTCATCAGAATCAACCTTCGGCGGGCCCAGCATCAAGGTGGGATCATGGAAGTTGGCGTATTCGTCGTCGCTCGTCTCCGGCGTCGGTCCTTCAACGGACTCGCCGCTGACGGCGGGACTGTCCCGCGGCGACTCAGTGTGCTCCTGTGTGTCGTTGCTGCGAGGCATCTTCGCTAATCAGTAGGAGGGAGCGAGCGAGCGAGAGAGAGCAGATTCGGTGGCGTCTTGAGCTAGCAAGGATTGGGGTTTTCAAGGAGTAGTGGGCGGTGCCACTACGCCATGGCATTTACTCGCCTCGCTTCGAATTCCAAGAAGATGGAACGTGTCCACATTGGAAACGGACACCCAAAAGTCTCCGTTACTATAGAGGCACATATCGGAAACGGAGCCAGAATTAAGACCGTTGCCAATACTATGGGTAACGGAGTTAATACTTTCTCCGTTACCTATGTTGACAGGCCAGCCGCAGACCAGGTCAGGTTTGTACGCACTAGCCGCGCGGAAAGCGCGATTCTCCGTCGCCTAACGCCTGCCGTTTCCATAGAGGGGTATCCGATGTGTCGTTCTATACTAGTGTTTACAACAACAATCTGAGGCACAACCCACAAATGGATTGGGGGCTCCCGAATGGCTACAAGTGACCACAAGAGGTCTCAACCACCACAAAGGCGTCTATGGTCCAAAGACCAAAGAGTAACAAGTTCACAAACTTTCACTTCCATGAATCCTCGTGGAGAGCACAAACCGATGCACAAAGCAATGGCAAGAGTACAAGTGCTCAAATTCTTCACTCTCAAATCCTACCACAAGCAACTAATGCTTATGGGGGGGAAAAGAGAGTAAGAACAAAGAAGAACTCAACAAATGGAACTCCAAGATCTAGATCCAAAGGGTTCCCCTCACTTAGAGGAGAGATTGATTAGTGGAAATATAGATCTAGATCTCCTCTCTCTTTTTCCTCTAATTGGAGGCAAGAATCATGGAGGAATAGAGAGAAATCCAAGCTCAAGAAGGTCAACAATGGCTGGCTGGAGGAAGGTGGAGGGGTATTTATACCCTCCCAAAAATCTGCCCGTTGCTGAATCTGGGAACCGGATAATCCGGTCCAAGTTGGAACCGGATAATCCGACTAACCGGATTATCCGATTACATCCAAGAAAATCCGATCAGAAATATCCGGCTCCCTCCAGTACCATCCGAGTCTGGTCCTTAGCCATTTTTCCAGTTCGTTTCTCCAGAGCCGGATAATCCGACTCACAATGGGATCGGATAATCCGGCTAACCGGATATTCCGAAAGCTTGGGATGGAAATATCCGGCTCACAGAAACAACAAAACGAAAACTACAAACCCAATAACTTTTGCGTTTGAACTCCAAATTAGGTGAAACCAATTTTTTTTGGAAGGTAACGACGAGAGCTTTCCTACAAGGATAAACATTAAGAACCATAAATAGAGTTAAGTTGCCACACATGGAAAGGTGTGGAACTTTCCTCAAGGATAAACCGATAATATTTCCAACAAGAAAACGCAACCGGACTCCGTTTTCTATGATCTTGGGCTTGCTCTGAAGATAATCACAAGCACTACAAAATCATGCATATACACATCATAGTCCATCATGTGAGGAGGATAACACAATAGGAGAGTTTGACCTCTCTACAAGAAACGAACCGGTAAAACCTCCAACATCAAAAACACCACAAGATATTCAAATGAAATCCGTTTTTGATGAACTAGAGCTTAGTATGGAGATGAACACAAGCTCTAAATTCTCGCATGGATAAAACACTACTAGGAGAAGGGTTATAGGTGGGTTGGCATTCTGTGGCGCACCCTTAATTGGTGCGCCACAGAAATATTTCTGTGGCGCATAGCAGCAGGTGCGCCACAGAAATGTTGGCCTTTCTGTGGCGCATCTGGTGACCATGCGCCACAGAAAGCTAACATTCTGTGGCGCATGGCCACCAATGCGCCACAGAATGTCATCTTTCTGTGGCGCATGCCCACCCATGCGCCACAGAAATAGTGTGGGTCCCACGTTCCAATTATTGGGCCAGGTCCATCTGGGGACATTCTGTGGCGCACGGAGATGCGTGCGCCACAGAATGTTGGCCCAGATCCACAAAAAGGTGGCAACACCCACTTTCCCCATGTGACCTTCTTCATTCTCCCCCCCATGCATCTAGCTCGAGCTCCTCCTCTCTCCCATGGCATTTTGACCATCATATTATCCATTATTTGTTGTTAAACCTACTTTGTTTGACATATAATTGGTGAGGGCTTGGGGAAAGCCTCCATATATATTATCCTCCTCTCTTTTTGTCCACTATTTTCTCTCCATCACCACACACTCTCTCTCATCGATCACGGTCACGTCTCGGCAACGGATCTAGATCTACTAGGTGAGTATTGTTGGATGAATATGTGTGTACATGAAGCTTGTGTGTATTGTGCATGTTGTTGCCTTTTGTTGTTGTGTTGCGCCGGCGTGGTGCATGGATGTTTGCCGAAATGTTGATTCATTTCCATTTCGGTAAATTTTTGCACCACATATGTCCTACTTCTAGGGGAAGTCATGCCGAATTTTTTCGTCGAACATTTCCGACTTAATAACACATACTCTATATGTATACCGCGTAGGCGACCATGGTCATGAAGATGAGCTCCAGTCGAAACAACAACTACAAGGAAGAAGCGAAGGCGGAAATGATTCGGTGCAACAGGCGCCACATACGATGTCCGTGTAGAAGTTGCAAATTGGTGAGATGGATCGACCCTGATTCCGGACAATTGGAGGAACACCTGCTCAGGCGCGGTTTCATGGAAGGCTTCAATGAAGCGCCGACAGAAAATGTTGCGCCAACAGCAAATGTTGCGCCTGAAGACGAGGGCGGGCAAGATGATCGTGACGAAGGAGATGCCGACGGACATGGTCATGATGAAGGAGTAGATGGTGGTGGAGAAGACGTGAACACGCTGCAGAGCTCGCTAATGTCGGCCTTGATGGAGTCTCATGTTCAAGAACTGCTCCTCAAGGAGGCGAGGACCGTTAGAGAGAAAGCCAAGCTGACGCAAATGGAGAAAGACGGGAAGACTCCGTTGTATCCATGGTGCCGGCCACAGGATACGCGCTTGCAAGTAACGCTTGATGCTCTGGAGATAAGTCGGGAAACAAATGGACCGACATGAGCTTCAACAAGAACATGAAATTCTTCCACGAGCGTCTTCCCGAGGGGAACACATTGCCAACTAGTATCGAGGAGGCCAAGAAAGTCGTGTGCCCTCTTGACCTACCGCACGTTAAATACCACGCCTGCATCAATGATTGCGCAATTTATCGGGGCGAGTACGAGGACAGAACCACATGTCCGGTGTGCGGCCAAGGACAGTACAAGAGCCGTGGGAAGAAAGGTCCTCACAAAGTGGTATGGTACTTTCCTATCACTCCCCGTCTGCAGCGGTACTTCGTGGACCCTAAGGAAGCAAAGCTCATGCATCTTATGAAAGATGATATGCAAGTATGCAAATGTTTGAGCTCTCCACAAAGATGCGGTCAAGTTACTCACTTGAGAGCCCCTCTTGATAGTACGCCGTCTATCCTATAACCCGGTCTCCCACTAACACCATGAGACCGGTAAAATAGAAACCCTATCAAGATCATACCTTTGCCTTGCGCATTCCACTTGAGTTAGATGATGACGATCTTGACTCTCTCAAGTTGGAACACCTTTCTTGATTGTGCTTGCTAGCACATGCTTGATGAAGACTTCTCCAAATAGTCCCCCATACACCATTATGGGAGAGCCTCGCTTAGCTCCATCTTCATGTATCCACTTGCACTTCATCTTCTTCTCTTGATATAGATGATGGCTTGGAGATAAACATGAATGTTCACTCAATCTTCTTTTCCTAGCCATGCTTGCAATAAGCTCAACTCTAGATGACCATTCTTCATATGAACCCATTGGGTTCATCATAAAATCTTCTAGAGTCCAACACATGAACTCCAATCTTCTTCATGGACAAGATCTATAAAGATATCTCAATGCAAACATTAGTCCATAAGGATTGTCATTAATTACCAAAACCACGCATGGGGCAACACATGCACTTTCAATCTCCCCCATTTGGTAATTGATGACAACCCCTTTTACGAGGGTTTATATAATGAATTAAGCAACCATGCAACGCAATAAGCAAGGATGCAAGAGAACAAAGATCAAAATCATATTCCCTTAAACCCTCTAAATCTCTCCCCCATTGGCATCGATTGCCAAAATGGGTGAAAAATTATGAAGGCCAATATAATAAGAGCTCCCCCATAAAGTGTGCATTTCTCATGATATGAGTGAAATCAAATGCACATATCCAATGACGAATAGAAGAAGGGAGATCAAACTATATCAAGGATCGAAACAAAAGAGAAAGATACTTCGAAGAAAGAAGCAAGCAATCAAAAGGATCCAAAAACAATGTTCTAAACAACAAGAGGGAACTCCCCAAGGTACGTGCACAAAGTAGGATTTGCAAAGCAATATGGAGTGCACAACATGGAATCCTCACTCCCTCTTAGATGATGTTGAACACAAACAAGTGCAAGAAGGCATAAAGATAGAAAAGAAGCAAAACAACTTGCAACAAAGAATATTGAGCAATAAGAACAAGAAGTGACAAATAAAGACTTGCTCAACCGAAAAGAGATGGATGTGACATGTAGAGACATTTTAGGAGACTAATGCAAGGATAAGCAATAGCATTATCATAGTCTTTCAACATAAGGCACATAGTGCATATCATGTCTTTCCAATAAATACAACCCAAAGAAGATGTAGCACCTAGGTCCACAAGCTTATTAAGATGCAAAAGAGATACCAAGTGAAAAACAAAGCTTGTGCCTTTTAGAAACCACCAAAGAATCAAACGTAAAAAAGGTGGTCACTAAAGGATTGGAATACCAATTAAAGATGTAACTACTCTCATGTGTATAAGTTTCTAAGTAGACATCAATCATGAAGATATAAGTCCACAAAGAAACATGCACACACAAAATAGTACTTAAGAAGAACATGATATCCAAGAGGAAGTCATAATATACCAATAAGATCTTTGCTTAAAAGCATAGCACAAAGCTCAATTTTATCTTAAAGGATATAGATGAACTTCCAACAATCTCATCATAGCATCAAAAATCCACAAGGGAAAAAATAATAGATGGGATGCTCCGAGAAAGATAACAAGTATCACAAAGGGCAAATGATTTTGCAAATTCATCAATATTGCATATGAGAGACTTTGAGAAGAAATGCTAGATTAACATATTTGGGATTGGTGAATCAATAAAATGATTATATATTCCCCTTGATATGTAATCATCCCGGCTTGCTCACATTTGCAATAAAATGTTTTGATAAAGGCTTTGCAAGAACCAATCAATTGCAACAGAGATTCATGCCAAGAACAACCTACACAAGGTTGAAAGCTAGAAAATATGCATGAGGTAGATACTTGTTACCGAGATAGCATTGGTGATGTAGAAGATAAGAGTTCACGATCATCCGAGCTTGGCTCCAATAAGCACATGGTGATAACACCTTCCTTGTAAATGAGACAAGCTTCCAATGCATCTCCAATGTACCTAAAACAAATTCAAGTACAAAATGGTACCCAAACTCATTGGGTCCAAAGTAGTTAGAGCAACTACAATACATAGGACAAACTCCACATAAATATGTGCATATTGATATGAAATTGAATTTCATGCACATCTTAGCCATTTAGGATTTGATGGAGTTTATCCTATATATTGGATCAACGAAAGTAAGCATGCCATAAGATATACATATAGTAAATATGCATGCACAAGACTTCAAGAACCAAACGAGATACAATTTGGACAAAACACCAATTAAACCAAGAAAGCACACACAAGTGTGACAAGAAAAAAATTGTCCAAATTATATCAAAACCCAAATCAACACATGATTGAAGATACCACTTTGAAAAGACCAAATAAGAAAGATACCAATTGATGAAAATCATCAAGGAATAAACCAAACCCTCTACACTTTCATGATGGCACAAAGTACCAAGACGAAAAATGTTTGTCTTCCAAAGAGACACGTCATCGGGATCAAATACCAATTGAAGACAACTAATGTTCAAAAGCATATAGGATTGCTCCCCAAGATTTGTGCATTATTTATGATCTTGCATTTGAATACAAAATGCACACAAATGGGATCATCACTCTCCATACATATTATTCAAACACTAGTCATGTTCAAGGAAAGCAAGATACAAAACCAATTTAAAGAATGATGTTCTACTCAATGTAGGATAGCTTCCCCAAGAATAGTGCATTATCTAGAAGTATGACTTTGAATGTAAATGCACAAGAATGGATCATTGCTTTTCCTAACAAAAAGCACAAAACAAATTTTGAGTAGAGCAAAAGATCCAAAAGATACAAGGAAGACAAGAGAGTTAGATCAAACAAATCCTTGGCAATAAAATAAGGCAATTCAAAGCAAGAGCCAAAGTGAAGATGGTCCACAAATTCCACCACAATATGAGTATCACTTGTCATGGACAAGGAGTATATAGATATTTCTCGGTGGTATAGGAATGATATTGAAGACCAATTTCACAACAAATAAGCATATGGCAAAGGATAAGATTTAAAGGCCAAAGCTTAAATAGATAGATATTCTTGATAGCTTCAAGTATTCACGCGATCATGCAAAGCCACTACAAAGAGTAGCTTGAAGCAATCGGTTTCCCAAAAGATATATGCGAACATATTTGGGGAAAGCCGTACCAAGAATGTCCATCACAAACAAGATCCAAAAGAGTGATTAAACAAAATCATTTTAGCAAATATGGAACTTGTTTGAGCAACATGCCACATAGGAATAAGATAAGAAGAATATCAATTCTAGGTGGCAATACCTCACATGTTCACATTTTCTAGGTTTGTAATATGCACATAGCTTATTACTCCCCCATAATGTGATAATCCATTTTTTAAACAAGAGGCAAACAAAACCAACTAGAGATAATTAATGGACATTATAGAATTTGAATTTCTCATGAGAATGACATACCACATAGATAGTAGATAATATTGATATATCATCACTAAGTGGTATTCCTCATGTACACATTTTTAGGATTGTGAAGTGCACGAGCACATCACTCCCCCAAAATGGATAGTCCATTAATCTCTCAAAAAGAGAGCCAACAAGATAAGATATCAAATAAAAGCAATAAGGCTCAAACAAGTAAATGGTGTGCAAACCAACATACACATCTTGATTACTCAAGATAAGTAAGTAGAGAGCACAACACATACAAACACTAGCAAGGTACAAAACCTAACACATGCAAGGGTGCAAGCAACTTTCAATGTATATATGATATAAAAAAGTTACCGCAAGGAGGAACATTGGATATGAGATAGAACAATATAATCCAAATGACTTGGCTTGAGAGAATATAATTGATGAAGATCCCTTAATTCTTCATGATGTAGCCAAGTCTCCAATGCCCTCCAACAACACCTATTGATCAAGTTTTAGCTTGTTGGTCCCCAACCAAGTTGGGTCCTAAGAGGTTAGTCACAATAGGCTTGGCAACCCAAATGGTGCTTTTCTTGACACCACTTTGAGTACCAACATATTTGGCAAACACATTGCCAACCTTATCCTTCCGAAGAGAATAAACATCATCAATTATAATGGGGTTGGATAAGGTACCATTAGTGCATGAAGAAGCAAAGTGGCCCTTCTCACGGCATATGTAGCAACATTGATTCCTCCTTTCTTCTTAGTTGAATCTCGACTTGAGGAGGTAGCTTGATTCTTCTTGGGAAGGGTCGTTCTTCAACTTGAGGAACTTGAGTTTGAACTTGAGGCGCTTCCCTTGTTGCTTCTCACTAAGAGGCTTCTTCTTCAAAGGGCAAGATCTAACATGGTGCCCTTCAACTTTGCACTTGAAGCAAACAATCTTGGCCGAATCTTGACTTGTTCTTGGCCCTTGTTCTTCTTGATAGGCTTGGACTTGTTCTTGTTGTTGGAGTTGAATCCAAGTCCACTCTTGTCATTGGGGCGTCTTTGAACACTCAACACATTGTCAAGTGTGGACCTCCCAACATGACGCTTTTCCAAGTCTTTCTTCAAAGAAGTGACTTGGGCCTTGAGCTCTTTTAATTCCTCTACATGGTTAGTATCAACACAAACACTAGAGGAAGTAGAGCTTCATTGTTAGAGCAACAAGGCATGGAAAGTAATTCATCACAAGATTTAGCAATAGTATGTGATGTAGAATTACTAGGACTAGCACATGGCAATAAAGCATTTAGAGAGAAGTTGTGCATTGTCCACATGAGGCTCACAAGATGTTACCTTTGACATAATAGCCTCATGAGCTAACTTTACTTGCATAGGATGCTAGAAGATCATCATTAGAGCTAGATAGCTTTTCATGACTTTCTTCCAATTTCCTATACTTGCTAGTTAGCAACTCAAGTTGAGCCCTTAGCTCAACATTCTCCTTCAAAATAGATGCTTCACGAGAGATGGAGTTAGTAGCACAAGCATCATCAATATTAGAAATGGAAGAAGACAACTTGGCAAGCTCATCATTTTTAGATAGTTGAGTTTGGAGTTGATCATGAGACTTGATAAGGAGAGAGTGTTCACTTTCAAAGCCTTGTGGGCTTTGTCAAGTCTCTCTATGTCCTCAATTAGTCTAGCATTGCCAACACCAAATTCAACTTTTTCCTTTTTAAGCACTTTATATTTAGCAATAGCATGATCTCTTTCCTTAATGATTTTAGCAATAATAAGATCATTTGATTCATCAAGAGATTCAGTCTATCCTCAAGAGACACTCGAAGCTCTTGTTCTTCCTCAAGAGCATTTTCTAAGGAAGCCTTTTCAATAGCATCCTCTCTCTCAATTTTATATCTCTCATCAATTTGAGTTTCCAAACCCTCAATGATTTTCCTACTGTTAATAACATAAGCAATGATTTCACATCCGGAGCCTTTACAACAACAATCCGAGGCACAACCCACAAATGGATTGGGGCCCCCGAACGGCTACAAGTGACCACAAGAGGTCTCAACCACCACAAAGGCGTCTAGGGTCCAAAGACCCAAGAGTAAGAAGTTCACAAACTTTCACTTCCACGAATCCTCGTGGAGAGCACAAACCGATGCACAAAGCAATGGCAAGAGCACAAGTGCTCAAATCCTTCACTCTCAAATCCCACCACAAGCAACTAATGCTTATGGGGGGAGAAGAGAGGAAGAACAAAGAAGAACTCAACAAATGGATCTCCAAGATCTAGATCCAAAGGGTTCCCCTCACTTAGAGGAGAGATTGATTGGTGGAAATGTAGATCTAGATCTCCTCTCTCTTTTCCCTCTAATTGGAGGCAAGAATCATGGAGGAATACAGAGAAATACAAGCTCAAGAAGGTCAATAATGGGGGGCCTTTTCATGCTCAAGAGCTTGCTGGCTGGAGGAAGGTGGATACCCCTCCCAAAAATCTGCTCGTTGCTGAATCTGGGAACCGGATAATCCGGTCCAAGTTGGAAGCAGATAATCCAACTAACCGGATTATCCGATTACATCCAAGAAAATTCGATCAGAAATATCCGGCTCCCTCCAGTACCATCCGAGTCTGGTCCTTAACCATTTTTCCAGTTCGCTCCTCCAGAGCCGGATAATCCGACTCACAATGGGATCGGATAATCCGGCTAACCGGATATTCCGAAAGCTTGGGATGGAAATATCCAGCTCACACAAACAACAAAACGAAAACTGCAAACCCAATAACTTTTGCGTTTGAACTCCAAATTAGGTGAAACCAATTTTGTTGGAAAGGTAACGACAAAAGCTTTCCTACAAGGATAAACATTAAGAACCATAAATAGAGTTAAGTTGCTACACATGGGAAGGTGTGGAACTTTCCTCAAGGATAAACCGATAATATTTCCAACAAGAAAAATGCAACAAGTTTTTCATCCGGGCTCCGTTTTCTATGATCTTGGGCTTGCTCCGAAAATAATCACAAGCACTACAAGATCATGCATATACACATCATAGTCCATCATGTGAGGAGGATAACACAAGAGGAGAGTTTGACCTCTCTACAAGAGACGAACCGGTAAAACCTCCAACATCAAAAACAGCACAAGATATTCAAATGAAATCCGTTTTTGATGAACTAGAGCTTGATATGGAGATGCACAAAAGCTCTAAATACTCACATGGATAAAAGCTAAATAAGAATCAAGAAAGATGATATGCAAGTATGCAAAGGTTTGAGCTCTCCACAAAGATGCGATCAAGTTACTCACTTGAGAGCCCCTCTTGATAGTACGCCGTTTATCCTATAACCCGGTCTCCCACTAACGCCACGAGACCGGTAAAATAGCAACCCTATCAAGATCATACCTTTGCCTTGCGCATTCCACTTGAGTTAGATGATGACGATCTTGACTCTCTCAAGTTGGAACACCTTTCTTGATTGTGCTTGCTAGCACATGCTTGATGAAGACTTCTCCAAATACTCCCCCATACACCATTATGGGAGAGCCTCGCTTAGCTCCGTCTTCATGTATCCACTTTCACTTCATCTTCTTCTCTTGATATAGATGATGGCTTGGAGATAAACATGAATGTTCACTCAATCTTCTTTTCTAAGCCATGCTTGCAATAAGCTCAACTCTAGATGACCATTCTTCATATGAACCCATTGGGTTCATCATAAAATCTTCTAGAGTCCAACACATGAACTCCAATCTTCTTCATGGACAAGATCTATAAAGATATCTCAATGTAAACATTAGTCCATAAGGATTGTCATTAATTACCAAAACCACGCATGGGGTAACATATGCACTTTCATACATCACTAAGGAAGTTGAACATCTTTTTATGGAACTTGAAAGAACTAGACTGCCCACATCCCATACAAGATCCATATCGGAATTCATATTACTTGAAAATAAAAAGATAGATTCAGTCACACGATCTGAACGACCCATACCAGATAGGATATTTGATGATTTTACCACATTAATACAAGAACCCACACATTAGAGTCATACAAGAACCAACACTATCAAATTAACTAATCTAAGTATCTAACCATGTGTCATCTAAGGTGCATATAAAAATCTATACTATAAATATGAAAAAAAAGAAAAGCCAGATTCATGGCTAGCTTCACAGCTAATCCAGTCAACAAACATGCCACAAGTAGTTCTTGTGTAGCCGGCTCTTGCGAGCGGGCCCCCTGTTCTGCGCGAGCCTTCTCTTTATCTGGACGAGCAAAACAAAGCGGAGTGATTGATTTGCGTAGGAGTTCCTTGCGAAGCTAGCCTCTAACTGCTGAAGCCGAGTCGGTCTCTGACGTACACATAACTTGTGTCCTGGCCTGGCGGGCTACTAGTCGGAGCTGTCCAGCGACCATGCAAGCTGAGCTTCTTGTCACTTTATTTTCTTTTTCTGTTAACCAACCAAAGAATGTGTTCTCAGCTAGTGTCATACAAAGAAATAAACTTGCAGTTCACTGAAGTGTAAAGCACAAGGATTTAGTTACCCACAAGTTACTAGCAGTAGCAGCTTTCGTGTGCAAAATCATAGATCCAAACCTGAAGGAATCATCAAGACAAAGACCTGAAGGAATCACCTATCAGAAAACAAATGCTCAATAATAATGATCCTACGGATAGAAAAGGAAATGCATTAGGTGTGGGGAGATTCAGGATGCTAGCCATATTTCTATTAATGTATCAAACATACAAGGACAAATTAGACAGATGCACATAATTAAGATTTATACAAGATACTTGAATAGAAAATAAATATTCATACACATGATCCAAATGACCAATACAAGATAGGATATTTGATGATTTTCCCAGATTTATACAAGAACCATAAGGTAAATAATCGAACCAGAATCTATTGTAGCATCTAGGATTCATACAAAGATCTGCACTAGAGATATGGAAGAAAAAGAAACCAAATTCATGTCAAGGTTCACGGCTAATCCAGTCACTGAACATGCCATAGTTAATTCTTCAAGAGGACGACTAAGCCGTGAAACCTGATCTGGAGCATGAAAGCACACAACTTAAAGCCTATAGAAATATTCAGAACAACATCACATTACCACAGAAATACAGATATCTCCATACTTCACATTTTTTGAAGTCCATGAACGTGACCAACAATCACGATGGCGTACAAAAACGATTTTAGTTCATAGGAGAAATGGTCATGATCCATAGCAGATTTAGACATTTTCTGCAACGAATATTGACAGAAAAATGAAAAAAATTGCACAATCTTTCCACAACAATTCACATGGCATGAAATTCTCAGTTTCACAAATGATTCAACACAGTTCAATTAATGATGAGTAGGATTTAATATTTTATTTCACGCACAGGATCATTTGCTCTTCTTCTGTAAACCCATGTGTCCAACACTTACGATAAATAATTCAAATGATGGCGCAAACCAAAATCAAGAGCTTGCTAAATAATTCCTATCAAAGTAAACAAAGAGCACATGGCAGAATCGTTAGATTGAATCCGAATGGTAATTGCATAGCTACAAATACTAGCTTCGGTAGACCATGACAAAGTTTCACATAATATTGCTCGGATGATGAGTACACATACAACAATGAAAGGATTTTGAGAACTTATATCACACAAGAAACTCATCAATGGATAATTTCGTGGAGAAGTACAACGACATGATAGTTGATCGAGCAATGGACGAGGACAAAGAGGAACACAAGAAAACATTGGTACGGAAGTTAGATATTTATTATTGATAGTATTAACAGAAACAATTCATAACAATACAATGATTATTTTTCTTATTTCTCAGGTCAAAACATCAACCAAAAAGATTTGGCATGTCCAGAACCATGCCTGCAAGATATATTAGAGCTTCGTTCAATCTTTTTAACGCCAAACCAGAAAAGTCTTACCACTATGTAATTGTCCATGTCAATGAATCTACTAAATATGAACTTAATCATGCTTATTGTGATCATAGGGAGCCTTGGATTCGTGTTCGTTTTGAATAAATGTCGACAGAGAGAGAGATAGAGGAATTTATGAATGTGAGTGTGGGTTGTTCACTCATTTCGGAATTCTTTGCTCCCATGCTATAAGGGTAAGAAATTAAGAATGTATAAAAAAAATATCTTAATAAATCAAATTTTCTGTTATTTTCTGAAGATTACAAAATATATAAATTATTTGTCAGGTTATTAATTATCTTGTAGTCTCAAGATTTCTTAACCACACTCTATCCTGAAACATTGGATAAAGGATGCCACAGACGTATTACGAGAAAATCTTAGGTTTTTGCAAGAGAAAAATAGCTTTTCGAAATCGCACACTTTCCGCAACAGCCTATTGTATGGAACAATGATGAAAGCAGTTAAAACTGGTAACCAAGACGTAGAGATTTTACTGAAATGATGAAACATTTGTGAAATGGTATCAAATTTGTTAGCTTGACATGATTGCTTCAAGAGGTGACACTCCAGCCTTGGAAGCCGACCCTTCTTAGGAGTCGAGCGACAACGAGTGGCACATGGGCAATCTGGTAGGATAACATTCAGAACTAGAATTTGGATTAATGGAAGAACAATATATTCAGAAGTAAGAAGTGGTGACCTTAGAGCATCTCCAAGAGCTTACGCATATTTTGCCTACCGAAAACCATTATGGGTTGAGGAGATAGAAGGTTTGGGTATCCAGAATTTTTTCTGCTTTTCTCGCTTACCCATATTCGGATACCAAAATTGGCACCTACACGTAGTACCCACATGTCAGTGGGTTAGGCTTTTTCTTTTTTCTTTTTTTATCTCCTTGTTTTTCTCCTCTCTCCATCCCCGTGTCTTCCATCTCCCTCTTTGCCGGCCACACCCCGCCTCCCTCCCAGTGGGTCTAAATCCCCACCACCTCGCCCATCGCGGGCCGCCCCGCCCAGCACTGTCCGCCCCGCTCGCTCGGGCGGCGGCGTCGATTTCCGTCGGCGAGAGCATAGAGGCAGGCGGGGTCGTGGCCGTCCCAAGGCGTAACGAGGTGGGAAGGAGATCGGAGGAGCTGGGGCGGAGGTCAGGGAAAGCAAGGGGCGATCGCCGTGGACTCAAATCGGCAGCGACACGTGAGGAGGTCGGGAGAGGAGGAGCTCGATGCAGAGGTCGCCTTCGGGCTCGATGCGGCGGCGGCGGAACCGATTCCGGTCGGGAGAAGGGCGGCGGGGGTCGAGGAGGGGTGGTGGCGAGCGGCGGGCGGCGTGCCAGTGAACGGAGGTGGCGAGGACAGGAGAGAGGAGTGAGATCTGGATCGGGAGGATAAGCCAGTCGACGGTCTGCGGTGACTGCGGGTTGATTTGTGATATTTCGAGGACTATAATGCAAATGCGATCCACACTTTGACCAGCCGATGGTGCACGAATCTCCAACAACAAATGAACGGTAAAGATAGTCCGGGGGGCCAACATACGTGTGGAATTGCATTCTTCTGGTCAACACGCAAACATCAGCCAAATTATAAATTCAGGGCCTTTACCGGTGTCTCCGAATATGACTCGAGAGTAGGGCCAGTACACGGAGGTGATGTTTTGCCTCATATATAAAAGTTTGACGAGGTTATACCCTTCGGGTCCCCTATTATTGGTATACCTGGTACAGCCCAGACGAAGGCCCACCTGGTGGCCCAGCAATTACTTCAAGCACAAGTCAAGGACTCCAAGACGTAGTCTACTAGGACTCTTGTAAACCCTACCTGGCTCCCTATATAAAGTCAGGCAGGGGCACCCGCATAGGCAGATCAGGACTAGATCCACAACTCGTATATGCATAACGAGACCACGTCTCACCACAATCGCCATCACGGCCGCCATGTAACCTCATATATCATCATAATCAGACAAGCAGAAGTAGGTCTTTACCTCACGATGAGGGGCCGAACCTGGGTAAATCCTTGCTTGTCAGCCGTCCGATACTACCAGCGCGCACATCTTCTCCCTCAAAATATACCTGGGGTACTCGATCCTGGGATTGCCGTGGGCGTACCACGTCAATTGGCACCGTCTGTGGGAAGAACGCGCGCTGGATCGCGGTTTCGGCGGCTCCAATCTACATCGACAACAGCAAAATTCGTCAACTACGGCGGCGGCGGCGTTCCAGGTGCATATCTCCCGCGATCCAATCTAGCGGCGGCGTTCCGTGCGTCGCGGATCCAATCTACATATAACATCACAAGCGGCGGCCAGCAACGAGGACGACGCGTTCCGCGCATAGGCTCAGGCCATCCAATCTGTTAGCCTCGAAAGCAGGCGTGCCCAGCCGGGCAAACCGCAGAATCCCTCGATCGAAAAGAAGAACTCGAAGCCGCCTCTCTCGATCCTTGGACCCGCATTCATCGCGAGTAAAATGCATCGGGGACCACTGAACTTGTCCGTATAATTCACTTGGGTCACTGTATTCTGAGAATGTCAATTTACGGTCATCGAAGACGCTTTGGAGAACCACTCTACGGTCACTGGCTACGGTACAAGTACGTATCTGATGATGTGGCAGGTTTTGACCAGTCAACCAGACCATTTAAATGCGGACTCAGCAGCAGGAGGTTTTTTTAGTAAAGATGTGCTACTGTACATGCCCTCCAAGCTCCGATTTCTCTGTGCGCCGCCGATCTGCTGGCCGACTTGTTCTACCCAGCGAGGACACCGTCCACGCGAAGCGTGAGTGCAAGCTCATATGTGTGCAACCACGTACGTGGAGCTCTTCTTTGAACGCCCAGCAACAACAAACCTGCACGCACGGAAGATTTGGAGCTGACCGGGGCGCTCGGGCGACTGGAATGCACGATGGCCGGCGTCGGCGACGCGTGCAAGCGGTGGCAGAGGCTGACAGAGGGGAAAATGAAAGAAAACCCCGAACCGGTTCATCCACCTGGAAATCGTCGCGACGGTCAGCGAGCGCCCAGGAACACGGAGGCGACCACCTGGTCATCCGCGCCGGCGGCGGAAACTAGGCAACGCGGCGGGGTTTCGGCTCGAGGAAACGGGGCTCTACATGAAGGTGCCGCCGTCTTCGGGAGGTCGTCTAGGCGTTGACGTAGGCGAGCGAGAGCGAGGGCACGGCGGAGCTAGTGAACACGGCAATTTCGCGAGGCGGGGTCTATGACGCCCCCGACGAGTTTCCGCCGCCGCTCCCCGAGACGCCGACCTACTCCACTCCGCTGCCACTAATCCCCTCCCGTTGTCCTGGTGTACCTTCAATCTTGTCTCCCGTCGCCGCATGCTCCCGCTGTGCCATCCTTTTCCCTTCCCCAAGCTCTGCTGTCGGTCAGCCACCGTCCTTGTTCTGTGAAGTGCTGGACTCCGGCCAACGACGTTGACGAGACCGCCGCGGGCACACCCATATCTGGCTTACGAGAGCGTAGGGAGTAACCCGCGCCCTGCCCCTGCAACGGGAGCCGGTCCTCGACGGCGAGCACCGGTTCGAGGCGGCCGACGTGGAACCCGTCGGCGCGACACACAACCAGGCCGCCGGCGCCGTGCTCGACCATGACCTCCCCGGCCGTCCTCCCTACCGGTCTCCGCCGTCCCCACAGCACCAGCTTCGCCGCGCGCCGCGTGGCAGTTGCGTCCGGGCGGAGACGACGCAGAAGATGAGAAGAAACAGATAGAATCCATCCATAGGATTATAGGAATGAGCAGATGAGAAGAAATAGAATTGTAGGGTGTATTTTGCAAAACAAAATATGATTTGACTGGTCAAAATCTGCCACATCATCAAATACGTACATGTAGGTAGCCAGTGACCTTAGATTGGACCTCCAAAGCGTCTTTAATGACCGTAAATTGACATTCCCAGAATACAGTGACCCAAGTGAATTATACGGACAAGTTCGATGGCCCCCGATGTATTTTACTCATTCATCGCGAGTGGCGAACGAAGAACCTTCACGGGGTCCTTCCGTGGCCATACGTTGCAGCCACTATTCGCGAGCTGATCAATCAATCGATTCAAAAAGCAAAGCAGTACTGCATGCGAACGTCACGACAAAGATCAGGCCGCGGGTGCAGATTACGGACTCAGCTCATGGACAGCTGCATGAGCTGAGCACAGCTGCACATGGCCATGGCCGATGGCTCCTTTATTTAATCTACTCTCTCTCGTTAATTACCCATTCAATTGATTGTTTTCTTTATTCCTAATCCATGGGATTTTCCATGCATGGAAGCAAAGCTACGTGCAAACCTCGCTTGGTTCAGGTTCCAAGAGGAAAAAAGAAGTTTTATTGCAGAAACAGACAAGCGGTCAGCTCGAGACATCAGAATCGCCGACTCGTCGTGATCCTCAGCCGTGATCGACTCCAACTCCACCGCGGGCTTCCTCGTGCGTCCGCTGCCCGCTCGCAGACGAACTTCGACCCGCCACCACGACCAAGACGCGTTTCTGGGCTCAGGCCAGGACGCGAGAAGCCACCTCCATCGACGTACGCATGCAAAAGAGAGCCCGTGCAGCAGCTGCCAAGGATCCGATGCATGCCTACCTACTACCTAGGCATACGCACGTACACACGCATGCAAATCATGACGCTAGCAAAAACATCCAGGTGCTATTCTTTCTGTTTATTCATTTCATACATATACGTAGTTATGTCTGATTGCAAATCTTTTGCTTCTCAATTTGCACTATTTTGCATGGACAAATCTACAACAACAACGACTCTCACGTCATGCAAACATCAGCTAACTCATGCGCGACAAGGCGCATTGGCTTAAGCCGTGCACACCCGATGGACCGGCGAGTTAACAAACCGGAAGTGCGATCGGCAGCCTCTATTGCGACTAACTGGTTTCAACGCTCGCAACTCTGGCATCCTCTTCATCGACAAATCAACAACCTCAACGACCCCGCTGCGAGCAAACTTCGACTCTCCTCCGCTTCATCAACCAACACGGCGGTGCCAGCACACAAATCCCGCTCCCTAGAAGGTCACTACGTACCCTCGGGGGCTGGCACTCGAAATCAAAAACGACATCATATTTGACTGCGCGCACTCGACAAACCGGCGACTCGGGAAGATGGCAGTGGTCAGCGTCCGCTGCCAGCACATTGGCTAAAATCATCACCGACCCGACGGACCATCGACTCTGTCCGACAATTACAACTCGACATCAACAACGACATCATCGTCGACTGCATATACCCGACAGACTGGCGGCTCAGGTCGGTGACGACGCTGCACATCTTCATCAGCAGCTCGCCGACGTCTACACATATACATGGCGCTCCTGACACTCGGGGACTGGTGGCCTTGCCTTCGTCGACTTCGACTCCGACACAAGAGGGCTGGCAGCCTCGCCTTCATCGACCCTACCACATACCCTCGGGGGCTGGCGCTTCGACACCAACCTCGCCCTCGTCAAGATCAACTGCGGCAATCATCATCGGCCACCGGACCACACGGCCCGACAAATCATCGACTCGGGAACAAGGCGACACCCGTGACTTCCTCGACTCCACCTCCGATACTCGGGGCTGGCGCTTCGTCATCAACGACAAACAACAACAGTCTACAGATTTCCGTCACTCATGAATAGCTAACTGCACAACTCCGCCGCGTCGACCTCTTCGTCGCACAACTCCGCCGCATCGACTACCCCAGCTGCACAACTCCGCCGCGTCGACTCCGGTCCGCCGCGTCGACCTCTTCGTCGCACAACTCTGCCGTGTCGACTCCGGTCCGCCGCTTTGACTCCCTACACCTCTCAACTCCGCCGTGCCGACTCCGGTCCACCGCGTCGACTTCTTCCGGCTAAACACCGCAAGATCTTGGCCGCACCTGATGCTCTACCGGGTGCCGCGCCGCACAGGCCGCAGCAAAATTGCCTTGGCCGCACCTGATACTTTATCGGGTGTCGCGCCGCACAGGTCCCAAATCGCAAAGCCTTGGCCGCACTCGAACACTCGGGGCTGCGCCGCACAAGTCCTAACTCGCAGAGCCTTGGCCGCACTCGAACACTCGGGGGCTGCGCCGCACAGGTCCCAACTCGCAAAGCCTTGGCCGCACTCGAACACTCGGGGCTGCGCCGCACAGGTCCTAACTCGCAAAGCCTTGGCCGCACTCGAAGACTCGGGAGCTGCGCCGCGCAGGTTGGCTACTTGAAAAAGCCTCAGCCGCACAAGACAATTAGGAGGGCACTCGCCATTGGCTCGGGTGCTGCGCACCCGGCAAATATCTACGCCAGCAGACGCAAAGATTGGAGCACTCACAAGATACTCGACAACAACAAAATGAAGGCAAATCGAGCCTAAGCCCAACTATAAATAGTTGCACATAGCCTCGGGGGCTACTCCCATCGGGAGCGCTGACGCGCACCCGATAGACATTACGAGCAAAATCAATCAATCGTTACACACAAGAGCAGTCGAACGACCATTCGACTGAGCTACTTAGCCTCATACATATTTCATTCACAAATCCCCGAGATTGCGTCCGCCGCGTGTATAACTCGGATGCTGCACGCACGATGCAAAGATAAGACCCGCCGATCCGTCGAGCTGGGCCGGGGCCCGCTCCTACAGCGTTTGCCCTGCAACTTTCCATGTCAACAGACATGAAGAAAATCCTGACGGACGCGTTAGGTCGCAAATTTATGCTGCAGGCCGGCTCAGTAAAACCTCCACGGCCTGAGTCGGACCTGACCAGCTTGTTCCGGGTTCGAGTCTGGGGACTCGAACTTGAAGTAGGCTAGTAAAGTTTTGCCCTGAGGTGCAGTTAACTGGTCCCGATCCGTCGAGCGTACCAGGCCTAATATGCCATCATCCCTAGGCAAAACAAATAAAGCATCAGTCAACGTGTTTCCGACTCAGCATGCACATTCGAGGCAATCTCGACTCCAAAACAAACAAAGCATCAGTCGACGTATTACGGACTCAGTATGCACAATCAAGACAATCTCGACTCAAAAATATATAGCAAAATGAGCAAAGAATCAGACGGTAACATACACCTGCAGATGAGTCCCTGCCCGATTCTTCAAATCGACCAGGCACTCGGGGGTTACTCCCATCGGAAGCGCTGGACGCGCACCCGACGAATTACCGAGTCAAAAGTATAAGAAAACGCTGCAACAGAGTGAAGACTACGCCCAAGTTGAGAACATCCTTGGACAGCTCAAATTTCATTGATTACTCCCATCGGGAGTGCATTCGCCGTTGGCTCGAGTGCGTCGGATTTTTCAAAGTCGGGTTCCCTACAGCCTGCACTGGATTTTTCAAAGTCGGGTTCTCTATAGCCCGCACTGGATTTTTCAAAGTCGGTCTCTCTATAGATCGCATCGGATTTATTATTATTGGATTTCTTACAATGGATTTATCAAAGTCGGTTTTTCTATAGATCGCATCGGATTTATTATTATTGGATTTCTTACAATGGATTTATCAAAGTCGGTCTCTATAGATCGCATCGGATTTATTATTATTGGATTTCATACACATACACTGGATTTCTCATAAATGATTCAACTCACGAAGAATGGATAATACAGTCATCACATGGTCATCAACACACCCGACGCATCGACTACGCCTACTCGACATACTGTTTTGAGTCTCTGCCCGATACTTCGAATCGACCAGACACTCTGGGGCTACTGACGAGGTTATACCCTTCGGGTCCCCTATTATTGGTATACCTGGTACAGCCCAGACGAAGTCCCACCTGGTGGCCCAACAATTATTTCAAGCACAAGTCAAGGACTCCAAGACGTAGTCTACTATGACTCTTGTAAACCCTACCTGGCTCCCTATATAAAGCCAGGCAGGGGCACCCGCATAGGCAGATCAGGACTAGATCCACAACTCGCATAGGCATAACGAGACCACGTCTCACCACAATCGCCATCACGGCCGCCATGTAACCTCATATATCATCATAATCAGACAAGCAGGAGTAGGTCTTTACCTCACGATGAGGGGCTGAACCTGGGTAAATCCTTACTTGTCAGCCGTCCGATACTACCAGCGCGCACATCTTCTCCCTCAAAATATACCTGGGGTACTCGATCCTGGGATTGCCGTGGGCGTACCACGTCAGAGTTATACTCCTATTACTAGATCTTGTACAGGTGTTGCCGCGCCCGTCCATTAGGAAAATGGATTGTTAGAAACTGATGAAAATAAACTTGGATTTAAACATGTTTCTAAAGTTTTGAACCACGTGCAGGACTGCAAATTGGACATTTGAACTACATTTCCATTCAGATGTGCTGGTTAGTTACCCTAATCCTAAACCCTAGACAGAATTATGTACATATTTGGCATGTACTGGAACTTTACTTGGAACTGTCAAAAAAATATCAAATAAATTTCCATTTCCAGTAGGCTTCAAAGGATTTTAGCGACTTTGAGAGTACTCTTCAGAAAGTATAGATATCTTATTTCAAAAATGGTATTTACAAATTTTACAACAAGCAGGGAACAGTGGAAAGCAAGAAGGAAATGAAGATGAGATAAGTAACATACACCCAATTCCGAAGCTCTTTGTCTGAAAGAAACCATTGCCTCTTCAGACTGTGGGGCAGTAAAAGTTGGAACTCCTTTCTGTTGATAAAAGATGCCAAAAAGAAACCAAGCGAATTAGAAATTCTGCCACAGAACTTTCTGAAACTACAAACATACCTAGTGGGAAAAGAGTATGGAAGCATGAGTTGTCTATTTCACTCGCTCAACAAAAAATATCTTGAATGTTAGCAAGGTAATGAACCTGCAATACGATGGCATAGGAATACCTTCATGTCTTATCCTGAACATAAACCCAGTTGCCTCATCGTACGCTAGTTTTTTATCATGAAAGCAACAAATTCAAACGCTCAGGAGTTTTCACCGGTGAACTCATTTATCGTGGTGTGTGTGTGTAGGGAGGGGTGTGTGTGCAGGAATTCGACGGTATTTTGACCGGTAACCAAGTCCCAATACATCACAAAGGATTATCATGGCCGGCGTTGAACAGTTCAGAATACCTTCCTTCCTGGAAATTGCATATATAGAACACTATACAATTGTTGCTTGTTGGTGGCCCTTGTAAATCTCTTTTTCGCTCACATGGAGTACATTGCACTGGAAACCAACCCATCCCTGTAGCGCGCACTTGGATCATCAATCAGGCATTTGTTTCCCCGGATGGAATCTTAGCATAATCACAAGGCGCCGCCTCCATTGCTTCGTAGTAGTACACCGTGGCTGCCGCCATACTGAACAGCTGCTGGGCACCAACCAAAAAAGCATACACAGCCAGCATGCACAAAGCCGCCGCCTCGCGCGCATAAAAGAGAGCAAACCCGTACAAGGGAGTCACGATGGTCGGCAGGAGGTGTGCCACGAGCACCAGCATGAGACCCTCCTTCCTCTTCTCCCGCGTCATGACCCTCCACGCCTGCCGGAGCGCGCGCACGCCACGGTACTGCTCGTCGACCACGGACGCCGCCACGCTCACCAGCGCGACGACGGTGAAGTACATGAAGGCGAGGGCGAACATGAGACCCTGCACGGAGAGAACCGGACCGCCGCGCATCGTGGAGGAAAGCAGGGCGGCCAGCACGGCCATCCACGCCAAGTTAAGCGCGGTGACCACGGCCATGGTGATGCACGGGCCCTTGACAGCGTTCCCCTTGCTGATCTCGCGGATGAGCTCGGAGAGCGAGTAGCGGTCGCCGGAGTAAGTCGTGGAGGCTGCGAAGAAGGCGATGATCTGGTTGACGAAGGAGAGCGCTAGCGTGACGATCAGTCCGGTGATGATGATGATGACGAGCTTCATAGCATCTTGCTTCATCTCCTCGAGGATCTTGGCGTACTCGGGGCTCGAGGGGTCGGTGTTGTCCATCTCGATGAGAAGGTTGAACATGTTGGCGCCGAGAGGTTGCATGAAAAGGACATTGACTGAGGGGACAAGGAAGGCGGTGAGGGCCAAGAGGAGGAGCACGGGCGTGACATTGACTGAGGGGACAAGGAAGGCGGTGAGGGCCAAGAGGAGGAGCACGGGCGTGAACAGCTTTGGGTTTCGCGTGGGGAGGATCAGGGCTTCCTTCAAGAAAGTAAAGCATGATGTGGTTTTGGCAGCCATTGCTAGTTGAAGCTTGATAAGGTAGTGAGAAGAAAGGATGGAGGATTTAATTGGATAAGAGATGCATGGAGGTTTGTAGTTGCCGGGGGTGGAGGGAATGGCTGAATGCGTGCTCACCAGTCAAATGAGAGATTCGAAAACTTAGGGCACGTCGTTGTTATCAAATGGATGACTTGGAAAAATCAGTCCACGATATATTATTGCAATCTGAAGGGCCATCAAAGAACGGGTGTACTCGAAGTTTACAACACGGCCACAGGGGACTTGACTAGCATGTGGAATATATGCGCCAATCAGAGTTATGACCTACATTTTCTTTCCTTGAGATGGGACATGATGAATAGTGCAACGGTATCTTGTTGGGCTACTTTATTTCCTGGCGTGGATAACCGTAACAAAATCCCAGTACATCCCAAAGATTATCATGGCCGGCGTTGAACAGTTCAGGACACCTTCCTTAGTGGAAATTGCCTAGTAGAACACTATACAATAGTTACTTGTCGGTCGCTCCTACTTTGCTACTCGCTACCCGGTCGCCGGTTCTCCCTTAATGTACCCAGATCTGCCTGTTTCTCTTCTCAACAGAATCATTGAGAAAGTTTCTAGCTGCTCAAAGCCTCAAACCACAACCATGGCAACCAGTCAAAACAGGGCACCTTCGTTCTTCAACTTCCTAAAGGAGGGCTTCCTCCTGCCTAGCCGCAACCGGAGGCTCTTCACGGCGGTCTGCGCACTCATCGTCGTCTCCACCACGCTGGTCGTCCTCGGCAACGACCTCGCCATCCAGCCCCTTGCCAACGAAATCCAGCTCGACGCCAAAGCGCTCAACACCACCGAGCCCGGCAGCCCGGAATTCACAGAGCTCCTACAGAAGATCAAATATGAGACCAAGGAGCTCCTTCTCGTCGGCGCGGGGTACCTCCTGTTCGCCGTCGTCATCGGCTCCGCCGTTCGGATCATCGTCCTCTTCGCCACCGTCATGACGTACTCCGACGAGGAGCGCACTACTACCTTTGGCGCTCTTCTCGGTCAAGTTAAGGCGCAGATCAAGGGCCCCCTGCTCACGCTCGCCTTCGTCTACGTCCTGGAGATCGTCTATGGCGTGCTAGTGGTTGCCATGGCAGCACTTGTGGCCATTCTCATGGTGAAGCAATACTTTGTGGCTTTGTTTCTAGTCTCGCTGCTCGTCCTGGCTGCCGCCGTCTGCCTCGTGTACTTCTCTTTCCTCTGCTCTTTCAGCGTGGTCGTGGCGGTGGCCGAGCCCGGCTGCCACGGCGCCGGCGCGCTAGGCAGGGCATGGAAGCTGGTCAAGGGGAAGAAGAGGCAGGTCATGCTGTATGTGGCCGTTACCGGGGCCCTGGCCGCCGCCATATCGCCGGTCCGCACGCTCGCGATGACTTGTGCGGGTAACAGCGTGGCGCTTGGGTTGCTCCTGGGTTTTGTGTACGCGGTTCTGCTGGCGCTCCTGCAGCTGTTCGCCGTCTGCACCATGACCGCGTTCTACTACGAGCGCAGGGAGGACAGCGACAGCCAGCTGGGGGCTACTGGGTACGCAAAGCTATCAACGGAAGAAGCAAGCGCGTGATCATTGGCTCAGCTTGATGTCAGTTGTCAGACTGATTGCTTGCCATGGAAATTTCGACTTATAATGAGTACTATATGTAATGCCAATGGAATAATTTTACTCCTTGTGTATAAGCATACCACCCTTTGGACATGGCACGGTGTTTCTGTTTATAATAAATTCTAGGTAATTGGCCGTGCATTGCAACGGGGAATAATAAATATTCTTATGGTTCTACTATAGTAATCGTATCAACCGTGTAATTTTAGGATTGCCACGAATGTATATATATGTCGACGATCGTCTTATTTCAGGAATGTATTCAGTTTTCACTGCATACAACCTTTTTTACCCCCACCTTGCAAGAAGAGATCTTGTTGTATACAGTTTTCACAAATTAATTAATGGCATGATTTTCTTGGTTTTTGTGTCCTACAAAAATATCAGACGTAACTCGGTCTTTATCCCAGGAAAGAAGAATTACATGCATATGAAATCAGGGAAGTCTTATATTCTGTGGATGAATGGATAATACATCATTTTTTTCGCGAAAATGCAAAAAGCATTGCGTTTCTATGCCTTGATAGATAGAAAAGTTATTTACAAGCCTTTAGAGAGGCCACCCACACCATACAACTCAACCCAGCTACCTAGACTAGGGGAGAAGCTATGTGAGACCACGGGCCCCGCGCTCACCTAAGAACGAGCCTCAGTCTTGATGGTTTCCACCAAAGCGCTAACTGAGGGACGTGCGTTGTCGAAAACGATCGCGTTTCGTTGCTTCCAAATCCACCACGCCGTAAGCATGATCACCGAAGAGGTGCCCTTACGCAGCGGGGGGGGGGGGGGGGGGGGGGGGGAGGGTGGAGTTGAGTACCAACGACCACCAATCCACGAAATCGTCTTCCACAACCGGTGGCCTAGATGTCGATCGTATCCATGACAGTACCTCATGCCAAATCGTCCGTGAGAACGAACACCCAGTGAGTATGTGGGACATCGATTCCGCCGACTGGCCGCACATCGGGCAGCTTGCTTGATGTGGTAGTCCACGACGTGCAAGCCTTTCCCCCGTCCAGCATCGGTCTAAGCAAGCCAGCCAAACGAAGAACTTCACCCTAGGTGGTGCCCAAGTCTTCCAGTTCAACCTCCAAGAACTTGATTCAATCGCCCCATGAAACAAGGCATCGTAACAAGACTTGGCGGAGTATTGGGCATCGGACGTCCAACGCCAAATCATTCTGTCAGGCTGCTCGGATAAATGCACCCCTTGGAGCAGTGTCCAAATCTGGACATACTGCCAGAGAGCAAGTGGACTCAAAGCGACCGAGATGTCCGCAATCCACCGGCGCTCCACCAGCGCCTCTCGGACCGTCCTCTTTTTTGGGGTTTCTTTGAGATCAGCGCGAACAGGTTCGGTGCTACGTCCTTCATTGATTTACCCTCCATCCATTTGTCGACCCAGAAAAGGGCTGTTGAACCGTCCCCTAGGGACATCTCTGTGGAGGCATAAAAAAATCTGACGCTCATCCTCCGAGAACTGCATGTCGAGCCCCCTCCATGGCCGTTGGTGGTCAGTACGCAACCTCCACAACCAGCGCACCCTTAGGCTGATCGACGTGCGAGCCAAATCCGGGATACCCAATCCTCCCAGCTGCAACGGGCGACACACCCTGGCCCAGTTTACATGGCAGTGACCCCCATTCGCATCCGCCCTCCCGGCCCACAGGAAACCTCGCAGGATCTTTTCCACCTTCTTTAGGGTCTTCTTGTTCACACTTAACATCACGAGCTGATGGAGTGGAATCGCCGCTAGTACCGACTTGACCAGCGCGAGCCTCCCCGCCTTAGGCATCATGGCCGCTTTCCAAGTAGGCAACTTGTCAGCAAGTCGATCCAGTAGGAACTGGAGCGCCTCACTCGGTAGCCTGCGTAGACCTAGGGGAATGCCCAGGTATTTCACCGGGAAGGGGGCCAACTGGCACCCCATTGCTTCCGCCGCCACATTGGCGACCTCGTCCTCACACCCAATAGGAGAGACTGAGCATTTGGCAAAGTTGGTATGCATACCCGAAGTGTGACCGTAGAGCGCAAGAATTTCTCGAACCTTATGCAGCTCCGTCGCGTCAGGGTGGCAGAAAATGACCACATCGTCTACATACAGCGAGACCATAGTGACCAAGTCCTGGCGGGCCACCCTACGAAGGATACCAAGCTCAGCTGCCTTTGCTAGCAGTTTGTTTAGCGTGTTGATCACCAGAATGAACAGTTGTGGCGAGAAGGGGTCCCCCTGTCTCAGGCCCCTCCTGTGCCAAATAGGGGGGCCTGGCTCGCCATTGAGCATCACCCTAGAACTTGATGTGGACAAAAGTATGGCCACCCATTCGCAGAACCTTGGACCAAACCCAAGTTTCCTGAGAATCTCAAAGAGAAGCCCTCAAGAGACCGAGTCAAAGGCGCGTGCAATGTCCAGCTTGAGCATCACCCTGGGCTCCTTTAGTCTATGGAGTAGCCGCGCCGTTTGCTGAACCAACATGAAGTTATCATGAATGCAACGCTTCTGAATGAAGGCGCACTGGTTACTATCCACCATGTTATGCATCATTTTTATGTGCTCTTGCTTCTGCTTTGTTCGACGAATCCCTCCTCAAAACTGACACAAAGTGAAGAGGTGCGGTCATAACCTACATGATCTGTCCTCTTATTTTACCATCTTCAAATTACATTATCTACAAGAGTTTTCATACTACGAAATCAGTGAACACATAAATTTGTAGATGAGTAGATAATACCCAGCAGTTCTGTTTTGTTCCAAGAATCCCTCCACAAAACTGACACTTAGTGAAAAGGTGCGGTCATAACCTACATGATCTGTCCTCTTATTTTACCATCTCCAAATTACATTATCTACAAGAGTTTTCGTACTACGAAATCAGTGAACACATAAATTTGTAGATGAGTAGATAATACCCAGCAGTTCTGTTTTGTTTTAAGAGTCCCTCCACAAAACTGACACTTAGTGAAAAGGTGCGGTCATAACCTACATGATTTGTCCCTTATTTTTACCATCTTCAGCCAACTTCTATTTCTGTACATCTGAACTATTAACATATAACTGCAGGAATTGAATAACTTTCTCTATGGTTGAATACCTGGCATATGAGAGGCAGAACTCATCGAGGATCCCATCGAAGGAGGCTGATCCGATTACGGGGAGGAGGATTCCGTCGCGCGGGGAGCTGCCTCTGCTTGTGCAGCGCCACAGAGTGCTGCTCAGTGTTGTGTGATGCCTCTTATATTGTTGTTCATGCCGCGCCGCCGTGTGGTACTGCTGGTCGTGCCACCGCTGTGGTCGTCGGCGAGACTGGTAGGGTAGCGATGGGGTAGGCGAGGCAGGATGTGGGCGTCACTTCAGAAACTATTTCTCGTGTATAAGCCTCCAATTGGTATATCAGTTTCCGAACATGGATTACTGCAATAGCAAAGTAGAGCAGATGACATCAAAATTCAAAATAGAGCTCAGCGTCATAATGAGTTGAACTGGAGAAACTTTTTTTGTTTTGCAAAACTCTCTCACATCCTGAAATAAATCTTGAGCACAACATTCCCATATGAATGCCATGCCATTTATGTGCCAAATCATGAATATTTGATATTTGCCATATTTAATGGGAGATAAGTATTAGAAGAAAAAACACTAAATATGCAACAATTATATTTAAGAAATCCATACGTATCCCATCAAGTTAAGTGCTTAGCATTCGCTTTGTGGTTTTTTTAATCAATTGTCCATATCCCCTTTTCCTCAAGTAGATACGAAAATCTCAAGATAAAAAAGGAGAGCTAAATATTGTCTGAACCATACCTTTTCAATTCCACCCGCAAGGGAAAAAGATCAACAAAATGCCTTACAGCAGCTGAAACAAATCCACGTATACAAGCAATTGAGGCTATTGCTCAAAAGAATGAGCTACTTCTAAAAAGATAAACACAATCTTTGACGTACACAGGCTGCGCGCGGTGGCGTTTCTTGGTGTGGTGTTGGAAAGGTAGTCGCGGAGTGTTGATTCTCCCCAGACGACGGCCGCGATCTTGTTGCCGGCGGAGTAGGCACATCCGGCGGTGATGCCGGACTGACGGCCGAGGCCGCCGCTAGAGATTGAGGACGGCGGCGGCGGCGGCCGACGACCAGCGGCTATCGAGAAGGGAGCAGGCGACCGATGTAAGTTTGTTGCGTGAGCGGCGAGAGACGTGGGCTGTTCTATCGTGGTTTTGGGGCTTGGCCCATGTGCGGCTGTGTGGTCGAGCCAAAATCATCGAGGAAGCCAAACCCGCGACGAAGTGAAACGCTGTGAGCATGTGATGGCGAAGAAGGAACTTAATCTTTATGGTAGAGATAGAGATATGTTAATTTTGTTTTCGAGGGGTAGAGATATGTTAATTGTGAGCACACAATTATTGTTGAAATTTTCACTTGGTCTTGGTCCATGTCCCAACTACGAATTTTGAAATTCTCATTGAGCGCTAGGAGGAACTCGCCCTGAGCAGGCTCATTTCCGGCCTATTAACAGATATGGTTTCGTCTTTTTAATTTTATGGTAATCTAAAATTAAATTGTTTCTATCTCACCACTTTACTAATAAGAATAATTACAACAACATGAAAAGATGTTCATTGAAAGAAAATGTTTGTCTTTTTTAAAATGTTCATGCATATCAAAAAATAAATATTCATGTTTCGAATAAAATATGTTCACGTGGTTTAAAAGGAATGCTCGTCCATTCAAAAACAAAAGTGATTCAAGAAAATGTTCCCGAGTTCAGACAAAGTGTTCGCCAATAATAAAAATTGTTCACGATAAATTAAAAGTGTCCAAGATAAAAAAAAAAGTTATTCCTGTGTTTCCTCAAAATTAAAAAGTATGCACTTATAATTACAAAATGGTTCACAATAGATTAAACAACTTTTCACCTATAAACAAATGGTTCATGCTACATCAATGTATTCATGTATTTTCAGAATTTAAAACATGTTCACCTATAATAAAATTAACTCACAATAATAAATAGTTCATGATAAAAAAATGGTTCACAAAAGTAAAAAAAAAGGTTCACAATAGTTCATTAAAGGTGTCCATATATAGTAAAAAAATCTCAAAATAAATTAAAAAGTGTTTGCGTACAATAAAAATGGTTCGTGTATTTCCGTAAAACAAAAAAATATGAATAAAGAAAAAAGAGACAAAATAAAATAGTGTAGTGCCCCCCAAAAAAATTAAGAAAAGAAACAACAAGAAAAAGAAAACACAATGAAGGAAAAAACAAAAACAAATACAAATGGGCCGACCCATACGGAGCGACTATGTGAACAAGTCGGTGCAGCTCGTGTTCATGCATGTAAGTGTGGGACTAAAGGTTATCCCAGATTGCTAATTTGCTAAGAGTTGCACCACCTTCTTAGATGAGCTCTTATATCACTTGTATGAGCATAAGAAGAGGAGACTTACATGCGCATTCCTTCTCCGCATTCCGCCTCGCCCTCGCCTTGGACACATTAATTGCTCAGCCATTTATGATTCTTTAGATCGTGGGCTGTTACTGACTCGGACGTGGGATTATTCGGCTCGTCTAACACGTCGTTTCAGAACATTTAGCCGCCACTCAAGTCTTCTCCATCCCTTCTCCTCCGGCTTCTTGTAATCCTGTATGAGAGAGAAGCGATTAGTTTTTTAGAGAGCGCACTCACACGACTAACTGTAGTGACTCCTTCACTAACAATGACTTCTTCTCTGACATCAGTAACCTCTTCATTGACATGGGTGACGTAGTCAGCAATTTTACTTCCGTTACACCGTTGTTGATCCTGATTTCCCTGTTTGACTAACTATTATAATTTTTTGTCACTAGTATGTGCATCAGATTTTATCTATTATTCGTCTACTTTGTAAGTCTGCATGATTTGTTTAATCTATGTTATTGTCGTCATGATTTATTTATTGTTTACTCAGAATATATCTCGTAGTAATTTGCACATATATTCAACAATAACCCCTTCTGGGAATACATGCAGCTAGGTTTGCATCCAAATCAGAGTTTGACAGTCTATTCCATACGTTGTTAGGAAAACAATAATAAAGAAACTGAATGTAACTATAAGGAAAAGGCTTATGCTGGGTAAACTACGCGCTCAAATATTTAGGTTGCCGCGACCTTGCTCGCGCGCAAGGGATCGCCCAGCTGGCCTTCTGCGAGCCCAACCAACATGCTTTTTTGGCCCAGTTTCCACGTGAAATAAGTCCAATAGCCTAGTATAGCAAGTTAGCTACAACTCCAACGTCAGTTGCGGACATCTTATAAATTTGTAACAAAGTAGCACAGATTTTATTGAGAAAGCACGCGAGATGTTGCAGGGTTATCTTGTTGTTTTTACTACAAATTTCTTACGTGCTTCCAAATTGTAACAAAGGCTGATGCATTTTATTGCGAAATAATACGCTAGATGTTGCAATGTATACTGGGCATCTGCTTCAAGTTTCTGTGTTTCTTAATGTTGTTTTACGACCTTTTTGAAATGCCGCAAACACATGTTTTCTGTTGTCATCGTTTGTGAGTTTTGTTGAAGTATGTGATAATTTTTTGATGCAAATGAATGTGTAGCAATTTTTTTGTCCTTTTGTTGCTGCAAACACATGTCCTTTTTTATAATTATTTGTGATCTTTTTTTGAAATGCTTGGTGATTTTGTTTACACGAGGATGCGACATTTGTCAAGATATGAGCGGGCGGAGTAAACTTTAAAAAATGTTAAGTCTTTTTCTAGTGATTCTCAAAAGAATCTCACCGCAACATCCGATCCATATCCGGTAGCTCCGATCCGCTGCTAGGCCCCTGCTGGAATAATCGGGGCAGTTGCCACTAATGGAGTCCGGTTAGTATCGAGTTAGTGTTAGACTAAGCACCTGGTTGAATAGTTTAAGGCAAGTATCCATTGCACCTGCACGCACGGCCGGGGTATGTTTGCTTTGCATGAATCATCACGTCAGTGGGTCTACGTAAGTCCTTTATCCATTTGTAGCGTTGATCGAGTCCGGCCAGGAATTGTCATAGCAGCTACGCGTTCGTGTTCGAGTCGTCGAAGGTCTTGCGCCAGTCATGTCCGATACAAGTCAATTGTGCGTGGTAGCTATACGTCAAATTAAGCTGCGGTACTCGTTGAGTAATCGACAGATTGTACTGAGAGAAGAAAACTAAAGTAAAATAGAATGCATGATAGGAGCCTTGGCTTCCTCTCTAAATTCGTAGTTATCTCTGCTAAATAAAATCATAGTTATCTTTTCTATAGAGGTGAATTTTTATGTGTACTTTATATTTACACATGTGATATGTGTGAGGACAAAAAAAAAACTTAAGGGACATGACAACGGACAGGCAATCAAATTGGCTAATCTGTGTAGACTTGATGTATATGTTATGACTTGATTCAGTATTCGAGTGTTTTTACTTCAAAACAACCCAACAACCGGTGTTTTCGTTGCCACAATCCCACTAGGTGTGTATTTGTTCAATTACCTCTAGACAATACATCACAATTGTTTATCATGCCCCGCGTTGAACAGTTGAGGATTACCTTGCTTCGTGGCAACTCACTCTGTCACCGACTTTTCAAAGTCTCATATATTTCTCTAGAACGGACTACGTACAATAATTACTTGTTGGTCGCTCCTACTAGGTACGCGTTATTATCCAATAAATTCTGCTGGATTACTAAGGCTGGACACAGTGGGAGTAACTTAGGTGGTAACATCACGTATTTCAAGACAAGTTTGCTGATGTGACATGTAGTTAATGATGAGAGAGGTATTTGTGATAACTTAGCTAGTTATCGTAACATCACACTTATCAAGACAAAATGAGTCTATAGTCTAATAAATAAGACATCACACATATGTTACTCCTCACCGTGGAGGTAGTAACATAGAGTAGTAACATGATGATGTTACTACTCTATGTTACTCTCCATTGTGTGCAGTCCAATACTAGCTGTGATAGTTTCTAGCTTCTCAAAACCATGGAAACCGGTAAAAAGAAGGCACCTTGGTTCTTCAACTTCCTAAAGGAGGGCTTCCTCCTGCCGAGCCGCAACCTGAGGCTCTTCACAGCGGTCTGCGCACTCATCTTCGTCTCCACCACGCTGCTCGGCCTCGGCTACGACCTCGCCGTCAAGCCTCTCGCCGACGAGATCAATCTCGACGCCAAGGCGCTCAACACCACCGATCCCGGCAGCCCGGACCACGCCAAGGTCCTGCAGGAGGTCAGGAATGACACCAAGGAGCTCCCGGCCGTTGGCGCGTGGTATCTCCTGTTTGCTTTCGTCGTCAGCTCCGCCGTCAGGATCGTCGTCATCTTTGCCGCCGTCTTGACGTACTCCGGCGAGGAGCGCACTACTACTACCTTTGGCGCTCTTCTCCGCCAAGTTATGGCACGGATCAAGGGGCCCCTGCTCACGATCGCCTTCGTCTATGTTCTGGATATCGTCGGTGTGACGATCATGGGCATGGCATCAATTCTCGCCATTCTCATTTTTTTTGGAAATGGACTCGCCATTCTCATGGTGAACCAATACTTCGCGTGCTCCTCTTTCCTCGGTTCTTTCAGCGTCGCCGTGGCGGTGGCCGAGCCTGGCTGCCATGGCGCAGGCGTGGAGGCTGGTGAAGGGGAAAAAGACACAGGTCGTGTTGTACTTGGCCGTTAACAGTGCCCTGGCCGCCACCGTATCGTCGGCCCGCACGCTCGCGAGGACTTGCTCGGGGTACAGCGTGCCGCTTGGGTTGCTCCTGGGCTTTGTGTGCGCGGTTCTGCTGGCGCTCCTGCAGCTGTTCGAAGTTTGGCTCTACTACGAGCGGCCGAGCGCAGGGAGGAAAGCGACAGCCAGCTGGGGGCTACTGGATACACAAGCTATCAAGGGAACTATTAGGCCTTGGCGCGGCGGCACGCCGCGCCCGTGGGGTATTTCTTGTTTTTGAATTCAATGGATGTCAAATCTTGTCATGTTCGCCTCATTCACCCCATGCCTATGCCTGGCCTCATTCGCCCCATGCTTCATGCCCGACGGCTCGCCCGTCTTCGCCTGATCTACATCCTGTCCTCCGCGTCTCAATGGCTGTTGTCGCACAGCAGGATATGGAACCTAATCTGGGCGAAGTATCATCTTGGGCCATGGCTCCCGATACGACCAGGGTGGACCTGTCCTCCGCATCTCAATGGTTGTTGTCGAACAGCAGGATATGGAACCTAATCTGGGCGAAGTATCGTCTTGGGTTGATGACCATGGCTCCCGATACGACACGGGCAGAGAGGGGCTGCCCGACGAGGGATATAAGCCATGCGCACTTATGTGAGCAGGGTCGGGGTGGCGTCACGACGTCTAGAAGACGGCCATGTCGTCAAATGTGGGCAGGGGCGGAGCAGGGATCCGATGCGGTGCTGACTGCCATGGGACATCGTGCCTCACTTGGGCACATCGCACGCACTGTCAAAAGAAAACCAGACATCGCACAAACACATGTACACACGTACAAGGTGACACTGAGATGACTGGGTCTGGTCCACCACTCGTTAGCATAACACACTGAATAGCACGCATGGGTCATGGCTTTCTCCCGATCCCCAATTTTATCTATGGTAGCCTAAACCTCGGTAAATCCACCGCTGGATCATGGCTGCGGGCTCGTTACAGCTGAAGATTGTTGAATCAGAGTGTTGTATTTACGACCTCGGAATACTCACGTGCACGCCGGAGACGGGCGGCGTGACCGGCTGACGCCGCTATAGTCGGCGGTCTCCATATCTCCTCTTCCTCTACGGTTTCGACCTCTCCGATGTCGACATAAGATGTCGCCTCCACCGGTGCTACCGACGTCTGCCGCCTTGATCGAAGTCACCTTACGTGTGCAGACGCCGCTAGCCGCTCGGCCGGCTCAACCACCGCCTGTCCCTGGCCGGACTGGTGGAGCTCAGTACATCCAACTGGGTGCACATGACACCTGGTCGAATTTTTTTCTTTACATCTTTTTTTAGGGCAAACACACTTTGATCACGATATAATGTTTATATGGATCATTACAATGTCAGGAGGATTAAACAGCCATAAGTGGCGCCCTATATCTAAACTCAAAGTGTGTTTTGCTAGGCTACATGCCTCTAAATTGGAGGTTCTACCTTCATATATGAAAGAACATTCTGTAAAATCATTCATCGAAATTCTAATTTCACATACATTTCCCACGTGTGTGCACCCCTGAGCCCAAGAACTGTGCACCCCTGTGGCCCACAATTGTGAAGCCCAAAAAGTTTTGCCTGCAGGCTGCAGCCTGTACGCACCAAGCACACGAGACATGAACTCCAGGAGTCTGCAGGGAGCCAGGGACGGAGCAGCCAAAGCGGTAGGGCAAAACCTATTCATCGACCAGGTCGATGCTTATCAAGCGTCGCACACACCCCGCGATTATGGGCCTGACCCATTATCCCCGCGAGAGCTGAAGCTTGAGGCCGCGCGGCGCTGGTTTTTTTTTCTTTTTCGTTTCTATTGCTGTTTCTATTTTTCTTCTTTTTCATTATTTATTGTTTCTTTTCTTTTTTTGCTATTTCTTTTTTCTTTATTCTTTTCTGTTTTATTTTTACATATTATTTAAAATTTTAATCTTTTTTGAAAAAGTTCAAAATTAAAAAAAAATCAGATTTGAAATTTGTTCGTATTTCAAAATTGTTCAAATTTGGAAATTGCTAAGATTTAAAAAATCACTCAAAAATAATTTTTGTTCATATAGTTTTTATGTTCACTTTTTTCAAAATCATTCAAAAATAATTTCTGTTCATATAGTTTTTTATATAGTTTTCCTGTTTATTTTTCGTTTTTCTTTTCTTGGCTGATTCTTTTTTATTTCTTCTTTTCAGTTTTCTTATTAGATATTATTTCTTTATTTTGAATTTTTATTTTTTTGAAAATGTTCTAATTTTTAAATGTTCATATTTTAAAAATTGTTCATGTATAAAAATCGTTCAAAAATAATTTCCGTTCATAGAATTTTTTCAGTTCACTTTTTTTAAAAATCGTTTAAACATAATTTTCATTCGTAGAATTTTTCTATTCACTTTTTTAAATCGTTCAAACAAGATTTCGTTCACCGGCCTTTTTTGTTCAATTTTAAAAATCGTTCAAAATCAGTTTTCGTTCAACGCTATTTTCTGGGTCATTTTTTATAATCATTCAAAATTAGTTTTCATTCATCGGCCTTTTCTGTTCACTTTTAAAATCGTTAAAAAATAATTTCCGTTCATTGAATTCCGTTCGAAACCAAATTACGTTCAACGACGTTTTCAAAAATATTCAAACTCAGATCCTGTTCAAACACACTTTCCGTGCAACCGTTTTCCTATTTCTTTTCAAAAATAATTTCTGTTCAACGACGTTTAAAAAAATAATCGTTCAAAGTCAAAACATCATCGCTCATAAAACTATCCCAACGGTGTGTTATGTTAGCCTAAGCAAACTTGTTGGCTAAGCTGGTGCATACATGTACATGCATATTACGTGACACTGTTCTTTGTGTGGAGTGTGAACATGAGACTTTGTATTGTAAGTCAAGTACTCCAGGAGATAGGATGGGCATCAGTTCTCAGGATAAGTTGTCAGGAGTACAAGCGGCCTGCAAGTTTGCCAGAGGATAGCTACGGCGGCTTGACTTCATGGCTGTGTTCATACCGTGCATTGCCTCTAGTGTTCAGGTCTCTTGTATCCAGGAACGCCCCAAGTAGCAAGTGAATACACAGAACTTTGCACCAAGTGCATTGTCCTCTCGTGAGACTGTTTCTCTCCGGAGTGTGTATATGTGTGCGGGTTTTCCTGTGCTAGCAACAACTTGTTAGAAGTAACACATATATTTTGCACTCTTTGGAGGTACAGAATATCGATCGACTGGATCAAAATTGATCCTAACATTATCAGCATCGAAAGAAGCCATTTTAATAATTTTACCATTGACCAGAATACTTCTAAATTTGAACTATAAAAGAGTGCATATAATTACAAAGTAAGTCCCTAAGCACCAATGATAATACTCACAATAAGTCTTATTACATAAATGAGAAAAAATACACAAAGTTCAGCCTAACTAAGCTGACCAAGCCGTGCCTTCTTTAGAAATCACTAGTAGCTATCTCAATCAAATCCTTGTTTGGAAATATATAACCAGTGCCTTCATCTTGTTGACAAGCTATATAATCTGTCCACTGATGTAGAGCCCGTGTATGATTTTTTTTTTCATATATGTTGATTACATGTGAACATGCGGGCGAATAGCCCAGGTACTACACCTTTTCATGCTATTCACTGGAGAACGACGTCGTTGGTTATAATAGCTCACATGCGACGTTTCATTGAGCTCAAATATCTTCCCTAACTAATTGCTCTTAATCGCAGTCAATTAGGATTAAAGGGAGGCGGGTGGGACCCACAATTACCCACGTCAGCAACGACGACCGTTTAATCTCTTCCCCTGCGCGCGCTTTCTCTGCTTCTTCTTCTTCTTCTTCTCCGGCGACATCGACGCAGCGTGGCAACGCCGGCGAGGCAAAACATAAATAAATGAAGATAAAATAAACCCGCGGGGCGCATATAGTAGATAAACCGCAGTACATTACATTAACATTACAGAAGCTCGTGGCTCATAGATTCAAAAGCCACACGGAGATGAACTGAAAATTAACAGGTGGGGACGTTCGCTGCTGCTCCTACCCCTAGCTACGACCCAAAATTGGGCTCACACCGGAGCCCCGGGGGTGCGGCGGCGCCGCTCAGTCCTAGTCCTCGTCGGAGTCGAATAGCCCGGCCCCGTCGGAGTCCGAGCTGATGTCGATGACGTCGTGGAGGGAACTGTAAATCCCGACCTCGAGGCGGCGTTGGTCGAGCTCAATCTCCATCTGACGGCGCTTCTCCTCCTCTGTGCTGCGCTGGAACACCTCCAAGGTGACCCAGGGCAGGTCCTCCTCGGAGACGAAGTCCCCGGGCAGGAGGGGGCGGCCGTTGCGCGGTGGGCGCTCCTGCTGCTCCTCCTCCTCCCTCTTCGGCGGCGGCAGCGGTGCCCGACCCCGAGCAATGGAGGAGCTCCCCGCACCGGAAGAGCTTCCATCCATCGCCATGCGGCGGTCGTACTCAGGCAGCTCGTGGCGCTCGTACGCAGGCGGAGGCCGCATTCCGAGGTTCGTCCACGCACGCGCGCCTCGCTTACGAGCGCCGTCGGAAGCGGCCACGGCCTTCCTAGCGGGGTCAGCCGGAACCCGCCTCGTCCCCTTCCGCTCCTCGTCGCCGTTGCCACCGCCGGAATGGCCACCGCGGCCGGCGATTCAACCTCCCCTCCTAAACATCGGTGGGCGGCGGGGCTGGATCTACTGGCGTAGCTCGATTTGATCACCGGCGGCGAGCTAATGCGAGCGGCGGCGAGGGTGGGGAAATAGCTCGGGCACGACAGGGTGGGGAAATAGCTAGGGCACGACAGGGTTAGTGGATAAGAAGAGCAATAGCTAGGGCACGACAGGATTTGGGCCGTGGGCCGTCGAGTTTTCTGGGCCGTAGCCTATGCGCGTTTGAAATTAATAAAACACTGCAGCTAAAAAAATTGTTGGGCCGTGGAGTTTGTTGGGCCGTGGCCTATGCGCGTTCGAAACACTGCAGCTAAAAAAAATTCAACAGCCTCCTCTCAAAAAAAAAAAAAAGAATCAACAGCCAATCAGAGCGCAGAACTGGGACTTGCGCGGATCGGGGGGTTTCCTTCTAGAAGGCATGATCGGACGGCCAGGGTTAAATCACAGAAGCTTCGTAGGATTTTGTGTGGGTTGACCAACTAATTCAGAAAAAATTAAAATAATCACAGAACCTTCATTTTGGTGGGACTTAGAATGATCCACCCTTATTTTTTCATTTTCATGTTTAAAACTTGTTTAAATGTTGGGTTGACTTCAGTTTGGCCGAATTTTGAAATAATTATAAAATATTCAAAAAAATCAAAAAAATGAAATTCCAGTGCACATGGTTTTTATATATAGAGTAGATGTGTAGGATAGTTATTTGGCTGATTTAGAGAAGGTGGAAAAAAATCTTGCTTAGAAATGGAGCCGTTTACACTATCTTTAGAGCTCATTTGAACTCTCATGTGTGAAGAGAGGTGGTTTGAGATTTGCAACATGAAATTGTCCAAAACCTCACCAAACCTTCATTTTGGTGTGACTAAGAATGATCCAGGCTTAGTTTTCCATTTTGGTGTGTATAACTTGTTTAAATGCTGATTTGGCTTGAGTTTGGCCGAATTTGAAATATTCATGAAATATTCAAAAAACATAAAAAAAATGCAAATTCAGTGCGCATGGTCTTATTTTGTCATGTACTAACATTTCCAACTGATAAATAAGGTCTAGACACATATTAAACAAGAAATGCTTCAATATGGTGTGAAATCACACATTTCAAACAATGAACTCTCATGTGCGAAGAGAGCTGGTTTGAGATTTGCAACATGAAATTTACAAAAAACTCACCAAAGCTTCATTTTGGATTGACTAAGAAGGATCCAAGCTTGGTTTTTTATTTTCATGTTTAAAACTTGTTTAAATGCTGATTTGGCTTGAGTTTGGCCGAATTTGAAATATTCATGAAATATTCAAAAAACATCAAAAAAATGCAAATCCAGTGCACATGGTCTTATTTTGTCATGTACTAACATCTCCAACTGATAAATAAGGTCTAGACACATATTAAACAAGAAATGCTTCAATATGGTGTGAAATCACACATTTCAAACAATGAACTCTCATGTGCGAAGAGAGGTGGTTTGAGATTTGCAACATGAAATTTACAAAAAAACTCACCAAAGCTTCATTTTGGATTGACTAAGAAGGATCCAAGCTTGGTTTTTCATTTTCATGTTTAAAACTTGTTCAAATGTTGGTCAAACTTAGGTTTGACCGAATTTGAAATAATCACAAAATATTCAAAAAACATAAAAAAAAATGAAAATCCAGTGCACATATTCTTAGTTTGTCATGTACTAACAACTCGAACTGATAGACAAGGTCTAGATATAATTAAACAAGAAATGTTTCAATATGGTATGAAATCTCACATCTCAAACTAGGACTATAGTTTGAGATGTGAGATTTCACACCATATTGAAGCATTTCTTGTTTAATATGTATGTAGACCTTGTTTATCAGTTGGAGCTGTTAGTACATGACAAAATAAGACCATGTGCACTGGATTTGCATTTTTTTGATGTTTTTTGAATATTTTAAACAAGTTTATCAAACCAACTTTTAAACAAGTTTTGAGTTAAAAATTGGTCTAGGACACTATATTAATGCAATAGATGTTAACCCTAGAGTTTGAGATCATTTGGAGAATGTCGAAAAAATGACAGGATTAGAAATGGGGCTGTTTGGGCTACCTTTGAGGCTCTTTTGTAGCTCATTTTGGAGAACCGATTAGAAAAATGATAGGATTAGAAATGGGGATGACCAAGTTAGATCGAAATCATTGCAACATCCAAGTCTAGCACAAATAACATGTACATTTCAATTTTGGTTCATAGTTACACATGTTTACATTTTGGTAACACTAGCAACACTAGCAATATTTACATTTTGGTAAGTTAAGGCCCTCTTTGATTCATAGGATTCCAAAATGTAGGAAAAGGAATAGGAATAGGAATAGGATAGGATTGCCAATGCAAACCTACAGGATTCTTTCCTTCCAAAGGAATGAAAAAATGAGGTCTAACCAGATTGTTTATTTCCTTTGTATTCCATAGGAATCTGGTAGCAAAGGAAAATTTCCTTCAAATTTCCTTTGCTTGGTTTCCTATGAATCAAACGCATCAACAGTGCAAATTCCTATAGGAACCGGAATCCTACATTTTTCCTACAAAAATCCTATGAATCAAAGGAGGCCTAAATAAAAAATTAAACCATTTTGTCTATAGATGACATAAGCCTCTACCTAGTTGACAATGTTTCAACTCTTTCAACTTGTTTTCAATCCGACGGCGTGCGAATGCCACAATCGGGCGTGTCCAGAGCGCGCTCCCAAAGGTGTTCGACAGTGTGCATGTCACAATCTGACGGCGTGCGAATGCCACAAGGAACACAAAAACAAGGAACACAATAATTTACATTTTGTTTACAAGGTTTCACCTACAAAAACAAGGTTTCACCAACCGGAACGTGCCACGGCACGTCCAGAGCACGTCCAGGGCACGTCCAGAGCGCGGCCATTTCACAAAAGAACTCCCACACACGCTCCCAGCGCTGGGCAAACACTGCCTGAAATGGTTTCAGACACCTAACAAAATTCACTACACTAGTTATCTACAGAATGCAACACGATCTTCCCTCCGCCATGGCTCTGCAGCACAATCTTCTAGCTCGATTTCATCTCGCAGAGGATATCGGAGCAGAACAATCTATCCGCCGCCATCCCGGCAACTAGGCTGAAAGCCTCTAGGCTCAACGCGGCATCGAAGTCCACGCTCGGGGATGAGCTTGCTGAACTGCTGCTCGATGAGCTCCCGCCCGAGCTGCTCTCGTCGCCCGCAGCACCGTCCGAGCTGCTCTCGTCGCCCGCAGCACCGCCCGAGCTGCTATCGTCGAACGCACAATTTTGCGCATCGCGGCAAATCTCTGCCTCGTCATCGGCGGCGAATCACCGCCGAGCGGAAAACCCTTGGAGCTGTAGTAGCCGTGACGCTTCCACGCCTTCTTCAGTACCTGCTGGACTGAAATCCGGTAGGGTCGCTTGCCGTCGAGATAGATGGAGCCCCTCGCCGCTGCACGAGACACAAATCGGGCCGCCGGTCGCCTCTACGACCGTGTACCCGCACCGCCCCCCATCCTCCATCCTCCCTCGCCGCTCCCTCGACGCAGCACCCCAAGCCTTGCGTCGCCGCCAGCTTGCTCGACTCCGGGTGCCGCTGCTGAACTCGCGCGGCCGCTCTTCCCTCCGCCGCAGGACTCGCCGCCTGCTTGCTCGACTCCATTGCCGGTGCTCCAGTCGCCCGCCCCCTCGCCGCAGCTTTACTCGCCCGCTCCATTCCCGCAGCTCGAATCGCCCGTTTCTTTGCCACAGCTCGAGTCGCCCGCTCCATTGCCGCCGACTCGCCGTCGCCAGGAAAAAAAATTCCCCAGCCCGGAGAAACCGAGACGACGGGACAGAGTGAGCTCCGCGGGACGCCGGCGCGTGGCAGAGAGGGTTCCCCACGAACAGAGGCCGGTTTCGCTGACGCATGGGTCCCACTCGAGAAAAACTACTCCATGTACCGGTCAAACCTGGTTTACAGCGTGGGGAACATGACTTGACGGCCATGTCGCCGCAGAGCAATTATGGCTCGAATAGATGCCGCATGTGAGCTATTACGTGCAACGACGTCGCTGCCTGTCCAATTACTCGAAAAAACGTCGCATCTGAGCTATTCGCCCTGAACATGCAAAGGGAGTAACCCTTGTTCGATAAAACAAAAAAAAAAAATTGTTTCACTCCACTCATATACCATTACTTTTTAGGAAGTAAAATAATTGGAAGTTACGAAATATTATTGCCAAAACCAGTAGAAGCAAGATTTGGTATCAGACAACTATAAAATCTATATAGGAGAAGTTCCACATCACATGTTGATTTGCAAGGTCTATTCAACAAAGTAATCAAGAGGTATACAAAATGAAGTAAGAAAATTCTTCCAGGCAACCAGTTGATGTGCGTCCAACTCATGTTCCTGCAACATGTTGATTTGCGTCCTGTTCCTGCAACAGTATAACTCCGGCAACGCGCGCACAAGCCAAGTAGGCAAGTAGCCACCTCGATGGATTCAGCAGTAGCTTAGCCTGACGTACGAATTACGATTACATGAAAAGACTGCAATCCATTGGATTGGCTGCGTATCGCACCTCCCGGCTCTTTTATTTCTTTTCTGACAACAGATTACAGGACTATATGCCTACTGCTAACCCTGGGCATTCTCGGTTTGCCACGGTTTCCGCAGTTTCCTGAAACCGCACCGTTGACCACGGTGTTAGGTGGGTTGGTTTGGTTTAAACCGTGTAAGGTGGGTTGATACGGCGGTGTGGTGCGGTGCGGTTCCCCGGTTTACGCGGTTTGAAACCGTGGATCGCTCGCGGCAGGATCGCTGGCTGGCTCATGGCGTACGACTGCTAGCTGCTAGCTGGATTTAGATATTCAGCTGATGGCGTCCATTATATTCAGCTGATGGCGTCTAAGCTTGGGATTTTTTTTTTTAAACTTTAGCTTGGGAATATTTGATCTAAATGCAAAGTATGAGCAGCTAGTGTGTAAAAATATGAGCTTCCATGTATAATAATATTCAATTTGCAAGTATCTTGTAGACAATAATATGCTAGATATCAGCAATAACCTTGCTTAAGTAAAATAGTGGCAGGATGCATTTGCCTCGGTTGTTTACAGATCAGCAGGTAGAACAGAAGCAAGGATAACATTGTGCAGGTATATAGAATAGAAAAACTGAAATGGCAGCAGGCAGGAGTTATTTCCCCAAAAAAAAACTGAGACCACGCGTTCCAAAGGAAACCCAGTTTAATCTCAGATGAAAAATAATCCCTTCCAGAGCTCGCCGAAAACCCAGCAGACACTCTCCATGTCGTCGTTGAAGTCCTCCTGGAGCACGCATCCCCTAACATTCACAAGGGGGCATTCATAAGTGTAAAACAATATAATTTGAGTTTGTTTTAGGTTCTTCTAGGAGAAAATTATAAATTCGAGGCATATACATCTGAGCTAATTATAAATTCGAGGCATGGGACAACACAAAACAACATACTAGAACAAGAACCAACTCTTGAAAGAAAAAATTACAAGCCATGGAAACCTGAAGAACGGGCGAAAGCTGCTACTCAGTTATGCAATGGAAACTATGTTCAGTTTTCACTTTTCAGACACCAAAAATGGATATCCTACACTGCAAGAGACTACTAGAGTATCAAGAATTAGCAACAGGAGCATCATTAACACCCATTTTTCATGCATGTCCCAAGTTCTAACAGGAGCAGATTAGCAATTAAAATTTGTAAGTGTCGAGAATTCCAGCAACCATGCCGGCAAGGCCATGGCAATGGTGAGATAGATAGGGATGGACGTGATAACCGATTTGATGAGCACAAGGCGGCCTGCCGTGGTGTAGAAGCCCGCAAGACCAGGGGACAGCCTTCGACACACCTTGTCCAAAATAGGTTGTAGGCTCGATTTGGGCAATCTCTTGTAAGATAGCGGTAGCCCTAGATAGGTGCAAGGGAAGTTCTTCACAGCGCACGGGAAGTGCTGAGCAGCAACAGCCAGATGGTCGTCAGAGCAGCGGATTGGCGAGATCGAGCATTTGGCCATGTTGGTTCTCAGCCCGGACGCGCCGCCAAAACAGTCCAGCAACCGCCGCACCAGCCCTAGATCACGTGCAGTCGGGGAGACGAAGATCACGACGTCATCCGCATACATAGAGGCGCGGAAACGCACTCCCCGGCATGGCACAGGGGACAGCACCTCCAAGGCCTCAGTGCGCCGGAGCGCGGCGTTGAGAACCTCCATAACCAGTAGAAACAGCGTTGGTGACAGCGGATCCCCTTGGCGCAGACCGCGGCGGTGTTGGATATTGCGGCCCGGCATGCCATTGAGGATGATCTTGGAGGATGCCGTGGAGAGGATGATGCAGACCCACTCGATGAATTTCTCCCCGAAGCCCAAGTGTTGCATGACTCGGATCAAGAAAGGCCAAGACACCGAGTCGAATGCCTTCATGATGTCGACCTTGAGGAGCATGGCGGGGGTGCGGCCTACATGCAGCGCTCTAGCTGTAAGCTGGATCATCTTGAAATTGTCATGTATAGATCGCCCCTTGACAAAAGCAGATTGGTTTTCCGCGATCAACGCCGGCAACCGTGGGGCAAGACGGCTAGCAAGCAGCTTGGAGAACAGCTTGCCAAAACTGTGAGTCAGACTGATCGGCCTGAAGTCCTTGACCTCGGTCGCGCCATCAACCTTCGGCAGCAGCACAACAAGGGCGCCATTGAGGCGCGCCATGCCTCTCGATTGGAGCGCGTACAGATGTTGCACTGCGAGGAATACGTCATTCTTGATGATGGGCCAGGCAGACTGATAAAACCGACCCGAGAACCCGTCCGGCCCAGGGGCTTTATCCGTCGGAAGGTCCTTGACCGCAGCCCACAACTCAGCCATCGAGAACGGCGCATCCAACTCATGCAGGTCCAGCGATGGCATGTTCAGGAAATTCAGGTCCATATCGTGCTCTCTGCTGAAATCAGAGCCAATGAGCCTCGAATAGAAATTGTACGGCATGTCCTCCTTGTCATCATGGCTCACCGCCATACTACCATCATGGGAAAGAGCCACGATGTGGTTGTTCCGCTGTCGGAGGCGAGCTCGCATGTGGAAGTACCGGGTGTTGGCGTCGCCCTCGGCGAGCCACAGGACGCGCGAGCGGTGCCGCGCAATGGTGCGCTCAAGCGATGCCAGCCCAAGAGCTTTGAGCTTCAGCTCGGCGCGGAAGGCATGCTCGACGTCAGACAGCACGCGGGATTCCTGTGCCACATCAAAACGGAACACAAGCTCCTTCGCAAGGAGGATCTGCCTGCGGATGCTGCCGATGTGGCGGTCACTCCATGACTGCAAAGCTTTTGCAGTACGAAACAGCAGTATATTCAGCCGCGCAAGGGGGTCCAAGTGCGCCGGGGCGACCCAGGCCTCTCCAACAGCCTCCAGGAACCCATCATACTTGGCCCAAAAAGGCTCAAACCTGAACCTGTGATGACGGGGGGCTTGGACATCCGTATGCAAGATGATGGGACAGTGATCGGATGCAAGGGAAGGCCCAGCTCGAAGCAGACAGTTAGGGAACCTCTCCTCCCAATCCGCCGTGTAGAACCAACGATCCAACCGCACCAAAGTGGGGACGCGCCGTTCATTACTCCACGTGTACCTCCTTCCGTGCAGGTTCAGTTCAGACAGCTCAAGATCATCCAAGACACGACGGAAACGAGCCATCCAGCGCCTATCAATGTTCGCATTGTTCTTGTCAGCCGCTTGGTAGATAAGATTGAAGTCTCCAGTCAAGGCCCAAGGAACTCCGGGATGCGAGGCGCGAAAATTGCGCAGCTCCTGGAAGAACAGCATCCTGTCCGCGGTAGCAAAGGGACCGTAGACCACCGTCAGCCACCAAGGCGGCGAGGGGTCACAACGTTGCCTAATGCGTACCGACAACGCGAAGGAGTGGAAAGCGACGCCCGAGACTTCCCAGACAGTCGTGCGCCAAGCAATCAGTATACCACCGCGAGTCCCAACAGCAGGCAGCGAGAAGTGTTCAAAGCCCGGCCCGAACAGCTGCAGGATTAGCTGCGCGTCCACGACCTCCAGCTTGGTCTCCTCGATGCAAATAAGGGATGCGTGTTCATCCCTGGCGGTGTCTCGGAGTAAGTCACGGCGCGCGATGGAATTTAGACCGCGGTAATTCCATCCGAAAATATTCTCATTTGGCGTAGTCATGGAGGAAACTAAGAGATCAGCCAAAGGAAAACAACGGCGGCCCTAGAAGGCTGCCTCAACCTGCACGCAATGTGCAGCAACATCACCATCCCTATGAGAGCCACGAGAGAACAGCTCACGGAGGGCCTGAACTCTGTGCTCTAGAACCTCATCAGCAAAGAAATTCCTGTAACGCTCGAGGGTCCCGTCGTCGATCTGCTCCGGGCGATCGGCAAGGCCGAGCTGGCAGATGATGGTCTTCTGAGCCCAGGAAACCGTGCCTGGGACCTCGCTGCCACTGAATTTGGCAATGCGATAGCTGCGCCGCGGGAGTAAGGGGAGCGGCGGGGCGGCCGGGGGCGGGCGCAAGAGCGGCCTGTCGAGCGGCTGGCAGCAAGACTGCAGGTATGCCGAGACGGCAGGAGGAAGGTCGTCGCTGGGCTCTGGCAAAATCGGCACCTCGAACCATTCCCCAGCATCAAACCACTCCCCAGCATCGCGGGCGGCGTCAGGATGCAGCCAGGATGGGTCAGCAGCGCTAGAGTCGCTACACAATTGCCCAGCATGGGAGCGTGACGAGGCCGAAGCAGAACCACATTCAAATCCTGCGGACAGATCCGTGGCGAGCCCAGGCATGCCAAGCACGCACTGTCCAGAGGACCCCATCTGTGAGGAAGGCGACACGGGGCTGGCAGGCACGGGCGCAGAGGGTGGGGCCTCAAAGGCACCGGCCAGCTGGTCACCGAGGATGGGTTCCAAGTGAGTGTCGAGCACATCATGCACAGCCGGGGGGTCCGGAGTCGCTGCGTCCAGTGGCGTCTCAGGGACAGACGAGGGGGTGGCAGCAGCACCAACAGACACCAAAGTGTCGTGCACCTCCACTCCCAAGCTAACCGACTCGGAGCAGGAGGCATCCGAGGCGGCAGCAGCAGCAACAGCTCCAGAAAAAGCTTTGGCAGGCGAGCAGACATGGACCGCGGAGGAGGACGCGAGACCATCGTTTGACTGCAAACCTCCCCCAGATGGCGACAAGGGAGCGTCACGGACGGCTGGCTGCAACGGGCCGGAGGATGCCGCCATCTCCAGTACGGTACCCATGTGCTGGGGAACACGTGGCACCCAGCGGCTGGATGAAGCAACCGGACTAGGCACCGAGAGCTGGCGCGCACGGCGGCGAGCACGGCGGCGACGGCGAGCGTCGCGCCGGCCTCCGTCAACCGGCGCAGCCATAGCGTCAGAGGGCGCAGCAGCGTCGGAGGGCACAGCATAGGGACCAGCAGCGCGGCGCCGGCGTTGGCGGCGCCTCCTGTTGTTCCGGCGGCTCGGGCCGGCATCGCCCTGTCCAGGGCCAGCCCCAGGGGCATCATCCACATCGCCAGAGCTTGGCGGCCGCGGCCGCTCGACGCGCCGGAGTCGCACACCAACGTCGTAGTGCAGTGCACGCCTTTCATCCGCCGCCGTGGCCGCAGCAGCCAGCGGCACCTCATCAGGGATGACGAGCGTGCGCGCTTCCGGGATAAGGCCAGGGTTCGCCGTCCAAGCGGATAGGCTAAAGCGGCGCAGGTCGCGGCGGAGCACCGTGTCGTCGGAGACTGCGTCAATGCAGCAGGACGAGGACAACAGGGACGCGGCAGTTGACCGGAACCACGCATGAGCTGGGATTCCTTCAATGTCGAGATCAACCTTGTAACGCATGACGGCGCGGGTGGCCTGTGATTGCGGCGTCCACGGCTTGATCCGCAGCTCGAAAGACATGGACGGGATGACCGGGTTCGCAACGGCGCGGTCCCGATCCTCCATCCTGTCAAACAGCACGAGACACGTCTCCGGGGCTGTGGCGTGCACGGAGAAACCGGAGATCGAGACCTGGAGCACCTCAGCGAGCAGACCGGCGATGACGGCGTGGCTGACGCTCTCCCCGACGACCAAGACGAGCACCGCGCGGCGAAGGCGGGCAACCTCCGCGTCGATGACCGGCGAACGCTCGATGATGCACAGCTCCGGCAGTCGGTCTTCGGCGACATCTGCAGCGCGCGGCGGTGAGGGGGCCACAAGCAGCGACCTCGGGGGCGGGAGCGACGGAGTGGACTCCCGCGACGCCGACGAGGTGTCCGCGCTGGACTGGCGCGCAGAGGGACGCGCAGCAGGAGGAGCACGGCGCGGCCCACCCCCGTTGCCGCTGGACGGGCCACGCGGGCTCGTGCACTGCCGGGCGATGTGGTGCGGGCTCTCGCAGCGCAGGCAGCGGGTGGGCTCGGTGCAGTCCTTGCGACGATGCTCCTTGGACATGCAGTTCAGGCACTTGCCGTCGAGCACAACGACGAGGCGGCGCCGAGGGGGCGGTGGGGGGTGGGCGGCCGGCTGGCGGTGGCGGCGGCGAGGGCCAGCCTGGATCCAGCCGTCCGCGTCGGGCTGTGCGCGCGGGCGCGGCGCAACCGGCGAGGGGTGCAGCACCACGCGCGGCGGCGCACGGGGGGGCTGCCGCACCGGGGAGAGCACAGCCATGGGGCGCGGGGTTTAGTTTTGTAGAGGGATTTGTGCCCAAAGCCAGTTGTAGAAAACCATAAGGTTGTTCTATGGTAGTGATTTGAATGGATTTCTTCATCGGTCGTCACCTAATTGCGCACATGTCTTCGTCTAATATTTTCTTTTGGTTAGTTACCGCTTGCGTTGCTAATCGATTTCTTCATCTTTTAGGTAGTTGGATTTGGATTTTGTGGTAGGTTAGGTGTTGGATTTGGATTATGTGGTAGGTTAGGTGTTGGATTTGAACATTTGTAAGTTGACCCTAATACATAAAGGCACCGTGGGAGTCAAAATAGACTAGACAAATCTGGTAAGTTAAGACACGAAATTGCAAAGGATGGTCCAACGCCCGTGGCAAAGGGTAACTGAACCGGCGTGTTGATCGTGATGTGTCTTATGGTCTCGATGGGTTTGTCATCGACTGTACTATGTTGATTAGTACATGGGATGGAACGCCCGTTAAGCATGCCCTGACGATGTAGGCATTGGTCTCTGAACCTCCTTAAGAAATATTGTTTCTCATCTACTTCTGCAATGGTCTAAGCACATATAATGCTAAAGGGGTATCAAATCGAGGTTTGTTATTAGATCATGGTGTGGATGATCTTGACGAAGGTGATGAGGTCATGTTGTTCAGAAATAAAGGGGAGCTTATGTTAGAGCAGAGATTGGGCGGAACACTATTGACAACCAACAACATAAGTTGCGAGCATGATCATGGGGTGCCGTCGGACAAGTGATAACATGAGGTTGTCGGACGAGGCACATCTGATCGGCGAGAACCATCGATGATGGATTGGTGTTACACGCATATTGGGGGAGATCGTAACGACTGAAGTGGTCTGACATGTTTGGGTGGTTAGACCAACCAGTTCCAAGGTGGGTATAGATTTTTGAGAGTTCTTATCATGTGACATCTAACAAAGAGTGGTCCTGTACCTATAAGTACGGGAATTCTGAAGCTGCCTATAAAGGCAACGATACACCTCATCGCATTACGGTCATTGGAGATATCAAGATCAAGAATCAAGACGGTGATGAAATGGTGCTTAAGGATGCTAGAATGTGCCAAGGGTTTGTAGAAATCAAACTTCACTTGGGAAAATTCGTGGTAATGGTTATACCTACCGTGTGAACATGACAATTAAGTTAACCATGAGAGTCATGAAGACTAAGTTCAACCATACACAGGTATTTGCGCGAAGATGACGATTTCAAGATGGCGAAGAACATATTTGCCAAGATAGAGTTTATCAAAATTGTGTTGAATATGTGTACACACTACAATTGGACTTCGATTATGCGGTAGGTTAAGTGTTAAAGTCGAATACTAGTAACATGAGCCTAATATATAAAGGCAACGTGGGTATCCAAAATAGATTATAGACAATGCTACTATGCTAGTAGGATAAACACGGGGTGACAAGGAGACGATATGTGCACCCATGACCAAACCGGCGTGGGGTGATAATCGTGATGTGTCAAATGGATTCAGAGAGCTTACCATTGACTGTACTATATTGATTAGTACATAGCGAGGAGCTTGGATAAACATGTCTTGAAATATCGTGTATTTTCTAAGTTGTACAATAATCTAATCACGTATAATGCCAAGAAGGATCGGGTAACCACAGTGTCGAGAATCCACACCCCAAGGCAAGTTGTAATCATGTATCCCTTACAAGTTAAGAAGTCCATTAGAGCATTTCCACCGGTGTCTCCGGAAATGTATCCGTCACCCAAAAAAGTCTCCGCTATTGGCGGCGTCGTACACATGTCCAGCCCATTGGGGACGGTAGCCCCCCCCCCCCCCTCGAAAATGTCTCAAATTTTGTTCATCCTTATACGTATTTCAAAGATATTAAACTAAAAACCTAGATCCTAATCTAGCTCTACATCCATGCCGGGAGAGGGCTCGATGGGGATAGCCTCGGCATCATTCGTTGATGGGTTGATGACACGAGAGGGGTCGATGGGGCCAGCCTCGCCATCGTTCGCCGCCGCCTGGTGTGTCCTCTTCTTTATTGTATCTTCGAGCACCAGTTAGTGCCTCTCCACCGCTGCTGTGTGCCGCCTTGCCATCAGACGTGAAGTCTCAACCAACGGTGCCTTCTCTCCGCATCCACCATCTCCTCCTGACTCCATCTCTCTACCGCTGCTTCATGTGTAGCCTGGTGGTGCGCCTCCTCCATCTCATGGCGAGCGGCAACGTCTGCCTCCCTCTTGGCTTGCAGGGCCGCTAAAGCCTAGTGCTTGAAGGTCATGAGTTGATGGTATGCGTCCTCCCTCTCCCGATGCTCGGTTTTGTAGGCGGCCTGCTCTGGATTCGTCGGCAGCTCATCCTCCTCCCTGTCATCCCCCTCGTCGTACATGTCCTCTCTGTCCTCCTCCATCTCTTCCTCGTTGTCATCATCGTTCAAAGGCAGAGGAGGCGGGTCCTACGAAAATTTCCAATGGCTCAAAACGGCATATGCCCCCTATAACCTATAGTTTTGCAACCATACTATTGAGAACTAACAGTGCAACGAATCGATGGTACCCTCTTAAAATTCAGTTTTACACTTGTATGAAATTGACATGTTCTAGATATCCAAAAGTATCCCTTTTTAGATAAGACATGTCGGATTAACCTTAGGAAAATGAAAGTTGTTACAAGGATTTTGTGAACACAAAAATACAATAAAATACAAAAATTGATACTCTTAGAAATCACTACATTGATTAATTCGAGCGTTGTTTCTACATCAAAGCTTACAATCCCCACCACCACCCCAATTTGCATATACTCTGGTTTCTTCATTTTTATTAAAAGCAACTGAGTATCACTTCGGATTTTCTACAGCCACGTCAAACTCTCACAAGACCGTGGGACCAAAAGATTGTGTTTTTTGTCCACAACTTTAATGTTCCTTACATAAGCTGCTTTACCATACCCCTCCGAAGCAGGGTATCCACTGCCCATGGGTGGTTGCCTATATTTAACTGTAGGGCCTTCAACAATACCACCCCAGTAGCTAACCGTACCCTTCGCTTTTAAGTAACCAAAGAGTTCACTTGGCCAATATCCGAGTACAATGCGCTCGTTGCCGAATTTTACCCACTAGTTTGACTTGTCATCCTGACGAAAACAAAGATCAAACAATACGAATAGTTAAACTGAAAGAACATATTCAGTAGGAACATGTTTTAAGGAAGCATATACAAACAATGTTTATTATCTTTTAACAATAGAGTGACAAAAGATATTTTGCACTAAAGATATTTACATATTTTTACGAAAGGAGATTTTATATACTCCCTTCGTCCTAGTTTGTAGGGTAAAATCCCGAAACCAATTTGTCCCACAACCTCCCACCTGTTAGGCACAATTTCATTAAATTCCCTCTCAATTATTGGTTGGTGCCTCTCCCCCACCAATGCATGCAAGATTTCAGTTCCAATCAACTATCACCTTGGGCCAAGAGATTTACAAATTGAGCCCTACAAACTAGGACGTAGGGAGTATATGTTGTACGCATTTATTAATAGGATACATAGAAATCTAAGATGATCAATGGATATCTAAAGATTAATACATCACATTAATTATGCATAGCAATACATATTATCCAATGATTCTTAATTTGCAATCAATGTGGTACCAAATATGTTTCTTTTCTAAAGAAGGACACCTTCCATTAATTTTTATCTTCAACGCAATTCTCATTGCCGATTTAATGTGTATCATATATTTTCTTTATTTTGGAACAATCTAGTTGTTTGACCAAATCCTGTCACAAAAGAGTTGGACCATGGTTAGGTCGTCCCCAATGCATTGGCTCTTAGCACACTATCCTATTTAGTGGTGTATTTTAATAAGATTAATATCCCAATGCATTATCTCTTAAGCGTCGTATTTAAGTGAGTTTTCATCTATCAATTTAAGAGTCATCCTTACACGGGATTGTATAGTATTTCTTTGCATTTAATCACGTGTAAGAGCCATATGTTAGTTAAGATACAAAGTTCATATACTTCATCCTTAGAAAAGTTAGCTAATATAAAAAGTTGGTAACTTTCCTCTTAAGTAAAGTGACACCTCGGTATTTTCATATGACACCATGCTAAGAGCCAGTAATTGGGACAATGCCGAAGAGAAATGTGATCCGTACCAGGCATTGTACCCCCTAAATTGGACTGGTGAGTCCTTCTAGTGTAATGCAAAGATCCTTTAGCAGCCTCCTATCAGACCCCGTTGGGGATATACCAAATAGGGGTATCCGTGGTTTGGAAATAATCCGGCTTAACAGGGTGGCCCACGGGTGGTGAAGTTTAAAACTTTTCGGGCGGCCCAGTCAGCCGAAACACAAGACAAAGGCCCAACCAGCAAAGGACGGTCCAAGACATAGGCCCACAAACCAACCGCCTTGGAGTAAGCCATAAGCCGTCTTTTTCTAGAACTACTCTCCTTAGTTGGTACAGATTTTCTTTGTAAACCCTAGGTCTCGCGTGTATATAAGCCTGCCGAAGGGAGGCTTAGGCCTACGCTCTCGATTCTCAATGTAACATGTACGTATATTTCTTATAGTGAGATTATAGCAACTCGTATGGTTCCGCCACCGCCATGGAATTTGAAGCTAGGTAAATTGTGCCTAATCTCGACCCAGACGACTACCCCCACGATTTATCCTCGACGTGAGATACCCCTGATGGCATTCACAATACCGACACTACGACAGTTGGCGCCCATCATGTTGGATGTATGCCCAAAAGGCAATATATTTATACATCTGATTCATTAATTATGTTTCGTGTTTACTATGCTATAACTGCTGTGATTTCTGAATGCGTGATTCAGGAGAAAGCTCATACGCACGTGTAGAAAACATGAACAATGAAATATACCCTAGTCTTATTTACAGACTAATTTGTTGAATGCTTGATGATCAAGCTTTCATGGTCATGGACATTGTATATGTCAGCATCAATAAATGGCATATTGTGGGAGAACAATATGGCCGGGTAGACCCAAGTTTTGGTATGCTAAGAGATTCCGTTAGTTTTGTCCTTAGCTTATATCAGAAAGGTTATTATACAACATGTCCTTGAACCATGAGGTTATTAGGGTTGTGTATACTAGAGTAATTGATTTGGTGCTGTCAACCATCACGGCCGTAACTGGGTGATCATAACGGCAGTTACTGGGTGGTTACGAAGGTATGCATGATCATAATGTTCTGAGATGGAACATTACTCCTCTGTCAAAAGAGAGATATGCCCTGGGCCCACTCGGTATGAGAGGTATCCATTATGTTCTGCAGACAATGCATGGTGAAGTTACACCGTGTGGGATATCGTAATACGGGAATGAGTAAAGGGAACTTGCCGGTTACCAAGATAGAAAAAGATGTAGTGAATCAAGAGAGATTCATGGCAACATCAACGGATATGTATATCTCGGGTAAAGTTCTGGTATCGCGAGTAATGGGAATGATGTATTAGTAATCGACAGGTTCAACAGAGTGTTGTCGCATAACGGTAGCAGTTATTCAGGTTGTCCTCGGATCTGACCCTGGCCGGTGATTAGATGAGCACATCTAATTATAGCTACACGTTATCGAACCTGTAAGGTGGACACGCTTAAACTAGGATTGGTTAGTTGTGTATATTGGTTGGTCTGGAACATAGTGAGAAAGAATCATCGGATTGGATCTACGTGATAGATATATTTATATATATCAGAGAGATATTAAAGGCAGACATTGGATGTCTCGGAATGATAGAAGTTACTATCATTGTCGGATTTATTCCTATGGTGTTTATGTAGATGGTAATATTTATCCGGAGTATTTTGTCTGCGGACACTGGGTGTCCTAGATCATGTAAAAAATGTTTTATATGATAAGTAATTAATTCGGGGAATATTCTGTAAAAGGAAATATTCAAATAAGAATTAATTAGACAAAATATTATTTAGTTAAATATTAATTACATATTAATTTATTTAATTGATAAATACTTATTGGAAAAATATTAAGGCCAATAAAAGGTGGCTGCCACATGGGCCCTAGGGATGGTAGGCTGAGCTCATCATCAGCTGAGTGTCTGTCAGTCTGAAGAGCTCTTGCCACAAGGTGCTGGTGAAGATTTCGTCTCGATCCGAGATGATGCATTGCGGAAGACCGTGCAACTTGTAGATGTTGTCCAAGAACACCTGAGCCACTTGCAATGCTGTAAATGGGTGTTTCAGAGGGATGAAATGGCCGTACTTGGTCAACTTGTCGATCACAACCAAGATAACATCGTAGCCCTGTGATTTGGGTAAGCCCTCCACGAAATCCAAGCTGATTGTATGCCACGGGAATGGTGGAATGGGCAATGGTTGGAGCAAACCTGGGATCTTGATGTGCTCGACCATTGCTTGCTGGCAAGTTGCACAGGAACTGACATATGCTTGCACAGCTTGTTCCATGCCGGGCCACGCAAACAGCCGTTTGACGCGCTGATAAGTGGCGAGTACTCCGGAATGGCCTCCAATGCCACTGGCGTGCATGGCTTGGATGATGTGCTGCTGCGCTACATCATTGCTTCCCACCCAGATTCTCCCTTCGAATCGAATCACGCCTTTATCCAGTGAAAATCCTCTGGCATCTGGACTGACTACGCTTAAGGCTGTCAAGAGCTATTGTGTCTTAGGATCGGCACGGTACCCGTCAGACAACACTTGTAACCATGCCGGCTCGGCTGCAGAGATTGCTAACGCCTCCTCTCCATGTGTGCGACGCGACAACGAGTCGTCCGCGGCATTTGTGATCCCCTTCTTGTACTAAATCTTGTAATTCAGGCCCATCAGTTTCACGAATGCCTTGTGTTGCATCCCCGTCATCAGGCGTTGCTCCGTGAGATGGAGCAAGCTCTTCTGATCTGTGCGAATTGTGAACTCCTGGTGTTGCAAGTATGGCCGCCACTTCTCCATGGCCAACAGAATTGCGAGGCATTCCTTCTCATATGTCGACATCGTCTAGTTCTTCTTGCACAACGCCTTGCTCAGGTAAGCGACCGAATGGTCGTTCTGCATCAACACCGCGCCCACTCCGGTCTGGCACGCGTCAGTTTCCACCACAAAGCGCTGCGAGAAGTCAGGAACAGCAAGAACAGGGGCATTCATGAGCGCCGCCTGCAGAGTACGGAACGCGGTCTCCGCCGCCGGTGACCACTAAAACTGCACACAATATTGAATTAGTTTTGACCGACAAGAGATGTTCCAAATGCAAATTGCAGAGATAAATTTTGCGAGGAGATAGTCTGTCGTCTCCATTATGCTCATGCATGTCTCAGTGTGAGGATCATAGACTTGCAAGGCTGCCCGGATCAATGGTTCTTCAGTAGTTCAGTAAGCGGACGACTGATCACACCATAATGCTCGATAAATTTGCGGTAGTAGCCAGTTAATCCCAAAATTCCCCGCAGCTCCTTGAGGTTGAGAGGTCGCGGCCAGTTCATCACCGCTGCCACTTTCTCTGGGTCGGTTGCCACGCCCTCACCACTAATCACATGACCCAGATACTCCAGACGTGCCTGTGCGAACAGACACTTGGATCGCTTGATCATCAATTTGTTGTCGCGGAGCAATTCCAGCACTTGGCGGAGCAAACTCAGATGTGTCTCGAGCGTGGGTGTGTAGATGAGTATGTCGTCCATGAAGACTAGCACCCCCTTGCGCAGCATCTTGTCGAAGATGCGGTTCATGACCCCCTGGAACGTGGCCAGCGCGCCCGTGAGACCGAATGGCATGACGAGGAATTCGTACAGCCCTTGATGCATGCGAAACGCAGTTTTGTGCTCCTCGCCCGCCGCCATACGAATTTGATGGTACCCCGAGCTGAGATCCAGTTTACTGAACCATTTGGCGCCGGCGAGTTCATCGAGCAGCTCGTCGACCACCGGCAGCGGGTGTTTGTTCTTGATGGTGAGTGTGTTGAGCTGGCGGTAATCGACGCAGAACCTCCAGGTTCCATCCTTCTTGCGCACCAGGAGTACAGGAGAGGCAAAGGGGCTAGAACTCCGGTGAATTGTTCCATGCTTGAGCATTGACTGAACTTGGCGCTCGATTTCTGATTTCTGATGCGGTGCGTACCTGTATGGCCGCACATTCACTGGCTGCGCTCCGGGTACTAGAGGCACTCTGTGATCACAATCACGGCTTGGAGGCAATTCAACTAGGTCACCAAACAGAGCATCAAATTCCTTCAGAATTGTGTCCACCTCGAGAGGCACAGTCTCCATTGCACCAGTGTCTGTCAGGGAATTTAGTTCCTGCTCTTGGTGAATAGGTCTTACTTGCACACATTCCACAATAGCTCCTCGACGCAGCAAGCCATGTAATTTTGGTGTTGACACTGGCTTGCATGGTGCAACTTCATCTTGAACGCCGGTCAGTCGAATGTGTTTTCCATTGTGTGTGAAATGCATCCATTTCTTCTTCCAGTGCACCCACATTGGGCTATGATCTGCCAGCCAGTCTGCTCCTAGAATCATGTCATAGCAGGGTAGTGGCAGCACCTGAAAATCCTGAGTGAACGAGTGTCCTTGACAGAGCCACTGTAATTTGGGCATCACTTGTGAACTGACCAACTGTGCTCCATTTGCAGCCACAAAACGAGCAGGTGGTGCTGCAATTGTCTCTTCCCCCAGTTGCTCTGCCAAGTCAGCCGAAATGAACGACGCATTAGCTCCCGAATCGACCAGAATAGTCACATGCCGCTTGCCGATCATACCATGCAGCCGCAAGGTGCGACGCTGCCTGTTTTGTGAATTTTCTGCCAACGGCGCCAGCAAACACAAATCACTGTCAGAATCAGAAGAAGTGTGTCCGATAGACTTGCGCTCGTCTTCTTCGCTATGCAACACTTCCAGCAGCTCCTCCATGACGTGGAGGGGAATTTGTGCTGGACATTTGTGCGTGCGGCTCCATTTTTCCCCACACGTGAAACAGAGTCCCTTGGCCTTGCGGTACGCGCGCAATGCCTCCAGCTTCTCATCCCAGCGCGGAGTCTCTGCCTTCTTGGGTTCGTCCGTGCGGGTATGCGCCTTGTACTTGTCGGGGAAGGAGGCTTGCTTGTACTTCTCCTTGCCGCTCGCACGATGAGGATGTTGTGCCTTCTCCGCATCTTGTTCGCTTTCCTGCAAGGTAGCCAACAGACTCGCAGTATCCACTTCCTCTGGACGGTGTAATATGGCAGCAGTGCGAATATCTGAGCGGAGTCCAGCTATGTATCGCTCAACAAAGAACACTTCACTGGTATAAGGATCTTCTAGCATAATTTGGTGTCTAAGGGTATTGAAGCGAGTGGTGTACTCCTGGACAGTGGTGGTTTGGCTTAGGACAAGCATTTGCCTCATGAAGAAGGTGTGTTTACTCTTGCCCCAGCGATCTATCACAGCATCGCATAGCTCAGACCAGTGTACGAACTTGCGTCGTTTCTGCATCGTTTTGAGCCATAGGGCAGCATTTCCTATCATGTTTAGTGCTGCAAATTTTACTTTCATGTGTGCAGAGACCCCATAGATCTCGAAGTACAATTCACAATTATCAATCCAGATTTGGTGGTCATCTCCATCGAATTTGGGGAAATCCATCTTCGGGGTGGAGGTGAATGTACGGTGCGAGTGCGAATGCGATCCCCAGTAATCATCTGGGTTAGGCCCTCTGTCGAACGACTGGTGTGGAGGACGGAACGTACCAGTAGCGGGAGGAGGATCGGGGAGCCGATTGGCCCCCATGTCCTGCCCCTGGTTGAGTTGTGACTCGTCGCGCCCGTGGGGCTGTTTGTCAAGGTCGACGCGCACGACCGTGGTCGGCGGCGTGATCGGCTCGCCATCGCTGGTTCGCGCCGCCGCTGGTCCCGATTCCAGCGCGCCAAGACACGACGCGGTGTCCTCCGCGTGCAGGTGAAGCAGAGACGTGCTCTTCACCTGATCGGCTGTGGTTTTGTCCACCGACCCCATCCAGGCGTTGATCGCGCCCATCTGCTTCGCGATCTCGTCCAGCTTGTCGTTGGTGGTAGCGTTCTGCTCCTCTACCGTAGCCATGGCGGTAGCGATCCGGGTCTCCACCACCGTCGGGTTCTTCCTGGGCGCCAGATCGAAGCCTAGAACTCGCGATCTACCAAAAGATAGGAATTACGGCGGCAATCGAGATCGCTGCCAACCACTGTCGGATTTACCGATCAAGTGTGAAACGGAATTGAACGAAGCGACTGATACCAATTGTTACGACCTCACTTGTAGATCAAGGATTCGAGATACATGTTCGAAGGTACAATTAGTGTTTGGTTTGTAAATTCAACTACGAAATGCTTCTACAAAGTTCAACCTTTTTTCCAAGCAGTGCTTCCTCTCTTATACCCTTCAGGCATCCAGTCGCTCACGCCGTCTTCGAGGCCATTGTCGGGCCGTTTGTGGTCTTGGGCTCCTTCACGGGCTGGGCCGTGACATATAAGTAGTACTCCATCTATTCAAAATTCTAAGATGTTTTGGATATTTCGATGTGGACTATATATGGACCAAAGAATGTTACCCTACACACTGAAACGCCTCTTGATACATGTGTTTCAGCAAAAAGTAGTACTCTCTCCATATCAAAATATAAAACTCACTACCTACTTTCTACACATGTATCTAGATATATTTTAGTGCAATGCAGAAAGTAGATAAATAGTTTTATATTTTGATACGGAGGGAGTAAAACATACTCCCTCCGTCCCAAAATAAGTGTCTCAAGTTTGCCCAAAAATGAATGTACTCTCTCTGTTCACTATTATAATACTCACTCCGTTCTGATGTATATCAGAACGGAGTGAGTATTATAATAGTGAACAGAGAGAGTACATTCATTCATCAGAACGACAATCTCAATTTTACACGGTAGCTAAAGTGCTACTCCGTGTAGTTGTAATATACATATAACATTGTTATGATACAGAGAACCAGTCAATCGACAGGAGATATTACAGACAACTGATGTATCTACAATGTCCTGTTACAACACAATCGTAAATTCCTACTCTATTAACAACAAACAATGGGGTAATTGACTAACTACGACCATAATTTTTTTTTGACTAATTACATCCCCCTTTTTTCTTTACAATGTATATGCATACAACAACAAAGATACAAACGCATGCATCCGGACTGGCACTGAAGGAGGGAACTGGTAATAGCTTCACACGAGGTTTTGGCGCAGCAAAGACTGAGCCTCGTCACCGGGACTCACATTCCCATCTTGTGCTCTCCAGAGGTTCTTGAGGAAGCTATGCCGCTGCTGTGCCTTGGGAGAGTCTGTCAAGTTCCCAGATGCCTGTGGGGAAAGCTTGATGGAATTTGATGATGAACTCTGCACATGCTGGAGGCATACTTGCACTGCGTCATGCACTCGCACGAAACACCACCCTGGACCAATCATGTCTATGATGCCCGCACTTGACAGCAGTAGGTGCACCTGCCGGTTAGGGTTCGCTATAGCAATCTGCAGTAGTATAAAAGACCTCCCAGAGTTTGAAATGCTGCTTCCACACAGATAAGTTACTAGTTTCCATACTGTAGTGAACAAGTGAACAGAAGAAGTGCTCCGGATAAGAACCTGGATGTCGCGTGCTTTGTATTCTTGGTTCAGGTCCTTGAGAGCTTGAACAGCACTCGAGTCGATGTATGTAACAGCTGCATGACCAAATTTTACTATCATCTACACCATTCATCTAGGTACTCCAATTTATGCTCATAAGATACATATCCAAGCGAAAGCGGAACAATTTCATGCACACAACGGTGTTAAGCATGTGGCTTAATTAACATTGCAACAGATATGAAAGGGCTTACGGGACATCTCGAGGATCACAAAGTACACCCTTCCAACATCAGGTCCCCGGTTTGAAACTGGGAGTTTGAGCTCATATTCGCGCAACCTGATAAAGAACTTCCATCAGGATAACAAGGAACCTTAACAGCTACAGTAAGACAAAATACTTAAACAGATGAAGAGATTTACCTGTCCTTTATGTAACTTATGTTGGCAAAGTAGATTGGTGAATCAATTCGGACGACAACAATCCCATTGTATGTATAAGCCTCAGGGTACTGTAATGTATTCCTGTACACAGTGGTTCCAGGCAAACGGCCCAAAACAGCTGCAGATGGGCCATAAATAAATATTAAACCAACTCTAGATCTGACTGTTGGGTAAAGGTACCAAGCAGTTTAAAAGCTTCAACTATCAATGATAGGAAAACAATGGCGTCAAAGGTCTAATATAATACTCCCTCCGTTCTAAAATAGATGACTTCCATTTGTCTAGATACGGATACATCCGCATGTGGACAAATGGAAGTCATCTAATTTGGAACGGAGGGAGTAGCATTGTGAGATACGATGGTGTGCTTTTAAGCAGATTGAAAAAATGGTCTGTCATGCCTAGACTCTAGAGTAGTACATTTACTCACCTATATGCGGATTCGCTGATTCATGGATTACAAAAGCCAGCGAGAATCCAACCTATAAAGGGAAATATTACTGTCAGATGAATGATCTTCCCCATATCAAATCTGAAAATTTGCATGCCAGTCTTGCCTACACTTCAGCTAATGATCGATATAATACGTAACTAAAATGAAAAAAGATAAATTCATATACTTACCCCAACAAGCACACCAATCTCAATGCCAAAAACTAATGTTGTAATAAAAGTCATTGCCCACAGAAAGAAATCCTTCTTATCAATACCCCACAGGAAAATGGCCTCATCATAATCCACCTAAATACATTCCAATAACCACAAGAAATCAGGTGTCAAATAGTTTCCATTATATATACAACAACCGTTAGAAGAATGGACAGCTCAATAAAGAACTGATATATATGTCAGAGCAAAATTGCAAGCTACAACAGAAAGAAATAGATATAGCTTTATCATTTGCGGGGAAGGTACTAGCATTGTCATCAGGCATCATGGTTAACCTGAGTATTTGTTACAAACTCTCAATCATAGCAAGGATAAATGAGTTCAGATGCCCTTACCAGGCCAGTGACAGCAGAAATCACAATGGCAGCCAATGCACACTGAGGAAAAAATGAAATGGTAAGTAAACATGGAACACTTAAGATCCTATCAAGCACAAGTATACATGCTGCAAATAAATAATTATTCAAATTTCTTACGGTTTACATTTAGTAAAACAGTCCATGAATTTATTTTAAAAGTTGAATCTAAAAAAAAATCAGTTCTGCATACAGCACAATAAAGTTCAAACTTTTAAGAAACAAGGCTATACAATTCATTTGACTATTAGTAGTAAAACTAACTTAAATGTAATAGATGAACGTGTTTTTTGTTAACATTTATATACTCGTGCATAGAATTTTTTTCATATTAAATACGCAAACATAAAACTCAAACTTGGTCCCTATTTTTCTAAGGAAACTTAAACTTCTAAGTTAAATTGTTGAATGATAAAATATAACGCTTATTTTTGCCAAAATATTACAGGACCAGTTTGATTCCAGAGGAAATTCGAAATAGTTACTTATGATTAGCATGGGCCTCAAGATAATAGTTATACTATTGATCATATTCAATCTATGTTGGTAGCATTAATAAACAAAGCAAAAGGTGAACACCAGGGTTCCAGATGGAAAACTTCATTGAGCAACCCAATTATTACTCAACAAGAGTTACCGAAACTAAACAATTAGCTAATCGTACCTGAGGTATATCAGTAAATAATGGTGTCATAAACAAGAGAGCACCGCAAATTATTATGCCCATTATGATTCCTGATAATCCAGTCTTTGCCCCACTTTCATGATTCACAGCAGACCTAGAAAAGGAGCCTGCATGGACATCCATCAATAATCAGCTTTTAAAAACCTCGAGACTCGTGAGTAACTAAAATGTTGCAATTTTCATCAGCTAAAAAACAGAGAACAAATACAGATGAATGACACATATATTACTGATTATATATGGTTAATATTTTACCTGTAGCAGGGTATGAAGAGAAGAATGAACCGCATATGTTTGCTAAGCCAAGACCAAATAACTGTAACAAGGAAAGCTTGATCAGAAGGGTTGATTTTGAACAATGAGAATATTAGATAGAAACAATAAAGACTGGATATTTCTGTAATAAAAAAATTGCATGTAGCGTAATAATTGACTGGGACAATCATGCCTCTGGAAACAATGGTCATTAGTCACTAAATATTACTTCCTAGTACTACCAGCGGACAGGCATCTTGATCACCTAGGTTTAAGGCGACATGATTTGATGGAACATTATCATTGCTAAAAAATCTAAAGGTGCAAAGTGACTTAAAAATAGAAAAGAAAAGGAAAGGAAATGGAAGCTAAATTTATCATGTTCATTTCGTCACAGATGACGCCATTACCCAAAAGTCCTCTGATAACTAAGCCTGTAGAAGTCATTTAGTCTTGCTAATTATTAACCCCTACGAGATATCATGATTCATGCATGCTAACCCCTTCGTTACTCGGATAACATATTATGGGCGTGGGCAGGCCCATCCCAAAGGAGGCCGGGAACAATTCAAGGCAGTGGACAAAGATTATTAGTTGTTTCCTTTGTTAGCAAGTTATATCCTAGAGGTAAGGATAACCTCCTTGTGCAGCGGAGGCACTGCATCGAGCAGCAAGGATGGTGACACTATACCAACAGACAGCACTGCATCTTGTGGCTACGGTGACCCAACCTGCAGCGGCGAACAGCGACACCGCTGTCAGATTCCTTGACAACAGCAGTAATCCTAGCCAAGCAAGGATACCAACCATATCTACCTTGTCCAGGAGGTCTGCGTGCATGAGGATGCGCTGCATCATTCCTAGCTAGGACGTCCAGGAGGTCTATGTGGCACGATGCAAATCATCAATTTCTGAAAACTGGGAACTAAAAAGGGCATAACTATGCCACCATGATGCTCGATGATGGTGCATTGCTCCGCCTCTGCAGGACTGCTACCTACAGGAAGGAGACGGCCACATCTGCAGCAAGCCCTGTACCAGCAAGGGGCATGCATGGGTCGTGTGGGCTATTCATGCTCGCGGTACCCAGTACTACCGCATCATCAAGCAAAGGAAGTTCATAGTACATGGGTGGTGGTGCATTTATCCAAGTTAGTGGCACGGCACCGCTCTTTCCTGAAGGGCCAAGCAACCTCTTCTATGCTTGAATCGCGCAGGTTAAGGCTTCTTGTGATGGACACCTCTGGCTACTGCACACCCAGACCTGCCTTGCCGACGACAAACTAAAAGCACTCACGAGAAGGGTGTAGTTTTATGGGTGTGATAAGAAGCATAGGATGCCGCACACAAGGTAAGGTTCGCAGCAGATAAAAGATTAGTTTGTTGTTTCCATTCTTAGCAAGGTGCATCCTAGAGTTAAGGATTGAGAATTTATAAGCTTTAGCTAAACATTTAAAAGAACTTCAGTCTACCACTAGCAAGGACAAGATTATTTACATGACTGAATTGTGCTCTGTGTATCAGAAAATTTCATGTCAGAGTTCGGTATTTTTGCAAAGCACAGTTTAGTAAGATGACTGGTGGTGGGCCATTCCGTCAGCCTTAGAGAACACATAGGTAGTTGGTATGACCCCAAGTTGAACGGTCCGTCATCACCAACTAGTTTCCTTATAGGAGTGAAGATTATCATGTCCTATAAGATGTTGTGCATGGAACATATTTACTGTATCTAATTACATAACATGATGAAAAATCAAATACAATTACGTGTGAAGGACACATGCGAGCAGCTTGTACCAACAAAAACTAATTACTCGATGTTTATGGCATCATACCTCTTTGTTGGAGTCCAATTCATAGCCATTCTTAGCAGCTAAAGCTTTAGCGATCCCAACAGATTCCTAAAATTATATACCACAAATGTTTAATACCCATTAAAGAAAGTACAAAACACAAAACAAACAGAAAGATAGCAAGATGTGTTTTACCAAAATGGCAACACCAGTGATAAGTACTGCAGTTGGCATTAGGGACATCAGATGATCAAATCCTCGGGGAATGGAGAACTTGGGAAGGCCTTGTGGTATTTCACCTACCTAGGCACTCAAGAAATGGAGAGAACTTGTGATTTAGTTGTCCATCATAATGTACAACGCAAGGTAAATTTAACTTGGTAAAACAAAAATATCATCAAATGTGTGCTTAGCCAAAGTGGAAATCAACATAGGGTTGATTGTGGCAGTCTATTGGCAGTGACTCAACGAGAACCTATAGCAGATGGAAAATTAAGATTTACCATAGGCAGCATTTTAGCACAAAATTGGAAAATTATCTGAACACCAAACCTCATGCATGTAGTATTTCTTTGACTTTTACAGAACATATAATCAAAGAAAATGTCTGGATAGCCATCTATAGTCATAACATTTGATGATAATGCATATGAATCATCAAACAGAATAGATGTCAAATGAACAAGAAAAGAGCAGGTTTCACAGATGCATATTGCATAACATCTTACTCACCACTGATATAGCAGATGGACGGAAAACTTTCACAAATAATGTTCCAAGAACAACAGCTGTTAGTGGACCAGAGGCTCTCAGGAAACGTAAATTCTTATTTGTTTTTCCCTGCAAGAATTTTAAGGGTCATAAAAATGATATACCAAAGTGATCTATCTCGAATCAAACAGTTAACTGAAAGTAAATGTGATAAATAAAACAATTGCCAACTTACTAGTTTTTTCATTGTTAGAAGAATAGCAAGAAACACTGATCCCATTACAAATGGAGGCCATGAGAACTGCAAAACGGTGCTGCTATATTAGGTTAATGACCATGTAAAACGCAAAATACCAGATAAATGCTGTATTATGTATAAATGGCAGAGCTTAAAACTTGAGAACTGTTTCACTGCAGTCAAGAGAACGCATTTGCATTTTTATTGTTAAAAATATACTTGTTTCAGTTGTTAAGTTGGTAATCAGAGGTTTCAAAGTTAGATACGTCAAGCAAGAATACTGAAAGACAAGAAAATGAGAGGTGAGTAAAGTCACTGAATGAACGTGTGCTTGTAGGGAGTTCTAAACTCTAGCTATACATGGTTTAGTCCCAGTGACCCTGTTTACTGTCAACATAGCAGCAGACACCCACACAGAAGCAGATCCAAGTCTTTGATGTGGTCAGTCAGGGGAGAAATACAGATTTACACACTTTACAGAATAAAGTAATATATAATTTGTCATGTAAAATGGTACAAATCACAAGGAAATAAAATTGTATGCTTGTCTGGGTAACTTCAACATCGATAGTATCCAACCAAGTGGTGCTCACTGCTCACACACGTATGCTAAGCTTGCAATGATGGTGGCAATAATTGCTATCAAAGTATTATCTAGCCATTGGATTGTCTAAGCAGTGTGGATCTAAAAGAAGATGGGAAAAAGAAACATGCTGACAAGAAGGTAATAAATAAAGCCACAGGGGCGGAAAAAAACACACCTGATCTATTCCTGCAATTATACTCTCAATAAGTGGTATAATTTTGCTGCTTCTTGTAACACTGTAACCCAAGAAATATTTGATTTGAGACAAACCAATTACAATTGCTGAAGCTGTAGTAAATCCAGATATTACTGAATGGCTGATGAAACGAATAAGCCAACCAAGCCTGTAAAAAGGAAAAATACATGAACAGGTTACACAACCTATATGAAAATTTGGCTTATGCAGATAATATCTCCCTCAAATCGAGAAGATAGTTCAGTCTGAGGAGATAGGCAAACATTCACCTAAAGTCGATCTACTTGAGAAAAGGAGCATTATGGTCAACCTACTTATAAAAGGACTTCAGTGCCCACAGGACAGAGAGAGTAATTTAGGTTTCTTGTACTACCAAAAACAGGGTGTGTGACCACTTTTTTCACGGACTTGTGCCTCTGTACAAAACTGAAAGAAGACATACTTAGGTTCTCTAGTAGGATACTCTTGTAACAAACGAGTAAGAATCTGATGCCCCCATGCACTATTTATTAAAGATTCAAAACTAGTTCATGGATATAGTGCATGTACAATGCAAAATATAAAGGTACAACATGGTTTTTAAGGCGTCTGTAAGGCAACTAGGCGCCCACCTTAGGCACCAATTAGGCATCGGGGCAGGGGTAAAACGTCTTAAGACGCCTTACCGTATCGGAAAATGAGCAGGTTAACTGTTTAAGCTACACATTGTTGTATTGTTACTCCCTCCACTGAAAAATACACGATGTTCTAGAACTGTCCTATCTCAAACTTCTCCAAGTTTGACCGAATTTGAAGGAAAATGTATCAATATCTACAATGTCAAATCTATATAGTTTGTAGATACATTGTATGATGAACCTAATAAAACTAAATTAGTGTTCTACGTGTTGATATATTTTTCCACAAACTTGGTCAAACTCAAAGTAGTTTGACTTGGGGCAAACCTAGAACTTCAACGGAGGGAGTAGTACAGTAGAGCATAGATAACGATGAAACTGCATACATGTTTTCTTCTCTCCAAGAGCAAGTTCAATGCTTTAAAATTTCAATTTCTCCAAAATGGATAAACAGGAACACCAACTTTCCTCGGTACACAGAATTACCTTAGCAATCCCATCAAGCATTCCAATATTCCAACCATGAACGCCAGCAATATGGCTAATTCTGTGTACAGCTCACTAGATGAATTAACTATACCCCCAAGAACATTGGACACTAGGAGGGAAACAAGTGCCACTGGACCTACTGCTAATTGTCGTGAGGACCCAAAAATTGCGTAGACAATCAGTGGGACAAAGCCTGTGTCTGTTCAGCACCATGGAAATGAAAAGACATGATTTTCATCAACTAGTACGCTCATTTGAGCAGATAAAGGAAAAAAGTAAAGAAGAGAGCCGAGGTAAAGACGTAAACACTTACAGAGCCCATAAATTGGGTGAAGTCCAGCCAGCTTTGCATATGACATTGCCTACAACAATGCAAAAAAATGATCATGTTATAATTTTTGGAAAAAAAGTCGAGCAAATGGAGGGCAAAAACAAATATTGTTACTAGCTTTTAAGAAAACTAGGACAAGAAACAAGCTATGTAACCAAGTTGAGATATTGCGCAAAACTGTTCAATAGAACTTAGCAGAAGAACCAATAAGTTCAGTTAATCCAGAAATCTCGGCAAATATGGCTGGATATTAAAATATATATATACAGAAACATACGAAATTCAAAAGAAATTTGTACTTAAATTATGGCAGCATTTCCCTGGTACACTTGGTAATCCATGGTTGCCGAGGAACCCGATTAACACCAATAAATTCCTAAGATTTCTCCCCTACATAGCAGTGGCGATCTCATTCATTCTGATTTAACAAGTTAAAACTTACGTGAACGATGTGTCGCTTGCAACTATCAATAACCAGAAGCCCATCACACGGAAAATAGGACATGAAAATAGTGCATTTGCCAATGTGCAAATCAACCTAATTGCACAAGGTAATTCCGCAATGTGCTAATAATGTATGTAGGCAACTATCCAAACCAATGCTAACAGTGGGCTAGCCATACCAACCTAGATACTCAGATTGTTATTTTGTCATGTGCTCAGACCATGGATATAGGTGACTACCAATTTAAGTAAGCTCTGTGAGTAATCAACCTTCCCACCTAACTTGAATGAATTACAGAGATCACCAGATATGGAATAATACTAGTTCAAAACTTTGCGTGAAAAATATGTTTCAATCTCATATGCACAAAATCACGGCTCCATGAATACCAGCAAAGTTTGCAGACAAACCATATATGGGACCCAAAGTTGCTTATAGTAACACTCCCTTAGTCCCTTGTGCACTTAACCACTTTTTTAGACGAACAGGCACAAGGCAGTGCTTTTTCATAGAAAGCATAAGGTCTTACAACATTCAACTGTGCACTTAACTAGTCAATTAAGCTGTATTCATAAATTTAGATATCAGAATTCTTCCTGATTAATTAACTACAATAGAATAGCAACCATAAGGTTGACTTGGGCAACCAATAAGTCAATAAGCTGGATCAGGAGCCAAAAGATTCAGCTAATTCCCATGGATATTTATTTTTGAGTAAAAGTCTCGAAGAACTTGGTCACTGTAGCATTTCAGAATACTAGCCCATTAAGATATATTCATAAATTTAGATACTTAAATACAATATAATAGCCGTCATAATAAGGTTGATTGAGCAACCAATAAGTCAATAAGGTCGTTCAGGAGCCAAATGATTCAGTTAATTCCCAGAGATACTTATTCTGAGTAAAAGTCTCGACGAACTTGTCACTGTAGCTTTCGCAAAAAAAATTTGGTCACTGTAGCATTTTAGAATAACAGTTGATCCTGCCAAAGCAATACAAGATCTAGTAGAAATGATGAGAGTAAAGGGGCACCTGAGGCACAAGCATGACACCGACAGTGATCCCAGCGGCGAGGTCGGCCTGGAGGTCGTCCTTCCACCTGTAACTCCGCATCCACGACAAGCACGGGAGCGCCGCCTCCGCCCACTCCCACGGCCCCATCCCCCGCGCCCTCTCCATCGCCGCCGACAACAAGGACGGGGAGGAAGAGGAGGAGGCCGGCCCCCGCGGAGCCGCGTCCAGAGGGTGGCGCAGCGGTATCACTCGCACCGGCCTTCCGAGTCCGGAGACGGCGGCGGCGGCGAGCTCGCCGGAGCTCGCCGACGCGAACGACGACCGCTCCATTCGGTTCGAGGATTCCTTGAAAATCGATCAGTTCGACTTGTCAGAAGAATCATCATAGACGTAACGAAACCAATGGTAGTGATTCTGAACTAGATTGCTCACCGCCGCGCGGAGCAAATCGGGCCACGGCTGCGGAGGCGCGAGACAACGGCACGCGGCCCGCAGTCGGAAAATGGCAGGCGGGCGGCACGCGTGGGTGGCGTGATCGGAGTGCTGCGCAGCGAGGCTGAGCGGGCAAGGGGCGCCGGCCGGCGGGAGAGGGGCCGCGGCGGAGGCCGGTGGGGATGCGAGGTGGAGGATGTGGGGGCGGAGCGGGGAGTGGCTGTACGCTTCTCCGCGGTATCGACGGCCGGATCCTGGGGTGATGACGATCGAACGGCCCTACTTGAAGCAATGATTGTTCTCTGCGGTTGACCGGCCGTTGATGCAACTGGACGGGATACCGGGCAGCGTTCATTGGCCTGGCTGAACGATGCCGATGTACGCGTGCATTGCATGGCGAGGTTGCCACGCATTTGCTTGCAACATTATTTAAGAGATCTTCACACGTGGAAGGTGGAACTATGGATTATTGGATTTGATATGTGTTCACTCCATAAACAACTTACTAGTAGGAAATTGCTTGCGTAACGGCATCTGAAAATATACAATCAGGTCGTCGACTTGGCTAAATTTGCCACTTTGTTTGGCAAGGTGATCCCTCGGTTGTCCTTCGAGCCATTTTGGCGGATGACCTAGCTTTGTTTGTTTATTATTACTCCCTCTGTATATAAATATAAGACCAGGGGACTAAGCGCGGGCCCCGCCGCGCCCGTGGATTTGAAATTTTTTTTTAGTTTTTTTGAATGATTAAATTTGAAGAAATGGTCGCTTGAGAGTTTTCTTTATTTTTTGCATTTTGTATGTACGATTTGCAGGATTGTAGTGAGTAAACTAAAATGGCTTAGTTTTTGTGGAAATGTGAAATCTATGTTCGAACTTAGAGAGAAATCAGATATTCTGTAGAGTTTTTTTTTTGGGAATATATTTTCTGTATTTTTTTCACATGGTTTGCATTGTTGTGATTCATAAAACTGGAGATGTGAAGTTTGTGAATAGTTGAATTATATTTCCAAACTTGGAAGAAAGATTGTTTGTTTTTGCCTGTATGCATTTTGTATGTATATGTTTTTGTTGCATTATTTTAATTAATGGATTTAAAGTTTGAGGTATTTTAAAATATATTAAAGAGTATGTTTTTGTTGCATTATTGTAATTAATGGATTTAAAGTTTGAGGTATTTTAAAATCCATTAATGAGACCTTATTTATTAGTTGGAAATTTTAAGATTCAAAATATTTGTTGTATAGTGACAAAGTTTGTGAAATGTAATTTTTTTTAACTGTAGTAAATTTTCAGTATTTGATTTGAACTGATTTGAGTTTGAATTTGGGGGGCCCCTCTCTAAATGCAAAATCATTAATACTGGAATAAGTAATGTTTGTTGTATAGCGTCGACAGGATGGGGTGAACCTAACCACCTTACATTTCAAAAGTAATGTTTGTTATATACCATGGTCGTCTAAATTAGATAAAAGCAGCTCTTATGTTCCATTAGCTAGTAAAGCCCAGCGTGAACGTTGTGATTCAAAATGCTAAAATTCGTCATGATTTGCCGTCCGGAGTATTTGAATACAGAAATGATGGAGTTGTAAAGTTGTCTAAGTTTGGAAATCAGCGAAATTCGGAAATGGTTTTGTTTTAAAAATGGTTGGATTCTGGTGGAGTAAATGAAACTTAAATTCGGTAAGATGTACATTTTAAAATTGTGTAGGGCTGAAAAGGAGTGAAATTCAAAGAAGTTTGTGTAATGATGAATTTTGTTGGAATTTATTGAATTCCTTTGGAATTAGCAGATGCCGCGCGTCTTTCGTTAAATCTAAATTTGGAAATGCTGATATTTAATAGGTGTAAAGATTTGAAATTTTTTGAATCGCGAAGAAAGTTTAGGGGTAAAAGCTGAAAAGGAGTGAAATTCAAAGAAGTTTGTGTAATGATGAATTTTGTTGGAATTTATTGAATTCCTTTGGAATTAGTAGATGTCGCGTGTCTTTCGTTAAATCTAAATTTGGAAATGTTGATATTTAATAGGTGTAAAGATTTGAAATTTTTTGAATCGCGAAGAAAGTTTAGGGGTAAAAAATGTGAAGTTTTCGAAATTTAATCAAATTAGGGAGTTATTCAGTTTTGGATTTTTTTTTTGCATTTGTAAAGTGGGTAGATTTGAAAGGTACTTTTTTTTGAATTATTCAAATGTATGTGCCATGCTCTTGTTTGGTGAAATTTAAATTTAGAAACATCGATATGCAAATATGGTGGTTAGAACTTGTAGAGTTTTTATAAAGACAGATCAATCGTTTTGCTGGTTGAACAAAATTGTAAGTGTTATTTACAAATCTATTACAGTAGATTCAAATTGGGGAAAAGGGATTACAATTATTCTGCAAAATAAAAATGCTTTGCATTTATTTGTTCTTCTTTTTTATCATTATTGCAATGTTGTTTTACTGCAAATGGGAAAAAAGAGAAATTTTTTCTTCTTTTTTATCATTATTTCAATGTTGTTTTGTTGCAAATGAAAAAAAAGAGGGAAAAAAATATGAAGGTTGAATTTAAATGTTTTGACAATTTTATTTGAACTTCAAATTGGGGAAAAGGGGATTACAATTATTCTGCAAAATAAAAATGCTTTGCATTTATTTGTTCTTCTTTTTTATCATTATTGCAATGTTGTTTTATTGCAAATGGGAAAAAAGAGAAAAAATTTCTTCATTTTTATCATTATTTCAATGTTGTTTTGTTGCAAATGAAAAAAAAGAGGGAAAAAATATGAAGGTTGAATTTAAATGTTTTGACAATTTTATTTGAACAAACTCATATTTGGAAAGCATTTTTCTTCTCTTTGATTTTTACTTCCAATGTTGTTTCATTGTAAAATAAAAGTAAAACAAATAAGAAAAGAAAAGAAATAGAAAGTAATTCCAATGTTGTTTTATTGTGAAACAAAAGGAAAGCAAATAAGAAAAGAAATAGAAAAATGGAGCTAAATGGAGGTGGAATGTCATTTTTGTATTTTTAATATTTGATATTGCAATTATTTTAATTAAGCAATAATTATAGTTGTTTAATGATGAATGGAAATATGTTAAATGTAAAGATTTTAATTTTTTTATAATTATGGTGTGAAATTGAAAGTTATGAATTTTACAATTTTCATATGTTTTAAATTGTGGTTTGGAAGATATTAATTTGAAAGTTTGGATGCATGTAAATGTGTTAGTTGTAAAGATTGTAATTTTCTGAAAATTTTGGTTTTTTTTTTTGCATTTTTTTGAATTACGGTTTGCAATTTTCGAATTTTACAATTTCTGGCATTTTTTTTACGTGAGCGAGCGGCTAACAGGTGGGGCCGCGCTGACGTCGGGGAGTGACGTCAGCGGGCGACGGAGGCACAGTGCACGGCAGCTCGCGCCCGCGCGGCGGCGCACGCGCGCGGGGCCGTAGTCGCGCGGATCTGCTGCTAGGCGCCGCGGGGAGGTGAACGGGCGGCGCGGCTGGACATATGGTCGCCGGAGCCGCCGGCGGCGGCCATTTCGGTGGCGGCGGACTGCGGAGGCGGCGGCGACGATTCCAGCGCCTCCGCGACGTCCCAGCCGGATTCCGTCGGCGAGGAAGCGGAGGGCGGCCCGGCGGAGCTCCCCGTGGTCGTGGAGTTGGCCGGGGAGGCGTGGACCGGCGGCGATGCGCCACGGCGCCGACGGCGGCCTTCGGCGGCGCGGGGGAGAGAAGGAGAGGGAGAGGATTATGGCGTTTTTGCACGGCAGCCCCTAAGGTTCAACGAATTTGCATCTAAGTCCTCTGTGGGAGGGCTGTTATGCAAATATTTTGCGCTAAAGTTCGTGCAGACGGGTGACCGGGAGTGACCGGGGGCGACCGGGGCGACGTGTCGCGCGCCCATTGGTAGATAATCGCGTGCTACAGTACGACGCGCTTAGGGGGCGATGTGGATCTATCTGAGCCGTTGATCGCGTGAATCGAACGGCTGTGGTTTGCGCGCGACGTGGCCGAATGAGGAGGCAGCGATTCTTCCATCTATTATATATAGTAGAATGTTTTGGTAGCTCCAACCAAAATGTTTTATATTTAGTTACAGAGGAAGTAATACACATTGTCACAAGGGATTTCCACAAAAAAAAAGCATAGCCGCATAGGATGACTACTCTCTCTGTTCATAATTACATTGCCTTCCGATTTTAGTCAAAATCAAACTTTATGAATTTTGGCCAAATATATGGGAAAAGATATAAACACATACTATATAACTTTGGTATTGTTAGAATCACCATAAAATATATTTTCATATTATATGCATTTGATATTATAAATAATAATATTTCTTCATATATAAAGCCATGAATAAGATAACTCACAAATAGGGTATTTTTTAATATCTTAATAATCTAAAACATCACGTGAATCTGCCGGATCTTTAAACGGCGAACCGATCACTCAAATTCTAAAGCATGAGTAGTCATTAATAAACTGGCGGGCTGTATGATATATCTATTTCATTTTACATAAGCAAAATTCTCCTTTTTGCAGATTTAGCTCAGACTGAAGCGTGCATAAACTTTTATGATTGGTGAAACCGTGAAAGAAAGTGCATACTATCCAATGCGATCAAGTACTCTCTTCGTTTGTAAATATAAGATGTTTTAGGCTTTTACCAAATTGACGTGTATCTAGACACGTCTTAGTACGTATGTTCACTTATATCACCCCACATCTAGTCAACATGTAAAATAGTTAAAAACATCTTATATTTAGGAACAAAGGGAGTATATTAAGCAAAAGTATCACACATGCCATATAAACATATTAGTGAAGATTTTTTTTTTTTGCCTTCAACAACTGTAGCATAAGGCTAGGAAGAAAAGTGATGAACGTCATTTGGAATGCCCCTATAAGGTGTATGCCTCTCCTACGGATGGTGGATCACACTCACATGCCCATATGCCATGTTCATCTTCTCCACGCACAAGAGTCTGCCAGCCGACACATTCTGGTAATTTGTGAAGGGGATCGTGTGTAGAAAATAAAAAAAATCTTAACAATGATAACCTAAATAGTCAGAATCTATTACTATACAGATATAGAGTAACGGAGAAGATCGATGTACATATGCTTGTAGACCAAAAATCGGGGATTACGCTCCCGCACAAGCGTTGTCGATGAAGCCGACGTAGCCGACCTCAAGGTCGTGTAGACGAACTCCTCCAAGTGCCGCAAGTGCAGCACCTCGTAGCTGACGGTGTAGACGACGACCTCCGGGCTCCGATCCAGCAAAGCAGCGGAAGCAGAAGATTTGGATCCAGTAGTACGGCGTGTGCGTATGGTGGAGAGAACCTCTCAACCCGTGCGTAGCTCCAATTGTGGAATCACGTCTTAAACGGATGAGAGAGAGGAATGATGCATTTTCCAAAGGCAATGGGCACCCCTATATAAAGGAGGAGGGAGGGGTCTCACCCTTGGTGGCTTAGCCATGTGGGACTATTCCCACATGACCAGCCGCACCAAAGGGTGCGCCGGCCCTAGGTGGGCCCCATTCGGCCCACCTAGGGTAGTCCCCCTCCCAATTCGCACCAACGGGGAAAGTTCCCCCTTATGGGCCTTTTCCCTTTGGTCAAGGCCCATTTAGGTGGGCTGCCTTTAAAAAATCCGAAAATAACTAAAATAAAATATATTTAATCATTAATTACATTAATTAATATTAAATACATATTATCTAATTTATTTCGGCTTCGAAAACCATTTTGTCGCCCTCCGAACTCCATCGGATATGTCCTGGAACCATTCCGGAACCCTTCTCTATTTTCTCTTCGATATCCAATCTAATTTAAACCGTCGCCAACCCTTAAGTGTGCCACCCTATGGTTCGGGATCACTCCAGACATGATCGAGACATTTATCCGATCAATGACTAACAGCGGGATCTGGAAATCCATGATAGCCCCTATGCGTCCACGATTATCTTTGTCGTATGAACCTTAAACGTCAAGTCTCATACCTTTTGCGTTGTGATACTTAGTTTGTCCGAGACTCGATCTCTGGTATCACGATACCTAGCTCGATCTCGTTACCGACAATACTATCTTTACTCGTCTGTGATATTACATCCTCGTGACCTAGTCACATGCTTGCAAGCTCATTGATGCAATCTCACCGAGTGGGACCTGAGTATCTATCCTGCTATGTGGATTGACAAATCCCGCTCTTGATCATACGCCTCAACCTATTCCTTCGAATACCTGATATGCGACACATTTATTGTCACCCTATTTAAGATGCGACGTTTGATGCAATCAAGGCACATTCCAGAGATAGTGATTAAATACGATATCACGGTCGAAGGTTTGAGTACTACGTTCTCCTATATATTGGGTGTGCGTCAATCACATCATTCACCTAATGACATGACTCCATTATCAATTAACATCCATGTCCATGATTAGGAAACATTGATCATCTGTTGATCTCAATGGACTAGTAAAGAGGCTACTAGGGACCTGGTTGTTTACATACCACACGTGTATTAATGTTTCCGCTCAATACAGTTATAGCATGGTATAAAACATATTATGAACAATCGAGATATGACAAATAAAATATCTTTATTAATTGTCTCTACGGCATATCTACTTCAGTCTCCCACTTGCACTAGAGTACAACTTAATCTAGTTTACATCAAGTAAAAGCTTAACACCTATAGCAACTTGGTGCTGATCATGCTTGTCTCGTGGAAGAGGCTTCGTCAACGGACCTGCCACATTCAGATTCGTATATACTTTGCAAATCAGAACATCACCTTCCTTGATATATTGTCGTATCACATGGAAGCGTCAGAGAATATGTTTGGCGGTTGAGTGAGACCTTGGTTCCTTCGCGTTCGCAATGGCACCTGTGTTGTCGCAGTAGAGGTTCACAGGGTCTTGTGCGCTTGGGAACACTCTGAGCTCGATGACGAACTTCCTCAGCCAGACAGCTTCATTCGCAGCTTCCGAAGCAGCAATGTACTCTGATTCCATTGTAGATTGGGCTACTATGGGTTGCTTTCCACTTCTCCAGCTCACAGCGCCTCCGTTCACGAAAACACATATCCTGTCTGAGATTTCGAGTCATCTGGATATGTGCAGAAACTTGCATCAATGTAACCTGTTACGCCAAGTTTCTCTTCACAGCCTCCATAGACGAGAAACATTTCCTTGGTTCGCTTAAGATACTTCAGAATGTTCTTAACAGCTGTCCAATGATCCTTGCCAGGATTACTTTGAAATCGGCTCGTCAAGCTAAGAGCCAGTGCTACATTGGGTCAAGTAGTCAGCATGGCGTACATGATCGATCCTATGGCTGAAGCATAGGGGTTGCTAGCCATCACGGCTTTATCATGAGCCATCATTGGACACTGAGCCATGCTCAATGTTTTATCCTTGACAATAGGCAGAAACCCTTTCTTCGCCTGATCCATTTTGAACCTTTTCAAAATCTTATCAAGGTAAGTACTCTGACTTAACGCTAATAGGCGCCTTGATCTATCACGATAGATTTTAATGCCTAATACCTAAGCAGCTTCTCCTTAGTCCTTCATCAAAAATTTACTGTTTAAATACTTCTTCACGCTATTCAGAAGTTCCTCATTATCCCCAATCAGTAATATATCATCCACATATAGAACTAGGAATGCAACTGAGCTCCCACTCATTTTCTTATAAATGCAGGTCTCTTCGACATTTTGGACAAATCCAAAACCTTTGATCACCTCATCAAATCAAATATTCTAGCTCCGAGATGCTTGCTTCAGTCCATAAATGGAACGCTGAAGCTTGCATACCTTGCCAGCATTCTCTGGATCGACAAAACCTTCAGGTTGTACCATATACAACTCTTACTCAATGTTGCCATTTAGGAACGCTGTTTTGACATCCATCTGCCATATCTCATAATCAAAATATGCAGCAATCGCTAGCAAAACCCGAATAGACTTTAGCATCGCTACAGGTGAAAACGTTTCATCGTAGTCAATTCCATGAATTTGTCGGAAACCTTTTGCGACAAGTCGAGCTTTATAGACGGTCACGTTACCGTCAGCGTCAGTCTTTTCCTTAAAGATCCATTTATTCTCGACGGCCTTGCGCCATTCGGGAATCTCCATCAAAGTCCATACTTTGTTGTCATACATGGATCCTATTTCGAATTTCATGGCTTCAAGCCATTTCTCGGACTCGGGTCCTTCCATTACCTCTTTGTAGTTTGTAGGTTCGTCTTGTTCAATCAACATGACGGTGCATACAAGATTACCGTACCACTCAGGAGGGGTACGGGTTCTTCCAGACCTACGAGGTAGAATAGCATCCTCGACATTTGCTCCCACTCCATCTGTGGAGGATGTTTCCGAACATTTTCCATTGCGCCACTCGGAATTTCGAGTTCGGGGTCAACTTTCTCGTCGAGGTCTATTTTCCTCCCACTTACTCCTTTGGCGAGAAACTCTTTTTCTCGAGAAAGGTGTCGTTCTTCGCGACAAACGTTTTGCCGTCGGCTTGGTTGTAGAAGGTGTATCCTATGGTTTCCTGCGGATACCCTACAAAGATGCACTTCTCCGATTTTGGCTCGAGTTTGTCAGGCTGCAGTTTCTTAACGTACGCCTCACAACCCCAAACTTTCAGGAACGACAACTTGGGTTTCTTGCCATGCCATATCTCATACGGTGTCGTTTGTACGGATTTGGACGGTGCCCTATTTAAAATGAATGCGGTTGTTTCTAACGAATATCCCCAAAACGTTAAGGGCAAGTCGGTAAGAGACATCATAGACCGTACGCTATCTAATAGAGTGTGATTATGTCGCTCGGACACACCGTTGCGTTGCGGTGTCCCAGTAGCGTAAGCTGTGGTATGATGCCACAGGTCTTCAGATGTGTGCCAAACTCAAAACTCAAATACTCGCCACCTCGATCGGATCGAAGGTTGATGGCGTGAATCACACGCTCATTGGGAGAACCCAAGAGGAAGGTATGATGCAGTTCAGCAGCAAGTTTTCCCTCAGAAAGAAACCAAGGTTATCGAACCAGTAGGAGCAGCAACTCTTCAGAAGGTTGTTGGTGGCGTCGTTACTCGATCACCAACGCGGAATCTGCACACAACACAATCAAACTACTTTGCCCCAACGAAACAGTGAGGTTGTCAATCTCACCGACTTGCTGAAAACAAAGGATTAAACGTATGGTGTGGAAAATGATGTTTAATTGCAGAGAATGAAAAAGGAACAGTTTGCAGTTTGTGGTTGTTTAATCAGTGTAAAAGAATGGACTGGGTCCACAGTTCACTAGTGGTGTCTCTCCATAAAAGATAACTAACATGTTGGGTGAACAAATTACAGCTGGTCAATTGACAAATAGTGAGCGCATGACAATGCATATACATGACATGATGACTACTATGATATTTAATTGGGCATTACGACAAATACATAAACCGTTATCCAACAGCATCTATGACTAATAATCCACCGCCGGGTTGTCATCCGAGTCCCCCGTTGGTATTAAGTTGCAAGCAACAGATAATTGCATTAAGTAAAGCGCGTAATGTAAACAAACACATATGTCCGTGGACATAGCATCGTTAGGTTATCCCTAGTGGCAACAGCACATCCACAACCTTAGAACTTTCTGCCACTGTCCCAGATAAAATGGAGGCATGAACCCACTATCTAGCATAAATACTCTCTCTTGGAGTTACAAGCATCTACTTGGCCAAAGCATCTACGAGTAACGGAAAGCATGCAAGATCTTAAATAACATATAAGATAAATTGATAATCAACTTGACATAGTATTCAATATTCATCGGATCCCAGCAAACACAACATGTAGCATTACAATAATATGATCTGATCATGTAGGGCAGCTCACAATATCTAAACATGATGGCACAAAGTGGAGAGACAACCATCTAGCTACTGCTATGGACCCGTAGTCCAAGGATGACCTACTCACGCATCACTCCGGAGGCAGGCATGGCGATGTAGAAGCCTCCGGTGACGATTCCCCTCTCCGGCAGGGTGCCGGGAAGAGGTTCTGAACCCTCCCGAGCTAGGGTTGACGGTGGCGGCGTCTCTGGAACTTTTCGTGGATATTTGCTCAGGCACATAGGGTTTTCGTATCGGGGGGAATAAGTAGGCGAAAGGGCGGCGGCTGGAGACCCCCGAGGGGCCCACACCACCCTAGGGCGCGGCAGAGGGGGGCCCGCGCCCTAGGTGCGTGTGGGGCCCTGGTGGCCCTCCTCTGTTGCTCCTTCGCTCCGTCAGGTGAGTTCTGGAAAAATAGGGAACCCCGTGTAGTTTCGTCCAATTCCGAGAATATTTCCAGACTAGCTTTTCTGGAATACAAAAACAGCAGAAAACAGGAATTGGCACTTCGGCATCTTGTTAATAGGTTAGTCCCAAAAAATGTATAAAAGTGATATAAAGTAGATGCAAAACATGTAGCAATTGGTATAAAACAAGCATGGAACATCAAAAATTATAGATACGTTTGAGACGTATCAGCATCCCCAAGCTTAGTTCCCACTCGTCCTCGAGTAGGTAAACGATAAAACAAAATAATTTTTGAGGTGACATGCTACCATCATAATCTTGATCATATAATATTGCAAGGCACATGTAAATGAATGAAGTGATCCAAGTCAATGGTCCATAATTTGCTACCAAATAGATAATGAGTAAACAATGAATCACACAAGCTAAACGTTTTCATGAATAGTACTTTTGAGACAAGCATCAAACAGTTTTGCATAAGTGTTAACTCATAAAGCAATAGTTTCTAATAAAAGTTATTCAATCAACACAAAGGAAGAATTAAGTTTCAGCATTTGCTTCAACTTTCAACATATTTATCTCATGGATATTGTCAACACAAAGTAGTATAACAAGTTCAATACGTTGCATATAACGCATGTTGTAACAAAGTTGACACTAGTGTTTGCTTGTGGAAGACAGAAAGAATAGGAAAACTGACTCAACATAAAAGTAAAAGAAAGGCCCTTCGCAGAGGGAAGCAGGGATTAAGTCATGTGCTAGAGCTTTTAGGTTTTTGAAAGCATATAGAGATTGCATAAAATATTGATACTCCTCCCAACCTTCCTAACACAAGCCATGGCTAACCGAATCCTCGGGTGCCTTCCATCAATCACATACCATGGAGGAGTATCTATTTTGAGAGGTGTTTGTTAATTGTCAACGAATGGTAGCGGGTGAGAACAGTATTCTACCTGTCAAACGGACTTTTAAGAGCGGCTCCCATGAAGGACGTTATTTCTACCAGCAAGGCAGATCATCCCTCTTTCTCTTTGGTTTACACACATTCAGGTATTTCACTGTTTGTCATTGCTTACTGATGAATCAGGGCAAAAGTGTGAAGATAATTAATTGGTTAAAGTTGTAATTAATTGGGACTGGGCACCCCGTTGCCAGCTCTTTTTGCAAGTTATTGGATAAGCGGATGTATATGCCACTAGTCCAGGTGTAAAAGTCCATTCAACAAATAGAATAAAGAATAACCACACTAATTCCTCTTGAGCTAGTAAACATTGACACAAAAGGGAATAATAACATTTTGAATAATTTAAAGGTAGCACATGAAAATTTTACTTGGAGTGGCAAGGAAATACCACATATAGGTATTATGGTGGACACAAATGGCATAGATTTTGGCTCAAGGATTTGGATGCACGAGAAGCATTCCCTCTCAGTACAGAGTTTAGGTTAGCAAGGTTATGTAAGCAAACAAGAATATCAACCCGTACACCAAGTTTATATGACAAACATATTGCAAACGTTATAAGACTTCATACCGTCTTCCTTGTTAACCAAACCCTGTTATTAGAAAATATCTAGACCTTAGAGATACCACCGATGCAAACCAAATTTTCAACAAGCTTTACGGTAGTTCTTCACTAATAGGCTTAACTCATGTGATGCACAATTTAATCATGATCTACTTGTTAACTTAAAACAATTGACAAGCATCAAGTTATCCAAATTAGTGATCTACAAGATTAAGCAAGTTTTTCCTTATACCAATTGCCACATGCAACATTTTCTGAACCAACCAAACACCAATCAATTTTTTTAATCAACTCTCCAAACAAATATAAGTGAAGCAAGAGAGTACTTTCTACAAAAGAAAGCTAATAGCTCTGACAAGAGATACATGAAAACAAGAGCTAAAAGTTGAACTGTGCTAGATATGAATACTCAACAAATATAAGTGAAGAATAGGAGTATTCTCATGAAAAAGCGGAGCGTGTCTCTCTCCCAATCAAGAATGCTAGGGTTCAGTCAAGCTTTATTGAAAATAAAAGCACACAGACGCTCCAAGAAAAGCACATATGATGTGAAAGAATTAAAATATAGTTTCACTAGAGATGACCTGATAATTTTGACGATGAAGAAGGGGATGCCTTGGGCATCCCCAAGCTTAGACGCTTGAGTCTTCTTGAAATATGCTGGCGAGATCCATGGGAGCCTCCCCTAGCTTAAGCTCTTCACTCTTCTTGATCCTATTATATCATCCTTCTCTCTTGACCCTTGAAAACTTCCGTCACACCAAACACAAAGTAGATCTCATTAGAGGTTAGTGCATAATCAAAAACTCACATGTTCTATAAAGACGCAATATGATTTGTTACTTTAAACATTAGCTACAGCCACTGATGTTATGTGAAGCTCTTCCACCCAAAAAAGAATTTCACTCAACACTAGTAAAAGAGAGAATGCAAAATAAAAAGGCATAATCTGTCTAAAACAGAACAGTCCACAAAGACGAATTTTTTCAAGGCACTTACGACGCTCAGATCGAAAAACTCTAGACTAATGAAAGATTCGGACATTCATAAAGATTACGCACAAAAAATTTCAGATTTAATTAACAATCTGGTGATTTTAGGAATTTCGTACAGTGAACAGCAAAAATCTGTTTCTGCGCAGCAATCAAAATTAAGCATCGTCTTAACATTAGAGGCTACTCTTGACACAACAATGGAAGAAAATTAAGATACAAAGGAGTTGCTACAGAAGTAAACATCCTCCTTGACTCAATAAAAGAAATTTTCAGAAGTAAAAATAATGGGTTGCCTCCCATAAGCGATTTTCTTTAACGCCTTTTAGCTAGGCACAAAGCATGCATCAAGTATGACCAAGTGAAGAAGCATCAACATTGTAATTTGTTCGAACAATAGAATCATAAGGTGGCTTAATCTTCTTCCTAGGAAAGTGTTCCATACCTTTCTTGAGAGGAAATTGATATTTTATATTCCCTTCTTTCATATCAATAATAGCACCTACTGTTCTAAGAAAAGGTCTTCCCAGCACAATAGGGCATGATGGATTGCATTCAATATCCAAGACAATAAAATCAATGGGGACATAATTGTTGTTAACCATGATAAGAACATCATCGATTCTTCCCAAAGGTTTTTTAATGGTAGAATCAGCAAGGTGAACTGGAGTAACAATTTTCCAAAGGTGCTAAATCAAGCATATCATATAATCTTTTAGGCATAACAGAAATACTAGCACCAAGGTCACACAAAGCATTGCAATCAAAGTCATTCAATTTCATTTTAATGACGGGCTCCCAACCATCTTCTAACTTCCTAGGGATAGAAGCTTCATGTTTTAATTTTTCTTGCCTAACTTGCATGAGAGCATTAGTAATATGTGACATGGGTATACATATCGGGTACCCTGTCATGAGGGTACCTGGTGCTCGTGACGACTAAGGCCCAATATCGAAGAGCCTACTCGAAGCCCAAGATAAGAGGCCCAAGAAGATGGAGTACCCTCCAAGATTAGACATAGGCATAGTCGGTTTAGGCTTTCCTTACGTGTAAACTAGGTCGGTTACAAACTCCCGAGACCCAGCCTATTTAAAGGCTAGGAGGGGTACCGATCTGGGACCAATCCATACTCGAACCACCAAAGCTCTTGCTAGATTGTCATCTCGCCAGAGCTCCCTGTAATCGCATAATCCACAATCAATACCAGACACGCGGAAGTAGGGTCTTTACCTCCACCCGAGGGGCCTGAACCTGGGTAAATCTTTGCCTTTGCTTGTCAGCCGACGAAACTACCAGTACTACCACGTTCTCTCCCCGTAATCTCAACTCTAGTTCCTTAACCATGGGATTTGATGAGGGTACACCTCGTCAATTGGCGCCGTCTGTGGGAAAGAATAGTGCTGGACTCGCGGTTTCTTCGGTTCCGTCAGAGCACGGCGACTCGCCGATCGGATCTACAAACGGCAACTCGCCGGCTGCATCGACAAACCAGAACTCGCCGACCCAGGCGGCACACGGCAACTCGCCGGTTCACTCAACAAACGACAATACGCCAGCTTCACCCGCAAAAAGCACATCGGATCCTCTGATGGATTTCGAGCCACACTCGCCAGGATTCCAGGAGGCCTTCTCCGATCTCGAGTCAGGTTTGGGTTTAAACCGTTGGTTCGTTCAATTTTTTCGTCAACAAGCTTGGTGTGCAGGACTTGATGGATCCACGCCAACTCGCGACTTTCACACCCGAGGCTCCATCGGCTGTGGCTCCTTCGACTGCGGATCTTTCCACTGCGTCCATACCATCATCGACCCTCCAAGCTTGTTCGTCCGCAACAACCATGTCCACACGAGAGATGCGCGAGCTCATTGAAGAACTCCAGGGTGAGGAGGCCGAATCAGCATATCGCACAAACGACCCCGAGCTGGATCTCCCACTCGAGGATAGTTTCGACTGCGGGATCTCCCTCAGTGACTTCGACGAACCTGAAACTCATATCGACAACCACGTCGACTCCGAGATCTGTGCCAACAACAACCTCGCCGACGCCGAGATGGGCATAGGCGACGAAGACGTCGACTGCGAGATCCGTCCAGACGAACCACTCGATGAACATACAGGCTCAGACATGAGCCTCGATGAAGATGTCGAGTCCATGACGGGACTCGAAAGTACATACATATACCCTCGGGTCATACCACAACAGGTCTATGTTGCCATCGCCGCAGAAACATCAGACACTGCAGCCAGTCGCAGGCCTACAGAATTCCCGTGCACAGTTACTATGCCGGATGGAGTCACAACTCTCACAATTACTGCTGAGATGGCAGAAAAAGCAGATAAAGTCATCAAGGAGTGCACAATGATGCCAGCAGACGCAACACAAGAAGAGATGTTGACCTTCCAGTACTTCAACTGGCAGGAGTCACTTTGACTGAAGCAGATAAGAGCCACACTCGAAGAACACAAAAAGCAAGCTAGCTTGTCGAGTGCGCGCAGAAGACAGCTCTCCTTGAGCTCCACCGGGCGAGCAGACACAAGACCCAGATCAAGGTTGTCACACCTCTCGCCGGGCGAGAAGGCGGCACTCACCCGCAACTTAGGCAACTGATGCATGTAAAATGCATACATGAACTTTGCACTTTAATTGCTTATATTCCAATCATATTGGCATCATATAAGGGTTATATCAATGTTTTATAATGATTTTTGGGAATATTCATTTATTTCCTATTTTTATGGAATTAACCCTGCACATGCAGAAAACCCCGTTTTCTTATTTTAATGTTTCAGGGACCCAAACGTCAACGAAATCACCTGGAAATTTACGGGCGTCAATATTTGGAAGGAAGAAGACCTGTGGGCGAAGGAAGCGAACAAACGGAGGTCCGAGGACCAAAAGGGGGTGGCCCACGTGGCCAGGTACTGTAGCCGCGTGGGACCCACCCGTTTGGCCCTCGTGGCTCCGTTGCCTTCGATCTTTTCTCCACCGACATCGTCTTGACCTAAAAACGCCTATATAAAAGGTCCCCCAACGTTCTCTGGAAGGAGCGCCGCACAAACATAGAAACACCGAAACGGAGATCAGGAGCTGCAGATTGATGGGGGAAAACTCCGACGGGGCGCTGCCGGCGTGGTCTCCATCTTCTCCATCGACTTCTCCACCGTCTCCATGATGAAGAGGGAGTAGTCCACCTCTGGACTATGGGTTTGTGGAAGTAACTTATGTATCTCCTCTCTTGAGCTTCACTAATTAGCACCGTATGAGCTGCTGAACATGATTACGGTCACCGTTGTAATACCTTTGTGGTGGATCTTTATGAGTTAATATGTTTGATATTGCAATGTTTGTTTCAGTTATGAGTATAGATGCATATTATGTACCCCGTTCTTGTCTACTTGTTTTGATCAAGCATGTTTATGAGAGCGTGTGTGGGGGAACATGTGCATTAGTTGGAGTAACGGGGGGTGGCTAGTGCAGTGAACGTGAGAGAAAGTTCTGCGATCCACTTTGGTATCTTTAACTTACTTTGTTGCCTCACTAGGGATAAATTAAAATACCATGCTACCGGGGATGTGGGCGTGACCATTTCCACTACTCCATGACTAGATCTAGCATGTTCTTATTTTCACTTCATGTCATGATACTTAATGCTATACTCTGAGTTATCTTAATTACTGAGGTGTTATGATTAGTTCGCATCTTGGTGGAGTATAAGAGAGGTTAATAACCAAAAGATCTCTATGTTAGGACGTGATGCCCATATATTAAGTAACTTGTTATCAAACCTGTGTTGCAATCTCATATGTTAACTTTGTGTGTTCCATTGTCTACCACTTTATAAAGAGAGAGTGCATTTGTGAAACCATGAACCCCAGTCCATTTTTAATCATAAGAAACACCTTTCCAACACCATATACCACTTTTCTATTTTCAGCCATCATTAAATCCGAAAATACAAAAATATTTTTCATCTTGCATACATCATTCAAAAACCCAAAAATATCATTTATCATTGCATCCACCATCATTGCATATTTATTTCTTGTTTGCATTGCATAACTATCCTGATATCATTCTTACACCTTGTGCTTGACAACCACAGGTGAGGTTGAGGACCAAAACATCTAACCTTATTTTGTAGGTAACCAAAAGAAGGATAAGAAGATAAATCTACCACTTTAGATTCCCCGAGAGTTCGATATTAAACCCTCGAGTCACCCCTCGTGGGAAAACTGTCTTCCACTTACTATACACTCTGCACTTGGAGTCTCAACCTAATCCCGTTTACTTTTGCAGGTATCAAGGTCTTACTCTTCGGGACCATCAAGACATTTTCTGGCGCCGTTGCCGGGGAATTGTAGCTGAGAGATTTATCCAAGGGTGTGCATCATCGCATTCATCTCACAACAAAGTCAACGTCACCAACTTGTGCTAACACCTAAGCTTGGGAGGTTGCACCTACGTGAGAACCATCTTATCCATCTTTACTTACAAAGCAATTTATTTGTTTTGTTAGTGTCATTGCATATCATATCATATTTATTTCAGTTTTGCATAAAAAATTAAAAATACCAAAAAAAACTTGCTAAAATGAATCCTAGTGCTGAAATGAACAACTTTGGTCAATACTATGGAGAGTCATTGATGGATGTTTGGTATAGAATTAAGAACACTAGTAAAAATGGTGTCATTAAATATACTCCTGCCACTGTGATAAGAAACTTCTATAAAGGTATAGATGGCTGGTCGAAATGTTTTCTAGACGCATTGACTAGTGGAAAATTTGCTTCTGGAAATCCCTCACATGCTAATAATTTGATGGAAAATTTATTTGGGAATTCTATAGAATCCAAATATGAAACTGGGATCAAACAACTAAAAGCTTCTATGGATAGGTCAACTTTATGTCTACAAACTTATATGGAGGACTATCCTACTAAAAATGAGTTGCATTTATTTATCCTTCATACCAAGTCTAGGATGAAAAAGACAAATAACACTCTTTCTGGAATCTCTTTGAAAATGGAAACAATATTGAACTATGCCAAGTCTAAAAAGAAGTTGACTAGGGAATTGAATGAAAGAATATCTTCTATGCTGGAACCTTTAGATAGGGATATTAAGAATCATGTTGAAGAGGAGGATGACCTCCAAATAGCCTTGAATCTTGCTTTAAAGAAAAGGAATGAGAATCTTGCTTGGGAAGAAGTTGAGGAAGTTAAAATGCTTAATGAAGTCAAGGATCCTTTGCTTGACTTAGAAAATTGTAGCTTGCATGAATTAATATCTATCTTACAAAAATTTGCAAGTGATCCTTCCATCAAAACTAACCAAGCAGGTTTTGGTTCTTATATTGCTAATCATGTCTTGAAAGAAAAGATTGCTAGGTACAACCTAGAGGCTATGATACCACCTAAGCTTGGGGATATGTGGATACCTAAGGTACTAGTAACTATTGGAAAAGAGACACACCATGCCATACTTGATCTAGGATCTAGTGTCTCTGTTTTATCTAAAGAACTATATGAAGTGCTTGAATTGAAAAATGCTCTATTGAACTAGCACTTGCTGATGACTCTATTAAACATGCTTTGGGAAAGTAAGTGATGTTATGGTAGAGTTACATATGACTTTTGTGCCTGTGGATTTTCTAATCATGGACATGGGGAGTAAAACCTCTAGTCCTATTATTCTTGGAAGACCTTTTCTTCGTACCACAGGTGCTATCATTGATTCAAAGGAAGGGAATGTAAAGTTTCAGTTTCCACATAAGAAGTGCATGGAACACTTCCCAAGGAAGAGGGAACCACCAAAGTTCAAGCTCCCTCATGAGCTTCGTCCACAATAAAACAACAAGTAAGAAGCCTAGCTATATGGCTATAAAGAAAGCGCTTTGCAGGAGACAACCGGTTATTTTATGTGTGATTTTCTTTGTGTCCTCTTGCTGTACCAAGAAACTTTGTTTATAGTTTAGATTCTGGAGTTTTCAATAAAGTGCCAAGTTTTACCCTTTTTGGTTTGAAAAAGTTGCTTATAGCGTTCGGAGATTTTATTCCTGCACAAGTCAGTGCACGGTATGATTTTTAATTCTTATTCTATAACTCCGAATGAGCTCATATTTGAACTGTAGTTGCAAATTTTCATCCTCTATATGCATGAATTTGTTCGGAATTTTTCGAGAAATTTTGGTAGGGTAGAAAAATACGTTTTGCTGCTGCTGTTTTTCTGGACAGATTATGTCCCATTTTGTTTGATGCATGCTTTGAGCTTTTAAGTTGAATCTTTTTGATCCAATTGAGTTTATGAGTAGGCATACATCATTATACACTTTCTGGACATGTCATATGAATCTTTGTTCAAGGATTATATGCAGCAAGGAACCTATTTGTTTATCACTATTAATGCACCCCACAGAAAAGAGATGGGAGAAACACTGTTTTGAAGTTTTTTCACAGGGATTGGAGGAGTGATACGTCTCAAACGTATCTATAATTTTTGATGTTCCATGCTGATTATATCAATTGCTACATGTTTTGGTTACACTTATATCATTTTTATGCATTTTCTGGGACTAACCTATTAACAAGATGCCACAGTGCCAGTTCCCTGTTTTCTGCTGTTTTTGGTTTCAGAAAATCTATTAAGGAAATATTCTCGGAATTGGACGAAACAAAAGACATCGTCAATAATATCACGAGGAGATCACGGAGTCCAAAGGGGAGTCGGAGCAGACCCACCAGGGGGCCACGCCACACTAGGGCGCGGCCCAGGGTGGGCCCGCGCCCCCCTATGGCGTGGTGGCCCCCCTCGGCCACCGACGCCGCCTCTTCGCCTATATATTCTCCGCGACGCGAAAACCCTATTACGGTCGATCATATTCCACGAAAAGTTCCGTCGCGGCCGTCATCGTCAATCTCAGATCGGAGGAGTTCTGAAGCTCTTCCCGGCACCCTGCCGGAGGGGAGATCATCACCGGAGGGCTCTACATCACCATGCCTGCCTCCGGAGTGATGCGTGAGTAGTCCACCCCTGGACTACGGGTCCATAGCAGTAGCTAGATGGTTGTCTCTCTACCTTGTGCCTCCATGTTTAGATCTTGTGAGCTGCCTAACATGATCAAGATCATCTTATTGTAATGCTAGATGTTGTGTTTGCTGGGATCCGATGAATATTGATACCATGTTTATTCAAGTTGTTTATCTATGTGCTCTTGATCTTGCATGCTCTCCGTTGCTAGTAGATGCTTTGGCCAAGTAGATGCTTGTGACTCCAAGAGGGGGTATTTATGCTCGATAGTGGGTTCAGTCTCTAGATATCTGGATCAGTGACAGAAAGGTCTAAGATGGTAGATGTGCTGTTGCTACTAGGGATAAAACATTGGTGCAGTGTCCAAGGGCACTTGTATTGATTACATTACACACTTTACTTCATGCAATAATCTGTTGTTAGCAACTTAATACTGAATGGATGCGGATGCTGCCTTGAAGGTGGATTATTTAGGCATAGATGCGGTTGGAATAACGGTCTATGTACTTTGTTGTAATGCCCAACTAGATTTCATAGTAGACATCTTGGCATGTATTGCATTGTTATGCCCTCTCTATTTGTCAATTGCCCAGCTGTAATTTGTTTACCCAACATGCTAGTTATCTGTTCTGAGAGAGACACCACTAGTGAACTGTGGACCCTGGTCCAATTTCCTCATACTGTTTACACAACCTGCTGCAATCATCTGTTTCCTGTTACTTGCTGTTTTTCCTGCTGTTTTCCACACCATACGTTTAACTCTTTGTTTCTGCAAGACCGGAGAGATTGACAACCTCTCTGTTTCGTGTTGGGCAAAGTTCTGGTTTGTGTCTGTGCAGATTCCACGTTGGTGCAAGCTCCCTAGCGCCAGGGGGAGTCAACATCAACAACCTTCCGATAGATCGTCAAGTCCTACTGGATTGATAACCTTGGGTAGATTTCTCAAGGGAAAACTTCTGCTGTCTACATCATAACCTTCCTCTTGGGGTTCACCAACACGTAGCCATCAAGCTGTTTTCTGGCGCCGTTGCCGGGGACTTGGAGGCTATTGGAAAGGGGAGTCTCTCAGTTCCAATCTCTTTACTTTGTTTTTTGTCTTGTTTTAGTTTTGTTTTGCTTGCTGTTAAAAATCAAAAACCCAAAAAAATTAAATTCCTGCATCTAGTTTTTAATTTCGAGTTGCTGTTGCTTGTTTTAGGCTTGCTAAAATGAGTAATCCTGAAAATACTAAGTTGTGTGACTTTACTAGCACAAACAACAATGATTTTATCTGTACACCCATTGCTCCACCTGCTTCTAAAGCAGAATTTTATGAGATTAAGCCTGCACTGTTAAATCTGGTTATGAAAGAGCAATTTTCTGGTGTTAGTACTGATGATGCTGCTGCCCACTTAAACAACTTTGTTGAACTTTGTGATATGCAAAAGTATAAGGAGGTAGAGAGTGATATTATTAAGCTGAAATTGTTTCCTTTCTCTTAAGAGGAAGAGCTAAAGATTGGTTGCTATCTTTGCCTAGAAATAGTATTGATTCCTGGACTAAATGCAAAGATGCTTTCATTGGAAAATATTATCCTCCTGCTAAAATTATCTCTTGAGAAGTGGTATTATGAACTTTAGGCAACTTGATAATGAGCATGTTGCCCAAGCTTGGGAAAGAATGAAGTCTTTGGTTAAAAATTGCCCCACTCATGGACTGACTACTTGGATGATCATCCAAACCTTTTATGCAGGACTAAATTTTTCTCAAGGAATTATTGGACTCGGCTGCTGGAGGGACCTTTATGTCCATCACTTTGGGTGCTGCTACAAAGCTTCTTGATGATATGATGGTAAATTATTCTGAATGGCACACTGAAAGGGCTCCAACTGGTAAGAAGGTAAATTCTGTTGAGGAAATTTCCTCCTTGAGTGATAAAGTTGATGCTATTATGACTATGCTTTCGAATGGACATGGTGTTGTGGATCCAAATAATATTCCTCTTGCTTCTTTGGTTGCTCATGATGAGAAAAATGTTGATGTAAACTTCATTAAAAATAACAACTTCAACAACAATGCTATAGGAATAATTTTGGTAGCAACAATTATAGGCCATATCCTGCTAATGGTAGCAACTCTTATGGTAATTCTATGGCAATTCCTACAGTAACAATAGAAGTGTGCCCTCTGATCTTGAAGTCATGCTTAAGGATTTTATTAGCACACAAACTACTTTTAATAAAACTGTTGAGGAAAAGCTAGGAAAAATTGATACTCTTGCTGCTAAAGTTGATAGTCTTGCTCATGATGTTGAAATGCTGAAAATAAAAGCTATTCCTAGTGATATTAGAGAGAGTAAAACACTCAATGCTATCCAAATTAAAATTGATAATAACATTAGGATGCTTGCTGAACTTCATGAAAGATGGGAGAGAGAAGAAAGAGAAGCTGAAATTGCTGAACAAAATAGTGTTGTTAGAGTTTGCACTATTTTTACTAATGAAACAAATGATGCCTCACATGCTAATGCGCCCCCTACTGTTAGTGAAAAGATAATAAGTGTTGGAAATGTCTCTACTACCTCTACAAAAAGTTTTAAATTGCCTGATAGCACTACTTTTGTTCCTAGTAAAAGTGCTGAAATTTTTAGAGGTGTTGGTGATAATTGCTCCATTGTTTTTATGACAACAACTTCAATTTCGAAAATTGTAACATAACTGAAGTCATCATGTTCTTGCAAAAGCTAGCTAAGAGTCCTAATGCTAGTAAAATAAATATGGCTTTTACTGAACATATTATCAAAGCTCTCATGCATGCTAGGGAAGAAAAATTAAAACTTGAAGCTTCTATCCCTAGGAAGTTAGATGATAATTGGGAACCTGTTATTAAAATGAAACTGAGTGAGTTTGAATGCAATGCTTTGTGTGACCTTGGTTCTTGTATTTCGGTTATGCCTAAAAATTTATATGATATTCTCAAGCTTGCACCTTTGGAAAAATGTCATTTGGATGTTCACTTTGCTGATTCTTCTATGAAGAAACCTTTAGGAAAAGTTGATGATGTTTTGATAATGGTTAATAACAATCTTGTCCCTGTTGATTTTGTGGTTTTGGATATTGAATGCAATCCTTCTTGTCCTATTGTTTTGGGAAGACCTTTTCTGAGAACTGTTGGTGCTGTTATTGATATGAGAGAGGGGAATATAAAATTTCAATTCCCACTCAAGAAAGGTATGGAACACTTCCCTAGGAAGAAGATGAAATACTCACATGATACTAGTGTCAAGACAAATTATGGTTTTGGATTTTCTGGTCTTGACAATACTTGATGCATCTCTTCATGCCTAGCTCAAAGGCATTAAAGAAAAGCACTTCTGGGAGATAACCCATGTTTTTATTTGCTGTTTTATTTTTGTTTTCTTGAGTCAAGGATGCTTGTTTACCTCTGTAGCAACTCCTTTGTATCTTTTATTTGCTGTTTTGTTGTGCCAAGGAGAGTTACTAATGCAAAGTTGGTTTTATTTTCGGGACTGCATTGGGACAGATTGCTGTTCGTCACCGTTTAATTCAGTAGAAAATCAGAAAAAATCGAAAAATGCTGAAACTTTTTGTGCATGTTCCTGATGATGTTACGCAACTTTCATTATTTCAAAAGTTTTTCATCTGAGCATCGTAAGTGCCTCGAAAAAATTCGTCATTACAGACTGTTCTGGTTTGACAGATTCTGTCTTTTATTTTGCATTCTCTCTTTTACAAGTTTTTAAGTGGTTTCTTTTCGTGTAAAAGTGCCCACTTGAGCCTAGTAACAGTGGCTAATGTTTAAAATAGTTGGCTTGTGAGTTTTGTCTTTGCTAGAACTTTGAAGTATTATCTTTTAGTGCACTAACCTGCTAATGAGAAAAGCTGTTAAGTTTTGGTGTGAAGGAAGTTTTCAAGTGTTGATAGAGGAGAATGATATTACATGATCAAGAAGAGTGAAGAGCTTAAGCTTGGGGAGGCTTACCTCCCCAGCATATTTCAAGAAGACTCAAGCATCTAAGCTTGGGGATGCCCAAGGCATCCCCTTCTTCATCTACAAATTATCAGGTCATCTCTAATGGTGCTATATTTTTATTGCTTCATACTAGTGTACTCTTCCTTGGAGCGTCAGTGTGTTTTTGTTTTCAGTTTGTTTTGTTTTGTTTGCTGTGCTATACTTGTTGGATCCTAGCATTCATGTTTGGGAGAGAGACACGCTCCACTTTTTCATTAGAATACTCTTGTGCTTCACTTATACTTGTTGAGTATTCCTGTCTAGTTGCTGTTATTGCTGTTAGCTCTCAGTTTTTCATATCTCTTGTTAGAGCTTTCAGTTTCTTTTGAAGAAAGTACTCTCTTGCTTCACTTATATCTGTTTGGAGAGTTGTCAAATAAGTTGATTGGTGTTTGGTTGGACCAGAAAAATGCTATGCATGTGGTAGTGGTATAAAATGCTTACATGAATCTTTTTAGATCGTTGTCTTGAGTAATTTGATGCTTGCCAATTGTTTTGAGCTGTCAAGTAATTAATGTTTAAGCTTGTGCATCATGTAAGTAATGGCTATTAATGAAGAACTACTATAAGGATTTTCTGCTATAATAATCTGTTGCATAATTGGAAGTCCATAGTAGTCTAGATAATTTTTGGATGAAGGCTATGTGTTAACAAGGAAGACAGTGGGAGTCTATGGTTCGTCAAACCTTGTGTTTTATGTACACTCTTGCTATTCCAGTTGATAATGATGTTTGCTTATAATAACCTTGCTAGCCTAAACTCTGTACTAAGAGGGAATGCTTCTTGTACATCCAAAACCTTGAGCCAAATCCATGCCACCTGTGTCCACCATACCTACCTATTATGTGGTGTTTTCACCATTCCAAGTAAATTTCTTCATGTGCTATCTACTAACTACTCAAAACTGTTACATTTCCTTTTTGTGTCACTACTTGAAAAGCTCATAAGGACGTAGTAGTGAGATTTGTCATCTTCCATGCTAATTAATTTACAAGGATTGGCAGCTTCATCTGCTTCTCCACCTTTTATTTTGCATTAAAGAGCTGGTTAGTCCACCCTATAAATAAATAAATAGACACTCCTCCATGGTGAATGTTGGTGGGCACCCGAGGATTCGGTTAGCCATGGTTTGTGGAAAGTAAATGGTTGGGAGGAGTGTCACCAATAAGTGCTTGTTACAAGTGCAGTCCTAAAAACTCTCGGAACCGCTCTAAAAGTTAGTTAGCCATGGAAGATGACAAGTACCTGCTATTTGATTTGTTGACACCTGTATACACCATTACCTTACAAAACAATATTTTATGCTCTCTATATGCCTTCGGGAACTACAGCTCTAGCACATGATGTTAATCCCTGCTTCCCTCTGCGAAGGGCCATTCTTTTACTTTTATGTTGAGTCAGTTTTCCCACTTCTTTCTGTCTACTTAAGCAAACATCATTGTCAACTCCAGTATAACAGTTTTTACATAACTTTGTGTTTGGTTGATCATATTCTTTGCATTGACATTATCTATATGATATACATGTTGAAAGTTGAAGCAAAAGCTGAAGCTATTATCTTCCTTTGTGTTGATACAAACACTTTCATGTTGAGAATTATTGCTGCTGTGAACTAACTATTATGTTAGACTATTATATCTCTAAATGTTTTATAGTATTATTCATGAAAGTTTGCACTTGTGTGATCACTTATGTTTACTCTTTATTTACTTGCTTGCAAACTATAGACCATTGGCTTGGATCACTTCATTCAGATCATGTGCATTACATTGTTATTTGATCAAAGATTGTGTTGGTAGCATGTCACTTCAAAAATTATCTGTTTTTATCGTTTACCTACTCGAGGACGAGCAGGAACTAAGCTTGGGGATGCTTGATACGTCTCAAACGTATCTATAATTTTTGATGTTCCATGCTGTTATTATATCAATTGCTACATGTTTTGGTTACACTTTATATCATTTTTATGCATTTTCTGGGACTAACCTATTAACAAGATGCCACAGTGCCAGTTCCCTGTTTTCTGCTGTTTTTGGTTTCAGAAAATCTATTAAGGAAATATTCTCGGAATTGGACGAAACAAAAGACATCGTCAATAATATCACGAGGAGATCACGGAGTCCAAAGGGGAGTCGGAGCAGACCCACCAGGGGGCCACGCCACACTAGGGCGCGGCCCAGGGTGGGCCCGCGCCCCCCTATGGCGTGGTGGCCCCCCTCGGCCACCGACGCCGCCTCTTCGCCTATATATTCTCCGCGACGCGAAAACCCTATTACGGTCGATCATATTCCACGAAAAGTTCCGTCGCGGCCGTCATCGTCAATCTCAGATCGGAGGAGTTCTGAAGCTCTTCCCGGCACCCTGCCGGAGGGGAGATCATCACCGGAGGGCTCTACATCACCATGCCTGCCTCCGGAGTGATGCGTGAGTAGTCCACCCCTGGACTACGGGTCCATAGCAGTAGCTAGATGGTTGTCTCTCTACCTTGTGCCTCCATGTTTAGATCTTGTGAGCTGCCTAACATGATCAAGATCATCTTATTGTAATGCTAGATGTTGTGTTTGCTGGGATCCGATGAATATTGATACCATGTTTATTCAAGTTGTTTATCTATGTGCTCTTGATCTTGCATGCTCTCCGTTGCTAGTAGATGCTTTGGCCAAGTAGATGCTTGTGACTCCAAGAGGGGGTATTTATGCTCGATAGTGGGTTCAGTCTCTAGATATCTGGATCAGTGACAGAAAGGTCTAAGATGGTAGATGTGCTGTTGCTACTAGGGATAAAACATTGGTGCAGTGTCCAAGGGCACTTGTATTGATTACATTACACACTTTACTTCATGCAATAATCTGTTGTTAGCAACTTAATACTGAATGGATGCGGATGCTGCCTTGAAGGTGGATTATTTAGGCATAGATGCGGTTGGAATAACGGTCTATGTACTTTGTTGTAATGCCCAACTAGATTTCATAGTAGACATCTTGGCATGTATTGCATTGTTATGCCCTCTCTATTTGTCAATTGCCCAGCTGTAATTTGTTTACCCAACATGCTAGTTATCTGTTCTGAGAGAGACACCACTAGTGAACTGTGGACCCTGGTCCAATTTCCTCATACTGTTTACACAACCTGCTGCAATCATCTGTTTCCTGTTACTTGCTGTTTTTCCTGCTGTTTTCCACACCATACGTTTAACTCTTTGTTTCTGCAAGACCGGAGAGATTGACAACCTCTCTGTTTCGTGTTGGGCAAAGTTCTGGTTTGTGTCTGTGCAGATTCCACGTTGGTGCAAGCTCCCTAGCGCCAGGGGGAGTCAACATCAACAACCTTCCGATAGATCGTCAAGTCCTACTGGATTGATAACCTTGGGTAGATTTCTCAAGGGAAAACTTCTGCTGTCTACATCATAACCTTCCTCTTGGGGTTCACCAACACGTAGTCATCAAGGAGATGCACCAAGAGCTATCCAAGGATGGTGAAGACCATAAGCTTGGGGATGTGAAGACAACCCACTGGACTTACACACTCTCGGTTTGCACACGTCCAACTTATGTTTTTCGATCGAAACACTTTATCGCATAAACTTGGAGCGTCTTTTTGTTTGTTTTGGTTTGATTCTTTGAGAGACCACTGCACTTTCATTTTATATATGGGGAGAGCTACTGGAATATGGGTTGAATATGTTGGATGCTTTTATAAGATTGGGAAAAGGGATGTTTGACTTGATTTTAATGATACATATAGTTGCATGATTCGTGTGATTGTTTATGAGTAATAGTTTGCAAATTCTTTTTGTAAGCTATCACTTATTCATGTTTTGGTGCTGATTGTTATTTCACTTGGTTTAACATGGATTAGTTAGTTCTATGGACACTCATGCATGCATCTAGATGGTCAACTTTCTCCTTTTGCTAGCCCAAAAACTCCAACAAGCAAAAAACTTGTTTCCAACACCTTCAACCAAAGTTATTCCAGTGAGTCCACCATATCTACCTATTGGCTTTATGCTATTCGAGTATGTTTAACATGTTGTTTGTGTTATCTTACTCTGAATGAAAATGTTTATGTTATTGATTGCAATGGAAAAAAATTAGTTATATAGCTCTCACGAACTTGATGCACAATGTTCTTTTATTTGCATAATAAAACTTGACCCATTGTGATTAAGATTATGATGTTTGTGGCTTGATGAATGTTTTGGGTTGGAAGTTAGCCATATGTGCTGTCACATGGCAAGCTTTCAACACGCTCTTCATTCATTTAGTTGATATCATGTGCTTTTGTCTATGGATGCTTATCATGTTAAAATAAATGTGGAAATAGAGTGAGTTTAAATGAGTTTGTGTAAATGGTTAGAGAGACGCCTCGGCCGCTAATCTAAGCCATGCATCATTCATGGTGGAAATTTACTTACATACTATGGTGAACCTTCTGTGATACACCTTGCAATAAAAAACTATTCCAAATGGTAAATAAAAGGGTGTTGAGATTGTTCATTTTGTTTGTTTGTTTGTCTTGTAATTTTGATATGGGCTTGTTCCATATCTTGGGACAAGAGGTTACCCCAGTTGACGCTCTTGATGATACTATTATGCTTACAATGATATTTAATTGAACTTGCTTTGTTTCCCAAGTTGAGTAACACATGGTGTAAGTACTTGTATTCAAGGAGCATGAGACATTCAACCCATTCTTTATCAAGCACACTACTCATATTTGCTTTCACTTTAACCTTAATCATTCAAGATGCTATGATGGGGCAATGAGAGCTTGACACCAATGAATACCTTATTACAATCATTAACTTAAGTAGAAGATTTGGAAGTTGGATGAAACTTATGCATGCTTTACCTCTACTCAATATACATCTTTCCAAAGTGTACACTCTATGACCATTGTAGGATGTTCTACTTATCATTATGCATACATGTGTTCCATATTACTTGCTACCATGTTACACTTTGTGAACTATCAATGAACATCCTTGTCTTGAATACTTGATATCACTTCATAAACTATTTGCATATTGCTACTCTTTGAAGAATGAATCATTTGACTATATGTAGCAATAGTAATCATCTTTGATATTCATTTTTAAGTATTAATTGCAAAGTCCATGTTAGTTTTATCATCTTCATACTCGAGGACGAGCATGGATTAAGCTTGGGGATGTTGATGCATGTAAAATGCATACATGAACTTCGCCTTTAATTGCTTATATTCCAATCATATTTGCATCATATAAGGGTTATATCAATGTTTTATAATGATTTTTGGGATATACATTTATTTCCTATTTTTATGGAATTAACCCTGCACATGCAGAAAACCCGTTTTCTTATTTAATGTTTCAGGGACCCAAACGTCAACGAAATCACTTGGAAATTTACGGGCGTCAATATTTGGAAGGAAGAAGACCTGTGGGCGAAGGAAGCGAACAACGAAGGTCCGAGGACCAAAAGGGGGTGGCCCACGCGGCCAGGTACTGTAGTCGTGTGGGACCACCGTTTGGCCCTCGTGGCTCCGTTGCCTTCGATCTTTTCTCCACCGACATCGTCTTGACCTAAAAACGCCTATATAAAGGTCCCCTGACGTTCTCTGGAAGGAGCACCGCACAACACAGAAACACCAAACGGAGATCAGGAGCTGCAGATTGGAGGGGGGAAACTCCGGCAGGGCGCTGCCGGCGTGGTCTCCATCTTCTCCATCGACTTCTCCACCGTCTCCATGATGAAGAGGGAGTAGTCCACCTCTGGACTATGGGTTTGTGGAAGTAACTTATGTATCTGTCCTCTTGAGCTTCACTAATTAGCACCGTATGAGCTGATGAACATGATTACGGTCACCGTTGTAATACCTTTGTGGTGGATCTTTATGAGTTAATATATGTTTGAGATTGCAATGTTTGTTTCAGTTATGAGTATAGATCATATTATGTACCCCGTTCTTGTCTACTTGTTTTGATCAAGCATGTTTATGAGAGCGTGTGTGGGGGAACGTGTGCATTAGTTGGAGTAATGGGGGGTGGCTAGTGCAGTGAACGTGAGAGAAAGTTCTACGATTCACTTTGGTATCTTTACCTTACTTTGTTACCTCACTAGGGATAAACTAAAATACCATGCTACCGGGGATGTGGGCGTGACCATTGCCACTACTCCATGACTAGATCTAGCATGTTCTATATTTTCACTTCATGTCATGATACTTAATGCTATACTCTGAGTTATCTTAATTACTGATGTGTTATGATTTAGTTCGCATCTTGGTTGAGTATAAGAGAGGTTAATAACCAAAAGATCTCTATGTTAGGACGTGATGCCCATATATTTAAGTAACTTGTTATCAAACCCTGTGTGCAATCTCATATGTTAACTTTGTATGTTTCATTGTCTACACTTTATAAAGAGAGAGTGCATTTGTGAAACCATGAACCCCAGTCCATTTTTAATCATAAGAAACACCTTTCCAACACCATATACCACTTTTCTATTTTCAGCCATCATTAAATCCGAAAATACAAAAATACTTTTCATCTTGCATACATCATTCAAAAACCCAAAATATCATTTATCATTGCATCCACCATCATTGCTTATTTATTTCTTGTTTGCATTGCATAACTATCCTGATATCATTCTTACACCTTGTGCTTGACAACTACAGGTGAGGTTGAGGACCAAAACATCTAACCTTGTTTTGTAGGTAACCAAAAGAAGGATAAGAAGATAAATCTACCACTTCAGATTCCCCGAGAGTTCGATATTAAACCCTCGAGTCACCCCTTGTGGGGAAAACTGTCTTCCACTTACTATACACTCTGCACTTGGAGTCTCAACCTAATCCCGTTTACTTTTGCAGGTATCGAGGTCTTGCTCTTCGGGACCATCAGCAACTCCTTCATGACATACGACGAGGAAGGACTGCCGGTGCCCAAAACAGCAGCAGGTGCTCTCTACACCACTGCAGCATACCTGGAGGCAATCAAGCCCCCAGCGGATGACCCCAACGCAAAACTACACCGCCAACAGATCAAATCACTCGCCTTAGCTGCAAAGGCCATACGCCAAGTTCCAAGAACTCTAGGTGGGAGTCGAGACCGTGCCCTAGTCGACGCGCCTCGGGAAGAGCATAATCACAGTGGTCGCCACCACTCGAAGGAAAGAAGCGGCTCGCGAAGGCGTAGGTCCAGGAGCAGATCACGTAGATCTTACAGTAGCGACTCATACTCTGATCGAGAGCCTGAGCCACATGGAGCTCTGTGCTTCACTCGACGCGTCCGCGAGACACGGATGCCCAAAGGATTCAAACTCACATCCGAACAGCCCAAGTACACGGGTCGACAGGAACCTTCCGGGTGGCTGGAAGATTACAGGCTGGCAGTTGCGTGCCAGCGGGGCACCAACACTACAGCCATGCAGTACATATGACTCATGCTCAAAGGCACAGCTCGCGACTGGCTCAATGCCCTACCTCCATCAACATACGACTCGTGGGATCACTTCCGCATGGATTTCGTCAAAAACTTCGAGCGTCTATGTGAGCGCCCAAAAAACATTCGAGGAGATGCGGCCTGCGTTCAGCATTCAGACGAAACGTTGAGGTCATACATCAGACGATGGACCTGAGATACGTAACTCAGTTGGAGTGGTTTCAGAAGATATGGCATGGATGCTTTCGCCATGGGCCTCGCCAGGCGAGACTTCAAAGAAGCACTTGGTCGCCAAAAGCCAAAATCTGTACCCCACCTCTTGCAGATCGCGACTGAGTGGGCGATGGAGAGGATATGGCATGCACCACACGCGGGTCCTCACCCCGTGACGAACATGAGAATAGCAGTCGAAGCCATAGAGACTCGTACAGAGAGGACCGAAGGCGCAAACGTTCAAAACGTCATTATGACATGACAAACCCGAATTCATGGCGGCTGGGTTCCACGCCCCGCAATGATCAGGACAGAAGCGACCGATGGTCGGAAGATCGGCGAGACAGTCGAGATGATCGGCGAGACAGTCAAGATGATCGTCGAGACAGCCAACGCACTGATAGCTACAAGAGGAAGGATTGGCGCAAGTCACGGGCACATCTGAGCGATCATTCGAAGAAAAGATGGACGCTGATTGTTGATTCCACCTATACAAGGGGGACGATGGAAAACTGTGATCCAACCACTCGATGAGAAACTGCAGGGAGTTCGACCAAATGGCGACTGATTACGTAAATCGCAGAAAGGCAGCAGCCGCACAAGCACATGCACCCGTGCCTCAGCCAAACAATGTGCCTGTTCTGATGGCACACCTCCACCACCACAGCCTGCCCCAGGCGGAAATCTCGCGGGTGCCATACAGCCCGTTCCTCGGGTGGATGAACCACAGTACCCTCCGCCCCAAGTGCAGATGTACATGATACAGAAAGGTCAACCTTCAACAGGGAGCGAAAACTCTGCACTCGACAGGTAAACATGGCGGTTATGTCACCTCATGCGGTAACATAATACTTGAAAGGAGCCGAAACTACAATAAGCTTTAACAAAGAGGACCACCCTCCATCGGTTGTTCGCCCAGGGCACTCCGCTCTGGTGCTCGACGCGCAAATTGGAGGCTACGCCATGTCCAAGTTCTTCATGGATGGTGGGAGCGGCATAAACATCATCTTCGCAGATACGCTCCGCAAAATGGACAGGTCAGTCGAAAACCTGCCAAGATCTTCAAATACCTTCCACGGTATCGTTCCAGGGAATGCAATAAGCCCAGAGTGCACCATACAACTCGACGTGACGTTCAAGGACAAGCACCACTTCAGGACAGAGTCGATTGAGTTCGAAGTGGTCAACTGGAAGTCACAATATCATGCTATACTTGGACGCTGATGATCCCGAAGAGCAAGTCTTGATGCCTGCACAAATAACGGGATTTAGGTTGAGACTCCAAGTGCAGAGTGTATAGTAAGTGGAAGACAGTTTTCCCCACGAGGGGTGACTCGAGGGTTTAATATCGAACTCTCGGGGAATCTGAAGTGGTAGATTTATCTTCTTATCCTTCTTTTGGTTACCTACAAAACAAGGTTAGATGTTTTGGTCCTCAACCTCACCTGTGGTTGTCAAGCACAAGGTGTAAGAATGATATCAGGATAGTTATGCAATGCAAACAAGAAATAAATATGCAATGATGGTGGATGCAATGATAAATGATATTTTTGGGTTTTTGAATGATGTATGCAAGATGAAAAGTATTTTTGTATTTTCGGATTTAATGATGGCTGAAAATAGAAAAGTGGTATATGGTGTTGGAAAGGTGTTTCTTATGATTAAAAATGGACTGGGGTTCATGGTTTCACAAATGCACTCTCTCTTTATAAAGTGGTAGACAATGGAACACACAAGTTAACATATGAGATTGCAACACAGGGTTTGATAACAAGTTACTTAGATATATGGGCATCACGTCCTAACATAGAGATCTTTTGGTTATTAACCTCTCTTATACTCCACCAAGATGCGAACTAAATCATAACACCTCAGTAATTAAGATAACTCAGAGTATAGCATTAAGTATCATGACATGAAGTGAAAATAAGAACATGCTAGATCTAGTCATGGAGTAGTGGCAATGGTCACGCCCACATCCCCGGTAGCATGGTATTTTAGTTTATCCCTAGTGAGGTAACAAAGTAAGGTAAAGATACCAAAGTGGATCGCAGAACTTTCTCTCACGTTCACTGCACTAGCCACCCCCCGTTACTCCAACTAATGCACACGTTCCCCCACACACGCTCTCATAAACATGCTTGATCAAAACAAGTAGACAAGAACGGGGTACATAATATGCATCTATACTCATAACTGAAACAAACATTGCAATCTCAAACATATATTAACTCATAAAGATCCACCACAAAGGTATTACAACGGTGACCGTAATCATGTTCAGCAGCTCATACGGTGCTAATTAGTGAAGCTCAAGAGAGGAGAGATACATAAGTTACTTCCACAAACCCATAGTCCAGAGGTGGACTACTCCCTCTTCATCATGGAGACGGTGGAGAAGTCGATGGAGAAGATGGAGACCACGCCGGCAGCGCCCCGCCGGAGTTTTCCCCCTCCAATCTGCAGCTCCTGATCTCCGTTTCGGTGTTTCTGTGTTTGTGCGGCGCTCCTTCCAGAGAACGTCGGGGGACCTTTTTTATAGGCGTTTTTAGGTCAAGACGATGTCGGTGGAGAAGAGATCGAAGGCAACGGAGCCACGAGGCCCAAACGGGTGGGTCCCACGCGGCCTGGTACTGTGGCCGCGTGGGCCATGCTCGTTTGGCCCTCGGGCCTCCGTTTGCTCGCTTCCTTTTTCCGTAGTCCTTCTTCCTTCCAAATATTGACGCCCGTAAATTTCCAGGTGATTTCGTTGACGTTTGGGTCCCTGAAACATTAAAATAAAAACTAGGGTTTTCTGCCTGTGCAGGGTTAATTCCAAAAAATGGAAAATATGAATATTCCCAAAATCATGATAAAACATTGATATAACCCTTATATGATGCAAATATGATTGGAATATAAGCAATTAAAGTGCAAAGTTCATGTATGCATTTTACATGCATCAACATCCCCAAGCTTAATCCATGCTCGTCCTCGAGTATGAAGATGATAAAACTAACATGGACTTTGCAATTTAATACTTAACAATGATATCAAAGATGATTACTATTGCTACATATAGTCAAATGATTCATTCTTCAAAGGAGTAGCAATATGCAAATAGTTTATGAAGTGATATCAAGTATTCAAGACAAGGATGTTCATTGATAGTTCACAAAGTGTAACATGGTAGCAAGTAATATGGAACACATGTATGCATAATGATAAGTAGAACATCCTACAATGGTCATAGAGTGTAGATGAAAATCTGAATATGATAGGTGTACACTTTGGAAAGATGTATATGTGAGTAGAGGTAAAGCATGCATAAGTTTCATCCAACTTCCAAACTCTTCTACTTAAGTTAATGATTGCAATAAGGTATTCATTGGTGTCAAGCTCTCATTGCCCCTATCATAGCATCTTGAATGATTAAGGTTAAAGTGAAAGCAAATATGAGTAGTGTGCTTGATAAAGTAAAGGTTGAATGTCTCATGCCCCTTGAATACAAGTACTACACCATGTTACTCAACTTGGAAACAAAGCAAGTTCAATTATATATCATTGTAAGTAATAATAGTATCATCAAGAGCGTCAACTGGGGTACCTCTTGTCCCAGATATGGAACAAGCCCATATCAAAATGACAAGACAAACAAACAAATGAAAAATCTCAACACCCTTTTTATTTACCATTTGGAATAGTTTTTTTGCAAGGTGTATCAGAAGGTTCACCATAGTATGTAAGTAAATTTCCACCATGAATGATGCATGGCTTAGATTAGCGGCCCAGGCGTCTCTCTAACCATTTATACAAACTCATTTAAACTACTTCATTTCCACTATTTCAACATGATAGCATCCATAAACAAAAGTACATGATATCAACTAAATGAGATGAAGAGCATGTTGAAAGCTTGCATGTGACAGCACATATGGGCTAACTCCCAACCCGAACATTCATCAAGCCACTAGCATCATAATCTTAATCACAATGGGTCATGTTTTATTATGCAAATAAAGAAATTGTGCATCAAGTTCGTGAGAGCTATATAACCAATTTTTTCCATTGCAATCAATAACATAAACATTTTCATTCAGAGGTAAGATAACACAAACAACATGTTAAACATACTCGGAATAGCATAAAGCCAATAGGTAGATATGGTGGACTCACTGGAATAACTTTGGTTGAAGGTGTTGGAAACAAGTTTTTGCTTGTTGGAGTTTTTGGGCTAGCAAAAGGGAGAAAGTTGACCATCTAGATGCATGCATGAGTGTCCATAGAACTAACTAATCCATGTTAAACCAAGTAAAATAACAATCAGCACCAAAACATGAATAAGTGATAGCTCTACAAAAAGAATTTGCAAACTATTACTCATAAACAAGCTCATGAATCATGCAACTATATGTATCATTAAAAATCAAGTCAAACATCCCTTTTCCCAATCTTATAAAAGCATCCAACATATTTCAACCCATATTTCCAGTAGCTCTCTCATATATAATTGATAGTGTGGTGGTCTCTCAAGACTCAAACAAAAACAAAAAACGACGCTCCAAGTTTATGCGATAAAGTGTTTCGATCGAAAAACAGAAGTTGGACGTGTGCAAACCGAGAGTGTGTAGGTCCAGCGGGGTTGTCTTCACATCCCCAAGCTTATGGTCTTCACCATCCTTGGATAGCTCTTGGTGCATCTCCTCCAATCCCTGTGAAAAAACTTCAAAACACCGTTTCTCCCATCTCTTTTCTGTGGGGTGCATTAATAGTGATAAACAAATAGGTTCCTTGCTGCATATAATCCTTGAACAAAAATTCATATGACATGTCCAGAAAGTGTATAATGTTGTATGCCTACTCATAAACTCAATTGGATCAAAAAGATTCAACTTAAAAGCTCAAAGCATGCATCAAACAAAATGGGACAGAATCTGTCCAGAAAAACAGCAGCAAAACGTATTTTTCTACCCTACCAAACTTTCTCGAAAAATTCCGAAAAATTCATGCATACAGAGGATGAAAAGTTGCAACTACAGTTCAAATATGAGCTCATTCGGAGTTACAGAATAAGAATTAAAAATCATACCGTGCACTGATTCGTGCAGGAATAAAATCTCCGAACGCTATAAGCAACTTTTTCAAACCAAAAAGGGTAAAACTTGGCACTTTATTAAAAACTCCAGAACCTAACTAGACACAAAATCTCTTGTTACAGCAAGAGGACACAAAGAAAAATCACACAAAAATAACCGGGTTGCCTCCCGCAAAGCGCTTTCTTTATAGCCATATAGCTAGGCTTCTTACTTGTTGTTTTATTGTGGACGAAGCTCATGAGGGAGCTTGAACTTTGGTGGTTCCCTCTTCCTTGGAAAGTGTTCCATGCACTTCTTGTGTGGAAACTGAAACTTTACATTCCCTTCCTTTGAATCAATGATAGCACCTGTGGTACGAAGAAAAGGTCTTCCAAGAATAATAGGACTAGAGGTTTTATTCCCCATATCCATGATTAGAAAATCCACAGGCACAAAAGTCATATGTAACTCTACCATAACATCACTTACTTTTCCCAAAGCATGTTTAATAGAGTCATCAGCAAGTGCTAGTTCAATAGAGCATTTTTCAAGATTTTTCAATTCAAGCACTTCATATAGTTCTTTAGATAAAACAGAGACACTAGATCCTAGATCAAGTATGGCATGGTGTGTCTCTTTTCCAATAGTTACTAGTACCTTAGGTATCCACATATCCCCAAGCTTAGGTGGTATCATAGCCTCTTGGTTGTACCTAGCAATCTTTTCTTTCAAGACATGATTAGCAATATAAGAACCAAAACCTGCTTGGTTAGTGTTGATGGAAGGATCACTTGCAAATTTTTGTAAGATAGATATTAATTCATGCAAGCTACAATTTTCTAAGTCAAGCAAAGGATCCTTGACTTCATTAAGCATTTTAACTTCCTCAACTTCAACCTCTTTCATTACCCCAATAGATTCTTTAGCAACTCTCTCTTGCTCATGAATGTGTTCCCAAGACTTATTGATAACCTCTTGGCAATATTTTATTGTTTCCTCATGTTTTTGGGCTGTAATGATGCTCTTTAATGATGAGACTTCCTTAGTAAGCTGATCTACCCTTTCAAACAAAGCATCTTGTTTTTCAAACTTAGAGATAAATTCCTTATTAAGCTCTTTTTGGGTAGATATAAAAGATCTAATGGTGTTTTCCAAGTCACTAGAAACATTACCACTAGAAGCATATTTATTTGGCACATATGGGGGTTTATTATAAGAGTTATAATTGTTGTTACCATACCCATTATTACCATAGTTCCTAATGAAGTTGACATCAATATTTTCAGAATTGTTTCCAACTAGTTCTTGCAAAGGAACATTTTCAACACTAGGTTTATTAAGCAAAGCAAGAATAGTATCCATTTTAGATGACAAATCATTAGTTTCTTCAATAGAGTTCACTTTCTTAGAAGGATTAGGTGCCCTATCAGTATGCCATTGACTATAGTTTTGTAAAATGCTTTCCAATATATTTTTAGCTTCTACTATAGTCTTACTCATAAAAGCACCTCCAGCAGCAGAATCAAGTATGTTTCTAGACATGTAGTTTAAACCATTGTAGAAAGAGTGTAATATGGTCCATTCATTAACTCCATGTGAGGGACAAGTTCTAAGCATAAGTTTTATCCTATCCCAAGCCATAGCAACATGTTCATTTTCATTTTGCCTAAAAGAAAGGATGTTGTTTCTATTTTGCAAAATTTTAACAGGGGGATAATATTTCTTAATGAAAGCTTCTTTTAGATCATCCCAAGAATTAATACTACCAGATGGCAAGGAATGCAACCACTCTTTAGCTTTTCCTCTAAGTGAAAAAGGAAATAACTTCAGTTTTAGGATATCACTTTCCACATTTTTAAACTTTTGCATGTCACATATTTCAACAAAGTCATGAAGATGCATAGAGGCATCCTCCATAGCACTACCACCAAATTGTTCCCTAGTTATCAAGTTCAACAAACTAGGACTTACTTCATAACTCTCAGCATTTATCTTAGGTGTGGCAATAGCTCTCGTGATAAATTGATCATTAGGAGTGTTTGTGTAGTCACACAACTTAGTTCTTTCTCCCATTTTAGCAAGTTTTTTTGGTATTTTTAATTTTTTATGCAAAACTGAAATAAATATGATATGATATGCAATGACACTAACAAAACAAATAAATTGCTTTGTAAGTAAAGATGGATAAGATGGTGCTCACGTAGGTGCAACCTCCCCAAGCTTAGGTGTTAGCACAAGTTGGTGACGTTGACTTTGTTGTGAGATGAATGCGATGATGCACACCCTTGGATAAATCTCTCAGCTACGATTCCCCGGCAACGGCGCCAGAAAACGTCTTGATGATCCCGAAGAGCAAGTCTTGATGCCTGCAAAATAAACGGGATTAGGTTGAGACTCCAAGTGCAGAGTGTATAGTAAGTGGAAGACAGTTTTCCCCACGAGGGGTGACTCGAGGGTTTAATATCGAACTCTCGGGGAATCTGAAGTGGTAGATTTATCTTCTTATCCTTCTTTTGGTTACCTACAAAACAAGGTTAGATGTTTTGGTCCTCAACCTCACCTGTGGTTGTCAAGCACAAGGTGTAAGAATGATATCAGGATAGTTATGCAATGCAAACAAGAAATAAATATGCAATGATGGTGGATGCAATGATAAATGATATTTTTGGGTTTTTGAATGATGTATGCAAGATGAAAAGTATTTTTGTATTTTCGGATTTAATGATGGCTGAAAATAGAAAAGTGGTATATGGTGTTGGAAAGGTGTTTCTTATGATTAAAAATGGACTGGGGTTCATGGTTTCACAAATGCACTCTCTCTTTATAAAGTGGTAGACAATGGAACACACAAGTTAACATATGAGATTGCAACACAGGGTTTGATAACAAGTTACTTAGATATATGGGCATCACGTCCTAACATAGAGATCTTTTGGTTATTAACCTCTCTTATACTCCACCAAGATGCGAACTAAATCATAACACCTCAGTAATTAAGATAACTCAGAGTATAGCATTAAGTATCATGACATGAAGTGAAAATAAGAACATGCTAGATCTAGTCATGGAGTAGTGGCAATGGTCACGCCCACATCCCCGGTAGCATGGTATTTTAGTTTATCCCTAGTGAGGTAACAAAGTAAGGTAAAGATACCAAAGTGGATCGCAGAACTTTCTCTCACGTTCACTGCACTAGCCACCCCCGTTACTCCAACTAATGCACACGTTCCCCCTCATCATGGAGACGGTGGAGAAGTCGATGGAGAAGATGGAGACCACGCCGGCAGCGCCCCGCTGGAGTTTTCCCCCTCCGATCTGCAGCTCTTGATCTCCGTTTCGGTGTTTCTGTGTTTTTGCGGCGCTCCTTCCAGAGAACGTCGGGGGACCTTTTTTATAGGCGTTTTTAGGTCAAGACGATGTCGGTGGAGAAGAGATCGAAGGCAACGGAGCCACGAGGCCCGAACGAGTGGGTCCCACGCGGCCTGGTACTGTGGCCGCGTGGGCCATGCTCGTTTGGCCCTCGGGCCTCCATTTCTCGCTTCCTTTTTCCGTAGTCCTTCTTCCTTCCAAATATTGACGCCCGTAAATTTCCAGGTGATTTCATTGACGTTTGGGTCCCTGAAACATTAAAATACAAAACTAGGGTTTTCTGCCTGTGCAGGGTTAATTCCAAATAAATGGGAAAACTATGAAGTATTCCCAAAATCATGATAAAACATTGATATAACCCTTATATGATGCAAATATGATTGGAATATAAGCAATTAAAGTGCAAAGTTCATGCATTTCACATGCATCAGACTCCCGACGTTCGCTCGATTCATGGCGGTGCCACATTATGCATACCTCCAGCTGAAGATGCCTGGACCGAAAGGAGTAATCACAGTCAAGAGGAACTTCCAAAAGTCTGACTCTTGTGACCGAGAATTCAGCAAAATCTCTGAGATGTTTGGCATGGAAGCAACACTCGCTAATCTAGCGGTCTCCAACGATCGAACACTTATTCCAGAGCACAAAAAGTTGGCAGTCGACAGAGCATTCAGTGCCACCAACAACACAAGATCGCATCAGGTGCACCCGACTGACCCGACCAAGACAGTCAATGTCTCGTCGAGTTTGCCTATCGCATAGAAAAGCGCGCTCGTCGAATTCCTCCGTGAGAACTGGGATATATTTGCATGGTGTCCAGCAGACATGCCAGGTATTCACGGGGAATTCACCAAGCATTCTCTCCAGCTACTTCCAGGTGCTAAACCAGTCAAAAAACATTGCGCCGCATATCCGGCCCAAAAAGAACTGCAGTCGAAGCCGAAGTCGACAGGCTACTCGCAACAGGATTCATCAGAGAGATCAAGAAATCACAATGGGTGGCCAACCCCGTACTTGTAGAGAAGAAGCATACAGACATTCTGCGGATGTGTATAGATTTTACAGCACTCAATAAGTGATGTCCAAAGGATCACTTTCCACTACCTCGAATCGACCAGATCGTCGACTCCACCGCCGGGTGCGCTCGCTTGTCCTTCCTGGATGCTTACTCGGGTTACCACCAGATAAGGATGAAGGAAGAGGATGAAGAAAAAACGGCGTTCACAACCCCACTCGGGGTCTACTGCTACACCACAATGCCTTTCGGGCTCAAAAACGCAGGCGCAACCTATCAGCGCATGATGCAAGATTGCCTCAAGAAGCAGATTGGGCGAAACGTCCAGGTCTATGTAGATGACATCGTCATCACCACAAGAGAAGAAAGCACGCTACTCGATGACTTGCGGGAGACATTCGCAAACCTCAAACGCTTCCACATCAAGCTCAACCCGAAGAAGTGCACGTTCGGCGTGCCAGCCGGGCAACTCCTCGGGTATCTAGTCTCAGCTCGAGGAATCGAGGCGGACCCGGAGAAAATACAGGCCATCTTGACGATGCAAAGGCCTTCAAAGCTCCACGACGTGCAAAAGTTGGCGGGTAGAGTAGCAGCACTCAGTCGATTCATCAGCAAGCTGGGCGAAAAAGCACTCCCGTTCTATCGACTGATGAAGAAGGCAGATAAGTTCGAGTGGACGCCAGAAGCCGAAGCAGCCTTCACGGACCTCAAGCGAGTCCTCACAAGCCCTCCAATCCTCGTAGCACCAAGGGAACGCGAGCCACTATACCTATATGTCTCTGCAACTAATAGGGTGGTGAGCACTGTTCTGTGGTCGAACGCAGAGAGGAGGGACACGCCCAAAGCATACAACGTCCAGTCTATTACTTGAGTGAAGTGCTCTCCACATCAAAACAGCGGTACCCGCACTATCAGAAGCTGGCATACGCCGTGTTCATGTCCTCAAGGAAGCTGACGCATTACTTCTCCGAGCACCCGATCACTGTAATCAGCACTTCAGGGATCGGGGACATCCTCACAAACCCCAATGCAACTGGGCGAGTAGCAAAATGGCTCATCGAGCTAGCACCAAGAGACATCAAGTATGATTACCCGAAGGCCATCAAAGCACAAGTTTTACCCGACTTCCACACCGAGTGGATTGAAGCTCAGCTCCCAGGAGCACCAGATGTGTCCAATTCTGGACTATGTACTTTGATGGCTCGAAGAAAAACGAAGGCGCAGGCGCAGGTGTCATCCTCATATCACCAAAAGGCGACAAGCTCCGCTACATCCTACAAATGGGGTTCGAGTTCCCATCCAATAACGAAGCAGAATACGAGGCTCTGATCCATGGCATGAGGATGGCCAAAGCCCGGGTGCACTCGACTGATGATCTATGGCGACTCGAATCTGGTGGTGCAGCAAACAATGAAGGCTGTGACGCAATCGCAGATAACATGATTGCCTACCGTGACCTGTACAACATCATGGAGGGCAGCTTCGAAGGCTGCGAGTTGCGGCACATAGGGCGTGAGAGCAATGAAGAAGCAGATAAGTTAGCCAACATTGGTGCGACCAAAGCACCAGTGCCACCTGGTGTCTTCTTCGAGCGCATCGAGCACAGATCAATCAAAAAGAAGCGGCAACTCCCGCATCAGGCACCAGCCAAGAGCAAAACACCTAGCACAGAGGACCCACCAGTCGAGGTACTCCTCATCGAGCCAACTTGGACTCAACCCTTCCTTGCATACATACTCCGCGGCGAGGTACCCGAAGACTTCACAGAGTCAAGACGCGTCACTCGACGATCTAAAGCATACACTGTCATCAACGGTGAACTTTACAAACGCAGCATATCAGGTATGTTCCAGCGTTGCATAGCATTTGAAGATGGCCAAGCCATCCTTCGTGATATTCATGCAGGTACTTGCGGGCATCACGCCAGCAGTCGATCACTCGTAGCCAAAGCCTTTCGCGCAGGCTTCTACTGGCCCACAGCACTCAAAGACGCGGAGGACATAGTCAAAAGGTGCATCGGCTGCCAAAAATTCGCCACAAAGCCGCACGCACCCGCATCGGCGTTGAAGACAATACCATTGGCCTGGCCTTTCGCCCAGTGGGGGCTCGATATGGTTGGGCCACTCAAAAAATCCTCCCATGGAGGGCATACTCACCTTCTGGTGGCGGTCGACAAGTTCACCAAGTGGATTGAAGCAGTACCCATCACAAGTTCGACTGCCACTACAGCAGTCAATTTCATAAAATCCATCATATACCGCTTTGGTGTGCCAAATAGCATCATCACTGACAACGGTACAAACTTCACGGCTGAGGAATTCAAATCCTTCTGCAAAGAGCAAGATATCACGCTCAATTATGCATCTGTGGCGCACCCGCAATCAAACGGCCAAGTCGAAAAGGCCAATGGGCTTGTGACGAGTGGAATCAAGAAGCGCCTCCTGGTGCCACTCAAAAGGGCTGCGGGTGCTTGGGTAGAAGAGCTCCCGTCTGTGCTATGGAGCTACGCACAACACCCAACGCCTCAACGCAATTCACTCCATTCTTCATGGTCTACGGCGCAGAGGCAATCCTGCCATCAGACGTAAGGTTCAACGCACCAAGGTCGAAGCATATAATGAAGATGCAGATGGCACTCGAAGATGCAGTCGACTTGCTCGAAGAAGCACGCAACACAGCGCTAGCACGTACAGCTGTCTACCAGCAAGATCTACGCAACTATCACAGCCGTCGACTGCGTACCAGGTCCTTCGAGGTGGGTGACTTGGTACTTCGACTGAAGCAAAAGAAGGTGCATAAACTTGCTTCTCCATGGGAAGGACCCTTCATCATCACCGAGGTCATAGGTGGTGGAGCATACAGACTGAAGCATGCGAAGACCGGCGAACTCTCCCACAATCCTTGGAACGTTGCGCAGCTGCGCCGTTTCTATGCTTAGATTGCTCAGTCGCATAATGTAATAGGCTCATATGTCGGATGGCTGCAGGTTTCAGACGCGCTCTTTTCCTTACCAGGGTACCTAAGGGGACTGGAAGGTTTTTAATGAGGCGGCCTGCAGCCTAACATTCATAAATGGAATATAGTCAATAAATTCCTCATACTTTTCATGCCTACTCGCGTAAATTATCAGCACAAACTTAGCCTCACCCGTATGCTCGGGGGCTGAGCTGCCTCATAACATAAAAGCTTTCGCTCCTTCAAACATAATAATTCAGCCACACTCGAATACTCGGGGGCTGGATCGTAACACTAAACACAAAGGAAAAAGTTGCTCAACCCCAATCAATCACTCGGGGGCTGAGCCTGCAGGCATAAGTTGAAGCTTCAACTCTCATAAAATTCATAACCTCACTCGAGCACTCGGGGGCTATGTAATTCATGATCTATGTAAACTGTTTTTCATAAACCCCACTCGATACACTCGGGGGCTGCATACATACAAGTGAACAAATATGTACTAAGTGGCAAATTTACACTCGGGGGCTGTTCCCTATACATAAATACCCTAATCTTCTGGTTCATCCTTTGCTGGAAGAACAGGGCCCATAAGTTGCGCTTGATAGCAATCAACCAATGTCCTCGCGTGATCGAATGTTTCGTCAAGATTCGACTGGGACAAAGACGATCCAGGCACGGGTGGACGTAGCTGCAAATTTGGACGTTGACTTCGGAGATATGCCATGGTTGCGTTGGCACCGTCCACAAGCTTCTGGGTTGTGGCCCAGTCGGAAAAACCATCTGGTTGATTCGACTGAAGGCCGACCTGCACAATTCAAGAAGCATAGTGCTCCGCCACACCTGATCTTGCAGAGTCGCGAGTATGCGTGCTCGGTGCTTGTCCAATCGAAAGTGCTGGCAGCCAGTCGTGGGTTCGTCAGTTGCCATGTTCAACTGCTCATCCACGCGAGCCTGCTCTGCCTAGAAATCTTGAACAAAACCTACAACAACACAAGTTGGGTGAACAAAAAAGAACTGGCTGTGAACTCATAAGATCAAGGCAGTCATGCTTACACTCGAGCAGTCTATTCACGATCTCCATCTCGCCAAGCACATACTCCTCCCGTTGGGTGGGTAAAGAAGGCCTTGCCCTCATCCTTTCCAGCTCGCTTCGGGCACTCGCCAGTTCCTGCTCCTGTTTCGCAAGTTGAGGCTTCATATAACGTATTACCACGCGACATCATTTGACGCCTGAGCTCGAGATCGAGAAGGGGTATGATGCCGCGATGAACTGAATGAGGTGGCGGCTGGCCGTTTCTGTTCCAAGCATCATAAAAGTTTCATGAGAAACTAGTCACAAAGCTCAGACGAGAAACAACATTCAGCTTTACAAACAGAAACATAACGAGAAACATAAATTTATACAAAGGTAGCAAAAGCACATGCATACTCGCATGGTCATAAGTTTAATTACAAGACATCAAAGGCGCGGCTGCCCTACTTCTCAGACATTGACTCTGACCTAGCCCTACTCGCACGAGCGGTGACCTCTTCTGCCCGGCGCTCCATGGTGGCCATAAAAGTTTCAGCCAACTTTGCGGCTGGCTCGTTCAAATGCTTTAGGGACACCAATTTCCCGCCAGGCTTACGCGGGAAAGAAGACAGAGCGGCTTCGAAGTCACCCTCTATCCCATGACCTAAAAGGAGTTTAAGGGTGGTCTCTGAGCCCGTACCGTCAAAGCGCGAGCAAAGTTCGTCATAGTCGAAGTTCCCGGGCCCAGGACGTCTGCGAAGCCATCCACAGTCGAAGGAGTTTGGCTGGAGGGGAACACATCTTTGAACACGGCGCCGAGCGTGCTCGTAGATTTGGCGAGTGCGTCCTTGGCTTGGGTAGAGACGACATCCAGGTCACCGATTGTACGGTTAAGGGAAAAATCGACACTCGGTTGATTACAGGTGTCGATGCCCCAACAGCTCCTTCAAAAAGCAGAAGTAACAAAAAAAATGTTACATACTATTCAGTGGCAAAAAGAAGTAGGCAAAAAGTGAAAGGCTCGACTCACCGCCTACGTCTCAGGTGAGGCTCGCTAGGCGCTCAGCATAATTCTTCTCGCGCAAAGCGCGGAGTCCTTGGCATCATCCAAGGCCTTCTTCGACTCCGCGCGCTCCTTGGCGAGTGTCTCTTCTAGCTCTTTAACCAGAGATTCAGCGGTTGCCTTGTCACCTGAGATAGATGGACAGATGTCATTCACAATCGACAAGGCAAAGACTTATAGAAACCCAAGATACTTACGGGTGAGCTGCTCCATAACAGCGCGCAGATTATCCCTCTCCTGTTCAACCTGGACAAATGCTTTATCTGATTCCACCAGGTTGAGGTAGAAGGCTGCACGCACATGAAACCAACATAAGCTATACACAAATAGGTCCAGAAGGAAGACTCGACAAAAAGACACTTACGTGTTCAATCCAAGGCGCGGGCTTGGCAGCAGAAGTTCCAATTTGCGGAGTCGATGTACTCGCATATTGGCAGCCTCAATGGAAGTGGTCGTGGCTATTGTTTTCACAACCTCAGCCGCAACAGGAGAGGCTTCAGGCTGATCTGGAGTCGAGGCTCTCACGGTTGGAGGAGTTGGAGGTCGCACAGTCTCGGCACTACAAGTGACCGAAAGGCATACAACATAAGCAAAGTACATAACTCACAAAAAAATATTATTAAGTGCAAAAAGGAGCAAACCTGTGCTCTTGTTTATCCTAAGTGTCGAGCTCGTCAAAGTTTGGGCCTCCAAAAGGTAGCTGCCCATTCGATTGAGGAGGAGGAGGAGCCAAGCTCAAAGGGCTCACGTCCAAGCGAGCAGCTGTGGTCATAGGAGACGGAGCTGAGTTTCCATCATCCCTCACATCCGATTCCTCGCGGGTGAGCTCGTGGAAGAAGACATAACTTGGGCTGCCCGACGGCGCTTGCGAAGAGGAACCTCGCTAACATCCTCAGTCGCGGCAGGCTCCTTGCCCTGTGCTTCCTCTACCTCTTCCTCTTCAGCCTCCTCTGTGGGAAGTGGTAGCTGAAGGAAGAGGCGATTCATTTCCTCCCTTCGCTTCTACTGTCACTTCTGTTTCATGAGTTGGCCATCTTCAGGAAGGGGAGGAAGGGTCGAGGTGGTCGAGTGGCCCTGCACACAAAATTCAATAGTCGAAATGTCACAAAGATGCATAGCAGAATAACAAGACCAAGAAATCATAAAATCGATAGGTTCACTAACCTCTGGCAAAGGCTTTTCAGCCGAATAAGGATCGACGGGACAGTCGACGTTGCAGGGCTCGCTTTGTTTTGTGCTGGTGATGGACCGCACATGTGTCACTAGTTCACTCCTGGACAGCTCCTCCTTGCTCATGCGGGTGGCGTCGAGGGCACCCTCGTACTCCCACATTGGGTGGGCGCGAGCGCGTAACGGCCACACCCGCATCTTCACAAAAGTGGTAATCAGATGCACACCCGTGATGCTGTTGAGGCCCCCCAATTGTCTCCAGCATGGGTGCTGCTTTCGCCACTTCTTCAGTCGAAAGCTCATGATCCCAAGCATTTGTCCTAGCGGCTATAGCAGCAGTCGAAAATGCTGGGGCCACATTTTGGTCCACTTGCACATAGAACCACCTCTTCCTACACCCCTGCGCCGAGTCGACTGGCTTCAGGGCGAAGTACCGGTGTCGCTGCGCACTTGGATCTGCAGGCCTCCACTGGATAGTTCGGCTGCCTCGGTTGTTTGGCCGGACCATGAAGATGGACTTCCATAATGCCCAACTCGGAGCAACACCCAAAAAACACTCGCACAGCGTGATGAAACACACAATGTGCAGAATACCGTTCGGGGTGAGATCATGGATCTGCACCCCGTAGGCAAAAAGCAAACCTCGCACAAATCATGAAGGGGGAGCGAGAAACCCCTAGGCAAAAACTCCGCGAAACATATGCGCTCGTTAGCGCGAGGCTCGGGAAGTACCTCCTTGAGCGAAGGTGCGCGGCGAGGAGCTGGTCGGAAGGTGGCAGCATTCCTTCCTCGCGCAGCTTGTCCAGCTACGCTTCCTTCAGGGTGGATTTCATCCAATCCCCATTGGTCTTCTTGAGGTCGACGGCGGCCGCAGATGTGCTAGCCGCAGTCTTCTTCCCCTTCTTCCCGCCGCATCGGGCGTGGCGGCAGCAGTCGAGGCCGCCGCCGGCCACTCCGCCCACTACGCACGTAAAAAGAGGAGTCATCATCACGCTTGCGGAAAAAGTGGGCCCATATAGTCAAATCAAGTCCAAACGGCACCGTCTTCGTCAGCTTTGCATAAATGGGCCCACCTATGTGTCACATCCCATCAATCGCAGCATAACGCACGCCACGCGTGTCAAAATTGCAGTCGAAATAAACGTCATCCCTGACGTCATTGAAACATCTGTTCAGAAAATACGTTCGAGTATGCCCAATGCATAATGATCACTCGATTGCCTCGATTAGTTCGGTGTGACAAAACCTTCTCAAGGCAAAATTGTTCACTCGGCCGTTCCTTCGACTAAGTCATATTACTCCCATCGGAGCGTATTCAAAAAAATTCTTCGACTGAAGATGCTTACAACAATGATTGAGATTATCCTCCATTTACAAGTAATACATCATAATCTCGGGGGCTACTCCCATCGGGAGCACTGTCGTGCACCCGATAGAATTATGGCACAAATTTCTTCGATTAACATATGCAGAGTAAGAAAGTTTTTGAGATTATCCTCCATTGCAAAGCAATAAAGCACAATCTCGAGGGCTACTCCCATCGGGAGCGCTGTCGCGCACCCGATAGTATAACAGCAAGTATCAGTCGACAAAGGGCATGACTCGTCCAACAAAGTTCAGAAATCATACTCGAAACATTCCCGAGTTGAGTCCATCGCAAATACCTCGGATGTTGCACGCATAGTGCAAAGGTAAGACCCGCCGAACTTTCGAGCTGGGCTAAGGACCGTTCCAGCAACGTCAATCCTTACACTTTCCGTGTCAGTAGACATGATGAAAAATCCCGACGGACGCGTTGGGTAAAATTCAAAGTTATACTGCAGATCGACTCAGTAAGACCTCAAAGCGGCCTAGTCGAATCTGACCAGTTTGTTCCAGATTCGAGTCCGGGGACTTGAGTTTGATTGAAAGCTAGTAAGGTTTTACCCGAATGTGTAGTTAACCAGTCTCGATCCGTCGAGTGTACTGGGCCTGCTAAGCTATTATCCCTTGATCATCATAAAACACAGTCGATGAGATACTCGACATAGCCAAACGTGTGCTATTCATACAGGAATTCCAAATTATATATACAGAATTCAAAGCATATGCCGTGCACTTACGAAAGAGTCCATCCCTGATTCTTCGAGTCAGACAAGTACTCGGGGGCTACTGACATGGGTATACATATCGGATACCCTGTCATAGGGACCTGGTGCACGTGACGACTAAGGCCCAATATCGAAGAGCCTACTCGAAGCCCAAGACAAGAGGCCCAAGAAGATGGAGTACCCTCCAAGACTAGACATATGCATAGTCAGTTTAGTCTTTCCTTACGTGTAAACTAGGTCGGTTACAAACTACCGAGACCCAGCCTATTTAAAGGCTGGGAGGGGTACCGATCTGGGACCAAGCCATACTCGAACCACCAAAGCTCTTGCTAGATTGTCATCTCGCCGGAGCTCCCCTGTAATCGCATAATCCACAATCAATACCAGACAAGCAGGAAGTAGGGTCTTACCTCCACCCGAGGGGCCTGAGCCGGTTAAATCTTTGCCTTTGCTTGTCAGCCGACGAAACTACCAGTACTACCATGTTCTCTCCCCGTAATCTCAACCCTAGGTCCTTAACCATGGGATTTGATGAGGGACACCTCATCAATATGTTTAGTAAAAGTCATGTTTATAGCACTAGCATTAGGACTTAATTACTTCAAAAATATTGCAACCATCAAAATCAAAGTTTATTATCAAAAGTAATGAAGTTATTATCTTCCTTATTGCTAGAAAATTTCAGCATCTTTATCAAGGAAAGTTTCAGAGTTATCAGGCAATTTAGGACATTTTGCAATAGAAGTGGACACATTACCAACACCAATTATCTTGCCATTAATGGTAGGAGGTTTGCTAACACTTGAGTTTGAAGCATTTTCAGAAGTAGTAATAGTATAAACTCTAGCAATATTATTCTTTCTAGCAATTTCATCCTCTCTTTCCCATCTAGCATGCAATTCAGCTAACATCCTCACATTGTTATCAATTTTAACTTGTATAGCATTGAGAGTTTTGCTCTCTTTAACATCATGAGGCAGGTTCTTTAGTTTCAACAAGTCAACATCAAGAGCAAGACTATCAACTTTAGAGGAAAGCACATCAATTTTCCCAAATTTCTCCTTAACAGTTTTATTAAAAGCAGTTTGTGTACTAATAAAGTCCTTAAGCATAACTTCAAGATCAGAGGGTACACTCTTATTATTGTTATAGGAGTTACTATAGGAATTTCCATAACCATTGCCACTATTTGAAGGATAGGGCCTATAATTGCTATTACCAAAATTATTCCTATAAGCATTGTTGTTGAAGTTATTATTTTTAATGAATTTCACATCAACATGCTCTTCTTGAGCAACCAAAGAAGTTAAAGGAACATTATTTGGGTCAACATGTGTTTGACCATTTGCAAGCATGGACATAATAGTATCAATTTTGGCACTCAAGGAAGAGGTTTCCTCAAAAGAATTTACCTTCTTACCTGTTGGAGCTCTCTCGGTGTGCCACTCAGAATAATTAATCATCATATCATCTAGAAGCTTTGTTGCAGCACCCAAAGTGATGGACATAAAGGTACCTCTAGCGGCCGAATCCAATAAATTCCTTGAAGAAAAATTTGATCCTGCATAGAAGGTTTGGATGATCATCCAAGTAGTCAGTCCATGAGTGGGACAATTTTTAACCAATGATTTCATTCTCTCCATGCTTGAGCAACATGTTCATTATCAAATTACTTAAAATTCATTATGCTACTTCTCAAAGAAATAATCTTAGCAGGAGGATATATTTTCCAATAAAAGCATCTTTGCATTTAGTCCATGAATCAATACTATTTCTAGGCAAAGATAGCAACCATTCTTTAGCACGTCCTCTCAAGGAGAAAGGAAAAGTTTCAGTTTAATAATATCACCATCTACTTCCTTGAGCTTTTGCATTTCACAAAGTTCAACAAAGTTATTAAGGTGAACAGCAGCATCATGAGTACTAACACCAGAAAATTGCTCTTTCATAACAAGATTTAAAAGTGCAGGTTTAATTTCATAAAATTCTGCTGAAGCAGAAGGTGGAGCAATAGGTGTGCATATGAAATCATTGTTGTTCGTGCTAGTGAAATCACACAATTTAGTATTCTCAGGAGTACTCATTTTAGCAGAATTAAAAACAGGACAGAAATAACTTGAAAGTAAACTGGATGCAAGTAACTAATTTTTTTGTGTTTTTGATAATTGAAAGCAAACAAGACAAAATAAAATAAACTAAGCAAGACAAAAACAAAGTAAAGAGATTGGAAGCGTGAAACTCCCCTTGCAGAAGACTGCTGTCTCCTCGGCAACGGTGCCAGAAAAAGAGCTTGATGGCGTGAATCACACGCTCGTTGGGAGACCCCAAGAGGAAGGTATAATGCAGTTCAGCAGCAAGTTTTCCCTCAGAAAGAAACCAAGGTTATCGAACCAGTAGGAGCAGCAACTCTTCAGAAGGTTGTTGGTGGCGCCGTTACTCGATCACCAACGCGGATCTGCACACAATACAATCAAACTACTTTGCCCCAACAAAACAGTGAGGTTGTCAATCTCACCGCTTGCTGAAAACAAAGGATTAAACGCATGGTGTGGAAAATGATGTTTAATTGCAGAGAATGAAAAAGGAACAGTTTGCAGTTTCTGGTTGTTTAATCAGTGTAAAAGAATGGACCGGGGTCCACAGTTCACTAGTGGTGTCTCTCCATAAAAGATAACTAACATGTTGGGTGAACAAATTACAGCTGGACAATTGACAAATAGTGAGCGCATGACAATGCATATACATGACATGATGACTACTATGATATTTAATTGGGCATTACGACAAGATACATAGACCGTTATCCAACAGCATCTATGACTAATAATCCACCGCCAGGTTGTCATCCGAGTCCCCCGTTGGTATTAAGTTGCAAGCAACGGATAATTGCATTAAGTAAAAAGCGTAATGTAAACAAACAAATATGCCCGTGGACATAGCATCGTTAGGTTATCCCTAGTGGCAACAGCACATCCACAACCTTAGAACTTTCTGTCACTGTCTCAGATAAAATGGAGGCATGAACCCACTATCTAGCATAAATACTCTCTCTTGGAGTTACAAGCATCTACTTGGACAAAGCATCTACGAGTAACGGAAAGCATGCAAGATCTTAAATAACATATAGGATAAATTGATAATCAACTTGACATAGTATTCAATATTCATCGGATCCCAGCAAACACAACATGTAGCATTACAATAATATGATCTTGATCATGTAGGGCAGCTCACAAGATCTAAACATGATGGCACAAAGTGGAGAGACAACCATCTAGCTACTGCTATGGACCCGTAGTCTAAGGATGAACTACTCACGCATCACTCCGGAGGCAGGTGTGGCGATGTAGAAGCCTCCGGTGACGATTCCCCTCTCCGGCAGGGTGCCGGGAAGAGGTTCTGAACCCTCCCGAGCTAGGGTTGACGGCGGCGGCGTCTCTGGAACTTTTCGTGGATATTTGCTCAAGCACTTAGGGTTTTCGCATCGGGGGGAATAAGTAGGCGAAAGGGCGGCGGCTGGAGACCCCCGAGGGGCCCACACCACCCTAGGGCGCTGCAGAGGGGGGCCCCACGCCCTAGGTGCGTGTGGGGCCCTGGTAGCCCTCCTCTGTTGCTCCTTCGCTCCGTCAGGTGAGTTCTGGAAAAATAGGGACCCCCGTGTAGTTTCGTCCAATTCCGAGAATATTTCCAGACTAGCTTTTCTGGAATACAAAAACAGCAGAAAACAGGAACTGGCACTTCGGCATCTTGTTAATAGGTTAGTCCCAAAAAATGTATAAAAGTGATATAAAGTAGATGCAAAACATGTAGCAATTGGTATAAAACAAGCATGGAACATCAAAAATTATAGATACGTTTGAGACGTATCAAAGGTGCTTGATTTTCTTGTTGAGTTGATTTTCAACCTCACTCTGAAATTCTTTGAACTTTTCAAATGTTTCAGACTTGTGTTTCATTAAGTACATATACCCGTATCTACTCAAATCATCAGTGAAGGTTACGAAGTAACGATAACCATTGCGTGTCGAAATGCTCATTGGTCCGCACACATCTGTATGTATGACTCCCAATAAGTCCGACGCCCGTTCCATAAAACCGGTGAACGGTGTCTTGGTCATTTTGCCCATAAGGCATGGTTCGCAAGTGTCAAGAGATCCAAAATCTAGTGACTCCAAAAGTCCATCAGAATGGAGTTTCTTCATGCGCTTTATTCCAATATGACCGACACGGCAATGCCAAATATACATGCGGTATCATCACTAAGTGTAATCCTCTTGGCATCTATGTTATGAATGTGAGTGCTACTATCGAGATTCAACAAGAATAAACCATTACTCTCAGGGGCATGACCATAAAAGATATCATTCATCAAAATAGTACAACCATTTGATACTGATTTAAATGAATAACCATCTTACAATAAGCAAGACCCACTAATAATGTTCACACTCAAAGCCGGTACAAAATAACATTTATTCAAAACCAAAACTAATCCTGATGGTAGATGTAGAGGGAGTGTGCCGACAGCCACCACGTCAACTCTTGATCCGTTGTCGACACGCATTGTCACCTCGTCCTTCGCCAGGCGCCGTTTATTCCGCAACTCCTCCTGAGAGTTACAAATGTGAGCAACAGAACCGGTACCAAATACCCAGGTATTACTCCGGGCGCTAGTAAGGTAAACATCAATAACATCTATATCAAATATAACTTTCTCTTTTCCGGCAATCTTGCCGGCCGGCCTTCTTGTCTTCCACGTACTTGGGGCAGTTGCGCTTCCAGCGACCGTCTCCCTTGCAGTAGAAGCATTCCACGCCAGGTTTGGGACCAGGTTTGTTAGGCTTGGAGTTGGCAACAGGCTTACCATTCTTCCTCGGCTTCCAGTTCTTCTTTCCCTTACCGCCAGATTTCTTAAAATCGACGGTCTTGTTGATCATCAACAGCGTGTGCTCCTTCTTGATCTCCACCTCAGTAGTCTTGAGCATCACGAACACTTCAGACAGGCTCTTAGCCATGCCCTGCATGTTTTAGTTCATGACGAAGTCTTTAAATCTAGGGGGCAACGATTGCAGCACCCTATCAATCGCCAGCTCATCAGGAATCTTGCATTCCAAAGCGTTCAGGCGCTGGACGTAGCCAGACATTTTGACCACGTGCTCGCTCACACTTCTGTGTTCTTCCATCTTGGCTGAGAAGAAGAGCTCAGAAGCTTCGTACCTCTCGGCCTTGGCATGTGGCGCAAAGACAGCTTTGAGATCAGAAATTATCTCAAAAGCACTCATCTTCTCAAAGCGCTTCTGCAGGTCAGCTTCCATGGCATAGAGCATGCCAGTCTTGACAAAGGAGGAATCATCCGCCTTGGACAGATAGACTTTCTTCTCATCCTCAGAGGCGGTATCTACAGCCGGATCACCTATGGCGGCCTCCAGGATGTAGGCCACCTTGTGGGGGGTGAGGAGGATCCTCAGGTTGCGGAACCAGGACATGAAGTTCGACCCGTTGGTCTTAAGTTTTTCTTTCTCAAGGAACAGGCCTAGGTTAAAGGTGGGGCGAGACATCTACAATGGAATTTGCAAAAACATAAGACTAAGTTCATAATAAATATGGGTTCATGTTTTAATAAAATAAACTTACACGAACTCCCACTCAAAACGAACATCCCTCTCATCGTTTTAGTGAATACACGATCCTAATCCAATATACTACCCCCGATCGCCACGGCCGATAGCATAATCTTCAAAGGTAGACAACGCTATGTCAATCACATCTCTCATGTGACTCATGCTTAACCTTTCGGTCATGTGTTCCGAGGCCATGTCTATACATGCTAGGCTCGCCAAAATAACCTTTAGCGTATACGCTTGTGCAACGTGGCTTACACCCACTGTATGCGAACGCCGATATGTCTGACACCCGATCGTCATGGCCTGCCTCATAACGGAAAACTTTCTTGGTGGTGCACGCTAAAGGGAGAACACTAATGTGGAATTTTTTAAAGGGATCATCTTATATTACTACCGCCGTATATCTAATATATATAAACAATATAAGATACTCATATACATATATGCACTCAAAAACATCAAATGTAATGCGACGTGATATGGTCCTTGCGCCATTGGTATCCTTTGTGCCCACAGTTTATAAACAATTTACTAAACTTACCTCGACCATATCACATTGCCCCTGGAAAATAAAGTTAGACTCTTTCTACTTTATCTTTTGCATATTTTACGTGGCTTAGGAACTTTCGTAAAAGAACCATTTCTTACCTACGAACCTGCAACCACAACAATGATCAAATAATTGTATATTTTATATCCCTTGCGGGCCCTCCATTAAAAATGCAAAGCCAACTATTGCGAGAGAGACAGACACCCGCCAGCCACATATATGGAACAAGCCATATGTCAGTTGTGGAACCAGTCTCGCGTAAGCGTACGAGTAAAGTCGGTCCGGGCCGCTTCATCAACACAATGCCGCCCACAAAAACAAGTGCACGCTAGAGGGTAACAACTATAAGAACGATGCCCTCATAAACATGAGTTCTAAAACCGTACAGCTATATCTATGCATAGATCGGCTCCGATACCACTGAAGGGGATCGTATGCAGAAAACAAAAAAATTCTTAACAACGATAACCTAAATAGGCAGAATCTATTACTATACAGATATAGAGTAACAGAGAAGATCGATGTACATACCCTTGTAAACCGAAAAGCGGGGCTTACGCTCCCGCACAAGCATTGTCGATGAAGCCGGCGTAGCCGACCTCAAGGTCGTTTAGACGAACTCCTCCAAGCGCCACAAGTGCAGCACCTCGTAGCTCTACACACGTACGGTGTAGACGACGACCTCCGGGCTCCGATCCAGCAAAGCAGTGGAAGCAGAACACTTGGATCCAGCAGCACGGCGGTGTGCGTATGGTGGAGAGAACCTCTCAACCCGTGCGTAGCTCCAATTGCGGAGTCACGTCTTAAACGGATGAGAGAGAGAGAGAGAGAGAGAGAGAGAGAGAGAGGAAGGATGCATTTTTCAAAGGCAATGGGCACCCTATATAAAGGAGGAGGGAGGGGTGTCACCCTTGGTGGCTTAGCCATGTGGGACTATTCCCACATGGTGATGATCCCGAAGAGCAAGTCTTGATGCCTGCACAAATAACGGGATTTAGGTTGAGACTCCAAGTGCAGAGTGTATAGTATAGTGGAAGACAGTTTTCCCACGAGGGGTGACTCGAGGGTTTAATATCGAACTCTCGGGGAATCTGCAGTGGTAGATTTATCTTCTTATCCTTCTTTTGGTTACCTACAAAACAAGGTTAGATGTTTTGGTCCTCAACCTCACCTGTGTTGTCAAGCACAAGGTGTAAGAATGATATCAGGATAGTTATGCAATGCAAACAAGAAATAAATATGCAATGGTGGTGGATGCAATGATAAATGATATTTTTGGATTTTTGAATGATGTATGCGAGATGAAAAGTATTTTTGTATTTTCGGATTTAATGATGGCTGAAAATAGAAAAGTGGTATATGGTGTTGAAAGGTGTTTCTTATGATTAAAAATGGACTGGGGTTCATGGTTTCACAAATGCACTCTCTCTTTATAAAGTGGTAGACAATGGAACACACACAGTTAACATATGAGATTGCAACACAGGGTTTGATAACAAGTTACTTAGATATATGGGCATCACGTCCTAACATACAGATCTTTTGGTTATTAACCTCTCTTATACTCCACCAAGATGCGAACTAAATCATAACACCTAAGTAATTAAGATAACTCAGAGTATAGCATTAAGTATCATGACATGAAGTGAAAATAAGAACATGCTAGATCTATGTCACATCCCAAATTTAGGAACCAAGAAAAACTTAGTTTTAAAAGACCAAAATTCAGAACCAACAAAAACTTTTTTAAGTATTTTACTGATGATTGTGTTTTCCATCCCATTGCTATGTTTGAACTTGTGTGACTTGTTGTTTAAGTTGTTTGAATAGTAAATATCAGACCCAACCAATACAAAAATATATTCAACTTTGGTGATCATGTCATGACAAGAAAAATATTCCATGTACCTTTCCATTCTTATTTTGGCCAACGCCATTTCAATGATACTTGGTTTAGCAACACCCCAAACTAATACCCATTATTTGAGAAAGTAGAAGTATTTCCAGAACTATGTGTTCCCAAAAATGTGGAGATCTATATGTTATCTCCTATCTATATTTCAACCTTGATATTTTGCATGTGTATGCAACTCCCATTTTAAACACTCTTATTCCCACTCCATTTTTAAAATAACACTAGTGGGAAATATATTACCCCACCTATTTCTCTTTATCAAATCTTTTGAAAACTATTAAGTTATGAGTTGAGATAGTTCTAAACATCATCTTGTCATAATTAAGTGTGATCATTTCTATAAGATAGTATTGTTAATTATGTAAATGGTGGTGTGATTATTCTTGTGGTTTGAATTGTGTGGTCTCGATTGTGTTGTTGATCTTTTGTGTATGCCACTGTTGATCTTGTTGTGTTTGTTGCTTGTGAGGGTAATTCCTCAGTTGTGCTTAATACTAGAATAAGACACACTTGACAACAAATTTGTTATGTGACTTGAATAAAAACAAACCCTCTAGAAGTATTCACACCTAATTGAAATCCTAAATTAAGGAAATGATCTTATTTAATTTCCCTCTATCTCTATTCCTCTATTTTATGAAAACAATTATATTTCCTTATTATAGGAATGAGATGAAATAATAATCATTTCAACCCCATCTCACTCCCTCCTCAAGTAAACATACTTTTCAATTTTAAACAAAACTCTCAAAGTATTTAAGAAAAGGAAATTAAGATCATGATAAATAAATGATCTTAATAAATTATTTTCCCCTACTTAACTCTCTATTTTCTTCAAGCAAATATTTTCTATATGAAAATATAAAGTAGTTGAAGTTGCCATATTTGTCAAGAAAGTTCCAAAAGTTCAAAACAATATTTGAACACTTGCTTGAAAATATTAAAAGAGTATCAAATATTATTTACCAAAAACAACATATTTAAACTCTATGAACAAAAATGGTTCAAAACATTTTATTTTCAAAAGCCAATTTTTGTGGAGCTTCTCCATGTATATGGGAGGCTACCTGATTTTTGTCATAATTTTTAAAAATGTTTAAAGGCCTTAATTAATTCCCTAAAACCCTACTGGTTTTAAAAGAAATAAAGAAACAGGAAAAAGGACCTAGTTGTATTTAGAAACGGAATCCAGGGGGGTTATCGGCAAAAGTGTCGTCGTCCTGTAGCAACTCGTGGCCGATGACGCCGCTGTCGTCCTCCCGTCGCTCGCCCGCCCGACCCCCCTCCTCTCCGTTGTCCTGCGAGGAGGATAAAGCCGCCTCGACGCCGCGCTGTCTCTCCCCCTCAGATCTTTTCTCCACTCGCTCTCCTCTCTCTCTCGCTCCTCTTCCCGACCCGAACCCTAGCCGCAGGTGGCCGAGCTCGCCGTCGCGCCTCGCCGGCGATTGAAGCTTCCCTGGCCAAATCCAAGCGCACCAGTAGGTTCACCGCGTCGCCCTCTCCGTCCTTGTCCAAGGAATCATCGCGGGAAGCCGTGAATCGAGCTGTGCATCGGCGTCTTCTCCCTCCCCGGCCGCCAGACATCCAGGAAGCTCACGAGCGATGTAGTCCACGATTCCCCGCCATTTTTGCGCCTCTGTGCTCCCCTCGTCGCGCTCCATCTCACGGGCATCTCCATTTCTTCCCAGGTTCACCGGAGCGCCGTCGTCGACCTCGCGTACTCCTGCCGTGCTCCAGCTCGTCCCTGCGTGTCCAGAGGAAGGAGATGACCGCGTACCACTTCGCGTCGCGCATGGGCCGTGGATGGGCCGGGTGCTGCGCCGCACGGCCAGATCTGGCCCGTGTTCTTTTTTTTATAGATCTATTACTTGTTTGTATTTCCTGTTAATTTTACTTGGTAGCTTTAATTCATTTGTGGTGGATGTGTGCTAGAAAATGGAGTGATTTAAATTTTGTTGTGTGCCTATGTGTTTTCTTAAACATGTAGCACTGGTGCCTTTCAAAAATAATTTGGGGAGTGATCTAGATTAAATCCTATAAAAAGTAGGTTTTGCATTAAAAATTAAATATCTAGAGTTTTATAGATCCAAAAATTGCAAACTAAAATTCTCTGGATAGGTTGAGATGCTACCTTTCCAGATCTGTTGGTCTTGTATGCAAATGAAATCTAAAACCAAAGTTCTATTCAATTTGGTAAACACATCAGTAGCTCTTTGAGGATTTTTGTAGATTTTTAGGAGATGAATTTTGGAGTAAATCCAATTGGCTTGTCTTCTATATGTGTAGGAGAACATCTCCCTAAATTGGTTTGAATTTAGGAGTCATTGGTTGACTGTGATGCTAATTATAAGGTTTAGGCATTTTCTGCCTATTTTTATTAGGCTTTTATTTAATTGTTGTGTTATAATTTTAGTATTACAAATGTGTTCCCTAGCATATGTAGGGTGGTAACCCACTGTTGTGGTGTGCTTCCTTATTTTGCTAGCATGTTAGGAGAGCTACTTGGGAGTTATGTGTTTGTTAGGGTTTTATTCCCTATGTAGCCTTCTCCTAGTAATTAGGAATTGCTATGCCTATTTATTTTAATATGAGAATATTGTGTGTGATTAATGTGTGTGCCTTGCTGGTTAATGATTGTTGTGGTACTGTGGTTTGCATGTTATTGTTGTTTATCATGTTATCATAAATTAGTACCGTTAGTGGAATTTGTTAGGCAATTGGTATGGGTAATATGTTTGCATGGCTTGATGAACTTGATGGACTTGAGTTGGGTACTAGCTTAAATATCTTGTTAGTGTATCCACCTTAACTTGGTGAGATATTTTGGAATTACCAAGATTAATTGGTAGTTTAACTTTTGTCTGAAGTATTTCCTGATTAGAGAAAGCACCTCTAATTGGAGAGGTCTTGGTGCCCTCTATGTTTTGGCATGTGTTTGGTGTTATACTCCTGTGAGTATAATGCCCTAGTAAATATAGATTTAGTTCGTTGCTTGATTAAACTAGTGCTATGTTTGTGGCTTGAGTGATTAGTTTGATACTTGTGGTTTGTTCCTTGTTTGTATACCACTTGTGGTTTGGTTTGCTTATTGAGTGTTGTTTTATTTTCATGTTGCGACGCTAGAGATAAACGCTACCGGGGTGGTATTTGGAAAGGATTATTCGGAGAAGGATGAGAGTTTATTTCTTTGATCAATGAGGAGAAGTCCAGGAACATCATGCTGAAATCAGGCAAGCTATCCTCTGAGCTTGCATTTATATACATCTATTTTGGTTCACATGTTTTACTTATAAAGAGCAAAAGTTATTTATATGGTGTTTGCCACAAAAGCTATGATTTTGAAAACCCTTTTCCAAATTATAAGTATATTATTTTGACACCCTATATGGAGATATTAGCTGGAATTTCTTTTTCAAACTATAGGATGGGAAAAATATTGTTTACTCAAAACTCCTTTGAAAATACTTGTGTGTGGATATGGAATGCCGAGATGTCGGTGTTGAAGTGGAGGAATGGAGAATGGAGATGTTTATGAAAAATGCACATTGTGTCTTTGTACTATGACGACCAATCTTACCCTGTGCGACCACATTTACCACATATGGGAAAAGGCGTAGTCATGTAGTTTGCTCTTATTAGTATGGGATACCTCATCGACGGAGATGACTCCGTTATGCATGAGGGTATGGTCCGAGGACCTACCCCCTGACCCGGGTCCTCACACAAGTTGGTGGGGAGGATAGAAGGTTCCACCATAAACCGCCGGACAAAACTATGAGTCCTCACACTTAGGGTTTCTGACGGGAAACTGGACTGGGTGTCGATGGAAAGTGTCATATGGGAAGGATCCTGTACTAGCATAAGCAAATGAGAGGCTATGGTCGGTGGCTCAACTTCGCATACACCTGGTATGGCGGGACGTGGCTGACATGATGAGTTACCGGATGGGTGTGGGAAAAGCGTGCTACCTCTGCAGAGGGTAAAACTATTCGAATAGCCGAGTCCTCGGATATGGACAGTTGGGAGGCTGTCCTCTGACCATGTGCAAGTTTTGCAAAGTTTTGAAAATAAAATGGAGATGTGTGATATCTGCAACTCTACCGACGGGCTGGTATGAGGTTGCGGTAGAATGATTTGACCATGACGGGCTATGGTCGGGAAGTGAAGAGTTTTGTGATTTGAAAGTGGAAAAAAAATGTTTTATGCAACTATGCCAATGGGCCGGCATGAGGTTGTTGGGATTGAGTGACCATGAAGGGTTATGGTCGGAAAAGGAGGAGTTTTGGAGAAATAAACCAAATGGTGATTTTCCGGGAAAATGTTTATAAAAGAAACTTCTTACCTAGTTCAACAGAGATGTATTTTTGGGAAAAAGTTTTAAACGAGACTTCTTACAAAAACAGATTTATGGGAAAAGTTCTAAAAGCCTTCTTTCCTGTTTCAATAAAGATATGGAGATTTCAAAACAAAGTTTTATTAAACAAAAGTATATCCTTCTCCTTTCAACAAGGATATAGAGTTTTCAAAGCAAACGAAGTTTTATTTAAACAATAAAAGAGTAGTGCATGCTCATTCCGGGGCTAGTTTGCGAGTACATTCAAATGTACTCATATTGGTTTCGTCCCTGGCTATTGTCTTAGCCAGATCTGAAGAGGAGCAGTTGGAAGAAAAAGGGCATTCGTGAACTCAATGCGAACTAGGGCGCTTCCCAGTCAGCTGCCTGTAGGGTTGGCAAATGGCTTGGGCTCCACGTTGTTTGGTGATATCCGCTGCAAGTACCTGATGGAGTTATGGCTTCAGTCAAGTAAGTAATTTCACTCAGTATTTATGGGTGTTCTTTTGATACCAGTTTGATTTTGCTCAGCGACAGACTGATCATGGGATCGCTAATGTTGTAGGCACAAGGGTATTTCGGATAGCTAATCCGGGGTCCCCACAATCTAGTCATGGAGTAGTGGCAATGGTCACGCCCACATCCCCGGTAGCATGGTATTTTAGTTTATCCCTAGTGAGGTAACAAAGTAAGGTAAAGATACCAAAGTGGATCGCAGAACTTTCTCTCACGTTCACTGCACTAGCCAGACCCCGTTACTCCAACTAATGCACACGTTTCCCCTCACACGCTCTCATAAACATGCTTGATCAAAACAAGTAGACAAGAACGGGGTACATAATATGCATATATACTCATAACTGAAACAAACATTGCAATCTCAAACATATATTAACTCATAAAGATCCACCACAAAGGTATTACAACGGTGACCGTAATCATGTTCAGCAGCTCATACGGTGCTAATTAGTGAAGCTCAAGAGAAGAGAGATACATAAGTTACTTCCACAAACCCATAGTCCAGAGGTGGACTGTAACATCCCAAAATTATTATCCAGAATTTTATTCCAAAAATGGGAACCAACAAAAACTTTTGTTGTTTATTGTCTGTTAATTGCTTCTTCTTACTTGTGTTGTTGTTCTTGCTGTTTGTATGGGTGTTTGCACTAGTGAACACTAGTAAGAAGAAAGAAAACAAATATAAAATCAAAGCAAGAAAAATAAAAGTGACAAGTGGTCACATGAAAATCTCCAAGTGACAAACTCAATTATTTTCAAACCAAAGTCAGTGGAGTTGTAATGTAAACACTCCCCATTTTGTTCCTACCACTTTCCCCTCTCAAATATTATTTTTGAACTAGTTTTGAAATTCTAAAATAAAAACAATTGAAATAAATTCAAATAACATAAACAAAGTACTATAAAAGAAAATGTTTCAAAACATTTTATTATTTTATGCCAATTTTTGTGGAGCTTCTGTACATTATGGGAAGGCCCCACAAATTTTTGCAAATTTTTCTAAAAGGTTTAAATGCACTAATTAAATCCTAGAAAACCTTCTGGTTTTAACAGAAGGACTAAAACAGAAATAAAAAAAGGAGCAGAGAGGAGGCAGGGGGTTTTCTGCGAAAATGTCATCCCCTACCTCTCTCCCTCGCCCCGACGTGCCGCCGTGTCGCCTGCCCGTCGTCACCGTTTCCGAGCCGCCCAGGCCCCCCCTGCGCGCGCGCCCGGTGCCTCTGCTGCCTCTGCGTGCAGGAGAGAGCGCTCGAGCCCCTCCCCGCGCCATTACGCCGCCCTCTGCCCCGATGCATCGCCGTGGCATCCGCGGCGTCGCCGGCCAAATTGGCCCAGCCCTCTGCACCTCGACACGCCCAGCTCCTCTAGACGCTTCTAGAACGTGTCCGGACCCCGTTAAGCACCAAGCCGCCACGAGCCTCTGCACCCTCGCCGCGTAGCCGAGGAATTGGTCACCGTAGACGCGCCATGGCCGCCGCCGTGGACCTCGACCACCATGGACCGCCCCGAGCCCTATAAAGCCACCCCAAGACCTCACTGGAACACCACACCTCTCCCTCGAGCTTTCCCTCGCCTCAATTTCGTCTGTGCACCGCCGGAGGGCAGTGCACTGCCGCACCCGACGCCGCCGTTGAGGTCGAGCACCACCACAACGCCACACCCTCCCATTCTTCCCTCTGACCCCTCTACGCTGTTGCCCAAGCTCACCGCACTCACCCAGGCTTCTTTTCCCTCTTTTTAGTGCACGGACGCGACCCCGAAGCTCCGCCGAAGTTGCTGCCCGACGCCGACGAAGAGCGCGACATCGCCGCCGTCGACAGAGACTTCCCCAGCAACTGCCGCTCGCACCATCGTCTTCCCCGAGCCGCCGCCGTCGATTCGCGTCATCGCCGCTTCCTCCCGAGCCCCTAGGTGAGAGATCCGTCCACCTCGCCGTCGCCGGCGCGGCAGCGCCGCTCGTTTTAGGTCGTCGCCGATGGCGACCTCCGTGAGCCGTTGGATCGAAGATCTACGGCCACGTACCGCTTCGTGTTAAGTTAGACTGCCATGTGGGTCCCACTGTCATAATTTTAATCTTTTCCCTCGCGCGCGTACCGTTTCGCTGAGTCACTGACGGGTAGGACCCACCCGTCAGGGATTTCAACATTATCCACAACAGTGGATTTTTCTAATTCAAATTCTCTGAAATCCTCAGTACTGATGTCAACTTTGAAATTAAATATCTCGAGATTTAGGAATCCAAATAAATCAAACTCAACTGTTCTGGAAAGCTTATGAAATTGTTTAACCAACACAATTGGTCTCATGTCATTTAATTAAATGAGTAAAAAGTATTATTGAAAATGCTACAGAAGGTTTAAATTCTAAACTTGTTTGTTTCTGATGCTCTGTTAGTCCAAATAATTCCAAACCAATTTTGCTAGCTTAGTACTGCCTTGTGTTAGCTCCCCTAATTTTGGTAGAATTAATTAAGCAATATAATTGTGACTTTAAGATAAACCCTTCTGGACTAAAACAGACATATGTTTATTGGTTGATCCAAATGAGTTAGGACCAATTTTGTTAGCTCACATATATCCATGTTTAGTTACCCCTAAAAGGGTTTAATTTTTGGAACAATATAATTTAATTGGTAGCTAAAACTTGATTATTAAGCTACTGGATTCAATCCAATGTGTAGGGAGTTTGGTAACTCCAAATGATCCAATTCAAATTGGGTTGTATTCTACACATCAGTGGCTTTCCATAGAATTTTAGTTTGTATTTTTGTGACCAACAGAACTCAAGTTGTGGAATTAAACATGAATAACTAGTTTCTGCCATAATTTGGACTTAATTAAAAATGTTTAATTCAATTTTTTGAAAACCAAATTGTGTGGTTTGATGTGTGCAGTAGCTAATTGTGATGTTATGATGGTTATGTTGAGGTGATTGCTTGTATAGCTTAGTGATTGTTTGCATTGTTTGTTTGTTAATTAGACGAGAACGTTGTCGGATATATCGAGGAAGGAGAGTTTGCTGAATTTGAAGAACAAGAGCAAGATCACTTTGCCAAGCAAGGCAAGCTATTCTCTGAGCTTGCACTACCAACATATGCATCTACTTTCATAACATGTTTACTCTCAAAGCAAGATTTACAAAACCCATTTCAAAAATATATGGATATTATTTTGCCACCCTATGTAGTAGTTTATATAAAACTTTAGGATGGGAAAACAATGTTGTTTATTCAAAACTCCTTTGAAATTCTTGTGAGTTTATGAAACCGAGATGTCGGTGTTGTTGGAAAGGTGGAAAAATGGTGATGTTTGTGAAAAATGCACAGTGTCCTAGTACTATGGAAACCAATCCTACCCTGTGCGACCACATTTACCACATATGGGAAAAGGCGTAGTCATGTAGTTTGCTCTTATTAGTATGGGATACCTCATCGACGGAGATGACTCCGTTATGCATGAGGGGATGGTCCGAGGATCTACCCCCTGACCCGGGTCCTCACACAAGTTGGTGGGGAGGATAGAAGGTTCCACCATAAACCGCCGGACAAAACTATGAGTCCTCACACTTAGGGTTTCTGACGGGAAACCGGACTGGGTGTCGATGGAAAGTGTCATATGGGAAGGATCCTATACTAGCATGAGCAAATAAGAGGCTATGGCCGGCGGCTTACTTCGCATACACCTGGTATGGCGAGACGTGGCAGACACGATGAGTTGCCGGATGGATGTGGGTTAAAAGCGTGCTACCTCTGCAGAGTGTTTAAAACTATTCGAATAGCCGAGTCCTCGGATATGGACAATTGGGAGACTGTCCTAAGACCTTGTGCAAGTTTTAAAAAGGCTTTGAGTTTTTAAAGAAAATGGAGTGGAGAATGTTTCCTACACCTATACCAACGGATCGGTATGAGGTGGTGGGATGAAAGTGGACCATGACGGGCTATGGTCGGAGAAAGGAGGAGTTTTGGAAAAACAGATGAAAACGGTGACTTCTTTAAAATAGTTATAAAACTCTTCTTACCTTTTTCAATAAAGATATAGAGATGTTTTAAATAAGAAAAGTTGTCAACTAAAATAAAACTGGTGCATACTCATGTTGGGGTAGTTTGCGAGTACATTCAAATGTACTCATATTGGTTTCGTCCCTGGCTATTGTCCTAGCCAGACTACGAGGAGGAACACTACGCAGAGCAGGAATATGGCGACTTCTACGCCAACTAAGGATCTCCACAAGTCAGCTGCCTATCGGGTTGTCATCATTAGAATATGATGTCGATTACGCCGTAGCTTCCGCTGATATATTTGGTTTGGCCCATGAAGGCACCTATGTAAGAACTTGGTCTAAATGACCATTTATGTAAGACTTTTATTCGGTACTGTAATGGATGTAAACTTTGGTATCCAATTCGGATTATGTGCAACGACAGACTGATCACGGGATCGTTGTGTTAAGCATAATCGGGTATTTCGGACAGCTAGTCCGGGGTCCCCACAGACTTGGTATCAGAGCCATCCTGACTTTAGGAAACCTTAGTTAGCATGGTCGTTTGTCAAATGTTACAAAAGATGAATTTCTAAAAAGAAAGGAATGAAGTATTTTCAAAAATGCTTATCTCCAATCCTCTTACTTATGCAAAATTTTACTCTCATTAAATTTACATTTTCCTTAGTATCCCTAAAATTTTGTACACCTCTCATTAAGTTTAAAATTTGACTCACTTGTTGCCCTACTATATTAAAATTTTGATATACTTGTCACCTAACTAACTTAAAATTTTGCTTAAAAACTGTAGATGGCACTCCACTGGACCGAGTTCGTTCAGCTGGAGAAGGACAGCAAGCTGACGTTTGAGAGGGACTTGTTCGAGTTGACCAAGCTGTTAGGTCGCCCCGCTCCAGAGTTTGAGGGAGCTCAGATTGATGTTCACGGTGTTGGAAGGCTGAGCTGGCTCATCAGATCGTCAGTTCGCAGGAACATCAAGTCTCCCAATTCCAGGACGCTCATCTTCACCACCAAGGAGGCCACCTGGGTTGACGGTCTCTGTACTGCTACACAGAGGATGCTATCCCGACTTTGTGAGGAGCACAAGGCGGAGTTAGTAGACTCCCGGTTCCGGTTCTACGGGAGGCGCAACTGTGATGGACACCCTACTCCTTCACCTTACCACCCGATGTTTGGGAGCTACATCATGGACATGGAGATCTTACTTCAGTGCACTCAGGATGATCTGTTGCGCACTAGGATTCAGCTCCACTTCGACCGCGAGTCGCTCGTTGAGCTTCGCGAGAACGAGATGAAGCTGATGGTGGAGAAGGTTGCTCTTCTCAGGAAGAGGGCCCAGCTGAGGAAGACTATCGTGAAGCTCCGCACGAAGGTGGCAGAGCAGGATGGACTGATTGAGGATCTAGAGCACCATACTGACGAGATGGAGGAGGAGGGCGAGGATCTCCGCAAGGAGAACGACGCTTTCCTCAGTGACGATGATGACTTCGTGGAGGAGATGGACTGTGAGGAGGAGGATGATGAGGAGGAGTTAGTCGACGAGGAGGAGGAGCCACTCGAGCCAGTTCTCGAGGACGAGGAGGAGGATCCCGAGGAGCCAGCCTACCAGTCAGATGCTGACGTGTTAGAGCTGGAGGTTCCACCTCAGTAGGCGAGTGACTTGATCACTACCGCAGGATTAGGTTGACCCCTATAGCTAGTCGAGTAGTAGTGGTTCTTTTGGAAACCAGATGTTATGTATCCTAGATGTAAGGTGATGTGTAAGCTTGAGGTTGTAAGCTTGATGTTGATGTGAACTCCTTGATGTGTTGTTTGTGAAATATAAGTATGTTTGTCTTGTTTAAAATTGTGTGAACTATTTTCATATAACTCTTAGGATTAATCAACCGCTTGAGAGATCATCTTTTCCCTTAGTCGAACTTTTCTTGCCTTGTCTCTTATACCGGTGTGCTTCAGGATGCCACCCCGTCGCAGCAATGCGGAAGGATCAGGATCAGCACCACCACCACCGGACCCAACCCCCACCCAACTTCTCGCACTTATCATGGAGGAGCGTGAAAATGCCCGGCAAGAGCGCCAAGCTCATCTCGCTGCCTTACAACAACTCGCAGCCGCTTACAACAACAACAACAACAATAACAACAACAACAACAACAACAATGGTGGTAACGGCAATGGCGATGGAAACCAGCGATCTACCTTGGGTGATTTTCAGAAGACCAACCCACCCACCTACTCCAAGGGACTTCACCCACTAGAAGCCGATGATTGGCTTCGCACCATCGGCAATAATCTTGAAGTTGCTGCTGTGGGAGAAAATGAGAAGGTGCTGTATGCAACCCACTATCTCGCTGGACCTGCAAGAGCTTGGTGGGAAACTACCAAGGCTCTCCAGCAAGCTGGTCATGTCATCGACTGGGCTGAGTTCCAGGAGAAGTTCCGCAAGAAGCATATTCCCAGTGGGCTCATTGAAAGGAAGAAGGATGAGTTCCGTAAGCTAAGGCAGGGAAGTAGAGATGTGGTCGGTTATCTTGAGGAGTTTACCGACTTATCTCGGTATGCTCCTGATGACACCGACAAGGAAGAGAAGAAGATGGAGCGTTTCATGAGTGGACTCCATGATGAACTTCAGTGTGCTTTGGTTATCCATGACTTCCGTGATCTGGAGTCACTTGTGGACAAAGCTATCCAGCTGGAGACCAAGCGCAAGTCTATGTATGAAGGTCGCAAGAGGAGGATGAATGCTCAGGAAGGTTCGAGCAGCCAGAAACCTCGTATCTTTCAGCAGAACACCAGGCCTGCCTATCGTCCACCCCAAGCTCCACGCCCAAATTACCCTAACCGCCCAAACAACTTCAACCGCCCCAATGACAATAACCGTCCCGGAGGAAACTTCAACAACTTCACCCGCAACCCCAATGTGATCTGCTTTGAATGCGGCAACAAGGGTCACTACTCCAAAGAATGTCCCAATCCCAAGAGGAATGTCCAGCGCCCCAATGCGCCGGCACAGAACAATGGTCAAGGCCGCAATGGAAATGGAAATGGCAAGAATGCCGCACCTCGCGGAAATGCTGCTGTTGCCAAGGGTCGTCTGCACCACATCAATGCTGAAGAAGCTCAGGATGCTCCGGATGTTGTGCTGGGTACGTTCCTTGTCAACTCAGTACCTGCAACTGTTCTGTTTGATTCTGGTGCTACCCATTCATTTGTTACCCAAGAATTTGTTGCTAAGGGAGGTTTAGTTAAGAGCCTCTTACCCAAACCCATGGTCATCCAAATCCCAGAATCCACCGTAGAGACCAAGATGTTTTGCTCCGATGTACCCCTTGAGATCAAAGGAGAAAAGTTTCCAGTAACTTAATTGTTCTGGGAACCCAAGGCATCGATGTTATACTCGGTATGAATTGGTTAGCCAAGTACCATGGTCGAATTGACTGTGCCAGAAGAGCTGTATCCATCACCACCGACAAAGAAGTAGAAGTGGAGTATGTGTCTGAAACTAGTCAACCTCACCCAGGCTGCCATGAGAGCATAGCTCGACCCGCCCTAGATGAGATCCGTGTTGTTCATCTGTTCAAGGATGTTTTCCCAGAAGAATTGCCTGGTATGCCGCCAGATAGGGATATTGAGTTCATAATCGAGCTTATCCCAGGAACATCCCCATATCCCAAAAGCCTTATCGAATGAATCCGGAAGAACTAGTTGAGTTGAAGAAGCAGTTGGCTGATATGCTAAGCAAAGGTCTTGTCCGCCCAAGCGCTTCACCATGGGGATCACCCATTATATTCGTGGACAAGAGAGACGGTACCACACGCCTGTGTGTGGATTATCGCAAGCTGAATGACGTAACCATTAAAAATAAGTACCCTCTTCCCAAGATCGAGGATCTGTTCGATCAAATGAACGGAGCCCGAGTCTTTTCAAAGATCGATCTTCGGACAGGTACCATCAGTTGAAGATCAGAGAGACAGATATTCCCAAGACCGCCTTCACCACTCGTTACGGGTTGTTTGAATACACCGTGATGTCTTTTGGTCTGACCAATGCCCCAGCCTATTTCATGAATCTCATGAACAAGATTTTCATGGAGTACCTCGACAAGTTCGTGGTAGTTTTCCTTGATGACATCCTTATTTATTCCAAGACCGAAGAAGAGCATGCTGAACACCTGCGTCTAGTTTTGGAGACTCTCCGAGAGCACCAGCTTTATGCCAAGCTTAGCAAGTGTGAGTTTTGGCTCAGTGAAGTGGCATTTCTTGGACATATTGTATCCGCTGGAGGAATTTCTGTTGACCCTGAGAAGATACAAGCCATTCTTGACTGGTTATCCCCAACCAATGTTTTTGAAATCCGAAGCTTTCTCGGACTTGCCGGTTATTACCGCAAGTTCGTTGAAGGATTTTCCAGTATAGCCAAACCTCTGACCCAACTGTTGAAGAAGGACAAGAAATTTGAATGGACTCAGAAGTGTGAGGATAGTTTCCAAGAACTGAAGAAGAGACTAACCTCAGCCCCAATCCTGATCATGCCAGACGTCACCCAGAGTTTCGACGTGTATTGCGATGCATCACGCCTCGGACTTGGCTGCGTTCTGATGCAAGAAGGCAAAGTTGTGTCGTACCTGTCCCGGCAGTTGCGACCGCATGAAGAGAATTACCCAACCCATGACTTGGAGTTAGCTGCTGTAGTCTTTGCTCTTAAGAAGTGGCGTCCCTATCTTGCGGGACATCGCTGCGAGGTCTATACAGATCACAAAAGCTTGAAGTATATTTTCACTCAGAAAGATCTGAACCTGCGACAGAGGAGATGGATGGAATTAATCAAGGATTATGATATTGAAATCCATTATCACCCCGGAAAGGCTAATGTAGTTGCCGATGCCCTTAGTCGCAAACCTTGCACCCTGAATGCCCTGATCCAAGCCGAACAGCCAGCCTTGTTCAAAGACTTCCAAGATTTTGGACTAGAGCTTGTTAGCCATGGTTATCTCGCCAATCTAGAGCTAACCCCAACCCTGATGGTTCAAATCAAAGAAGCCCAGAAAGGTCATGAAAGCATTGAGGGAATTAGAAGAAGATTTCCCTCGGCAAAGCACCCGGTTTTACCGAAGATGCTGAAGGAGTGCTGAAATTCAATGACCGTATCTGTGTGCCCAATGTCACGGAACTTAAGGAGTTAATCCTGAAGGAGGCCCATGAGACCCCTTATTCAATCCACCCCGGCGGAACCAAAATGTACCAAGACCTTCGAGAAAGATTTTGGTGGCATGGAATGAACGAGAGATTGGTTCATTCGTAGCCAAGTGTGATATCTGTCAGCGAGTCAAGGCTGAACATCAGCGACCCGCTGGATTGCTTCAACCTTTGAAAATTCCCGAGTGGAAGTGGGATGAGATTGGAATGGATTTTATTACCGGACTTCCAAGATCCAACCGAGGCCATGATTCAATCTGGGTCATCGTTGATCGACTGACCAAGGTTGCCCACTTTGTTCCTGTCAAGACCACTCATACCGGAGCTCAGTTAGCAGACCTGTATATTTCCAGAATAGTGATCCTGCATGGTGTGCCTAAGAAGATTGTATCTGATAGAGGCACGCAATTCACCTCAAGATTCTGGAAATCCCTTCATGAAGCCCTCGGAACCAAGTTAGCCTTTAGCACAGCTTATCATCCCCAGACCGATGGCCAACTGAGCGAGTGAACCAGATATTGGAGGACATGCTTCGCGCATGTGTTCTATCCTATGGTTCCAAGTGGGAAGATTGTCTTCCGTTTGCAGAGTTCTCGTACAACAACAGTTATCAGTCTAGTCTGCAAATGGCCCCTTTTGAAGCCCTTTACGGCAAGAAGTGTCGTACACCCCTGAATTGGTCCGATACCGGAGAGAGCAAATTGTTCGGACCAGATACCCTCCGAGAAGCTGAAGAGCAAGTTCAGCTTATTCGTGAACGCCTCAAAACTGCCCAATCCCGTCAGAAGAGTTACGCTGACACCAAGCGCCGTGATCTCACTTTCAGTGTCGGAGATTATGTGTATCTCCGAGTGACACCCCTCAAGGGAATGCAGCGTTTCCATGTCAAAGGAAAGTTAGCACCAAGGTATATTGGACCCTTCAAGGTCATTGCTCGTCGAGGAGAAGTATCCTATCAGCTGGAGTTACCCCAGGAGTTAGGAGATTATCATGATGTCTTCCACATTTCCTTGCTCCGGAAGTGTCTTGAAGTTCCTGACCAGCCTGATGTTTTCAAAAACATCGACCACCTCTCCATCGACCTGAACCAAGACCTGACTTATCGTGAGAGACCCCTCAAAATTCTCGAAGAAGATGTTCGTGTTACCCGAAGACGTGCGATCAAGTTTTACAAAGTCCAGTGGACTAACCACTCTGAAGAAGAAGCAACTTGGGAACGCGAAGATTATCTTAGAAGCGAATTCCCAGACCTCCTTAAAACCTAAGCCTAGCAAATCTCGGGACGAGATTTATTTTAAGGGGGGAAGGATTGTAACATCCCAAAATTATTATCAGGTTTATATTCCAAAAATGAGAGCCAACAAAAACTTTTGTTGTTTATTGTGTGTAATTGCTTTTGTTACTTGAGTTGTTGTTCTTGCTGTTTGTGTGGTGTTTGCACTAGTGAACACTAGTAAGAAGAAAGAAAACAAAATATAAAATCAAAGCAAGAAAATAAAAGTGACAAGTTGTCACATGAAAATCTCCAAGTGACAAACTCAATTATTTTCAAACCAAAGTCAGTGGAGTTGTAATGTAAACACTCCCCATTTTGTTCCTACCACTTTCCCCTCTCAAATATTATTTTTGAACTAGTTTTGAAATTCTAAAATAAAAACAATTGAAATAAATTCAAATAACATAAACAAAGTACTATAAAAGAAAATGTTTCAAAACATTTTATTATTTTATGCCAATTTTTGTGGAGCTTCTGTACATTATGGGAAGGCCCCACAAATTTTTGCAAATTTTTCTAAAAGGTTTAAATGCACTAATTAAATCCTAGAAAACCTTCTGGTTTTAACAGAAGGACTAAAACAGAAATAAAAAAAGGAGCAGAGAGGAGGCAGGGGGTTTTCTGCGAAAATGTCATCCCCTACCTCTCTCCCTCGCCCCGACGTGCCGCCGTGTCGCCTGCTGCGTCACCGTTTCCGAGCCGCCCAGGCCCCCCCTGCGCGCGCGCCCGGTGCCTCTGCTGCCTCTGCGTGCAGGAGAGAGCGCTCGAGCCCCTCCCCGCGCCATTACGCCGCCCTCTGCCCCGATGCATCGCCGTGGCATCCGCGGCGTCGCCGGCCAAATTGGCCCAGCCCTCTGCACCTCGACACGCCCAGCTCCTCTAGACGCTTCTAGAACGTGTCCGGACCCCGTTAAGCACCAAGCCGCCACGAGCCTCTGCACCCTCGCCGCGTAGCCGAGGAATTGGTCACCGTAGACGCGCCATGGCCGCCGCCGTGGACCTCGACCACCATGGACCGCCCCGAGCCCTATAAAGCCACCCCAAGACCTCACTGGAACACCACACCTCTCCCTCGAGCTTTCCCTCGCCTCAATTTCGTCTGTGCACCGCCGGAGGGCAGTGCACTGCCGCACCCGACGCCGCCGTTGAGGTCGAGCACCACCACAACGCCACACCCTCCCATTCTTCCCTCTGACCCCTCTACGCTGTTGCCCAAGCTCACCGCACTCACCCAGGCTTCTTTTCCCTCTTTTTAGTGCACGGACGCGACCCCGAAGCTCCGCCGAAGTTGCTGCCCGACGCCGACGAAGAGCGCGACATCGCCGCCGTCGACAGAGACTTCCCCAGCAACTGCCGCTCGCACCATCGTCTTCCCCGAGCCGCCGCCGTCGATTCGCGTCATCGCCGCTTCCTCCCGAGCCCCTAGGTGAGAGATCCGTCCACCTCGCCGTCGCCGGCGCGGCAGCGCCGCTCGTTTTAGGTCGTCGCCGATGGCGACCTCCGTGAGCCGTTGGATCGAAGATCTACGGCCACGTACCGCTTTGTTAAGTTAGACTGCCATGTGGGTCCCGCTGTCATAATTTTAATCTTTTCCCTCGCGCGCGTACCGTTTCGCTGAGTCACTGACGGGTAGGACCCACCCGTCAGGGATTTCAACATTATCCACAACAGTGGATTTTTCTAATTCAAATTCTCTGAAATCCTCAGTACTGATGTCAACTTTGAAATTAAATATCTCGAGATTTAGGAATCCAAATAAATCAAACTCAACTGTTCTGGAAATCTTATGAAATTGTTTAACCAACACAATTGGTCTCATGTCATTTAATTAAATGAGTAAAAAGTATTATTGAAAATGCTACAGAAGGTTTAAATTCTAAACTTGTTTGTTTCTGATGCTCTGTTAGTCCAAATAATTCCAAACCAATTTTGCTAGCTTAGTACTGCCTTGTGTTAGCTCCCCTAATTTTGGTAGAATTAATTAAGTATAAATTGTGGAATTTAAGATAAACCCTTCTGGACTAAAACAGACCATTATGTTTATTGGTTGATCCAAATGAGTTAGGACCAATTTTGTTAGCTCACATATATCCATGTTTAGTTACCCCTAAAAGGGTTTAATTTTTGGAACACATAATTTAATTGGTAGCTAAAACTTGATTATTAAGCTACTGGATTCAATCCAATGTGTAGGGAGTTTGGTAACTCCAAATGATCCAATTCAAATTGGGTTGTATCTACACATCAGTGGCTTTCCATAGAATTTAGTTTGTATTTTTGTGACCAACAGAACTCAAGTTGTGGAATTAAACATGAATAACTAGTTCTGCCATAATTTGGTAATAAAAAAATGTTTAATTCAATTTTTTAAAATCAAATTGTGTGGTTTGATGTGTGCAGTAGCTAATTGTGATGTTGATGATGGTTGTGTTGAGGTGATTGCTTGTATAGCTTAGTGATTGTTTGCATTGTTTGTTTGTTAATTAGACGAGAACGTTGTCGGATATATCGAGGAAGGAGAGTTTGCTGAATTTGAAGAACAAGAGCAAGATCACTTTGCCAAGCAAGGCAAGCTATTCTCTGAGCTTGCACTACCAACATATGCATCTACTTTCATAACATGTTTACTCTCAAAGCAGGATTTACAAAACCCCTTTCAAAAATATATGGATATTATTTTGCCACCCTATGTAGTAGTTATATAAAACTTTAGGATGGGAAAACAATGTTGTTTATTCAAAACTCCTTTGAAATTTCTTATGAGTTTATGAAACCGAGATGTCGGTGTAGTGGAAAGGTGAAAAATGGTGATGTTTATGAAAAATGCACAGTGTCCTAGTACTATGGAAACCAATCCTACCCTGTGCGACCACATTTACCACATATGGGAAAAGGCGTAGTCATGTAGTTTGCTCTTATTAGTATGGGATACCTCATCAACGGAGATGACTCCGTTATGCATGAGGGGATGGTCCGAGGACCTACCCCCTGACCCGGGTCCTCACACAAGTTGGTGGGGAGGATAGAAGGTTCCACCATAAACCGCCGGACAAAACTATGAGTCCTCACACTTAGGGTTTCTGACGGGAAACCGGACTGGGTGTCGATGGAAAGTGTCATATGGGAAGGATCCTATACTAGCATGAGCAAATAAGAGGCTATGGCCGGCGGCTTACTTCGCATACACCTGGTATGGCGAGACGTGGCAGACACGATGAGTTGCCGGATGGATGTGGGTTAAAAGCGTGCTACCTCTGCAGAGTGTTTAAAACTATTCGAATAGCCGAGTCCTCGGATATGGACAATTGGGAGACTGTCCTAAGACCTTGTGCAAGTTTTAAAAAGGCTTTGAGTTTTTAAAGAAAATGGAGTGGAGAATGTTTCCTACACCTATACCAACGGATCGGTATGAGGTGGTGGGATGAAAGTGGACCATGACGGGCTATGGTCGGGAGAAAGGAGGAGTTTTGGAAAAACAGATGAAAACGGTGACTTCTTTAAAAATAGTTATAAAACTCTTCTTACCTTTTTCAATAAAGATATAGAGATGTTTTAAATAAGAAAAGTTGTCAACTAAAATAAAACTGGTGCATACTCATGTTGGGGTAGTTTGCGAGTACATTCAAATGTACTCATATTGGTTTCGTCCCTGGCTATTGTCCTAGCCAGACTACGAGGAGGAACACTACGCAGAGCAGGAATATGGCGACTTCTACGCCAACTAAGGATCTCCACAAGTCAGCTGCCTATCGGGTTGTCATCATTAGAATATGATGTCGATTACGCCGTAGCTTCCGCTGATATATTTGGTTTGGCCCATGAAGGCACCTATGTAAGAACTTGGTCTAAATGACCATTTATGTAAGACTTTTATTCGGTACTGTAATGGATGTAAACTTTGGTATCCAATTCGGATTATGTGCAACGACAGACTGATCACGGGATCGTTGTGTTAAGCATAATCGGGTATTTCGGACAGCTAGTCCGGGTCCCCACATGGACTACTCCCTCTTCATCATGGAGATGGTGGAGAAGTCGATGGAGAAGATGGAGACCACGCCGGCAGCGCCCCACCGGAGTTTTCCCTCTCCCTCCAATCTGCAGCTCCTGATCTCCGTTTCGGTGTTTCTGTGTTTGTGCGCGCTCCTTCCAGAGAACGTCAGGGGACCTTTTTTTATAGGCGTTTTTTTGGTCAAGACGATGTCGGTGGAGAAGAGATCGAAGGCAACGGAGCCACGAGGCACGAACGAGTGGGTCCCACGTGCCTGGTACTATGGCCGCGTGGGCCATGCTCGTTTGGCCCTCGGGCCTCCGTTGCTCGCTTCCTTTTTCCGTAGTCCTTCTTCCTTCCAAATATTGACGCCCGTAAATTTCCAGGTGATTTCGTTGATGTTTGGGTCCCTGAAACATTAAAATACAAAACTAGGGTTTTCTGCCTGTGCTGGGTTAATTCCAAATAAATGGGAAAATTATGAAGTATTCCCAAAATCATGATAAAACATTGATATAACCCTTATGATGCAAATATGATTGGAATATAAGCAATTAAAGTGCAAAGTTCATGTATGCATTTTACATGCATCAACATCCCCAAGCTTAATCCATGCTCGTCCTCGAGTATGAAGATGATAAAAACTAACATGGACTTTGCATTTATTACTTAACAATGATATCAAAGATGATTACAATTGCTACATATAGCAAATGATTCATTCTTCAAAGGAGTAGCAATATGCCAAATAGTTTATGAAGTGATATCAAGTATTCAAGACAAGGATATTCATTGATAGTTCACAAAGTGTAACATAGTAGCAAGTAATATGGAACACATGTATGCATAATAATAAGTGAACATCCTACAATGGTCATAGAGTGTAGATGAAAATCTGAATATGATAGGTGTACACTTTGGAAAGATGTGTATATGAGTAGAGGTAAAGCATGCATAAGTTTCATCCAACTTCCGAACTCTTCTACTAAGTTAATGATTGCAATAAGGTATTCATTGGTGTCAAGCTCTCATTGCCCCTATCATAGCATCTTGAATGATTAAGGTTAAAGTGAAACAAATATGAGTAGTGTGCTTGATAAAGTAAAGGTTGGATGTCTCATGCCCCTTGAATACAAGTACCTACACCATGATTACTCAACTTAGGAAACAAAGCAAGTTCAAGTTATATATCATTGTAAGTAATAATAGTATCATCAAGAGCGTCAACTGGGGTACCTCTTGTCCCAGGATATGGAACAAGCCCATATCAAAATGACAAGACAAACAAACAAGATGAAAAACCTCAACACCCTTTTTATTTACCATTGGAATAGCTTTTTATTGTAAGGTGCGTCATACATAATTCACCATGCATGTAAGTAAATTTCCACCATGAATAATGCATGGCTTAGATTAGCGGCCCAGGCGTCTCTCTAAACATTTATACAACTCATTTAAAACTTCTTCATTTCCACCTCATTTCACCATGATAGGCATCCATAAACAAAGTACATGATATCAACTAAATGAGATGAAGGAGCATGTGAAAGCTTTGCATGTGACCGCACATATGGGCTAACTCCCAACCTCGAACATTTATCAAGCCACTAGCATCATAATCTTAATCACAATGGGTCATGTTTTATTTATTGCAATGATAGTAAAATGTGCATCCAAGTTCGTGAGAGCTATATAACAACTTTTTTCCATTGCAATTAATAACATAAACATTTTCATTCAGAGGTAAGATAACACAAACAACATGTTAAACATACTCGAAATAGCATAAAGCCAATAGGAAGATATGGTGGGACTCACTGGAATAACTTTGGTTGAACTTGTTGGAAACAAGTTTTTGCTTGTTAGAGTTTTGGGCTAGCAAAAGGGAGAAAGTTGACCATCTAGATGCATGCATGAGTGTCCATAGAAACAAACTAATCCATGTTAAACCAAGTGAAATAACAATCAGCACCAAAAACATGAATAAGTGATAGCTCTACAAAAAGAATTTGCAAACTATTACTCATTAAACAAGC